>OX328129.1:64908010-66150510 GCA_946811695.1 Gonocerus acuteangulatus
CTAGGAGGAGGATGTATTTCTCAATAAAACAGGGGAATAAATACAAATTCTTTGAACCTGTAACAGAACTGAAAACGTAAATATTCTCCGTGTAGGGTCAGTCCGGGTCGAGGTAGTAGGCCGGTTCAGGTAGGCTTTTATTGCACTTCATAAATCAAGATTCATTGTTCTCATCAAGCATTCTAGGACAGCTGACAGTTACCTTTACCTGTAGGAAGTCATGCAGCCAAATGCTATACTAGAAATATAATTATATTTTGTGGTTGAATGTGGCCGTAGTTCAATAAAAAATAACACTACTTTCTCATTTTCATGTACAATTTTATTTTGTTTAATTGCATTTAAAGGTAAAATGGATATGTTAGCACTGCAAGTTAAGTAAATTAGAAATATATTCGTAGAAGAGTCTTCGTAGACCGAAACTTGGGACGGCAGAAAGAGTAATTTCTGCTTAGGATAGTTTCATCCCTAGCCGAAAATCTTGTTTTTTTTATTCATATTTGTTTACATTAGGAATGATCCAAAGAAAGTAATAACTGTTTATATTCTAAGTCTACAAAATAACACTAGGGATATGAATGGAACCGCGCTAAGATGACGCAGTTCCTGCGAGTCGGACTTTTTTTTTACAAGGGCTGCATTACATAGGACAACAGATTAACGTATGTGTATATTTGTGTGTAATTTTCCATACCTGGATCGGTGATGACTAAAAATTTCATTCATAGGTGCAAACTCAAAGAGAAAATTCTCACGGCATATCCTAATAATATCAAAATGAAGGACTGGCCTTGAGAGTGGAATGGTGTTGGTAAAATGACTGTAAGATTTTTGGACGATAAAAGGGAACGACAAGAAGCCGTGCTATAATTGCGTACAAAAGGATCCTGAAGAGGGACATGTCAATGTCAAGAGCTGTAATGGACGACACCATCCGAAACAATCATTACTAACGAACGCTCCTTATGTAATACAATATAACAACAATCTCTAACGACTGTTAGAATTTTAAAATTACCACTTGCGCAATACAGTCATATGACTATTATGCAAGATGGCGAGCAAAATTAAGAAAAAATTAACCATTATTCTCAATTTGAAGACAATTCTCATTTATGCTGAGAATATTTCAAAACCTAATATTTCATTCTTAAGATTTCACAGTCTTTAATTTTAGCAGAAAATTATGAGGAACAAATGCCAGCGAAATACGCGAAGAGATCTTCTTAGAACATGACAGGCTTCAAAATAATATCAACACGAATGTATATACAGGGAGTCCCAGTATTAAACCGACAGACTTCGTATCTAGACGAGGGATCAAAAACTAAGACAAAAAGTCCGTCTCGCAGGACTGCATCATCTTAGCGCGGTTCCGTTCATATCCCTAGTCTAATTTGGAAAGATTAAAATAGAAGCAGTTATTATTTTGGTTCCACCAGTCTTTTTTTTTAAATTAATTATTATAATGGCGTGTCAACCCTTAAGGTCACTAACGCCATTCCTGTGAGTAGTAAAGTCTTGAAAGGTGACATACATGATTTACAATCTTACCTGGAAGGGTCCGCTACACTAGAAACAGACCCGCTAGTGACAAGGTCTTGGAATCTTGGAAATCTATATTTCTAACAATAAATTGTTTTTGTTATTTTACTTAACCAGTTTTATTGTCAAATACATTATCCAACTATAAGCAATTAAAAAATTTAAAAATTTAAAGCTTTAAGCACTTTTTTCTCCGATTGACATCGCCTAATTAAAACTTTCTTCAGAACCTTTTTTGTAGATCATTTAGTAAGCTTCCGAATGGTAATCTTCCGCTTCACAAGATTGTCAACGGTTTTCGAGATACTAACGAAATTATACAAAGTTACCAAAACTTTTTTTGTCTGTTAATAAAATATTTTATTCTAACCCTTCCTTTACTCTAAACGTAACAAAAATTTCAACATATTAGTGTTGATGAAACTCGAACATGCAGAAAATGTTTCAACTGTATCCCATAATTCTAAGTACCAAAATCAAATACAAAGAACCCTCCCTAGGAAGGACGCTAGGCAGTTGAAAAGCTATATATCTTGGAAATCCATATTTCTAACATTAAATTGTTTTTCTTATTTTTCTTAACCTGTTTTATTTTCAAATACATTAGCCAACAATAAGCAATTAAAAAATAACAAGGAATAAAAAACAGACAAAAAGAACAGTTCGAATAAGCGAAATCAATTACTTTAAAGTTTTAAGCTCTTATTTCTCCGATTGACATCGCCTAATCAAAACTTTCATTAGAACCTTTTTTTTAGAGCATTTAATAAGCTTTCTAATGGTATTCTTCCGTTTCACAAGATTCTCAACCTTTTTCGAGATATTAAGGAAAGTAAACAAAGTTACTAAAACTTTTTATGTCTGTTAATAAAATATTTTATTCTAACCCTTCCTTAACTCCAAACGTAACCAAAATTTCAACATATTAGTTTTGATGAAAGTAGAACATGCAGAAAATGTTTCAACTGAATCCCATGATTCTAAGTACCCAAACCAAAAACGGTATTCAAAAAATATTTTTCCAATTTTCTCGAAAACGGTTAAAGCTATCGCCTTGAAAATGGTTTCATTCGTTTTCCTAGCCCAGGAGTCATATAAAACGAGTACTTAGAAGCTTATGAACTCAAAAACGTAAGCGTTACGATTTTAGTTTGCGCGAATTTCGCCCCAAACGCCATCTTCCAGTAGGCGGATTTTGCTGGTTAACGAACTTGACCTTTCAAATTGGACGAAGGATTTTTGTACCGAATTTCATCAAAATCGGACCATTCGTCTTCTATTTAGAGAGCGAACAGACAAATATATATATATATATATATATATATATATATATAAATATATACATATATATATATATATATATATATATATATATATATATACAAATTTGAACCACCGTTATTTTCGGTCTCTAGGGGTTCTGAAACGCGAAATTTTCTAGTCGGCACTTCCGGATTGTTTCATTGTATCAACCCTATAAGCGGGGTTCCTCCCTATGGGGGAGGGAGGAACCGCGCTAAAAGTCCTTCGGAGATTTTCTAGTTTTCACTTAGTTTTCGACCAAAACGCAAAAAAAAAACGTTTTTTCCCCAACAAATCCCGATGAATCGCTTAAACGAAGCGTACGAAAAAACATCTCAATACGAACGTTGTAGCTTATTAAATTATCTTTAAGATGAGACTAAGTTCAGCATCTTAGCTTCAATATAGATAACCGTAACTGGAAGAAATAATCTCGGTTTACTTTTTTTGATGAACAAAATGTCCATCCGATGGATTATTCAAACAAGATTATCTCGTAAAATATTCAAGCTAACTTGACTTCATCTTAAAGATAATTAAATAAGCTGCAACTTTTGTATTGAGGTGTTTCTTCGAACAACGCTTCGTTTAAGCGATAAATCGGAATGTGTTAAAAAAAAAAAAAAACATGTTTCTTTGCGTTTTTCTCGAAAACGAGAAAATCTTCAAAGGACTTTTTGACTTAGTTCTTCAATTCGCCATCGATATACGAAGTCTGTCGGTTTAAGACTGTGACACCCTGAGTATATATATATACTAGGCTTTCTGCTCCAACTAATTTCTGCATATAGAAAAGCAAAATAAAATTAGAAACCAAATAACTAATATTAAAATCTAATGACGCAAATATGTAACTGTTCGGGTTCACAGTTTCGAACGTGTCACCTCGGAACTGTGAGTCCTAGACTATTTTGACCTATCCTACGAGACTCCCCGGATCAATGCCTACCTGTGTGCAAAGTTTGATCAAAGTTGGTCAAACGGTGTGGATTTGTATAGGGAACAAACATACCGACAGACAGCTGGTAGACGTTTTTGACCTATCCTACGAGACTCCCCGGATCAAGACCTACCTGTGTGCAAAGTTTGATCAAAGTTGGTCAAACGGTTTGGATTTGTATAGGGAACAAACAGACAGACAGACATGATTTACATACATATAGGGGAAGGTGTTGTACCTTTGACCACTTTGCACAATTGAAATTTTTTTAGCTGGAATATTAATGCTAAATTTATTTATTTTTATTTTATTGTAATTAGTATTCTATTGTTTATCATATTTAATTTTTTTTCAACGTTCTAACTTTACATTAAAGATTTTTTATTAATTTAAAAAAAAATAATCGTACAGTGGTCGAAGGTACAACATGTAGTTGTACCTTTGACCATGGGGTGTTGTACCTCTGACCACGTAAAAACAACACAGAAGTGCAGAAAAAAAAATTGTATTGAGTAAGATTATAATTAATTGTAAGTTTAATAAATACAGTACATGGATGTAAGCATAATAAAAAGCTATTATTGATATTATGTTATGCTTAATATGCTGAAAAATCCTGTCCAATCGATAAACGTTTTTACTGTCAAGCAGATCCACTAGCAATAGTAGGGTATGGAAGTTAAGCCACAATGTCTTCAACATCAATATCATACAAATTTTCATCTTCTCTCGTAAACTTGTCACTTAAAGTTTGTTTTTTCAAGTATTGGATATTAATCATTGGACATTTAATACCACAGATCTCTGCGACTAAATATGTAATAGTTTTTTTATTTTTAACAAGTATAAAATTTTCTTTTTCAAAATCATACTTTTAAATTTTTGCTGGTTATTGACTTCACTCAAAACATTTATTAGACAGATCAACGTCACTTTCTCCTGAAGAAATTTCGGTGTCAGTAGCAGAATCTGAATTGTCATTAGAATTATTTTCTTTTTATTTACCACTTTTTTAGGAAAGGGTTTTATTTGGATGTAGTGTCTTACGTTTAGGGTGGTGCTTTCGTTTTTGTTTTTCTTCACCTTCAATAATTAGCTTTTCAGGAATATCTGTCAGGATACCTCACAACTTCCAGTGGAACAATAAGGGGCGATAGATTCGAAAAGCTAGACTGAGGATTAATAAAGCCAGTTTGAACTTATTTAATTTATTATTTTTTAAATTCTTTGAGCAATTGAAGCAACCAATATTAATTTTTTAAATAAATTTGTAGCAGAAGAACATAAAAGTTGAATTATGTAAAAATCACTCAGTTGTGTTGTACCTTTGACCTGGTCAAATTTACAAATTATTTCCCATGCAACAAAAGGAATGCAAAGCAGTTTAAAGTAATTAGTACCGAAACAATCATAATGTATTTTGTTTCGAACTTTGTGCTATAACTTTGTTATTAATTGACCAAATTGAAATCAGATTGCATCATTGATTTCAGTGTAAAAAAATCCTTTAAAATGATGTATTGGAAGGTATATGATCCCATTTGAAATTTGAAAGTTGTATAAGGTTTGGGGTACCCTGAAATTTTTTTTTCCAAAAACAGGTCAAAATCTTAAATTAGACTAAAAATTACGAAATACATATTTTTTTGGTTTATTATAACTTTATCCGTTCAAGAGAAATTCAGCCGGGCCATCTAAGAAGGACACCCTGTATATATATATATATATATATATATATATATATATATATATATATATATATATATATATATAAATTTGAACCAGCGTTATTTTCGTGATCTTTTGATTGAAAAATGTGAATTTTTTGTCGGCACTTCCGGATAAGTGGGGTTCTTTCCTATAGAGGGAAGGAGGAACCGTGCTAAAAAACAATGTTACTAACGTTCCGTAAATGTCACGCGAAAAAAATCGTAACGCTTGCGTTTTCGAGTTAAGTTACTTACTGATACTCTTTTTGTACGTTTTCTAACTATGAAAACGAATGAAACCATTTTTAACGTGATATCTGAATGCGTTTACCAGAAAAGTTGATACAATTTAGTTTTCCCAACTAATTTTTAGTTTGGGTATTCAGAAACGATTTACATAGTTGAGACTTGTTCCGGACGTTTGGCATTTTACGAAACGAAGATGTTTCAATTTTGTTTCCTTTTGGAGTTATGGAAGTATCGGAAAAAAAAAAACAATTTATTAACAGACATGAAAAGTTTTAGGATCTGCATATATTTTCTAAAATATCTGGAAAACAGTTGATGGTGGTTCCATGGTGAGTAACCATTTCAAACCTTACTAAATTGTCTACAAGTAAGGTTCTGAAGTAATTTTCGTTGGGGTGATCTTAGCCGGAGAAATAATTACTTATAACGTTGAATGTGTTGGTTTCTTTTGCTTTAAACGGTTCTTTGCGTTTGTGCTATTGGAGACCTTTGCGGTTCATGCAACTAGTTCCGTAAGTGGTTAACTTCTGTTCCTAAACTTTTGGAGACCTGATTACCGCGAGTGGTAGGACGTGAACACTCTTCATCTAAATATGTCAGTTCGATTCACCTACTAGACGCAATGGTTTTTCTTTGGGAAAAAAGAATATCCTATCTTGGCCAGGAAAAGGACTAAAATATGTGTCCAAAAATCTGAAGTTTTTATAAATGGGCTTTAAAATCTTTATAAATGCTATCCATTGTTGTTTGAAGCCACCTTGTCAAAGGTTAGACACCCGTTCCTACACCCTAATGCCCTAGAGAAATTGAAAGAAAGAGCGATCCTATCCAATCCTTCGTCCTTCCCCTTGACAATAAGAACACCCAATGTCCTTCATCGGTTCAACATCGTCCGATATCGTATCGTATTCTTTGAATCTCCTCTTCGCTGTTTCTCCCTTCGGCCTCCAGTAGTGACGGTATCTCGGGTCAAAATAAAACATTTATCCGCCTTGACACTAAATACTGTCAGGGTCTGCATGGAGGCTCTCGTCCTAGGCATTGTACGAGAATCCTGACGTAAAACCGTTCATTAGAAGCAATTTCCGAATTGGGTCTATTTAGAAAAATGTTCTATATATTTTATATAATTTTCTAAGAAAAGTATTTCAGGGGGGGCTGAGAGCATTTGGGGGGCATGGAATACTAACAATTTCGAATAGGTAGCCAACTAAAACGCTATTACACCCAAAAAACTTATTTTTTCTGAAGTAAGTGATCTCATTCTACTCTCGACTAATGAGCTAGAGGAACCAGGTTCAAAACCCGTGCGTGCACTAAAGATTTTTTCTTCTAGTGTCATCGTTCGAGGGTTGGATTTGGGACCCCAGATCATCCCTAGGCTCACCCAGCCATTAATTAATGGGTACCTGCAAAGGAAAAAATCAGGTGGCCGGAGCATAGTTCTGACCATACTATCTCTGTAGTGTGCCATATGGTCAAGAATCAGATACCTCTACAGTATTTGTTACGGGTCTGATTTTTTTTTTTTTTTTTTCAAGTGATCTTATTTGAATTATTTTTAAGGTTTTTATGACATATTTTTATCGATTAAATCAAAATTTCGAGGGGAGGGGCTGCAGTCCCCCCTTATATATGCCCATGATTTCCGAAGTAATGCAGCTTTTGAGGTCGCATTCTTAAAAGCATATGCATGTCTGCTGATAAGACAGCGAGCACAATTTTTAGTTTTCCGCCTCGAAACTTGATATACAGCATTCCTGTAACAAACGATTGGATGAGTTCATTAATAAGCATAATAAGTCCATCTGTAGGGGGGTTTTATCCGAATACAAATTATTAATATGCCCTTAACTGTCAAAATTTTTGTTATGTCTTTTCCAAGCTAGAATGGTGTGGTAATATGTAGATGACCCATTCTAAAAATCTGTGTTATCTATAAATGAACGTTAAAATTTCAATAAATATGGAGAAATATATGCTGTCAAAGTATACTATAGTCCGCCCACAAACAAAAGAACCAGAAGGGGATGGGAGCTAGGCCTTCCCACACATGGGGGTGGGCTGAATGCAACGCGTCCGCTCTACCTTGTTCTTTTGTTTGATGCAGGGCTATAAATCGATCCATTTGGAATGGGGATTTACTCTAGAAATAAATTATTAATTTGCTCATACCAACCATTTTTTTTCTTCCTTGCAGCAAAACCCATAATTATATTATTAAAAAAAAAAAAAAAAAAAAAAAAAAAAAAAAAAAAAAAAAAAATCGGCCAAGAACCAACAAAAAAATACAGAAGAATACAGCCAGAATCAAAATATTAATTATTTTCAAAATTACCAGTTAAGTACTTTTTGCCACCAGCACTTGCAATTCTGGAAAGGCCCTTGACCACAAAACAACTCACACCAGAATGAGTACAACCAAAGTAAGTTTTTTTTCTATGCTGAACGCTAAAATAAAGGGTGGTTATCGTTTATTTTTTTAATTATATCTATTTTTTCTTTAGTTTCCATTTATTATTTATTTATTGTTTTAAATGTGTGGCTATTGACTGCTGCACACGAATCTAATATCAAACCAGAAAAAGATTAAATAAAGAATAAATAATTGATTCAGCTGTATATAACAATAGAGATGTGAGGTGGAAAATTTTCCATGGAAAATTTTCAGCTATGTTTTTACGGAAAATGTTCAATTTACAAAAGGCTATTTTTTGGTAAATTTGTTCTAGGACATATATGAGCAATCCATATTCTCTTATGTTAGCTAATTTCTGAACCATTTAAACAAAAACTACAGGTTATAATTCAACTTTTTAATCCACATGAATAAAATTGAATGTGATTATGTTTTACTTAACAATTGTCATATTACTTATGCAACCACTCATAAAAAGGCAATTCACCCTATTTCATAATAAAGGAGCACTCACAGAAAATGAATCGCTCATTTCTCTTAATATTTGATAAACAAGGTTGTAGCAGAAACAAGAAGATGGCTCCACCACTCTGTACTAGCTGAAACATTTTTAAGAAAATTTGCTTCATGTAAACAACACTAGATTGCAATTAAAAAAAAAAAAAAAATAACTACTTTCCTTCGGAGAAAAGTGCTAAAATCATATTGCTCTCTGTCAGGAATAATGATTAACCAGAAAAAAACAAATGTGTGGACGTTCTACATTTTGTAGAAGTCCATGAAGGCAACAAAATTATAGGTAAATGCAAATAGATTGACAGATTAAAACAAGGCGAAGCTGCTATCAGTTTCACAAAATCTTCATTTCATGAGCTATGACAATGACATTCTTTCAAATTCTTCTTCTTCTTCTTCTGAGTAGAGAGAGAAAATCGTTATTTTGGGAAAAAAAAAAAGTTTAGTTGCCTAACTCATATATTGGGTTGCTTTCCACACAAAGTACTTATCAACTAGTAAGCATAGGAACTAAAGTCAAAAAGTTAAATATATAAAAAAAAAAAATATGCAAATCGATCAAACAACAACTAAATAAAAAAAAACTAAAACTAAAAATATAATGATGAAAATATTGGTAAAAATGTTTAAAAAAATAAATTAATAATACAAATAAAATTAAAGAAACACATTCTCGAATTCCTCATTTAATGAAATAAAATCGTAGTGTTCCACAGTTAGATGTTTGTAAAATTGTGGTATGTATTACTAACCAAATACCCGTGCTTCGTCATGGAAGATAAGTTTTTTTTGTTTTTTTTCTCTATATAGGTTCTTCTACTGCCAGGGTCATTAGCCGATAAAAATTGACGGCAGATAAGTAGTTATTTTATTGCATTAAATAATGTATCAGCAAAATTAACGCTACTACATAATTTTGTGCAGTTTATTATAGCATGGTCCCCGTCATAACATATGTTATACATCAATTGATGAGTAATAAAAATATAATGTTTCTTGACACTGGGGCGCTCCGGACCAGTGTCAAGAAACAGACAATCTAGAGATAACCCTTTATCTATAGGTTACCAGCATGGGCGTATAAAAGGAGAGGCTAAGGGGTATGCAGCCTCCCCCCCCCCCCGAAATTTTGATTTGAAGGTAAACATGTGTCTTAAAACCCTTAAAAATAAATTAAATAACATCATTTCATTTCAGTTGTAATAGCATTTTATATTAGGGTGGCAACCTGTAGATAGCCCGGCGCTAATGGCCAAGATGTAGATGCGCCGTTAAACAAAAAAAAAAAAAAAAAAAAAAAAAAAAAAAAAAAAAAAAAAAAAAAAAAAAAAAAAAAAAAAAAAAAGCATTTTATTTGCCTAAAACTATTCAAAGTTCTAAATTGTTAGTATTCCATACCCCGGAAATGGTCCCCCCCCACAAAATGTTCCCAGCCCCCCTCACCCGAAATTATTTGGCATATATGCCCATGGTTACCAGAAACTTGTCAATAATAAATGTATGTTACAATTTAAAAATTTATGTTTCTCACATGTCATTTGGAAACACCCATTATATTTGCGAGCATGACCAAGAGGTGTTCTGACTGGGGATGCTGATGGGTGAGGAGCTTGTGCAGTAGTTCGGGATATTATTAACTCGGATGGACCATTACCAGGTAAAGCGAAAACTCGATGGGGAAAATTAAAGTAACTGGTACATAACCATTCGAAGGGTTACAATACATTCTCTAGAAAAGAAGTTTTTAAAGTAATTTTCAATGGGGGCGATGTCAATGGGAGAAATAAGTGCTTAAATCTTTGAAATTGTTAGTTTTGTTCATTCCAACGGGGTATTGTCACCGTTTACCTAACGTTTTAATTGCATTTAATAGTGTGAATGTAGAGAATGCGGGCAAGTCATTTCCACTCAGGATACTGTCAGTTTCAGTTGTGCTACCTTAAACTTCACTAATGATACTAGAGATATGAACGGAACCGCCCTAAGATGACGCAGTTCCTGCGAGTTGGACTTTTTATCATTGGGTCTGTCATGTACACAAAATCATTTTTATGTTTTTGTAAAGAAGAGAATATGCAGTTACATTAAAATATATTTTGTTTTCATTTCTGATATCCAAATGTCAATTATGGTATTCTTTAATTACTGAAATATTATATATGCATTACAGTTATTAAAGAATTATTATATTTCAACTTTTCAGCTATATACATGATTAAAAACTTATAAATCACATTTCTAACCTTTGTTAATTATAATTTTGCTTATTTTGGTTGGAAGGGGGAAAATCAAAAGGGCATCCTATCCATAATATAATATAGCTAATAAAAATACTCCAGTGTTGCTTACTTGAAGTATCTAGCAATGAAGGTTAATTTTACAATACCGTGAACATGTGGCTTGGAAAATTTTCCAGAAAATTTTCCGGAAAACCCACATCTCTATATAACAAACATAAAATGGTTTTGAATTTATATCGGTTAGTAAAGCTCAGTCTTCAGGAATGGAGAGTAAATTAACTATCTTACCGTGGAATGTGCTTAGTTATGCAGCATTTAGAATAGATGCTATATTCTAAATATATTACTAATATTGAAGGGCTGCAATGCAATTGTTTTGGTTGATGACTCATGGCTTGACCCTTAAATTTAAATGAGCTTGGATCACCTCAAAATATGAGACATTTTTTAATCACGGATCTATATGCTATCTGAATGATGGAGAAAAGTCATAACTTACGATGGGCAATGCTTAGAATAAAATTCATTCCTCCAATTCCTCTGAAAAAAATTCAATGTTTCAAAAAAAGCTTATTTGTACACCCAATATATGTATTTGTGTATGTATAATATTTTCCTCTCACAACCTGCAAATATTTTTCTGTCACTTCATTGCATCATGAGATAAACCTCATAAGAGGTTTATCTCATGCATGTTTCAATCTCCTCCTATCTATCTTCAATCTATATCGATCTTCTCAATCCATCTTCAACTAGCACTTTTGGTCAATATCACTTTTTTTCCTCAATAAACTTATCATATCAACATATATCAATAGTCATATTGAAATTATATGCCAATTGACATATATAAGATCAAACGAGTCTTCTAACTGAGACATCCATGACCCATGTGGTTGACATATGTCTAAAAACACAAATTAAAAAAAAAAAAAAAAAAAAAAAAAAAAAAAAAAAAAAAAACCTCATAAGAAAGTTTCTGTCCTTTGGAGGGAGGAAGCAAACATGCTATAAGAAAAAAAAAAAAATCTTTTGTAAGGGAGAAGGAAATACGTTGTCACAGAAAAAAAAAAAAAAACAAAAAAAACAGGCCTTGTGACAAACTGCCCTACTGCCTTCTATTGTTTGATTCTATCATTGTGGTAAATTGTTGTAAAAGCAGACACAATTGTAATTATTCTTACATATAGTATGATAACCTCTGATAACTTTAACTCTTTAGTGCTTGACTCATATATTAGTCATTCTGTAAGTAAATGTTTCACTATTATTTGGACGTTGCATGATTCACACAGGTGATTTTCCAATAATTGATGTGTATTTATGTATGTTTATTGATATTATGTTTTAATTAGAAGCCCTTCATTAAATATTTAGTATTCCTATTCGACCAAAGGCAAGAATTTGAAAAATTGGCAAGCAGCCATATCTGACTCCATTCTGTGCCCAAGACATGCCTTCGGTGTCAGTCCTACCTAAGGTGACCTCTGGGTTCACACCATGGAAATGGAATGTGATTTTTTTTTAAAATTTACCTAACCAGAAAATTGGTGAAATTTGACGACTTAAAAAAAAAAAACCTACATCCTACATTCGAGTTATCTTGGTAAAATATAGAAGTGGCTGACGTCCTTAAATTAGACCGATTGCTCAATTTTGTGGGGGTTGGTGACTTTCTCTTGTAGCTAATGGCCTGCTTGGAATAGTTGGGTTTTAAATACTTCTTTCTAGGATCCTTATTTCTCAAGTCTTTATTTATTTATTTTTTATATAATGGCACATCTGCATCTAGGCCATTAGCACCGTATTTCGCAAGTCTTTTCTTAAATTATTACGCGATCTCCTGTGTTACTTACGAGTAGGTACTTTTTTTGTTCGAATATCCTAAAAGTATTCCAAATTATAGCCCTTATAAAAAATTCCTAATTCTGGTCAAACCATTTTTTACTCTGCCAACATATTTTTACCCCTAAAGATAAAGAGATAAATCAAATAACAGGTAAAATAGGGAATAGTAAACGAGAGTTTGTATCCAGTTAAGGAATACTATATTAAGGCTTGAAGCAAATGGAAAAGCAAAAAATATCAAAATATAGGCCCATTGGCCATGAATTTAAAGATGAGTGCACTCCGTGCCTAAGGTCATGGGTTCGATTCCCACTAGGAATGATGACTTCTTTCAAAAACAGATAAAGTGTCAGCTCTATCCTGGCTAGAAAATACTGATACCCTGTAGAAAACCTTTCTCGAAAATCTTTATCATGTATAAGTGGATATAAAATTTAAATAAATAAAATAAAATTGGTAGTGCCAATGTAATTCAATAATTTGTAAAAAGCTGATAATAGATACTTTTCAGCTATTTGACCAGAAAAGCTGTAATTAGAATTGGATCTCAGAAAAATGGTAAAACATATTCACAAGGGTGTATATCAGGGGAGGACTGGGGGGCTGGAGCCCCCCTCCCAAAATTTTGATTTATTCGGTAAAACTGTGACATAAAAACCTTAAAAATATATTAAACAAGATCACTAAGTTCAGATATTTTTTTTTTCGGTGTAATACCTTTTTAGTTGGTTAACTACTCAAAGTTCTAGTTTGTTAGTATTCCATACCTCCCAGCCCCCCCCCCCAAAATTATTACCTATATATGCGCCTGCATATTCACGAAATATTCTTTATCTATCACAGGGATTTTCTCTTATAGTATAGACAACCACAATTATTTTAAACATTTTGATTATTTTCTAGACGAAAGAATAAATAACACATATCAAATTCCAGTCAGGAGCTAGACTTCTAATAGTAATTATATACTAATTCAAAATAAATGCCTCAATAACAAGCCAACAATTCATATAAAAATTACAAGACACTATTCACTTATGAATATTATAAGCATAAAAGATTTATCCACAACCAACAAGATGTTTTTTCCATTACAATATAAATAAAAATAAGTTAACTAACCAGACAGGAAAATATAATAAGAATACATTAGCAATATATGCCTGTAGAAGAACAAACATAAAAAACTAAACACATATTCTTGAAATAATAATAAACATGTGTAACACCTTTGGTTTTAATATATTTCTATATTTTGCCATTTTATGTTTTTTTTTTCTTTCTGTGACACTTTAATCATTAAAGTGACAACCATATGAGGCTAAAGTACATTAAGGAAAGCTTAAAGGGATGTGTCTATTCCGGGGGATGATATTTGACTAAACATAGATAATGAATTGGCTCGCAGAATCTGAGGCTAGCGGCATATACAAGTAGCCCAGACCAAGAAAAATGTCATTTCCTTGGCTACCACCGAGGATGAAGCAATGACCTACCTGACGAAGCTGGAGAGGAATCCGGAACTACAGCAGGAGGCAGAAGCCATACCATCTAAAAGTATTATTCCCAATGATGAAAAAACAACATAAAGATAATGAACTGTTAAAGAAGTGGATAGAATATGGACATGCAATAAATCTATCTAGCGAAAGAAATATTACAAGACCTCAATTATCCAGTTTCAGTCCTCAGAAACTCCCAAACACATAGGACATGTTGTTGTTAATAATTAACAATTTTGAGCTGAGACGATAAATAAACTTACATAACATTGTTTACACATATTTAAATCATGAATGAATGACTTTACAAATTTACAGAAATGATCCAGTCTCTCTAAGTGTACGGAACGTCCGAGGATCAGGCAAGTGTCTTCATGGCATACCACACAAAGTCAAAGTGAACGCCATGCAAGCAGACTGATAAATAAATATCTACTTATTTAACAAGGTGGGAGTTAAGACTTGTGCAGAGAATTCTCGAAGAATGGAGAAATTAGTAACAAATCCATTTGTCAGGGTTTAGATAAGACTAGTATAAAAGTCCTTTAACCGAAATCTATTTTTTCGCTTTTTATCTGCAGGAGTTTTTTTTATACAATTTCCAATGATTGTTAATTTATAATCAGAAGTTGTAGAGTCTAATTTTATTAAATAGAATAGAATTAAAATTAGAAATTTAATAAAATAAGACCCGCAAGGCATAACAATATAATATTAGTATTTATTATGTTTACAATAATTGTAATTATTTCCAATATGTTCTTCTGGCTCTTTTCTGATTCTGAAGTGTCCTCCTACCCTTAATCAAAGCAAAAAGTATGTGTACCTAGTGTGGGAAAGATGGGAAATTAAAGAATGTGTTCAGAATGGCTCCTTCGCGCTAAAGTAAATTTATTGGTTTTAAACTTAGAAATCAGAAAAAATTAGATTCAAATAAATTGTTTTCTAAAACAACAATTAAATAAGGCAACTTCTTCTTATTCAAGTAAGGATAAGGAGGCCTTTCATACCTCCAAATATGCAAATAGCTGATTTAGAAAAGATTGAATAATTTAAGAAAACACTAATATCAATAGTTCATATCTAAATGGCTTTTAGTATAGCTCTCAATTTACATTAAAATATTTGAATAGCGGGTGTTTCTTATTTGAAAATTTAATGTAGATTCTAAAACTATGGTCTTTATTTACGATATATTATTCAGAAATACCAGAAACACGTTTTTCATAAAAAAAACAAAAAAACAACGATAGTTTTGAAAATAGACAAAAGTTTAAATAGCTCTGCTACTTGTTGAGATAAAACGCTAATTTTTACGTCCCTGAACTACGAATGAGGTGCAGAATAAACCCCTAATGTTATGATACCTCAATGCGGGTCACCCTATATACTAAAAAAGTGGTTTTAATATCTTACTTTTTTATTGTTTACGTATAAAAATAGTTAAGACCAACTGTTTATATATAGTATTCTATGTAGAATTGAATATAGTTAGAACTGAATGCAATGCCTACAAACCTGCAGCTCTTGAAAACTAGTGCACTCATTGGAAATTTCATTTTTTTACGATTAACTGCAATAGAGGCGATCAGATCTTCGATTTGTCAAGAAACGCTCACTAATAAACAGTTAACTTATAAAACTGGAATGTACAAGACTATTAGTTTCAATAAAACCACATTTTATAGTTAAACATTAATAGTCGGAGAGCTGGAAGACCATTAAAATGTGGTTTTATTGAAACTGATAGTCTTGTACAGTCCAGTTTTATAAGTTAACTGTTTATTAGTGAGCGTTTCTTGACAAATCGAAGATCTGATCCCCTTTATTGCAGTTAATCGTAAAAAAATGACATTTCCAATGAGTGCACTAGTTTTCAAGAGCTGCAGGTTTGTAGGCTTTGCATTCAGTTCTAACTATAATCAATTCTACAAAGAATTTATCCAAAGGAAATTCAGTTAGAACGGACAAGATTCCCTTGACCCTCTAAATCCAACAAAAAACATATCTCCAGTTCTTTTAGACAAATAAATAAATATTTTTTTCTGTTGTCACGATCTACTGGAAAACGTAATCCACAAATTTTTATTAAGTTTTAGTTTGAAATGTTTTAAAGATATTTTTTGCCTAGTTGTTTCATTCGGCAAGAGATGGCAGCACTGTAGAAATAAGAATACGATAACCTGGTGAAAGGTTACACTGATTCGCCACTCGCAGACTTTCTTTCTTTCCTCAGTCTACCCGCCTTGCCCGACATTGTAATCTCAGCAGTCATATTTACCATTATTTATTCATTATGGCTCTTTTTCGTATATCAGCCTCGAAACTATCAGAAACTAGTCAGGTAAGCCTGCTTTACTATTATACTTCTTCAATATATTCACAACCAATTATTTTCATATCCACTCCTTCAATCAATAATCCACTGAATAACCTCTCTAGTTTTTGAATTTTCAAAAACTCTTACCTTATTGTATATTGGATTTTTAAAATGATTTCATCTTTATCAGTAGATTGGTTTGTCTTTCTTACCAAGAACCCCCTATTTATTATGTAGTAGTATCTTAATAGATAAGTAAAATTTCTGTGCAACATTGTTTTATTTTGATTATTCTAAAAAATGACCTAAGAACGTTTAGAAATAACCTTCAGTTAAATTTAGAGCATTTTCTACTTGCTTTAGGAGAATTTATTGGTAGTAATCTGTTCAAGGTTTTCGAGGTTCTGGTTTTTTCCTACCATAAAATTCCTTAATAAAGGTCGCATGCTGAAGATCTTCGCTTTACTTTGTCATAATTACTACTTTTTCTGTCGCGTACCAGTAAAATCAATTCTTCTCTGAAAATCTTATAAATACAGGATAGCAAATAAATTTGAACGTTGCATTCTTGCAGTGCTGATTCCACGATCTGAATTATTTAGTTTACAATTTCATCTTAGTTTAAGGGTTTAATGCATTTGGTGGCACAAATCATCAAAAGGTATAATGAAACAAAAATAATAGACTACAGATATTATTTTTAAAATAAATACTCGATCTGGATGAGTTCGCATTTTCCTTATTTGTTTTATTTCTGATATATTTTTTTTTGTATGAAGATTTTTTCAAGGACATTTTGTTTTTTAACAAATTTCAGTTGCTAAAATTATTAGATAAAATATCATAATCCATATATTTTATTATCTAACAGTTTTACATTTTTTTAATATAAGAAAAATCATCCTAAATATTTACATTTGTATTATCTTAATTTTTGTAATGGAATGTTCTAAATGGAGGGAAGAAAAAAAAAAAAAAAATTGAGTGACCTGAATTGTCAATTAATTTCTAGGTTGTTAAAAATATTGGTTCTTCGAGATTCTATTTATTGATATATTGTGCTTTTAGGAATCCATTGATAAGAGTGCTCATAGGCACAATAAAAGTTTATAATAGGAAATTATATCATAAAAAGAATTGAATATAAATAAGCTGCCAAGTGATTAATTAATACACATATTCTTTAAATTGTATATATTGCAAGATGCATTTATTATACATTACACTCTATTTAAAAATGTATCTATGTGCAAATTTACCCTTATTGATTCTTGGACTATAGATAGCAGAATTAGAATAATAAAAAAAAATACTGTTGATTTTTTAAAACCTGAGAAAATTGGACATTAAAATGTTTCTATTTGTGTCTATTTTCCCCCTCTAAACATTATAATTGGAAAAAAAGTTACTTATAGAAATTAGTTTAAGAGAATGTCAGTCGTCTTTTCTATAATATTTTCTCGCAATTTGCTCATCTCTTTGAATATAATAATAGAATAATTATCAAAGTTTAATGCTGTCAAGTCGAATTACAGACTATTACATATATTCTCTCCTCTCTCTATATATTAAATCCTAAATTAAATGAAATATAGCATTTCATTGTGTTATATGTTATACTCTATTTGTTTTAGCTAATATTTGTTGGAGTACATATATTCTGTCTAGTTGTTGAATGAATATTTATGGCTGACAAGACCTTGGCTATTTACTCTCGTCACTATTTTGGATTTTGTCTCATTCATTATCTATGCATGTACTTATTTAGCTCATATTTTAGAACAATTCACATTTTGTTCAAATTTTTCTAAAGCATTCTTATAATTTGTAAAATATTTTTTCTTTCCTCGTTTTCCATGTTGGAGTAACACTGCATTGTGGGATTTTATTTTACAGTCCGATTTCCATCCTTTCTTCCCCTTATGTAAATGATTTTTTTTTTTTTTAAATTTAATAAGCAGTTAGCATCTCGAACAATGGTTTGATACAGAGTACAACAGTCAGCACCACCAAATATCTGAAATTGTCGGACAGACTCTTAATATTATCTCAGCAATCAGTACTACTTGACACTGCTAGAATTCTTAGAAAGTTTTAAAATGCCCGAAATCAAAAAATAAATATTATTTTTTTTACAGAAATAATAATTTTTACTGGTTGTAAAAATCACCTCCAGTGAGCTGAGACACTCCTCCCCCCCATTATAATGACAAATAAAATATGAAGAGAAACATATATAAATTCTTTGTTTAGCCAGAAGTAATTCTTCATAGAATTATTTTAATTTTGATACCCACTTACGTGTAAAACAGATTTCCTTAGGACGGGTTTTCTTCTACTCCATTTTCTAGCCAGTATAGGGCAGGTGCCTGTCTTTCTTTTGAAAGAAAAGCTACCACCTCTAGTGAAAATCAAACCTACAACCTTAGGCAACAAAGTGCTCTCGCCTTAACACTTACAGCTCCTTGTTGATATATTGCATATTTAAAGTCCGTTCTCCAACTATATATATATATATATATATATATATATATATTTATTTATTTATTTGTTTTGCCACATCGTTTTTTTCTAGTGATAATTTTGGTAGTCAAATAAAAAATAACTAACTTATTGTAAGTGTGTGGGGATGGCTGAAAGAAGAATAGAGCTCTGTGAATGATGACGGGCTATAACAATAACAAAACATCAAACATCCATTTTTCAAAATTCCTTGTATTTTATTATTTTAACTAATATATTTAAAATTATGTCTTTATCACTAATTATGACAATAAAAAAAAAAAATATCAATCTCTTAGTGCAATGGAGTGTACAATATTTTTGGTTAGTCCATGTTTAGCCAACAAAACTGGATGGTTTTACCCATGCGAGAAAATGCCACTTATAATTGTCCTTGTGAAAAACACGGTGTGTCAGGGTGTCTACTGCACGAAAAAGTCACGAAATTGAAAATGGGGCACGAAATTTCAGTTTTACTGGAGTCAAACATACTCTGAGGACTTCTGCGGTTTTGTAATTGTGGTCGTTTTCGAATGGTGACTCAATTTTATCTGATTCCTCTGTTAGATTCCTTTGTTGTAGTATTTACACATCAATTTCCTATTATTTACATATATTTTTATTTCTCTTTATTCGTATTCAGACGTTCTACGTGAATTCTACTACCATTGTCCGACATTTTTGAGGCTTCTAATTCAATATTCATTCTAAAATGTTTAGTACCATCGTTTCTTCACTTTTATAATTACTATCCTCTTTAACATATTTTATACAGTTTTAAATTGTAATTTTATAGATTTCATGGTAATCCGTGTAAGGTTACAATTTATTTTATACTTAAAGTTAAGGCTTTTTCTTTTTAATTTAAATTATTTTAGTTTCAATGGGCATGAAATTTGCATTTAAAGTCATGAAAATGTAAGGAAAAAGTCATGATATTGGCTTGCACAAAAGTAGTAGACACCCTGTGTGTCCTAATCTAAGGCACAAACAGACACAGTCTGTTGGAAAATTCCATAAGGCTTTCCAAATAAAGAAATTTGTCTAGTACATAAGGTAACACTGGGTATTTTCTCTTCAATGCAAATTCAGTAAGGTTTTGTAAATAAAAAGAAGTGAAATATTTAAGTAATATATTTCTGTTTCTGTTTTCTTTCGTAAACTATTTCAAGTGCTGAGCTATTTCTTGAATGTTACCAATAGTGTGTCATTGTTATTCTCGCGTCTATTTCCCTCTTTCTCTAGCATATTGAGATTTTTATTTATTGGAAAAAAATTAGAAACATTTTTTTGTTTTTAGTTGTATTTTTTTTTTTTTTTCATGCTCCATAGTACTGAAATGTTCCTTTCATTTTAAAAAAATATGTGTTTGTTTATTGTACAAAAATGAAATCTTTCTAGATATAGTCATCGGTCTGTTAAGAACTATTAGAGTAAGTAGCAGACAAGCACACAACAATTTACTCTGAATAGAATTCTATTCCACTCGCCTGGGAACTATGTTTCTTGTTCTCTCGTAGAATTAGGGTTTAGCTTTCTCCAAATGATAAAAGAGGCCTATTTAGATAAATGTATGTTTAATTATATAATTATTTAGAATAATACCAGTTGTATGATGTGTCAAATAAGGTTTAGTTATAGACAATGCTCTTCAATTGATAATTTTCCGTTTAATTTAAAACGTACAATTTATTTTAAGTTATCAGCCGTATTATATGAAGAAATTCCTTCCACTCATAGGATGCCCATGACCTTGTACGACTGAGCACACCCTTCAAAAGAACAAAAAAGAAATTGTTATCAGCATTCCTATATGGGGCAAATTGATCTAAAGTAATCATTTTTTTTGTGGGTTAAATATTTATCTTATATTAAAATTCTAGCTTATTCATTGGCTTTACAGCCGATTTTTATAGAACTGTTAGAATAGAAGATTTTATGATATGTTGGTGTAGATTTAGCCTTGAATAATAACGTCCGATTGTCTACGTGTATGTGTAGTATAGTTAGAAATCTATCAATCTACACTGTCCGAAGTTCGCCTTGATTGTTCGGAAATATTTGAAGTAACCCTTGCAGTTCAGGTAGTCGATATAGACCTGTTTTGGCATCTGCTGTCTATCATGTAGAATGTAGTTAACTATTTTTGGTTTAGAACTAAAATAGGCTGTTTAAAAGTAGTTATCTCTGCCTGACCTTGTTACGATTCTTCTCAGCTCAATTTTAGATAATTCCTCTCTAATTTATATATTACATAAAGCCAAATGTTTTCCTCTTATTCAATTTTTTTTTAGGCAGTGCGTTTTTTTAAAACTTGGCTTGTTTTTAAATTACTCATCATACTTGCTAATGAACTTGATTTGTTCATTCGTTGTTTACGAATGTAGTTATATAACATTTCTGAGGAACTTAAGACATATCTTATAGACTGTGATGATTTTTTTTTTCTCAATAATACATTAGTAATAATATTAGCAAAAATACACCTCGCTAACTTGCAAATGTGTCCCTAAATAGAAACAAAAATAAAAGAAAGTGGGAGATGACAATCATGGAGTAGTCCTATTGCAGCCTTTTTGAGTAGTCTATATCTCTGGATGTCGCTGTTCATTGCCATTCATTCAAATGCAATTTTCATTCAAAATGCTGGGTTTTTTTAAGAAAATTTATTAAACATAAAAATAAGTATGATTGAGGGTGATCCAGGTCTAAGTAGCCAAATTCTAGGAGGTGTTTCATGACATAATTTCCAACAAAAAAGTTCATTTGAAGTATGGCACGATTCCGAAGGGGAAAGCAGTTATGTCCAATTTCCTGTTGTTTTTTTTAACATAGACATATTTTTTATTGAATAAGAAAGGATTGCTCAAAAACTGTTCAAGATAATTAAATTATGTCATCAAAAATAGACAAAATTTGCTTTAAGAAATTAGTGGTTTAATTCACTAAACCTATTGATAGAAGATACTTTCTGGACGCCCAATAACCCACTTCTGTTTTTCTCAATGAATTAGAGGTTTCTTGCGAATTTTTACCTCAGCCTCCTAACGGAGTACAGATTCACAACTTACAGGAAATCTTCTACACTTAGTAAGGATTAAATCCGTGCAAATGAAGTGGGAGTTTATTCTCCGTTGTCCAGCCCAGAAGCAATAAAAAGTAACTGCAAGAACTTTTTTTTTCACAATTCACACATTGAGGAGTTAAGGGTTTAAAGAGTGTTGACAAATATAATCATCCGATTATAAAAAATATTCTTAATCTTTTGGGTGCTCTATTTTTCTACTGAAGTGTTTAGCTCTTCCAAATTAAATAGAATAGCATCTTGAAACAAACGTTTGCAGCATTTCTGAGAGTCAATTGAATGCGTAAACATTATTCTATTTTCAACAATCCCACATCTTCCCCAGCTTCCTTGTCCTTCGTTGGCTTGTTATATTTCACCAACCTCCTCTGATATATATATTATATCAAAAGTAATTTTTGATTCTATTATTTTTTTTTTTACGGCGCATCGACAAATCTAGGCCATTAGCGCCAGCCTCCAGGGAGCAGCCAGGAATTTTCTCAGCGAGCCCTGAGATGAGAAAATTCCTGCCGCCGGTGGGGATCGAACCCACCATCTCCCGCTTATGAATCCAGCGTGCTAGCCACTAGACCACGGGAGACCCCCTATTCTATTATTATAATTATTAATTATTTTTGGATTACCTATTAGGGTAATTAAAGATTATTATATAGCTAATAATAATATATGTCAATTTAGTGTAGCTAACGAAAGCAAATTATAAATTATTATTTGTTGTTTACGAATGAATTCATTGTGAATACTAAATGCAGTACGTTCATACGTTCAATAATACTTATATTGTAATTGATGGGCTCAGTGCCAAAGGTGACTAACCCACAATTAGAACAAACTGAGAAAATTGGAGTTAAAGAGTAGAAGAATCTGAAAAAAAGTAGTGTTAGTGACAGAAATGATTCTAATTGGTCCAATTAAAATCATTTCTGTCACCAACACCTAGCACTGAGCCCTTCTAGTAATATTATGTTTTATAAATATTTTGTGTTGTAATTCGATGTGCTTTACATCAGTAAGTCAATCGTGTCTTATGGAATATCTCAATTTATGTCTCTATTTTCATCTTGTCAGTATGTATTTTATTCATTACGTTTCGACGTTATAAACTTTTTATATTGGTTCTTCTTGACGTTAAAGTGAATGAATAACGGGAATGTCACTATTCATAATCTTGTGTAATATCTACCTTCGTTATCTCCCTTATTTTGCCTTGAAGGAAAGTAATTTTATCCGAAACCTATATTTCTCATTCGAATTATTTGGAAGTACCAAAGAGGTTTTTTGTCTATTATTGAGTCCTATTTAATTAGAGAAATAAATCTGAATTCGGCTCTAAACGTGGAATATATTAAGCCTGTAAGAGTAATGAGGAAATGCTCATTATTAGTTCAGTTATTATTAGTACAGTTATTATTAGTACAGTTGTTGAAGAATGTTGCTATTTGTGTTGTGATTGCGAAAGGAATGAAGAAATATTGGCCTCTTATTGACCTTTTTATTAAACTATTCATCTCACTCCTATCATATATTCAATATTTAATTTCTTTTCTAGTAGCTAATAAACTTTATGTTCATTTACTAACTTAAACTTGCCATTTATACCGAGAATAATTTTTCAAGTTCTCACAAAATTTTTAATGTTTAGTGTACAACCTTTTTTTACTTTAACCATATCATATTCGTCTTCCTGTTCCCGCTACCTCTATAGGGCAATAAGGGCTTGGACACACCACGCATGTCTGGGCACCTGGGGAATTCCATGATGAGCACACCTCGCGTAAAGTAGGTGCTGAACGTGTTAAGGTGCAATATAAATGTAAACTACACTACTTCATATACCTACTTGATAAAAAAAAAGGTTGCATCCTTTTTAAATTTGACTTGATCAACCATTCAAAATATCCTTAATCTTATATATTTAAAGGTACAGATTTAGTGTAAATTAAATTTGTGCTAGTTGAAACAATTGAATTAACTACACATACACACTCAAGAGCAGAATTATTCAGTTTGTTTTTTAAATAAATAGTTGGTGGCAAGGTGGCTGTGAGTACTAAAGTACGAGCATTCCATGCCAAAGGTTGTGGGTTCGATGCCACTTCGGGGTGGTGGCTTTTCTTCAGAAAAAAGAAAAGGCTTCAGCCCTACCCTGGCTAGAAAAGGGTGGTAACCTTTAGATAACCCCGTCTAAAATTCTAAGTTAATTATAAATGCACGTTAAAAAATAAAAAAATATATTTCCTTCTTCGTGAGTAGTTTCTAAATTATAATTTTTAATAAAAAAGTAACATTATCTTCTATATTATCATAAAATATCTTAATAAAAAGTCTATTCTGAAAAAGAATGCTAGAATTCACAAGAGAGGATTCTATTGAACACAATGTAAATATACTTATATAATGTTTTTCAATACCTACTTACAGATATAAGGCAAGTTTAAGATAATAACTACATTTTTATGGAGAAAATTAGTATTTCCATTGTTTAAATTATCATTAAAAAAGAATATACAATAGAATGTTGAAGAGGGTTGACTAGAGTAGCTCCTCTACTTTATATAAATAGTTTTGACATTATTACAAAAAATAGTACTTAAAGATTGTCTAAAGGAGGACAAGGATCTTGGTCAAGAAGTAGATAATAATTACATTGGAATACTTAGTTCGTGGAATTGTATGAAAACGTTCATGAGAAAAAATTGTATATTATCTTGAAAGCAAGTATAGAATTGTCATACCTTCTGTGGTGGAGACTGTTGTCACTGGTATTTGTTGGCGTGGTACTTCATGTTCATAATACACAACTAAGGCATGTAGTTTTTACAAAAATGCTCTACTAGACTAGTCTTTTTATACTATCTGCTCAACCACAAGAAAGGCACCGAAATGGCAAACTAGACTGAGTACTATGTCAACAGTGGTTTGAGAATGATATGTTTATGTCAAAACCGCTTAACCAGAATACTCTAAACTTTGCCAGTGCCGACAGTCTCATCAAAAAGTTATGGGTACTGTATGTGAAATACTAGTGCGACATGTACTGGCAGACCTAACCCTATGGATTACTTACCAAAATAACTGAATATTCTCTGGAAGATATTCAATTTCAACTTTAAACGATCTCTGCTCAATTAATGAGATTTTGTATGTTTTCGAATGACAATATTTAATTTTTTTCATTTCATTTAGTGCACAAAGGTGAACTAGATTCTTCTAAAAATAAGAAGCTCTTACATCAGAGTTTTGGCTTCGAGCCCAGTCCTTGAATAGACATAATGTTGTCAATGAGTGGGAGGTTTTGGTTATATTCCTGCTTTATATGCAGTCTTGTACTGCATAGATTTAGACAGTTGATGACGAACCTTCACCGGGGTTAGCAGTTGTGTCGAAATTATGATGAACTTTTTATTATTGATTTATCCCATATATTTTGTCACATACTGTGTCATATGGAGAGTTTATTGACATTGCAGGATCATCCAGGGCATGTCTATTACCATATTATGTTATATTTTATGGAACAAAACTACCTTACTGTTCTGAAAATTGCTGATTTCTGCATATTCCTATAAAGTCTGATAAGCCAAGACTAAGGAGAGATTTTCTTAAAGCCTTTAGTATCAGTCAAGTATTGAATGAATGATACGGATCATTATAATATTTTGCATTTCCCAGAACTTGGTCAGTTCGAAGGTTTTGTCCATCTAGTATTCTATTTTCCCTTCAATTTTATTGTGTAGATGCTGTCATTAGGCATAGCTGTGTTGTTGATACAAGCTTTCTTTTCATTCTTCTCCACACGTCCGGAAGATGTAATATCTGGTTTATTAAGTCTTATGTTGTCTGCTCATCATCATGTTGAAATTAGGACGAACTTTTAATTTCTAACATTAATATTAAATATATTATAATAATAACGTTGTATAGACTCTTACAAACATTTAGAGAACGCTTTTTTGTTGGTGCTATTTCCCATTATAGAAGTCAATGCGGAGAAAAAATCAGAAATAAGAAGTCTTTGTAGTTATTAATTATTATTATACTTTGTGTAAATTTTTTAAACAGCCTCATCTTTAGTGTTTATTTATTTTAAATTTAAGTTTTTTTCATTTTGTACCACATTCCAAAGGGGTGTAGCTAGTGAGCTTGCAAAATGTATTTAAATCTTCTTGGATACTACCTGCTTAGGTACCGAAAATCTCCTTAAAGTTAATATATATCTAAATATAGATAATAAATAGATATATGTGCCTCCGGAATACAAGGCCTTCCACTATGTCCGATGTATCTCTACTATGATACAGTCTGCGTGGGGGCTGGGCATGCTTAGGCATGGCTAACACTGGAACTTAGTAGATTCGGAGATGGGGCCCGCCCACCCTCGGGAAAGCAGGCATATCCCACTTGGTGAGGGAGGGGTCTTTAGGAGGGTTTTCTTCCAAGCTTCTCACCATTCAAGGCATCTAAGGAACTTGTTGCACAAAAATGAACGGTAGGCTCGCTTTGGCAACATAAAGGTATAAAGGTAAGCCTGTTGCAGGGTTAAACCTGAAGGTGGGGTCCACGAAATGACGTCAGGGTTTGCGGGGTTCCCACAACTTCGCGTCGACTGGAAGTGGTAGAATGTGTTGGCCTAACGGCTAGATGCGTCTCCTTATCGTTTCCCTCATACACACTGTAACTCACAAGCATTCAGTGAAATATGTTCCTCCACTTTCTATGACCTTCTGCCAACCCTGATGTAGCAGGGAAAGCATTTGTGTGTTGTTATTTCAGCAATTGCTTCATTCCTGTACATTTAGGAAATTGTTCTCGCAGCTCCTCCTGCACTGGATCCTCAGTTAAACTCGAACTTGACATTCCAAATTCGTATCTTTGATTTATACGTTCACAATCAAGAAATCCAGTATTTCATAATGCACGAATTTAAGCATCGGCTAAATATATGGAGTAGGACACAGAAACATGAGTAGTATATACCTGACAGATGTTAACCCTTGGGCTATCTTGACAATTACATTACCCTCCTTACAATCTTGGCAATTACGTTACGTAACCATGGAACGTGCTTATCAACATTTTCTCTCATACTCTTATCAGTATAATCCCATACCGGATTTCGAACGAGTGAAGGAACTAAAATATTTATAAAAAAAAAAAAAAAACTAAAAAAAAACTTAAATTTTAGATCTAATAAGCTATTAATGCTGGAATATCCACGAACCTGAAGTAACTATTCCATTCTTGCTGTCCGGCCCCTGAGATAATGGAAAATGGAGTTTGTGTTTAATGTAGATGCATCTTCCAGCTGTCTATTATTGTATCTAGACCTTGCCGGATTTAGCAGACAAATACAAATGCTAGCCACGTTTTTTAGTTGTTACTTTCTAGCTATTGAGGTTGCCGAAAATGTCCCACCCCCTTAAAATTTATATAAATATATCTGTCTTTTAACACGATATCGGCCATTGTTTTTTCACCCCGAAACGGAGTATTTAGCATTGCCACGACGAATGATCGAATGAGTTCATTATCTCTTTGTCTGCCTACTACGGGATATCTCGTACGCTATTGCCTCGGACGTCAGCTACGAAATCAAGATTTACGCTGGAACGAAATACTCATACCGGCCGTAATTGTTATTATATTGGTACCAAACTCGGTATAAGTCGTGAGTATCTAAAGCGGAAAATGTGTTGTAAAAATAACCTAAATCAGTCGAATAGGAGGGGGGGGTTTACTCCGGAACGAAATTATGAACTAGCCCGTAACGGCCGTGATTATTACTTTCTTGCATGGAAACTCGCTATACGTGGTGGCCAACCAATGGGGAACATGTGTTCGGTACGTTAGAAGTTTGGAGGGTTTTTTTTTGGGGGGGGGGTTGGATTTAAGGCGTGTCAACCGTTGAGGTCATTAACGCCAGGACGTTTGGGTTTACCCCAGAACAAAATTGAAATGAGAATTAATACTTGAGTCATCTGTTTATTACAAAAATTTATTTAAATTTTAACATCCAGTTACACCCGACAACGACTATTGGGACGTGTTATCTACAGGTTACCATTCTTTCCCAGGCAGACATTTGAAAGAAAATAAATCACGCCTCGTGAGAATCGTACCCCTGACCTAAGGAACGGAGTGTACGCGCCTTAGAACTCACGACCACCGTGCCTTTTCATTGCCAATATAGTTTATTTCGAGCACTTTATACACGAATGGTGCGTACACCATCACCTCTCTGAGGAATGTACTTAGTAATGCAGGTCCTACGTGACGGATTGCACGAAATGCAGTTTGTGTTTATAGCAGATGGATCTTCCGGCAGTCTATTATTGAATCAGGACCTTGCCGCATTTAGATGCCAAATACCAATCCTAGCCAAATGTTTTGTTTTTTCATACGCATCCTACATTAACTCCTCATTGCAATAAAGTTTTGTACAGGTATATATAGAGTTAGGTTGTTTTAGATTATAGGTCTCCATAAAAAAATAACCTTAAAAATCAAAATCCCGCCTCAAATATTGATGCCGTAAATTTACTATAATGTCGCGTTAGGCCCATAAGACACTTGGACTTATCTTGTATGTTTTTGTTGCGGGCAGCCCCCGATACAAAGTTGCGCAACGTTGTATCAATGAATTCAGTTTGAAAGAGGTTCATAAAATTTTATCACGTAGAAACCCAACTCCTGTGATACACGAGATATGTTACTGGGCTGATTCACAACATTGTATCCGCGACAAAGACGAGCTACTTTTGAGCCCAAGTGTATTGATGCCTCAGCCCGTTTAATCCCATTTACCTCACTTAATGCTGGAGGACTCTACTCTGGTTCCAATATCTAACGTAGCTTAATCACAAAAATTACGAAAAAGGTTCTTCGTGGCTCGGAAGAACCTTTTCCTTTAGGCTTATGCCCAATAGGGGCCCCAACAATTTCCCGGAATTCATTCAATAGTTTAAACACTACACAGAGAGGTTTTCTTTGGAAAGTGCAACAGTTTTTAAAACTGATAGGAAATGGCTTTTTTGAATTTATGGGGCGCAATGGCTTGGATTTGTATGTTATGTCACGTAGCCAGCTGTAGCCAATCTTAACCTTGGTCAATTTATTTTATATTGGCCTGCGCCCAACTGATTGTGCAAGGCAGCGACCCTCAAATTGCAAAGGGCGAACTTGTCAAAGCTAGGCATCATCTCAATATACAATTCCTTGTTTTACCACTTTCCGAATGATTGGAGGTATTGAGGTTGCACTCATGAAAGAATTATTTGAAATAGTTTTCCATACTTTCGATCATACCTTCTAGGCATGTAAGCGTATACAGTCAACTGGATGTGTCGAATTTAGATAACTGGAATCCTTAAATAAGTCAAACAGAATCCCTGGTCCCGAGTCAATACACGTAAATTTTACCACATTAAGTCCATTTCAGGCCAAAATTGTGGAAACTTATGAAAATAAGTCGAACTAAAAATAGGGGTGTGCTAGGGACTTCGAACTTTAAGAATTCATCACCTCTATAACTCCAACTCCAATTGACAACTTCACCGATTCTCCAAATACCTTTAGTGGTCGAAATATCACGATAACGTCTGTATCTGCAAATATAGGCTCCGTCGAATTCGTAGACGTTGTCAGTGACGTTCTTGTAAGTGTACCTCCTCCTGAGCAGAGTATTTTAGCCGAAGTGCAGCCAAGAGTGGACAACATATAAGAGGAAGAAGTAGCCACAAAATAATCTCCTACAATTACAGAAGCCACAATTGCGGTTAATGCACTTTAGGCTTTATTGGAAACCAGCGACAACGTCGATGATCACATGTTCACACATCTATGCACCATTTCAAAAGGGGAAAGTTCTCTTCTTGTTCGGTGAATGTTAATGTTATCTATATTACGTTCATCTATTCGAAGAAAAAAACTGCTGAAATTTCAGCTATTGATATCCTATGAAAAAATGGGAGAGGAGTTGGATTATATCAGCTTCAGAAGATCGACTAAGTATTTATAACGCGTGAATTTGTGAGATTAGTGATAATCGTATGATGTAAACCCTTATCAGCTGATGGTTAGCTGCATGACATTAATCAGGTGGTTGTTATCAGCTGACGGTTAGCTGCATGACCAGCAGCAGGTAGTTGTTATTGTGTACTGATAATTCCGTTAGGATTTTTAAGCGCTTTCCTGATAATCTATTTAGATACCGATTTATAGTTATTTTTATGACACAGGTCGGCATATCCCAATTCTCCCTCGCCTTCTTCGGAAGTTTAGTGTTGGAAATATATGTGTTATAATACAATGACTCAAGTATTGATGATCAAAATTATCAGCAGCTATACTATTCATAAAATTTATTATTTTATTATAATTCCTAAATACTACTATGTACTACGAAACACTAAACAAAATATGAAATTCCCTAAGGAAGAGAATGTTTTAAATAAAACCCCTTCTTTGAGAGAATCTGCTCCCTCCTAGGGCTTATAATTATGAGGGACCAATCAGGAACCAGAGAAAAATCTCCTCGCTTAACAATTAATCTTCATATTACGGCATATACCGATGCTAACTGTCCAGTGCTAACTACTAAATATCAGCACGCCCCTCACACTGCTCGCCACTGCTAACGTCGACTTATACCAACATCCCTCACACTGCTCGCCACTGCTAATGTCGACATATACCGGCATCCCTCACACTGATCGCCACTGCTAACGTCGACATATACCGATATACCTCACACTGCTCGCCACTGCTAACGTGGGTATATACCAACATCCCCCTCACACTGCTCGCCACTGCTAACGTCGACATATACCGGCATCCCTCGCACTGCTCGCCACTGCTAACGTGGGTATATACCAACATCCCCCTCACACTGCTCGCCACTGCTAACGTCGACATATACCGGCATCCCTCACACTGCTCGCCACTGCTAACGTGGGTATATACCAACATCCCCCTCACACTGCTCGCCACTGCTAACGTCGACATATACCGGCATCCCTCGCACTGCTCGCCACTGCTAACGTCGACATATATCGATATACCTCACACTGCTCGCCACTGCTAACGTGGGTATAGACCAACATCCCCCTCACACTGCTCACCACTCTAACGCCGACACACACCGACATCCCTCGCACTGCTCGCCACTGCCTACGTCAACATTTACCAAAATCCCTCAAACTGCTCGCCGAGTGCTATCGACGGGTTGACTCTATTAGCTACATAGATTATCGCCGGCTTGGTATTGTCTCAATCTAGCTTTTACTTTCTTATCTAAAGCTTATTGTTAAGCACTACAGATGTGTGGATTTACTTTTGGAGGTTTTCTTGTGAACTTTTGAAATTCTTGGTTTTCGAGCCGTTCAGCTACACTTACTACCTTCTCTGACCGTACCCTTGCTATTTCTGGACTTCTACTTCTTCTTGTGCTCGCATTTAGTGCGAAGCAACCCTATTTTAAAGAGTCCTTAGCCTTTATTTGGGTTGGCAGCTCTTCTTCAGGGTTTTTACGAGCAGGTGTTATACAGGGTTGCCTGCTAATTCTTCTCCTTTCTTCAATGTTAACAGATTGAATGCATCATCAATGGAAGAAACATCAGGGCTCTTTCTTAATTTGATGATGTTGCTCTTCTCACGACGGATTCCAAAGCTCTTCAGCATTTAAAGGAAACCTACAAAACTATTATAAGAAATTGAACCAAACAATAAATCGGGCTAAAAGAAAAAGTATAGTTTTTGCAAACGATTGAAAGAAACACGGCATTGGGGAGTGGAGACGCCAAGCAACGAAATTATTGCTATTGAGAATTAATGTAAGTATCCGGGGATCTGGCTGATACTAAAAATAAGTTGTGAAGTGAATGCGATGGAGAAATTAAGAGCACTAAAGGTAGCAATTAACTTGGAAGGTTATATTCGACAGGCAAAACATATAAATTTTCAAGAAGAAAAAAATTAGGGCAACAGGAAAATCTTTCATGCTGTATTGTGGCCAAGTTTGGGGTGTCGGACAATCACAAATAACCGAGAGGCTCTTGCGATTTTTTATCAGAAGAGCACTTGGCTTGCCAAAAAGCACTCATGGTCGAAACCGATTTGCAACTTCTCTTAGCATGCATATTGACCATATCAACAAATTATTGGCTATGCCAGATGAAAGATTGTCTACAATTGTTCCTAAGGAAATAATAAACAAAAACATTTTCTGGTGTGGGGAATTTATGAAGACTGCAATGATTTTGTGAATAATCATTAAGAACTCCCAGAAGCATTGAAGAGCCATTTCCTCAATAACCTTATGGAGCAAGCGAACAGTGCTCAATGGCATGTGTTACATTAAAAACTTGTTCATCCTGGGTCGTATTTACTTAAAGAGATATTGTCAATGTAGGAGAAGATGTAGAGGACCTCGAAGCGAAGAAATCGGCCTTAGATAGAAGAAATCCACTGTCATCATCTGTAACATGAAGGCTAGTGAAGACATGCATTTCATTGGAAGTTACCCGGTACTTAAGGAGTTTAGACTAATATATTCCCAACGACGTGCTCTGAATCACCAACAAGTGGGGAATACATTGAATTTAGAAAACTCCAAGAATCTATTTAACTCGTAGGCTTCCACGGTCCGAGTCATTACAAATATTATAGTATTCTGGTGTTGACTTTGTCAGAAACTTCTTAGCCGACGTTTCGCTGGTCATACTGCCAGCTTCCTCAGGGCTTAGTCTGAGATTCTCAGAAGAAGAAGTTTGTGACACGGTCAATACCAGAATACTATAATATTTCCAAGAATCTAGTTGGATATGTCAAAAGTCCTGGAAATAGTTGCGCAGATATTTTAATTCGGTATATGCACAAAATGAGTTATTATTTATTAATTTTTAGAAAATTATTTGGATACCGTATAATAAATTTGCTGTATTTGATATTTTCTATAACTATATTTAGAAAAATGTATTTTTCAGTATAATAAGTTATTACATGTCAAATAAAAATTGATTAAAGTATGAAAGCACGCTTAAGAAATGTATAGATATAGTTTAAATAAATAATGTTCTTGTAAATAATTGAGCTATCGTAACAGAATTAGAGCTGTCGTTGCAATCACCATGTCGTGAAAGTTATTTACAACGAAAAAATAAACATTATTAGTATTATTATAACAATTTATGCTATGAATATTGGAAGATAAAAGTAACTAGGTGTTCACTAAAACTATTTCGGGATTATAGTTCCTTGTGGAATACTGCCTCGCGATCAATATTTACTAAAGCTTCGAACACTGAAGAGAGACTTCAATCTCAAAACTCCTATTATCGATTGAAGTCTTTTTTTTTTCTACATCTGAGCCATGGGATGAGAAAATTCCTGCCACCGGTGGGAATCGAACCCACCATCTCCCGCATATGAATCTCAGGCGTTAGTCACTAGACTACGGGGAGACCCCCATTTTTGTCTACTAACGTGAAAATTTCAACAAAAAATTAATTCTAACTGGATTGAGGCATGAGAAATTTGTGGTTTAACCTGGAATATAATTAAATACTTGAGTCTGCTGTTAATTAAAAATATTTAAATTTTAGAGCCCACTTATACCTGACAACTATTTTTGGGACAGGTTTTCTACAATTTACCACCCTTTTCTAGCCAGAGTAGGGGTGATACTTTTTTTCTCAAACAAAGGCCACCACACCTAGTGGGAATTGAACCCACTACCTTAACCACGGAGTTCACAAGCCTTAGCACCCACGGCGACCGGATCTCGTAAATAAATTAAAATAAAATCCTCTTTATTTTGTTACATCCAAGGCTATACATTTGGTAAAGTTTTTAATTTTTTTTTATACTCATCAAATGAAATATTAGGCCAATTACAAACTTTTGAAATTTTTTTTTTTTCTAAACTGCTTGTGTTGAATATTTTACAAGAATATCTGATATGGGTAAAATATTTACATTTATCATCATTGAGAATTTCAAATATTGTCCGTCTATCTATGTTGTGTAACGGAATAGTGCGGGTCTATAATGGGATCATTTGGTAGAGATAAAGTTGGTGTGTGTTATGTTGGGAGTTATTGATGAAGGCTGTAGGATGTTTTGTAGTTCACGTCCGTACAAATTGTTACATCTGCTGTGGTATGTTCTCTCAGAGGAAGAGCACATGGCGTGTAGTTAAACTGAACTGTTTGTAATTGTAGGTAGTTAGATGTGATTATCAGCTAACTGTATCTTCTGTAGTTCCATCCGTGTAAGTGACTATTTCAAGGGCGAGTGGAAGATGATCCGCCTGGGGTCTCATGAGTCCTGGGAAACATGGGTTCGAAAATTGGGTGCGCATAGAAAGATTTTACCTTTCGTGTCGTCTTTGGAGAGTCGGAATGGGTGTCCGAGGTTATCGCTAAGTCCACAACCAGCCTTAAAGGCTTACCTGCGAAGTAGAAAATGAGGGAGTCTGAAGATATTAATGAACACACGTGTTCCCTAACGGACCGTAAGGTCAAGAATAACATTCCTGAACAGAATCTGTCCTTGGTGGCCTGTTAAGTTTTTATTTTATTTTTATTGGCGGGAGTCTCGACGATAATTGGTTCTTTAAGCTTTAATCGCTATGATGTTAAGCCTAATTTACATGAGTTTAGTACTTGTCGCTCATGGACTGTACCAACGTGTAATCAAGGTGCTTAGTGGTAAGTATTAGTAAACGCGGCAAGGACAAGTGAAAACGAAGTGGTTCTATTTACTAAGCGACCAGTAAGCTCCCCTACCACGATTCTACTATGCAGTTACTCCTTGTCATCTCGTGTAAATAGCCCAGCAAGTGTTTTCTGACAACCTAGTTCGTATACAGAAATCATCTAATTCTTTTTAAGTTCAAGATGCCTTCACTGTTATGCCGTAGGAAAAGTGTAATTCTCAAGATACAATTAAATTCATGGATGAAACCCAATCTGAAGAATGTTGTTTACACCCATCTTCGGTTACCAGCTGAGTTAACCGTTGAGCTGAATTGCCAAAAGTGCCTCTTCGTAGAAACCATTGTATAACCTCCTACCGCTTTTCTTTTTCCAATTTTTCTTCTAGTTCTCCCATAATTGTAGATAACACAACATTTGAGTAATATTTAAAAACGTTTTTCAACACAGTACGGCTACGATGTGTCGTTCCCGTACTGGTTTCTTGCTACTTACATACCGACGTGTGAACGAATACTAGTAACTTGTCGCTAAGTCAGCTTAGTAAGAGTGGCAAGTACTAAGCTCGTTTATACTATGCATTATAGATGAATGAGTTATCGGTCTTGGAGATTCCCCTTCGAGTAATTCTTGCCAGACCACTTAAACATGTTTCGAGGAAGAGTGTTTAGAGAGCAGCGCGGAAATACCTCAATAGACTGTAGAATAACAGGTTGTAGCTGATAGGTCTCTGGGAAGTCCAGACTATTTAATGATCTGGGAAGTACATGATGCCGACTCAGCAAGATAAGGTTACTCATGGCAGGTTCAAGGACCTCATGAACGTCTTAATATCCTCATCAAATATTCAAGGGTCAATGGGGATTAGGGTCGAGATACGGTTTGTCGAAGGCTCAACCCTCGAAGAACAAGTCGAAAGTTGAAATCATCATCGTAGAGATGAAGAAATGTTGAAAGAGTTCCTTGTTAGAGAGTTTCGTCTTAAGTCGGGTAAGCTGACGACCTAATAACATTCATAATCACAAATATACATATTATAGTCGAAGAGCTTGGAATTTTGCTATAATGTGCCTGAAGAAGGTAAGCATGTGTTTTCTGGACATACCTTGGAACACCAGGTACTGTGCATAGGGGAAAGGTTCAAAAATACATTGCCCAAAAATAGTGTTTTATTCAGAACCAACTATCATTATAAAAAAATTGCAAATTAAGGAAATTTTACAATGATTATTAAATAGGGCAGACACTTTTAAGGGTATTTAAATGTGAATTAAAAAAACCCAAAGTACCTAGTTTTTATTTTTAATATTAAATGAAGTGCTTTATTTACGATGTGATTTAAGCAGCGTCTTCAATAAACATATTTGAAAATAATTACAAAAAGGCAGACACTTTTGTGGGGTTTAATTATCAGGAATTTTTTTTTTTTTTTTTTTTTTTTTTTTTTTTTTTTTTTTTTTTTTTTTTTTTTTTTTTTTTTTTTTTATAATAAAGCGTTTATTAACATCTGCACAAATAATATAGTACATTGGTTAATTGTGATAGATAAAGACATTTTTATGATTTCACATAATGAGATTACAGAAAAAAAAAAATAGTACATACTTAAATTATTACAAAAAAAAAAAAGATAAATAAATAAATAATAATCATAGCTAAAAGGGGAAAAACTAAAAAGTAATAATAAGAAAAAAATAAATAAATAAAATATAATTTAAATAGAAATTTGGAAGGAGCCAATCATAATTGACACTTCCTAGTTAAACACTTTTATTAGTCCTTTAAGTACGAAGTTGTTCACGAGGCCAAGATCTCTTTAGCCTCCTAGGAGGGGTTTCGGGCTGGGATTGAGAGGAGAGGTATTGAGCTCTGGGATTGGGATGAGCAGATAGTTTGGAGTGAAAGGTTAGGAATCGGGATTTAGCTAGTTCATGGATGAAAGGGATATTGAGGTCATGATGAAGGGTTTTATTGGAAACGTAAAAAGGGGCATTAACTATTTTGCGTAGGACTTTGGATTGGAATGCCTGTATTCTCTGTATATTTGATCTTTTGGTTGTTCCCCACAGTTCATCCGGAAGTCCGTATGTCCAAATAGGTCTGATGATGGTTTTGTATTTAGTGAGTTTGTTCTGTGTTGTGAGTTTTGATGAAGGTCCCAATAGTCGTCGAAGAAGCCCGTCAGGCATGATCCTGTTCAGTTCCTGTCTTTTCAGTCGGGTGTGTGGGTTCCAAGTGAGTCTGCTGTCTAGTATTAATCCCAGGTAGCGCACTTCGTTGGATACAGGAAGTTCTTGACTGGATATGTGAACTGGTGGGCAAGTCCTTTTATTGAGAGTGAATGTTATTTGGCTGCATTTCTCAGGATTCACCTTTATTTTCCACCTGTTGCACCAGTCCTCAACAGAGTCTAGATGTTCCTGCAGGTGAAGGGAAGCAGTTTCGGGATCAGGGGAGGAGGAAAAGATGGCTGCATCATCAGCGTAGGTCGTTAGATGAGTATTTGGGTGGGTAGGAACGTCAGCGGAGTACAGAAGGTAAAGGATAGGACCGAGGATACTTCCCTGTGGTACACCAGAGGAAATAGGATGGAAACTAGATAATGTGGAACCAGATCTTACTTGGAAGGATCGGTTTGATAGGTAGGACTGTAGGATTAGGAAGTATGTGTGGGGAAGTATGCGCCGTACTTTGTATAATAACCCCGGGTGCCAAACACGATCGAACGCTTGGGCGACGTCGAGAAAGGCACTCGTGCAGTAATTTTTTCTTTCCAGCGCATGGGAAATGGTGTCTACAACGCTGAAACATTGTTGTATCGTTGAGTGCTGAGTACGGAACCCAAACTGGTGATCTGGTATGGAGTTGGGAGGGATAGTGGACAGAATTCTTCTGAGGAGGAGTTTTTCAAATATTTTGGACATAATTGGGAGCAAACTGATAGGGCGATAGGAAGATGGATTCTTGGGGGGTTTATGTGGTTTAGGTATAAGGATTATGACAGAGTGTTTCCATGACATGGGGAAATAGGTAGTTCTGAGGATTGCATTATATATTTAAGTAAGGAAAATAATTGCTTTCTGTGGTAAATTTTTTAGGATTGGAGCTGTTATGTGGTCGCAACCAGGAGATTTTCGGGGAAGATGTTTGATAATATATTTGATTTCTGCAGGATGGAATGCTTTAGGAGTAAGGGATAGAGGAAGAAGGCTGTTAAGGTTTTCGAATATTTGTAGATCCTGGGGAGAGTTTGTTTCGGGAAAAGATTGATTCCAGGTGGGAAGCAAATAGTTCAGCCTTATCTTCATCGCTTCTGGCCCAACTTCCGTCACTGCGCTGGAGAGGTTGGGGAACAGTAGGGAATTTAAGGATTTTGCGGGTGGCTTGCCAAAGGGAATTATCTTCGGTGGTAAGTGATTGCAGGTAGTCGTTGAATGATTCGGATCGGAATTTGGATAACGCTTTTTTTAGGAGTCGGGTAAGTCTATTAAAGTTAGCGTGGTCGGATGGGTAGCGGGATCTCTGCCAGCGAGCCTTTGCTTGGCGCTTGGCAGACAGGAGGTTGAGGATGTGGTCTGGTAGCTGGGGTTTCGGGCGATAGGGAAGACGTGATCTTGGTCTGCAGGAGTCCAGGGCGCAGTCTTGTATCGCTTTCGTGAACGAGACAGCCTCGTCCACGTCAGATGAGGATTTCAGAGGTATATTGAGGTTTATGGATTGAGATAGTTGATAACGAAATAACTCCCAGTTCATAGGCCCTGGGGTAAGGGAGGGAATTCGGGAACGTGATAGAGGAAATGTATTCAGGACGAGTAGGATGGCTGAGTGGTCGGAGGAAAGTTCAAGGAGTGATTGAACTGAGTGTGATATTCCTCGTAGGCCAGAAGTGATGAAGAAGTCGTCCAGGTCAGGAGTGCGAGAGGGATAGGTTGGCCAGTATGTAGGAGAATCAGAGGAATTAGTGTCATAATTTTGGGAATGAAGGATGTCGTACAGAATTCTGCCACGAGGATTGGTTAGACGGCTTCCCCATCTGGGATGTTTCGCATTGAAATCAGCCCCTATGGGGAAGCGAGGACCAAAGGATTGGAACAGAGTAAGGTATTCAGGATGGTAGATAGTGAAGTTCGGGGAAAAATACGCAGCGGAAACAATAATATCATTGGAAGAAAGGAAAAGGGAGATTGAGCTTACCTGCATGCTATCTGTTGTGAGAGTGGAATGTGAAAAATGAGCCAACGAATTTTTAACCATTACTGCTGCTCCATGCCTGGCCTCGGAGGGATGGTCTGCTAATCCTGGGATTGAGAAGTGTTGTGTGGTCAGTAGGTGTGTTTCTGTAATTAGTGCAATGTCAATGTCTCTAGTCGTCGTGTAGTAAGTCTGTTAGCATTCCATAGGATTATGGAGAGGGGAGTGGGGTTGGGGGATATCATTTAAGGAGCTTTCGAAGGATATCGGATATTAAGGAGGTCATGAGGGAGATAAGTGGGGTTAACAGCGTTTCCAATTTGTTTAAAAATGTGGAAAACAAAATAAAGGGGTCTTGGGGTGTAGGAGTGGGAGGAACTGCTTTAGGGGTTAGGGGAGCATTTGCAGATTTAAGTGGGTAGTCTTTTGTAATATTTTGTTGGGGTGTTGAAGACGTGGATTGTGACAGATTTTTATGTGCGGAAGTGGTTGGTGGTTTTTGTTGTGGATTGGGAATAGGATGTGGAATTACCTGCACCTCCTTCTCCTTGGAGGAGAGAAGAGAGGCATAAGAGATGGTTGGCCTACGTTTAGATGTGAGGGATGATGTAGAGGGCTGTAGTTGCTGTGTGGGTCGATCCTCTTTAGCGGTAGTTGCCGGAACCTGGTTCTGACGGGATGCACTGCTTGCTCTTTGTCTTTGAGCTCGAAGAGTCCTTAGCGCTTTGTAGACCTCACATCCTTTGTAATTTGCAATGGCGCAGGATGCTGGTACGTCGATGGGTTTCGGGCAATCTTCGGATTTATGTTGTTCGCCGCATTTCACACACTTAGGTGCGTGATTACAGTAACCCTTGGTGTGGTTGTACTCCTAACATTTATGGCACTGGAGCAACTGATTACGACGGCGAGGCTCCTCCACTGAGATTTTGGTGTAGAGTAAATACTTTTCTTTATACATTTCTTTGCTTTTCTCAGTTTTCTCTAGGTCCACGAAGAAGAGCGGGAGTTGCACTTTAGTCGTTGGGTGACGAACATTTATTACACTTTTTGCATGGTAGCCTAGCTCACTAAGTTCTGCTACGATATCTTCTGGAGGTGTGGATTGGTGGAGGTTACGAATGACTACTCTGTATGCCTTCTCTTCAGGTAACTGGTAACAATGGTAGTCGGCTTCCATATCATTAAGACATTTAATAATTGCCCTGTAGGCGTCACTATTAATAGAGCTGATAACTACAACATTGAAACGAGCTCTGCAGGTCAAAGATTTTTCTCCGGCGGCTTGACCAAGTCGGGCGCAGAAAGATTTATAATTATTAATTTTTCAAACATATATGTTCGGTGGCTTCTGGCTCACTATTTCAGTTGGAGGGGTTTTATTGACTTTTGCAGTATTTTTCTCTTCTGGTGTTTCTATACTCCTTTGTTGTTTTGCTTTGGGCGATAAGTTGGTTGATGTCCTCTTACGAAGGCGTTTTCGTTTCCCTAACTTGAAATTTTCCCCATCAAGTGTTGATGTCGATTCTATAAATGCCAGTTGTTGTTCACTGTCCAACGTAGTAGACATTGCGATTTATTTTTTGCAAAAAAAAAAAAAAAAATTAATAATAATAAAAAAAAGTAGCAGTAGATTCGAACCGCTGACTGTTGGCCAGGAGTCGAATACGTACGCGCTCTGAGCCAAGCGGGCTAGCTGGCAGCTACAGGTCAATAGACAGTGTTGGCGGGATGAAGTATTTTCCACGCTGACGGGGCTCCTATATGCACTAGGAGCGGGAAGCTACATAGAAGACCCCCACCACTAGGCCTACTAGCAGCGAGGGCTGAATAATCTGTGAATATTGATGACTTTACTTACAGATTGTAGGTAAACGGTGCTGACTGGGTGAAGGATATTTCACTGATGTGTTCACTCACACTTGGTCCATCAGTGTGCCAATTTTCATAAGAAAATATGACCACTGACCGACACTTTTCACTAGTAAAAACGAGTGCTTTAAGGAACGCTGTGTCACACTCAGAAGCTATGACTCGACTATCAGGAAACATAAATATAAATGTTGTCTATGATAGACTGCAATACCCTTTGCCTAACCGTAAGAATGAATGAGGGCAACGCGCAGTTGTGGTTGTTCCCTGTGCTCTCATTGGTTCTTGCTCACATGATCTTGTTCAGCTGTCCCGGTTTACATGGCAGCGTGAATAAAACTCTCATTTAATTTTAGAATAAAAACAATTTTTTTTTTTTTTTTTTTTTTTTTTTTTTTTACATGTTATTCTTAGAGGTGTCTGGCTTATTTATTATTCATTGTAAAATTGTCTTAATTTTATATTAAGCATAGTTGGCTTCTGAATAAAACTCTACTTTTGGGAAATATTTTTTTGTCACCTTTCCCCAATGCGCAGTACCTTGTGTTCCACGGTAAGTCTAGCCAACACATATGTACCTTCTTATCTACCCAAGGGGTACATTATAGCAAAATTTCAAGGTGCATAAAACACTTCATGAAACGTGCGGTTACTGGCTCTCGGACTATTATTTTACATTTCCATCTAATTTAAACCTGGCTGTGGACGCGTAATAGCTGTGAATACTCCGGTACTAATGTCGCGGGACCGATTCGCGCTAGGGATGATGGATTTTCTTTCGAAAAAGGACAAAGCATCAACCCTATCCCCTATCCCGGCTAGAAAAAGGTGGTATCCTCTAGATAAAGCGCCCTAAAAAATCGGTTTTTGTATAAGTTAACATTAAAATTTAAATACTTTTTTTAAAAATATATGCATCACTAAATAAACATTGATCGGCTGGAATAACGTTGGAGGTGATTTTTTTTCACAATTAGTTTTCCGGTAGAAAAAAGTTGTTTTGTTTTTTATTCCGGAATGAGAATTTAAGATTGTTTAGTGCTCAAACCATTCGCTATAAAGGGTTTTGTTTAGTGCGCACGTGGCGTGTCCAAATTATAGAGTAACGGTGGATGTGTACCACGAAGTCAGCCAGTTCGCCATTGTCAGCAAGTTTGCTTTAATTGCATAACCTCGTGGCCCTCATTGTTTTTTTTTCGCGCTGTAATGCTAGAATTGAGACATGTTCTATGTTCAATGTTAAAGATAAACCCACATTCCTTTTTCAAAATTGTATTTATTATTGAACATAAATACAATTTTGAAAAAGGAATGTGGGTTTATCTTTAACATTCGGAGGAAAACGTCTTTTAGAGTGGAGCTACGTTGGATGTGACTTTTTCTTGGCAGATATTCAAATTTAATTGCGCTCTCAAGAAAAAAAAACCTCTGCTATATAATTACAGGATTAACAACGTTGTTTCAGCCGACCATTCATATGTTTAATTGTGTAGATTAAATAGTATGATTATTGAGCAAATATTCGGGTGATACGAAACAATGCATATTTGGAGTTTGGCTAAAGAACAACAGACTTGTGGAAGAATTTATTTGAATTTGGTTTTGGCTTGCTTTTTTGCAGCCTTCTTTAGAAGTAAATGCCTGGAGATGGAGAGAGACCAAAGGTACAAGTGACTTTCTTATGTACTTCATGGTCATCTAACGCGTATCTTTTGCTTTCTTCCCACCTTCTGCCATTTATTCCTCAAGAAGGCCGGCAAACAACAGCAGAAACGTCCAAAATAAATTCTTCCAGAAATCTGTTGTTTTCGTTAGCCGAATCTCAACCATCCGTTGCTTCGTTAAATATTCCGTTTAAAGGTATCCATTCCGAAGATAAGGCATCTAATTGATGAGGACAGAGAGGCTCGGTTTTTCGAACAACAAAAAAATAATAAATGTTTATTTAAAATCTGTACAATTTATATAGTACAATAATTAATTGTGATCGTCTTGCGTACATTCAGTAAATAGTATATGGAAGGAACCAATCATTATTGGCACTTCCTAATATATGCTAACATTTATATTTTCACTGTTTTAAACCGCTGCTAGGGTAGCTGGACACGGGGCCAAAGTCTCTTAAGCCTCCTGGGAAGGTCTTTAGGGTGGGTCCGAGTGGATAGGGATTGACCTCTAGGATTTGGGTGGGATGACAATTTGGAATGGAACGTTAGGAATCTGGATGTTGCGAGGTCTTTTACGAAGGGGATATTTAGGTCATTGTGTAGGGTTTTGTTGGAGACATAAAAGGGAGCATTAACTATTCTACGAAGGACTTTGGATTGGAATGCTTGTATTCGTTGTATGTTTGAGTGTTTTGCTGTTCCCAATAATTCAAGTCCGTAAGTCCAGATAGGTCTATTCTATTGTTGTGTGTCGTAAGCTTTGAAGTAGGGCCGAGTAGTCGTCTTAAGAGTCCAAATCTCCTGTTCAGCTCTTGTCTTTTTAGTCGTGTATGTGGGTTCCATGTGAGTCTGCTGTCTAGTAGAAGTCCTAGGTAACGCACCTCATTAGATACAGGAAGTTGACTGTTGCATATGAAGACTGGAGGGCAAGAGTAAATGTTACGTGACAGCATTTTTCAGGATTCACTGTGATTTTCCACAAGGTGCACCATTTCTCGACAGACTCAAGGTGCTCCTGTAATTGCTGAGAAGCTGTAGAGGGATCGGGGGAAGAGGAAAAAATGGCTGTATCATCGGCGTAGGTTGTTATATGTGTAGATGGGTTGGTAGGGATGTCTGCCGTATACAGGAGGTAAAGGACAGGACCTAGGATGCTGCCTTGTGGGACGCCTGAGGATATGGGTCCGGAGGAGAACAAGGTAGTACCAGACCTTGCTTGAAAGGAACGATGCGAGAGGTAGGATTGAAGGATGAGGTAATATGTGTGAGGTAAAATACGCTTTACTTTGTATAACAACCCCGGGTGCCAAACCCGATCGAACGCTTGGGCGACGTCGAGGAAGGCACTCGTGCAGTAGTTTTTACATTCAAGCGCGTAGGATATTGTGTCAACAACGCTGAAGCATTGTTGGATAGTGGAGTGACGGAAGCGGAAACCGAACTGGTGGTCAGGAAAAGAATTGGAGGATGTAACGATGGGAAGGATTCTCTTTAGAAAAAGTTTTTCAAATATTTTGGACATGGTTGGGAGTAAGCTGATAGGACGGTAGGAGGATGGATTTTTTGGGTCTTTATGGGGTTTGGGGATAAGAATTATTATGGAGTGTTTCCATGGATTGGGAAAGTGAGTAGTTCTTAGGATTGAATTAAAGATGTAGGTAAGGAAGATTATGGCTTTCTGGGGTAGGTTTTTTAGGATGAGGGCTGTGATAAGGTCGTAACCAGGGGATTTTCTGGGGAGGTGTTTGATGATATATTTTACGTCTGCTGGATTGAATGCTTTCGGTGGAGGGGAGAGGGGAAGAGGGTGGTCAAGGTGATCATACACAATCTGGTCATGGGTGCAATTTGTCTCTGGGTGCGAGGAAAATGTGGATTCCAGATGAGTTGCGAATAGTTCGGCCTTTTCCTCATCAACAACAAAAATAACGCCGGAAGTAAAATTGTGCAAAAAAGAAGAGTTACCAGAAGAAATGTTTGTTTTACATTCTTATTTAGCTATATTTATTTGGCGTAAAAGGTTTGCTGGAAATGATTCATTTCAAGAATTCTTGGAAGATATAAAACTTCTAAGCTCTAAAAAACTCATTATTAGTATTTTTGTTGGAGAGCCGATGGCTGTAAAGAGCTAAGGCGTGAGAATTTCCTGCCTTCAGTTTTGAATTCGATTGTCACTAGGGGTGGTAGTTTTTTTTTTTGTAAAAATTAAATGTTATCTTCTCTATCATTGTTAGAAAATTGTGGTAACCTCTCTTAAAAATTGTCGTATAAATGGGCATTAAATAATTTAATACCCATTTATACGATGAATGGTTAAATAATATTTTAAATAAATTTAACCATTCAGAATTCATTCCTTTACAATTAAATAAAACATATACTTCGTATCATTAAAGTATTACTTATTTATTTAAATTTTCACTTATGCATAACCTAGATTTTTGGAATAGGTTATCTACAGGTTACCAAACTTTTCAAATCAGGTTAGAGCTAATGCATTTTCTTTTTTCGAAAAGCTACCACCCCTGATGGCAGTCAAACTCAAAAACTAGGCACGGACCACTCACGGCCACCGGGCCTCTACAGATCTTAAAGCTTTCCTAGAAGAATGATAGGAATTTGCAATTTGTAAATTGTGGAAATTAAGATGTAACATGAAAAATCAGGAAAGCCGTCGTTGATGTTTTCTGATAGCACTTGAAAAACTTCTCAATTGATAAGGTTATCTCTGGGTTTCTAGTTGTTTTCTGCCAAGCGTATTTTTTAAACACTCGCACTTAAGATTGGTTTTTCAAGTGGCACATGAAACAGTCCTTGTTGAATTTTGTTATCTCTTGTTTACATGACGTCTATATAATTTCTAAGGACATCGTCAGCTCGGGTTTAACCTCCCTCCCCCCACTCACTCTGAGCCATTTCTCAATTTTATCGTTTCGACGATAGATAAAAATGTATTGCTTTAGACCTTGAATTTTGTATGTGAGAAGGAGACAAGGTTGCGTAACACATTGTGCTAATTTATGAACGAGGACATTCAGAAATTTTTCTCAACTAATTATGGAACAAGTAACATTGAGCTGTTGGGAAAATTTAGCTCAGTGGTCCGACAATTGACTCATGTCCCGAAGTTCGAAGCTCGGGTGCACACTGAAACATTTTATCTTCTCGTGTTGTCTTTTGAGGGTACCTGTCCACCCAGATGGTTTATATGCAAAGGGGACATTTAGTATAAGGGGAGAACTAACAAAACATACGATACAAAAGCTGTTACATCGGTCTTTAAGACACATAACGACGATTTGTTTATTTTAAGAAGGAAACCTTTTCACTACAGTTAAAAGCGAAACCAGCTCTATCGATGATGGATTTGATTTTCGCACGACATATCGAAAATACTGATTCGATAAATTATGTAAGCTACCTCAGCTAACACAGACCTATGTTGTCTGTTACTCCGAAACAAGTATAAACTTATAATTATCACGAATTTGTATTGTAAGTTACTTACATTTTTTTTTTTTTTTGTATTATAATCAGAATATACACTAAGAGTATTTACCGAATTTAGTCAATAGACTCAGGGTGGTAGAGTTTTTTTTTTTTTTTTTATACGCCAAATAATACACTGGCACATATTTGTCTCTTTGCGCTCTACCGATGACATAAATGATGTTATTTTCATAATATTTGATATAAAAAATACTTTGTCACAAACGAAAGGCGCATTGCGTTAAGCTGCAGCGTTTTGAAAGTTCCAAAACCCTAATTCTAGCCCTTACTATTTAATGTGATACGCAGCCGGAACCTTACAGCCAGTGTTGCCGATGGGCCTCATGGTAACTTAAGATCTGTTACCATTGCAGAGAAGTGTTAAAGAGACACAATCCTAGGTGAGATTAGTCGTTCACGGAGGAGTGATCCCCTGTCCTTCACACTGATATTTTAGCAGTCACAGTTCAATGTATTTATCTACTAGTAGTTATCAGCTAATCTGTTGATGATGGGGTAGGTTTCGTCATACCACAGGCGCGGTGCACTCGTGTTCATCACGCGGTGTGTGCGTCCTTCTGTCGTCACCGTCGCCTGAGGTGTTGGAGGCTGTAAGGGGATGGTTTATCATATAGCGTAGAAGGCTCTTAGGGCGTGTTTTAGCGTATACTTTATGAGGCTGTAAGAGCTTATTTTAGCGTAACTTCTACGAGGGTGTTATGCCATAATGCAGAGTCTACATCATCTTATTACTTGACATTAATGATTGTCCTTCCCACTAAGCAGCCTTTGGGAAGAGTGACAAGTACTCGTTCATACGTTGGTGGACAAGTGTGTTCAGTACGGTCCGTCTGTATACGTCACACTCATTTAGCTCGCATAAGAGACCAGAAATTGTTCACACGTAGGTCGTTTCAGTAACTAACTTAGTGGCTATATAAATGTTAAACACTTGTTGGGCTGCTTACGCAATGTGATAAGAGACAACTGTGGAGTAGATTGGTGGTGAGGGAGCTTACTTGTCGCTTGGAAAAAAAAAAATTCATTCGTATTCCCTTGTACTTGTCGCTTTTACTAATACTTGTTTCGTCATTAAAAAGGCCCTCGTACACGTAGGTACAAGTGCTTAGTTGACAAATACTAATGACCATGTAAAGCAGGCCTTCACGTCCCGATTTGCAGAACGACTTAGTAGGACTTCTAGTTGGATAGTCGACCCTCCGACTTGCGATCCAACTTTAGTCCTAGTCTGTTTTCACAATTGTGTATGTCGCTCATTAACCGAAACATGTATTGAGTGAGTGCATACCGAAGTTTCCTGAAGGTCAAGCACTGACCGAGGTTAGCTGGAAGACTTTGATCAGACTTCCCCACTCACGCTCCAACTTCGTTGCCAGTCGGATGTCGGACCTTCGAGTCGTCTCTCTAAATGTTCCGACTCGTTGAACTAGACTTACAACAATCCAACAAGCCCATTCACGATCCGACTTCTGGTCCAACTTCCGAAGACAGACCGCAAGTCATGCTGCAAATCGGAACGAGAATGGCCTGCATAAATAGAGCATGACGTATCGATGGATCTACTTGTCTATGAGCAGCTCCAATTCTTGGAAGTCTTAGCCTTTTCTGTATGCATCGATCTTCTGAAATTGGCCATCAAATATTTGAGCTAAGATGCACACTGAGCTCTCGTACATCTCCCATTCCTCTCCCTAAATTTTTTAGTTAATGTCCCGAAGTTTACGAGAAGATAAAATTAGACAGGCTACGAGGGCACAGTTGGACAGGCACTGCAGAGGTCCAAATCTGACCCTCGAACGAAAATATGTCAGTGCTCGCACGAGGTTCGAACTCACATCCTCCAGAGCCTCTACCACTTTGCCAACCTCAACCCCAGGAGTAAATGTTAAGTACGATAAACCCCCCTCCATGCCGTGGAGTAAGTATCTAGACAAGGTGCTTTAGATCAAGGCCTTCCGGTGAAGGTGGACACGTGCCCTCCGTGACAAGCTTTTTCTACCTCAGGTCGCTGTGGCCTACTAACGCATAGCTAAGAATATCTCAGCAGCTGTATTACTTACTATTCATTATAATTACAGATTTTAAGATTATGGAAGTATATACCTGTTGAGGTTTCACTCATGAATGAATTCTTGAAAACGTTTTTCACATCTTCGTCGATCCTGCCATCTAGATACCAAAAACAAAAACGGGCTATTAACGCCGTACTATCTACAAATTTCCACCCTTTTATAATACCGACAGCACATGGTCGGTCACTTATTCAGGTATTGGTCACGCCCGACGTTGCTTAACTTCGGTGATTAGTAAATAAAGAATCCAAACGAAAAAAATCCGAACTCTCAACGTTTTCGAGTTCATATCCGTGCAGGTACTCGTTTTATAGGTTCCTTAACGTAGGAAAACGAATGAAACCATTTTTAAAGTGATATCTGTAAACGTTTACGAGAAACATTGATACAAATAATTTCCCAAACTAATTTTCAGTTTGGTTATTTGGAAACGATTGATTCAATTGATACTTGTTCTAGACGTTTGACGTCCCTCTAATTTAAGATGGTTAAATTTTGGTTCCGTTTGAAGTTAAGGAAGTATGTAGTAGAAATAAAATATTTCATTATCAGGAATGAAATGTTTTGGGATTTTCCTATATTTTCTAATATATCTCAAAAAGTCCGACTCGCAGGAACTGCAGCATCTTAGCGCGGTTCCGTTCATCTCCCTAGTGCCATTTGATAAGCTTAGAAAAGAAATAAACTTTTTTTTTTTTTATATATCTCGTGAAAATTGTCAAAATCCTCTCGAACATCTCGAATAAAAGTGATATTAAGGCGTCAGGGACACCGACAGTAGCTAACTTTTACACAGAAGCGGAAATTACAGAATCTGGCTCTCATTCTAAAGCAAAGCTCTATAAATCAATACAAAATATGCCTAATAAAGCCTTTCTAGAGGATACAGAAGCATGGGCGTATATGAGGGGGGGGGCTGAGGGGGCTGCAGCCCCTCCCGAAATTTTGAATTGATGATAAAAACTTCTCGTAAAACCCTTAAAAATAAATTAAATAAGATCACTTAGTTCATAAAACATATTTTATTTTACGTGTAATAGCGTTTTAGTTGCCTAAAACTATTCCAAGCTCTAAATATTTAGTATTCCATACCCTGGAAATGGTCTCAGCCCCCCCCCCAAATTGTTTTTATATACGCCCATGTACAGAAGGATCAAGAAGAAGTACACAAGATTGAGTAGAATACCCTGCCTAGGGGTCTCCCGTGGTCTAATGGCTAGCGCCTTGGATTCATAAGCGGGAGATGGTGGGTTCGATTCCCAACCTCCGGCAGGAATTTTATCATCCCACGGCTCGCTGGTGAAATTCCTCGCTACACCCTGGATGTCGGCGCTAATGACCTAGATGTAGATGTGCCGTAAAAAAAAAAAAAAAAAAAAAAAAAAAAAAAAAAAAAAAAAAAAAAAAAAAAAAAAAAAAAAAAAAAAAATACCCTGCCTAATATAGCCTATATAGAATAATATGCCGAATAAAACCTATCCAGTAAATACACAAGGACAAATAAAAGTCTTGACGAATAACAAGTCAAGAAAAAAAACTTTATTTAAGAAAATAAAACAAAGTTTAGTTACCCAACTACAATAGAATAATATACCTAATTAAGTCTATGGAGTAGACACAAATGGACCAAAAACAAGTCTTGTGGAATATTGTTTTTTTTCTAATTAAATACTTTTTATCAATATTTAGTATATAACCTTTGTTGAAAACTATTGATTGCTAATTGATGAATCGGTTTACAACTAAGTAGTCTTTATGAATATTTAGTATATAACCTTATGTTTGGATCTGAGTTTTTGGAGTGCTCTCCGCCTACGCTTTGTATTTGTGTCGGCAGATACCTGGGGTATATTTACAGCTCTTGAGGATTAACTCTTAGCAGGTAAATTTCCTGCGGCCCCCTTGTTTCTACGGGCATTGAACTGCCATATTCGCTCATAGTATCTAACCGTTGTGAAGTTTATTTTTTGGATTTAGGACTTAATATACATATGTAGACTAAATCATAGCAAGAAGTAATCCTCCGTCGTCGGTTCTTAACTATGTAGACTCGCTAATGTTATCCAATCTTCGATACATCGTATTTAAAATCCACAGCAAAAACACGACATTTCATCAGAATCCCCTGCCGAATAAAACTTATATAGAATAATATGCAAAATAAAGACTATCTAGTGGATAAAAATAGAGGAAAAAAGCCGTTCGTGGTGGTAGAAAATCTTAAAAGTATTTCGCTCAGAAATCTCCGAAATATTGTCACTAATTTTACGTATCCTGTTTTATAGCCAAATAGATTTATATTCTATAATCAATAAGAAAAACCTACTAACAATAAAAAACTATGGGTAACAGATAAAAATTGGGAATACCAAGAATAATTCTAAAGAACGAAATCAACACCAGTACTGTAATCTAGATATTCATACGGCATCTTCGAGTTCTAACAAACAAAATATTGATTCTAATTATACGTATCCTGTTTTATTGACAAATACATTTGACTACTATAAGCAATTAAAAACACTAGGGAATATGCCAAAGAACTCGGAGTAGGAGCCTCGACAGTTTCAGGACATTTGAAGGAAATCGACAAATCCAAAACTGACATTTCATACGGTACAGCCTGATATATTTTTAACAATGAATTGTTTTTCTTATTTTAATTAATCTGTTTTATTGTCAAATACATTATCCAACTTTAAGCAATTAAAAAATAACAAGGAATAAAAACAAACAAAAAGAACCGTTCGAATAAACGAAATCAATTACTTCAAAGTTGAAGCACTTATTTCTCCGATTGACATCGCCTAATCAAAACTTTCATTAGAACCTTTTTTGTAGAGCATTTACTAAGCTTTCTAATGGTATTCTTCTGTTTCCCAAATTCTCAATCTTTTTCGAGATATTAAGGAAAGTATACAAAGTTACCAAAACTTTTTTATGTCTGTTAATAAAATATTTTATTCTAATCCTTCCTTAGCTCCAAACGTAACCAAAATTTTAACATATTAGTGTTGATGAAATTCAAACATGCAGAAAATGTTTCAACTGAATCCCATAATTTTAAGTATCAAAATCAAAGACAAAAAGAACAGTTCGAATAAGCGAAATCAATTACTTTAAAGTTGTAAGCACTTATTTCTCCGATTGACATCGCCTAATCAAAACTTTCATTAGAACCTTTTTTGTAGAGCATTTACTAAGCTTTCTAATGGTATTCTTCTGTTTCCCAAATTCTCAATCTTTTTCGAGATATTAAGGAAAGTATACAAAGTTACCAAAACTTTTTTATGTCTGTTAATAAAATATTTTATTCTAATCCTTCCTTAGCTCCAAACGTAACCAAAATTTTAACATATTAGTGTTGATGAAATTCAAACATGCAGAAAATGTTTCAACTGAATCCCATAATTTTAAGTATCAAAATCAAAGACAAAAAGAACAGTTCGAATAAGCGAAATCAATTACTTTAAAGTTGTAAGCACTTATTTCTCCGATTGACATCGCCTAATCAAAACTTTCATTAGAACCTTTTTTGTAGAGCATTTACTAAGCTTTCTAATGGTATTCTTCTGTTTCCCAAATTCTCAATCTTTTTCGAGATATTAAGGAAAGTATACAAAGTTACCAAAACTTTTTTATGTCTGTTAATAAAATATTTTATTCTAACCCTTCCTTAACTCCAAACGCAACCAAAATTTCAACATATTAGTTTTAATGAAAGTAGAACATGCAGTAAATGTTTCAACTGAATCCAAGCCCCCCGTTGGGGGCTGAGCGTTTGAGTACCCAAACCAAAAACGGCATTCAAAAATTATTTTTTCAGTTTTCTCGAAAACGGTTAAAGCTATCGCCTTGAAAATGGTTCCATTCGTTTTCCTAGCCCAAGAAGCCTATAAAAAGAGTACTTACAAGCTTATGAACTCAAAAACGTAAGCGTTACGATTTTTTTTGCGCGCGAATTTGGCCCCAAACGCCATCTTCCAGTGGGAGGATTTTGCTGGTTACCGAACTTGACCTTTCAAATTGGACGACAGATTTTTGTACCAAATTTCATCAAAATCGGACCATCAGGGAAGTCAGAAATGAGCGAACAGACAAATATATATATATATATATATATATATATATATATATATATATATATATATATATAAATAAATATATATATATATATATATATATATATGTATACAAATTTGAACCACCGTTATTTTTGGTCTCTAGGGGTTCTGAAACGCGAAATTTTCTTGTCGGCACTTCCGGATTGTTTCATTGTATCAACCTTATAAGCGGGGTTCCTCCCTATGGGGGAGGGAGGAACCACGCTAAAACGGTTGGAAAATCGTGGTAAGTGGAAGGTGACCATTCGAAAGCTTACTAAATGCCCTACAAAAAAGGTTTGGATGTAATTGTCGATGGGGCGATGTCAATCCGAGGAATAAGTGCTTAAAACTTCAAAATTGTTTGTTTTGTTCTTTTCAACGGGGCTTTATCATTGATTACCTAACTTTTTAATTGGTTCTTGCTTATTTTAATTGCATTTAATAGTAAAATGAGTATTTCGCTAAAACAAGATAAGAAAATGTGAAACACTTCATAGTATTCCAAGAGCGAACGTTGAGAAGGTGGGGGAGTCGCTTATGATACTGTCTTTTTCCTGTTGTGGCGCCTTAAATCTATTTTCTGTTCGAGATTTTTCACGAATGATCAAAACCCACCAAGAACTGCTATTAATAGCACTAGAGATTTGAAAGGAACTGCGCTAAGATGACACAGACGTTTTTGGGATCAAAATTAATAATTGAGTCAGATGCTCACTATAAATATAAAAGGCAAAAGCTGTTCATATTTATTTAGGTTACGTAAAGCAAATTATTCAGGAATGCAGCATAAACTACCACCTTTCTAAGGAATAATAATGTGTTTCTATTTTGTTCCTGAACATTATCTTAATATTTAGTTGAAATAAAACGTTTTCCTTTATGTTTCAGGCATTACCTGCCGTCACTACCATAGTTCGAAGAGGATTGGCTTCTGAGTCGACTGATCTAAAGGGTATTCTTTCCAATAAAATACCAAAAGAGATTGAACGAGTAAAGAATTTCAGAAAGGCCCATGGCTCGACCAAAGTTGGAGACGTTACTGTCGATATGGTAAGATACAGCTTTTAATATAAGTTATTCGTTATATTATAGTCGAAGAATAAAATATTTATAAATTATATTTCTTTTTGTTAAGATGTATGGTGGAATGCGAGGTATTAAAGGTTTGGTCTGCGAGACTTCAGTCCTTGACCCTAACGAAGGAATTAGATTCCGAGGCTATTCGATCCCGGAATGCCAGAAACTACTTCCGAAAGCTGAAGGTGGCAAGGAACCTCTTCCAGAAGGTCTATTTTGGCTTCTCGTTACTGGCGATGTTCCTACAAAAGCCCAGGTAACTAACAACATAATTTTTTTTTTTGTTATCTATAATTTAAACAAAGTGTTATAATTTGATTTGTTTCCTCTATTCCTAACTTGAGCAATTTTTATATATCTTAGTTAGGATAAATGTCAAATCGTGTGAAAAAAAAATTCAAATCAATCCGTTGTTTTGGAGTTGATTCCCCACATCAAATTACCATCAAAAAGTGTACTTGGAAGCAAAAAAGGAAGCACTAGGCCTTTTTATGTGCAATTCTCATTGATAAAAAAAACATGTTCCAATGTGCGGTCTCTGCTGAATAATTAATTTAACCTTTCATTTTAGACAAATTATTTTATTAACAAATTTCATTAAAATTGGATCATTTTTGTAAACAGGAAAAAACAAAGAGACAAATATATACATATACTTACTTATATTTACAAATCTGCACAACCTGTTTTTTTTTTTTTTTGTGATATAAGGAATATGAAATGTTTAAATTGCATATGTTTGCTGGGAACTACCAGATTGGGTCATTTGGTTTTTTAGGGAGAGAAGTTATTCGCTAAAGCAAAGCCTTGAAAAACTGAGGTTTTTAAAAAGAAGTATTTATATAAAAATGATTCATGTGTCTTGGTTTCTATATAAATTTTAGTTAATTTGTTTGTGGGTTGGATTCGGCCTCCCTGACCACCCCTAGGCCCACCCAGTCTTTAATTAATTTATTAATGGGTACCTGCAAAGGGCAAAATCAGGCTACTGACCACACTATCTCCTTAGTATGCCGTATAGTCAAGAATCGCATACCTCTACAGTATCTGTCCCTCTGGGCCTTTTGTGGGCCATTTTTTTGGTTTTTGTCCTTGAGTTATAAGTGATAATTTATTATAGTTATGTTTTCTTTCATTATACAATGTCCAAAACACTGCCCTTTGATGTTGCTCATTACAAACCTGTACAGTTATATACAATGTAGAACAGCTATTCTCTTATTATCATAAATAACAGAACTAATTTTCAATGCTTAAAATTTTACTTTTAAAAACTTATAATAGAAAATAGGAAGGCTTGTTTATCTATAGAAGTTATTTTGTTTCCCAAGGTGGACTGGGTTTCGAAGCAATGGGCCCAACGAGCGGAACTACCTCCTCACGTTGTGAACCTCCTTAACAACCTTCCTGCGCAGAAAGTTCATCCCATGTCGCAGTTCGCTGCTGCGGTTACTGCTTGCAATACTGAAAGCAAGTTTCTTGAAGCCTACAGTAGAGGAATTAAGAAAACAGAGTATTGGGAGGTAATATTTGCTTTTAATAATATTTTGGCTTGTATTTATGTATTTACAGATATACTACAGTTTAAAATTCAATTATATTGTTTAATGTAATAATTGGACTTGGCTGAAATTGTATTAGGTGTAGGTAAATCTTTCTAATTATTATCAATATATCAAACTGATAATGTGGGGTAATTTCACTGGCGGAGAAAATGAAAATTGAAATATAGAGAACTCACGCAAGAAACATGGCCCACATAGATGGAAATGAAACAAAGTAAATCTGGTAGCACTCTAGAGAGAAGTGAATAAAATAAATGTACTTACATGGCAGTTCAGAGTCCAGTCGGCATTTAAAGTATGGCTGATCAGAAAGGACGGGAAAAAATGGATAAAAATTGGGGATAAAAAGTGAGGAAAGATACAGACAGACGTCTATCATCCATCTGCCCGAAGTACTGCATTGTTGAGTCCGTGGTTGGGAGAAAATGGAAGGCAAAGCTCCTCATAGGACGCCGAAGAACAGAAATCCGCCAATTATCAGAATTGGACCAAATGGAATAAGACATCATCACTCAACAATTCCACATGAAAGACTGCGTAGACTTTCTCTCCCACAGACTAAGACGGAAGGCAAAACCCAGCCAATCAGCACCCTTTTCCTGTATATTACATGATCATACATGCCCCATCTTCCTTGTCCATGAATTATGCAAGAATGGAAAATTCCACCCTCTCGATATCTATTACTTCGTATTCACTAAAAATACCGAACACATAAAAATAGTCTTTCCTAGACTCAGCTTTTCAGACATCGTGTTCATGTATTCTGTGTCTGAGAGAAAAATTTAGCTAATATACATATATCTAAATTGTATATGTGAAAGCTTGTCTTACTGTCAAAAGATAGGGCAAGGTATTTCCTTCAATTGGCCAGGGTGGGCCTAACAAGGATAGTCAAACTCCTCACAGGACATTGTACGCTAAGAAAATAGCTGTGCGCGATGGGATTAATAGAGGACCCTATGTGTCGCTGGTGCCTCGAGGAAGAAGAAATTTCACAGCATGTACTGTGTGAATGTGTGGCGTTAGCCTACAACAGACTAGTGCACATAGGCAATTGCTACACCCAAGGATATAGCCGAGGCTACCCCCAAGGAGCTCAAGCTTTATGCTTGGAAAGGGAGTATCTAGGGACGCAAATCACAATAGATCCAATAGGGTTGCAGTGAATAAGGGCATCAGTGACAGCCCAAGTCCCTTTGTATTGTATTGTATCTAAATTTGATGTTTGAAAATGTAAAAGGCCAACCTTTAATGATCGAAATAGTTTATTTCATGCTATATAGTGCTTTTGAAACAAGGTCTCCTCTTCAGGTCTATAGACTGCCACACGAGCGCACAGATGCAGTCTATAGACACTGAAGATGAGACATTTAGTCTCGAAAGCGCTATGTAGTGTGAAATAAACTATTTCAATCGGTGAAGGTTAGCCTTTCTTATTTCCCTACATGATGATGAACCTCTACCAACAAGCTCCCAACACCTGTGATGATATCTAAATTTATTTATTTATCATAACCTCTTCACTTATTATTTGTCACTCTTTTTTTAAAATATATTTTAATCACTTGTGAAATTGAATACAATTTTTCTGTCTACAGCATGTCTATGAGGATTCGATGAACCTCATTGCCAAACTGCCTGTGATAGCAGCGATGATCTACAGGAATACTTACCAAGATGGTAAAGGAATTGGAGCAATTGATGCAAACAAAGATTGGTCCGAGAACTTTACTCGCATGCTCGGCTTCGATTCAGTTGAATTCACAGAATTGATGAGATTGTATCTAACAATTCACAGGTAAGCTAATTTTAGAAAATGAAGCTAAGCTAGTTTTTTATTATTGATTACTTTAGTTAGTTTCCATCTCAGTTAGTAGATAAGTACTGTGTAGACCCTAAGGCCAGCCACACACTATCAGGTACAACTGATCAGGTGTGGCGGAAATAACTAGCCTTTAGGCGACCTGACACCTGATCAAAATTCGATCAGTTCCACCTGACAGGCGAGTAGTCTTGATGTGTGTGTGGCGGTTTTCAGGAGTACCTGATCACGTCTCAGTTTTCAACAACTCGAATTTGTGTTTTCAATTTTGATATGTATTTACCGTTTTGGCCTTTTTATTTATTTATTTAGCAAATCAGTTTCCAGTGAAAAATGCGGCAAATAAATAATCTTGGTGATTTTATTGAAATTGGTAGAAGATAATCATGCTTGTGGAAAGTAAAAGATGATGGTTATCACAGTAGAGATGCTGCATACCGGAAATTAGTGGATAAATTGAAGGAAATGGATCCAAATTGTGATAATCTGTTGGTTTATCTCTTTGTTCATTCAGGAGATGGATATGGAAACATTTATTTCTTCTCTGCAACCATTCCTTACATCATTGCTGGCGTTTTTTCTGTTTGTTTATTATGCGTCGCAAAAATTACAGCAAATAAAGAGTAAATCATCTCCTGGAGGATCCATGTTGAAAACTGACAAACTTGTCAGGTATACCTGAAGAGTGTAGGTGACAGGTAAACCTGATCAGGTGTACCTGATAGTTTGTGGCCTGCTTAATTCTATTTCTCTTCAAGAGATTGACTATATTCAGTGATTGGCTGACAGGAAAGTCTCTCCACTTCCCTCTAGATGCCTAGAAATAGTGATAATATGTAGATTGTTTGCTGCTTCATGTCAATGCTCAGTTAAAGCAAGTACGTTCTTCTTGGGCCTTCTAGGGGCAGGCTGGTACAGTGAGGATTCTTGTTTGATTCATTTTGAAGGGGTTAACTATATTCAGTGATTGGCTGTCAAAACAAGCTTACCTTACTTTCCTCTAGATGCCTAGAAATGGTGATTAAACCTAGATTGTCTGCTTCTGCAAGCTAATTCTCAGCTTAAGAAAGTATTTGCTATCTGCATCATTGGCAAAGTTTCCTTCTCTCTATTGCAAGAGTTTAAAATATTTGTAAAATATATTCCACTTTAACTACCACAATATGACACACCGGCCCCCTTCCCCTGGGATGGTATGATAGAAAAACATCCCTCCTACCAACTCAGATATAAGAAAATCCGTTTGGCCAGGGTACTGTGCTGGCCTGGCCCGCTACCCATTCGAGATAATGCTCACAGGGGTGGTGATTCCAGTCACCCAGATTTTCTTAAAGTATGCCTTCAGTGGACGTACATAACCGAAGCCCCCGTGACAAGCCTGAAAAGGGAAGTCATAATGAGCGGACTAGGCTTTGGATAGTGGTCTATCCTTCCTTCACCCGAGTTCTGTGGGGCTTATTGTGGCTTAGGGGAAAAAGCGCAAGGCAGTCACCACTCAAGTTGTTGCTAGTCTTGTTTACACACTCACCTGTAACTACTACACCAACTAGGGTCTCCCCGTGGTCTAGTGGCTAACACCTTGGATTCTCATTTGGGAGGTTCACATCCCGCATGGATTTATCTCATTTAAGGGCCCATTGAGAAAATTCCCTGCTGCACCATGGATGTTTATGAAGTGCGTTAACGAGTAGGTAGTGCGGCTCCAATGGCCTAGATGTCTGTGCACCATAAAAAACAAAACAAAAACAACTACACCTACCAGGATGGCTTACAGCCCTGTAGGCTTACATGTTCTTTATCTCTTAAGTAGTAGAAGTAACCTATCAATAGCATATCTTGCAATCCCCAGGGCTTACTTACCAAATTACTTCCTGGTCTCCTTGTTAGTTACTAAATTATCTCAGACATTCATTAAAAAAAAAAAATAAGCATAAATACAGGCCTATATATGTATATTATCTATTTGTAGTGACCATGAAGGAGGTAACGTCTCTGCTCACACTGTGCATCTTGTAGGATCAGCACTATCAGATCCTTATCTATCCTTTGCTGCTGGTCTCAACGGATTGGCTGGACCTCTTCATGGTCTTGCTAATCAAGAGGTATGCGCTTCAAGCATTTCTTTCATGCAATCTTTCTATTATATATATTATTATATTTTCTTGAATCTTATTTTCATAATGATTAATCTTGTTAAAGTTACTGTTGATTTATATCTCCTTTTCTCATACTATTTTGCTCAATTTTGTTTTCTTTATTGATAATTTACAATCTGTGCTGTTATTTACAATTGGTAAATTTGATCTACCTATACATACAACACAGTGGATGAGATAAAGGCAGACATTACTGCTACTCCCAATGAAAGTTCTGGTATTTTCTTATTTCTTACTCAATCCAGAAAAAAATATTTCAATTTAGAATTGATTTCTAATATGTTCTCTGTTTGCATCAAAATATCTTTAGATAAAGTAGTTTGGTTACTTAGCAAATTAAACATGATTAGATAGTTAGCCGTCGAGGTGATAAACAAACAGGGAATAGTTGGGATTCGGCTAAAAAAAACTCAATACGATTTATATATAAAAAATCTATATTCAGGACGTTTCGGCTACTCTTTGGTAGCCTTCGTCAGCAATGAAAGTGCCGGGAGGCAGAGGAAGACCAAAAGTTAACACTTAAATAACCATAGTGAAAGTATATATATGAAAGGATATACTTTCACTATGGTTACTTAAGTGTTAACTTTGGTCTTCCTCTGCCACCTGGCACTTTCATTGCTGACGAAGGCTACCAAAGAGTAGCCGAAATGTCCTGAATATAGATTTTTTACAAAAACTGTATTGAGGTATTTTTAGCCGAATCCCAACTATTCCCTGTTTGTTTATCACCTCGACGGCTAACTATCTAATCTTCATGTTTAATTTGCTAAGTAACCAAACTACTTTATCTATAGATATTTTGATGCAAACAGAGAACATATTAGAAATCAATTCTAAATTGAAATATTTTTTCTGGATTGAGTAAGCAATAAGAAAATACCAGAACTTTCATTGGGAGTAGCAGTAAGATTTTTTACAATAATCGTATTGAGGTTTTTTTTAGCCGAATCCCAACTATTCCCTGTTTGCTTAACAAATTAAAGTGTCATTAACCCTTACAAGACAGCAATCCGCATGACCTTAGATGCACAAGGAGTGGAGCCCGTTTCTCCCTCCTGGTTCTACAGGACGGCATTAAAATAGCTCAGCCTCCTCCAGACATCTCTTCGCATTTCTCCTAATACGTTTTTGTTATTTCTTTATTTAAAAAGTTTTCCCATGCCATTTTCTCATTCTGGTGCGTCAGACCAGCCAATGGCAGGCATAAAATCTTCTTTTTTTTTTTTCTTTTTTTTTTTAACTGTGTTTTTAATTTTTTTAAAGCATTTTTATTTTGTTTTATTTCTTCAAATAATATCTAATCAAATATTTTGGCATTGGTATAATATATGGAACTTGATCTCTGTGCACACATCAAAAGCTTAACACACAAATAAGGCACTCAGAGTATCCCGAATAATGCAAAGGGACTGGGTGCAGAGGGAAACTCCCATTCAATAGGCTCAAACTGTTTTTTCTTTTTTTATGAACTCTAGCGACGAAATGACCCCAGTCAAGAGTGAAGTCTAGTGAAGAGCGACTAGAGGTTACAAAACTCACGTTTTGCTAAAAAGCTAGATATCGTTAAAAGCTATCAAAGCGGTGGCTTTTAGTCCTGAAGTGAAGAAATGGCCTTGTCACAAAAGTGGCTATAAGTCCATGGGACATGCCGGCTCGTCCCGAATGTTGCTATCAGTCTCGAATGGGGCAAACCAAATGAAAAAATGTTTATCCTGAAAGTTAATGAAAAATACATCATTTTAATTCTATGACCATTTAAGTGAGCAAATCGCCTTGCTGTTGTGAAGCTCCGTAAATAAATAAATAAATAAATTCTATGAATTTAGTGTATATACATTTTATTTCTTTTAGGTTCTTGTCTTCTTAACAAAAATGATGAAGGAACTTGGTGAGAATGCACCTGATGATAAAGTGAAAGAATACTGCCTTAAAACCTTGAAATCAGGACAGGTTATCCCCGGTTATGGACATGCTGTACTGCGGAAGACTGATCCACGATACACCTGTCAACGAGAATTTGCTCAAAAACATCTCCCCAACGACCCTTTGTTCAAGGTGAGATTTTTAGTAGCATTATGTGCGTTTCTATAATATCATCTGAAAGACAGCAGCCAATACATAAGCACAATATTATCTTACTTGCAAAATACAAAACTATACAATCTCATTTAAATACATCTGTTGAATAACCTTTAAAATTCAAGCATTTTCAAATCTCTATCTATGGAAATTAAGGAATCAATTGATCACAATGCTTGTCCCATAGACTATATAGATATCATCTTGAAGGAATAATATCATCGTAGAAGCAAAGCACTGATATATTTATAAATAATAAAATTGTTTGGAACTGTCCTAATTATTTATGAATTTTTCAGCTTGTTGGTCAAGTATACAAGATCGTTCCTCCAATCCTCATGGAGACTGGTAAGGTGAAGAACCCATGGCCCAATGTAGATGCTCATTCAGGAGTCTTACTTCAGGTAATATACTATATTCAATATTAATCTTATCATAGAAACAAAAAATATATAGTATAGCATCTATTTAACTGTACACTCTGCAAATATTATCCTTATAGGAATTGTATCATATTCTCTTATAGATTATTCAATTTATAGCAGTTTTCATTTTTATTGTATCTTGGAAATCCAACTATGTAGATAAATAAGTAAATTACTGTTCTGTAAACAAATAGTAAACCAATACTCAGCATATCATAATCGGGCAATAATTCCTCCAATTACGCCCGAGAATACTCGCCAGAGAATGCAGTGCCTCAGAGGCGACGCCCAAGTATTCTCGCAGGAGAAAGTTGTGCTTCTTAGGCAACGCCCAAGTATTCTCGCAACTCTTGATTGCGAGCCCTCTGTAGCCTTGAGCGTGTACAGAGTGTTGATTTAGGTTATTGGCCATTTCTCTATCAGGAATGGGGGATAATTGCTGGTTTAACCCTTAACTGGTAACACACAAATTTTGAACATTATAAGTAACATGCGTCTGTGAGACGTGTGCATGGTCAAAATGTTCTTGGGGGCATTTTTTTTTAAGTGAAGCGGTAAATAATTAAGGAATAGCTTATTATAATAAAAAAAAAAAGAAACCCATTTTCATTGTTGTATCTAAAACAAACAGAAATCATAAACAAGGATCAGGAACTAATTTATCTAGGAGCTAGGACACAAAAGAGTAGATAGCGGGCACACCCCGCCTTCAAGGACATTACTCTCCCTAGAGTAATGTCAACCCCTTGTCCAAATCTAAGATATAAATTTAAGGTTAAATTGATATTTTTCAATTTAATATTTTTTCAAAGTAATATCAGCCGAAAATCTCGGCATTGGTATAATATCTAAAGAACATAATCTCTATGTAAACATCAACTGGTACACTAATAAGGCCCTCAGAGGGACCCTAACTATGTAAAGGGATCGGGTAGCTGAGGGAAATCCCCATTCAATAGGCTCAAACTGCATTTTTATGAACTCTAGCAGATATAAAAGTGACTAGAGCTTACAAAACTTGTTGCTAGAAATCAACAAAAATCTTCCACAGTTGGGGTTCTCATTCCCTAAGCGAAGAAATTGCCTTGTCATAAAAGTGGCTCAGTCCACGAGTTATAACGGCCCGTTGTCACAGAAGCGACTATCTGTCTCGATTGGGTTAAAACCTAAATCAACCAACCAAGATCTTAAATTCTTTAATAATTTATGCTTTTCTTATATTTTCATATATGTTAATCGATATTTTTTATAATTTTCAGTATTACGGATTGAAGGAGATGAATTACTACACTGTACTATTTGGAGTGTCTCGAGCTCTTGGAGTTCTTGCGTCTCTGATTTGGGACAGAGCTTATGGTTTGCCTATCGAAAGGCCTAAATCTATGTCCACCGACGATCTCATGAAAGCCGTTGGTGTCAAAGCGTAAGACAATCCTGTGCAATAACATTAATTTATTTATTAAAAAAAAAAATAAGAGTAAAAACAAAAAAAAATTGAACACAATTTGTGATGTAACATACCATTTGTATAGTTGTATATTTGATAGCAATATTTATTGTCGGGAAGTGTATTCCAAAGATCTCTCCTTTCCCAAAGATATTTTTGTTGTCATTGTATGGCACTTTTCCTTGCTTCTGTCTTTTACAAAGATTCCTAGTCTGCTGAGATTACCATTTTTTTCTAATCGATATGAAATATTTTACATCATAGCGCACTTTTTATAAGGATACAAAGTATCTAAACAAATAGCTAGAGCAGGATAATAAACAGACTCAATTTAGTTTTTTTTTTTTATTTTCCCTTCCACATAATCCATTCCTTATTTTCCTAAACTTCTTCAACTAAAGCTAGTAAATCTTCAAGATTCACAAGTAATTGTGCAGCTGCTGACAACATCAACAGAGGAAAAATTATGTTTTCACCTTACCACTGGTAAATTAACAGTACACTGAATTTGGAACCTAGCTATGTTGTTTCTAGTATGAACAAATTCTACAAACATGTTTCCTTGTTTCATCAACTGTACGTATTCAAAGACTATTCTAGGCAACAGTTTTTATTTTGACCAATTATTTTTTTGTGAAAATTTGTAAACATAAGTAAGAATATTCTTTTTATTAGCTCTTTCCTCCGGAGGAAAGTAGCTATTGAGGTCCACTCATGACAGAATTTTTGAAAACTTTCTTCGAATCTTTATCGATCGTACCTAGTAGACACCGAAAATGACCCCAGTTAAAATTAATATATATCTATATATACAGGGTGTCCCGTAAATGTCTAGTCATATTGTGGGTGGTGATAGAGGACCTTTAGGGGAACAAAAAATGTTCTATGACGATTTTCCGAATTCTCACACATAAGGGAGAAAACGTCGTTTTATTGTTTTTTCGAGACAAACGTGATTTTTAGAAGAATAATCGTTGTAGCTCCGGCCCCGGTAGTTCTACAAGAAAGAAAGTGGAACCAATCGAAAGCTGAGTAAATTTACTATAAGACTAGTTGGGAGTAAACACAAAAATGAATGAATTTAAGTATGTCTATCTTACCACAAGAAAGCTATTCTAAATTTCCTGACATTTTCTTGATATTTCTTACCAGAGTTACTCCTCAATGGGCAGAATCTGAAATTTCCGGGTTTCAGAAAAACTTCCTCATTTAACCAGCTTTCCATTCATGTATCACAATCCTGTGTTATTGAAGTATGTGAATGATTTAGAAAGAAAAGTTTTAAATAAAACATGGAACTGTGAAAAGAAAATTAAATTTTTTTCTTCAGTTTATTCAAAAAGCTTAAAAGAAATATTTGTTTTTATAAATATTTACTTAAAAACAATAAAAAAAATTACTTCCACAAAAATTTAAAAAAAATCCTAAAACAAAAAAAATCCGTCGTCCAATTTGAAAGGTCAAGTTCGTTAACCAGCAAAATCCGTCCACTGGAAGATGGCGTTTGGGGCGAAATTCGCGCAAAAAAAATCGTAACGCTTACGTTTTTGAGTTCATAAGCTTGTAAGTACTCGTTTTATAGGCTTCTTGGGCTAGGAAAACGAATGAAACCATTTTCAAGGCGATAGCTTTAACCATTTTTGAGAAAATTGGAAAAATAGTTTTTGAATACCGTTTGTGGTTTGGGTACTTAGAATCATGGGATTCAGTTGAAACATTTTCTGCATGTTCTAATTTCATTAAAACTAATATGTTGAAATTTGTGTTACATTTGGAGTTAAGGAAGGGTTAGAATAAAATAGTTTATTAACAGACATAAAAAGTTTTGGTAACTTTGTATACTTTCCTTAATATCTCGAAAAAGGTTGATGATCTTGGTAAACGGAAGAATACCATTAGAAAGCTTACTAAATGCTCTACAAAAAAGGTTCTGATGAAAGTTTTGATTAGACGATGTCAATCGGAGAAATAAGTGCTTAAAACTTTAAAGTAATTGATTTCGCTTATTCGAACTGTTCTTTTTGTCTGTTTTTATTCGTTGTTATTTTTTAATTGCTTATAGTTGGATAATGTATTTGATAATAAATCAGGTTAAGAAAAATAAGAAAAACAATTTAATGTTAGAGATATGGATGTCCAAGATATAGCTTTTCAAATGCCTAGCGGGGTCCTTCCTAGGGCGGGGACCCATCCAGGTAAGATCGTAAATAAGACCTTTCTTGAAAGTAAAGATGGAACTGTCAACTTTGGTCCTCCTCTGCCTCCCGGCACTTTCATTGCTGACGAAGGCTACCAATGAGTAGCCAAAACGTCCTTAATATAGATTTTTTAACAAAAATTGTATTGAGGTTTCTTTAGCCGAACCCCAACCATTCCATCTTTACTTATCACCTCGACGGCTAACTATCTAATCTTCATGCTTTTTAGAAATGTGGCCCAAAATATTAACAGCTTCTATTTTAATCATTTTAAATGCGTCTAGAGATAAGAACGGAACCGCGCTAAGATGATGCAGTTCCTGCGAGTCGGAATTTTTATAAATATTTACTTAACAACAATAAAAAAAATTACTTCCACAAAAATAAAAAAATCCTAAAACAGTAAATAAATAAAATACACATTTATTTTGAATTTATTAATTACAGTAACTAATACTAGGTCCAGGAGGTGGCCATTATTGAACCCCAACCACACATTAACCTGAAAAATAATTATTTTTACCTAGATAACCTATTTGAACACATTTGTACAGGACTAGCTACATCTTATTTATTAGGGATGGATGGGGTCTCCCGTGGTCTAATGGCTAGCGCCTTGGATTCATAAGCGGGAGATGGTGGGTTCAATTCCCAACCTCCGGCAGGAATTTTATCATCCCACGGCTCGCTGGTAAAATTCCTCGCTGCACCCTGGATGTCGGCGCTAATGACCTAGATGTAGATGCGCCGTAAAAAAAAAAAAAAAAAAAAAAAAAAAAAAAAAAATTAGGGATGGAATATTTAATTACTACAACTAACACACATGGGCTCACAAGAATCCCAGGGTGGTTCACAAGCGTAGCCATCAGTATCAATTCAAGGCAAAGCATTTGTTTTCTAATTATAAATACCCGTAAAAATGTGATCAAATAGGTTATCTAGGTAAAAATAATTATTTTTCAGGTTAATGTATGGTTGGGGTTCAATAACGGCCACCTCCTGGACCTAGTATTAGTTACTGTAATTAATAAATTCAAAATAAATGTGTATTTTATTTATTTACTGTTTTAGGATATTTTTTAAATTTTTGTGGAAGTAATTTTTTTTATTGTTTTTAAGTAAATATTTATAAAAACAAATATTTCTTTTAAGCTTTTTGAATAAACTGAAGAAAAAAATTTAATTTTCTTTTCACAGTTCCATGTTTTTTTTAAAACTTTTCTTTCTAAATCATTCACATACTTCAATAACACAGGATTGTGATACATGAATGGAAAGCTGGTTAAATGAGGAAGTATTTCTGAAACCCGGAAATTTCAGATTCTGCCCATTGAGGAGTAACGCTGGTAAGAAATATCAAGAAAATGTCAGGAAATTTAGAATAGCTTTCTTTTGGTAAGATAGACATAATTAAATTCATTCATTTTTGTGTTTACTCCCAACTAGTCTTATAGTAAATTTACTCAGCTTTCGATTGGTTCCACTTTCTTTCTAGTAGAACTACCGAGGCCGGAGCTACAATGATTATTCTTCTAAAAACCACGCTTGTCTCGAAAAAACAATAAAACGACGTTTTCTCCCTTATGTGTGAGAATTCAGAAAATCGTCATAGAACATTTTTTGTTCCCCTAAAGGTCCGCTATCACCACCCACAATATGACTAGACATTTACGGGACACCCTGTATATATATATATATATATATATATATATATATATATATATATATATATACACATATATATATACACATATAAATAATTATATATGTGTCCGTTAATACGATACTGGCCAGAGTTTTTCTTTCTTCCCCACGAAACTTGGTATTTAGTATTCCCCAATCAAACGGTTGAACGAGTTCGTTAACCAACAAAATCAGTCCATCCGGGGGTTTACTCCGGAGCCAAAGTAGTTGTTTGCCAATACCAGTCGTAATTTTTGTTATATTTCAACGAAACTCTGTATTCGTTCTAGTCAACTAAAGAGAAAAATGTGTTGTAAAAATAAACTAATTCGGTTTATTAGGAGGGGGGGGTTTACTCCGGACCCAAATTACTAATTTGCTCATACCGGTCGTAATTTCTGCTGTATTGTAACGAAACATTACCTCCTTATCTAATAAGGAAGGAGTGTTGTAAAAATGAATTAATTACTTCATTTTTGACAAAGGAATGTAAATAAGGAAAGTTGAACTATGGAACTTCTGAAACAATAAAAAAATATTAATTTTTTTGTGATTGTTAAAAATATTATAACTGGTGATTGAAGTTCAAATAAAGCGATTTAAGTTCTCAAACATAGGCTAGCAGGATATACAACCACAGATGTTTAACCTTTTAGGGACTATCTAATACAAGCGTATTGAGGGCCTGGCAGCCTGAGAGTCCAGCGCAATGCTTTTTAGCTGGTTTTTTTTTTTTTTTTTTTACGGCGTATCTACAACTTGGCCATTAGCGCCGGCTTTTTAGCTGTATTCACGTTTCTGTTTCTTTATACATATACTTTTTTTTTTAGCGTTTCATATCATCCAAAGATCACACCTGAAGAACCCGGAGTAGTCCCCACTACTATCTAATATTTCCTTCATAATCACAAAAATGGTACAAATTAGAACCAAAATGGGAGTGGGAATCTGGAACGCAAAATTGTTATTTTGGAACGAATACCTACAGAAGGAAGCTGTTGTAGTTTATTGGGACAGAAAACTTTTACCAGGCGTTCTAATGTCAGAGCAGAAAGAATGATAGCTGTTTTAATTTTAGCACTTTCCTCCGAAGAAAGTAGCTATTGAGGTTGGACTCATGACGGAATTTTTGAAAAATTTCTTCAAATGTTTATCGATCCTACCTAGTAGACACCGAAAATGACCCCCGTTAAAATTTATATATATATGTGTGTGTGTGTGTGTCTGTTAACACGATAGCGGCCAGAGTTTTTGTTTTTTCGTCACGAAACTTGGTATATAGCATTCAATTAGCAAACGATTGAACGAGTTCGTTAACCACCAAAGTCGGTCCACCGGAAGGGGGGTTTACTCCGAACCGAAAACACTAATTTGACTATGTCAGCCGTAATATTTGTTATATTTCAACGAAACTCGGTATTCGTAGTGTTAATATAGAGAGAAAAGTGAGATATAAAAATGAACTAAATCGGTTCATTAGAAGGGGGGGGGGTTACTCCGAACCCACAATACCAATTCGCCACTACCAGCCGTGATTTTTGGTATATTTCGACGAAACTTGGTATTCGTAGTGGTAATCGACAGGTAAATATGTGTTGTAAAAATAAACTAAATCGGTTCATTAGGAGGGGGGGGGGGTTTACTCCGGACCCAGAATACCAATTCGCCACTACCAGCCGTGATTTTTGGTATATTTCGACGAAACTCGGTATTCGTAGTGGTAATCTACAGGTAAATATGTGTTGTAAAAATAAACTAAATAGGTTCATTAGAAAGGGGGGTTTACTCCGGACCCAAATTCCTAATATACTCATACCGGTCGTAATTTCTGCTGTATTGTAACGAAACGCGGTATACGTCGTGGGTAACTCATGAGAAAAAAGTGTTGTAAAAATGAGCTGAATCGGTCAATCAGAAAGCGGGGGTTTAATTTGTAATATATTTCAATAGAAAAGCCCGCCAGACGTAGGTTCACAAAGCCGCCGCAAGGAGCGCTGTCTACCACTAGAGTGACTGTATCCTGTTCCTGCGTTAGATCAAAATACGATAATACGAGGTTTTTTTTTTATTTATTACGTAGTGTAATAGGTACCATGTGTAAACATAACTGTGGAAGCAAATTGATAATTGATCAGTTATTCATTACAAATTTAAAAGAGAACTATTCATGTAGGATATTTATACTTATTTATGTAGGATATTTTAAGCAAATTGTTCAGGAAAGCAGTCCTCACTACCCAAATTCTGAGGAAAGTGCTTAGTTATGCAGCTCTTGCGTGGCGGACTTTTTTTATGGTAAAAACGAACAACTGGTAGGAGTTCCCGAAACAGATCGAAGTACTGATGAAGAACAAGCCATGGCTGTATATGAGTGTCTGGAGGAATGGAGTGTCTCCCATACTATCAATGCAATGTGTTTTGACCCCACTGCATCAAACAGTGGAAGGTTTCAAAGAGGCTTGTACAATTTTGGAGCACCAGTTAGGTGGAGCTGCTTTACTTAGTTTGCTGCCACCATATTCTTGAAGTAATGTTGAGAGGTGTTTTCGAATGTTAGTTCCTTCTATGTTTTCCAATATATTTGGGCCTCAACCCGACTATATTCAAAAGATTGCAAAATGCATGGGGGGAGCTCAACAAGAAACAATATGACACGGGTATCATCCAAAGAAAATGGGAGAAAACATCTACCTCCTGACGTAATTGCCAACATAACCGCGGTTTTTAACTCTATACTCATTAAATCACAACCAAGAGACGATTACTAGGAGCTCTTACAATTGGTATTGATTTGCAGGGGCACTAGATGGAACGGACGTGGGATTTAAATCGCCAGGTGTATGGCCAAAGCTATCTATTGTCTCAAGATATTCATATTCCGTGGACAATTCAAACTGAGTTATGAAGAATTCAATTCTTTAGGAGCTGTCTGTATTTTCCTCGTTACAGTGTATTGCGAAGCTTGGTTCAATAACCACAAAGCTCACTCAGCTCCCAAGCAAGGCTTGGACCTCTTGCGATGTTTGCTGTGCTATCAGAAAATGGGGGTCTCCCGTGGTCTAGTGGCTAGCGCCTTAGATTCATAAGCGGGAGATGGTGGGTTTGATTCCCACCGGCGCTCAGTGGTCAAAAATAGCCAAAAAGCGCTCAAAACTTGATTTTTGAAGTATTTTCTCCGAACCCATTCGCCTTAAATATATGTTAAATGCCTCGTGAGAGTGCCATTTCTTGAGTTTTAGGCCTCCACTGTTGATTTCAGGACGGTGGTTAATCATTGAAGTACTAGAAACGAAGAAAATTTCCCAAATCCTCATGTACCAAAATCGTTCCTTCAACTTTACTTTTTCATACCGATAAGGTTGACGCATGTTTTTCTTGTTGTTGTTCGAAGGGCAAAAAAATATTTTTGTATTTTTGGAATCGCCTTCATGGAAGTAAAATAATTACTTCCATTCGAATCGCCTTCATGGAAGTAAAATAATTACACGTATCAAATTTCGTTTTGTCATATAGCTTTTGCGTGTTTCTGCATCTCTCTAATTTCGGGCTTAAATATTCCGTGGGCATGTATAGAAAGAGCCAAGACTGAAAATAGCGGCGTAAGTCTGCCTATTTCGGTGCTAGAGGTGAACGAACTCGGTAAATGATTGACAGAGAGACGCGCGTTATCTCTAGGTAAACATTGGAATCAAATCGAAGACGGGGTTTTTTTTTTTTTTTTTTGCAGTACTCAAGTCAGTGTTGACTGCAAAAATGTCTGAAGTGATCCGAATGAAAAATCGTGTCCTAGTTGAAATATTGTTGAATTCAAACGACAAAAGTGTACTTTCGGTATGCGAGTATTTGACAGATCAATTTCCAATAGCCGATGAGCATATTTCGTTACTCCTACGGAAATTATCTCAAACTGTTGTGCTGAAATTTAAAAAAAGTTGGCTGAGATAGGAGCAGATGCATATTTTTTAATTTGGGTTTGACCCCTTGAGCCCAGCCGAGTGCAGTTCAGAGGCGGGGGCGACCACAAAAAAATTTGTCATTTGAGTGACCTATCAATACCTTCATTGTAGTTATAAGACTAATAAGTGTGCACAATGTCAGGTTTCTAAATCAACAATATAAAATGTTATTGAATTTTGAGCGCTTTTTGTCAGTTTTTGACCACTGTGCGGCGGCAGGAATTTTCTCTCTCCACGGCTCGTTGGTAAAATTCCTCGCTGCACCCTGGATGTCGGCGCTAATGGTCTAGATGTCGAAGCGCCATAGAAAAAAAAAAAAAAAAAAAACTATCAGAAAATTGACTAGGATATCTCTGAGACAGCTTTAGTGACATTTTCTAACCACTTGTGGTATTTTAATGTAGAATTGGTAGCCCTCGTGTTCTTTGGTCCCTCAATTTTAGACGAAGGAAAATCGAATAAAGTCCTAGCTCAGACCGAGACAGAAAATTCAACAATTCTAAATCCCAAATTTCGAAGACACCATTTGGAAGAAATAGTCAATTCAAGATTATCCGCTTTAATGACCGAGAGGACCATGAATTCCTTTGAGCGTTTCCTCATTAACGCAGATTTTCTGAGAGAACCTCCCTGCAGCTGCCCTAAAAATATACATGTTAAGAAAGGACTGGGGATTCTGAAGCCACTAAAGGTCGTTAATGATGTTTCAGAACGAGGAGTGAAATTAATTACAGACTTTAATGACCAGCTCACGAAAGACCAGGAACAGAAACGATATGTTTTACAAGTAGTAGTACACAAATGCCTGAAGCTGTACCCTGATGTCACACGATAAGCAAACCTATAGATTAGATTTGTCATTATTGACCGTTCTTAAAGATGGCAAACGATACAATGTCACTCCCCTGCCGTCTTAAAATAAATTGATATATGTAAAAATAAACAGTGTGTCATTCTATTCCATTATAATTTACTTCATAGTTTGAAAAATGTTAAATAATTCTTATACCATAATTTCATTTATAGAAGTTCCCAGTCACCTATTTAATGACAGAGGCTGTTATAGCTCAGATCTACTATAAGTAGCAACAATCATTTAAAGAGCATAAATTACTTAGAACAATATTGCCATTCATTTGACACATAAATAAAAAAATAACGGAAAGTTCCGGAGATACTGCCCATAAGTGCTGCTAGTCGACCCACACGCGCAACATTGAGCGCCCAGCTGCAAGTGTTAACATTCTCCAATCTTGCTCAAACGTTCATTACCTTTAGTTTTCTAGTGCCCCCTATAGTGAAAGGAGGGAACCGCGCTATAAAGAGATTGACACAGGTGGGTGGAGAAATTAATGGGTTCAACGATCTTGAAAAATCTTCAGAAGACGATCAGATGATACCGACCGATGTCAACCCCTCGAGAGGGTGAGACACTATTGAATAGGGGCTTTTGTAAATGCTGCAAAGAATCAAATAACTTTACATGGCTTATTTTTGCGTAGGACCCTCGTAAACTGAAGGTTATCGTATTTCCCCCCTAACCAATACATATCATACATAGGAGTTTTGAAGGAATCAAAAAAGGAATTAATAAAAAAAACTGTGCATGAGTTCCCAAACAATGGAATTGTACACAGTACATTCCGGAGTTGGAAGGACGGGTCTTGGATAAACTGTCAATTTATTAAAAACTGGTCTACGTCTTTCGCATCATCAGGAGCCAAATGGAACTAAGGTGAACCTTCCGCTAGAATGGTCTTAAATGAAAACCATATACATATCAACACAGCTGACTGTTGCTATGTTGTTCTAGTTTTTGAGCTCCTGAAGTATCTAGTTTTTAGCCATTTTAATAAATTGACTTTTATGTTAATTTGGAATTTTCTTCATTGACGTTTTCCCTACAGAAGAAACATCGTTGAGATTTTGGGTCACTATTTATTTTAATTTTTAAAACAAAATCTACCCATTAGTCTTCGGGGTTCATTTCGGAATCACATTGTAACGCTATGACTAAAGAGAAAGCTTGATCCAAAGTTGCCAGTTCTTTTCTGATATCTCATATCAAAGCTCATATATATATGAAGGAACCCCATGGATATGCGTTTTGCATCCACAGGTGGGATTTTGTTCAAACAAAACCTTTATTGAAACTGAATTAGTACCTATGATGCTCTCAAAAAGAGACTTTTCGACTCGCTTATTTATACAAGAAGTCAAGGAACTGTGCGCAGTGAAAAGTAGACATATTTTTGTAAAAATCTATAATTTGGACGTTTCGGCGTCGTCTAATAATTGCCTAGGGTGTCCTAAGATACTAGTGAACACGAGGAAAATGTGATCACATTTCCTCCAGGCCGTAGGCACTCATTGCTGTAGAAGGCTACCATAGAGCATGCCGAAACGTCCAAAGTATATATTTCGCGAAAATATGGCTGTTTTTATGAGCCGAATCCCAACTATTACCGTCATATGGTGTGAGTTCGAACAATTCGTAAGAGTTCGGACGATAGTGCATGGCGCAGGAAATCACTCCTTTGGTGTCTTCCTGCGCCATGCACTAATGTCCGAACCATGGGAAAATTTCGGAGGAAATCATTTCGGAGGGGGCTGGGAAAATTTCGGGGGGCTGAGACCATTTCCGATGTACGGAATACTTACTATTTAGATCTTGGAAGAGTTATAGCCAACTAAAATGCTATTACACTCAAAATAGAATATTTTTTATGAACTAAATGATCTTATTTAATTTATTTTTAAGGGTTTTATAAAATTTTTACCGATAAAATCAAAATTTCGGGGGGGGGGGGGGGGGGCTGCAGCCCTCTCAGCCCCCCCTTATATACGCCCATGGTCCCGAACTCGTACGACCTGTGCGAACTCACCCCTGATGACGGTACCTGACTCCGTATCGCCTCAACGGCTGACTATTTCGGGGGGGGGGGGGGGCTGCAGCCCTCTCAGCCCCCCCCCCTTATATACGCCCATGGTCCGAACTCGTACGACCTGTGCGAACTCAACCCTGATGACGGTACCTGACTCCGTATCGCCTCAACGGCTGACTATTTCGGGGGGGGGGCTGCAGCCCTCTCAGCCCCCCCCCCTTATATACGCCCATGGTCCGAACTCGTACGACCTGTGCGAACTCACCCCTGATGACGGAACCTGACTCCGTATCGCCTCAACGGCTAGCTATTTGAATCTAATCATTTATTTAGACTCTCTGAAGTGTAACAATTCATTTAAAATATTCTAAACGTGACAACTTTTTGTTCACAACGTAATGACATGTTTTTTTAGCTTCCATCATTATTAATCATTTTAACCATGGGCGTATATAGAAAATAATTTCGGGAGGGGCTGGGAAAATTTCGGGGGGGGGGGGGGCTGAGACCATTTCCGGGGTATGGAATACTAACAATTAGAACTTGGAATAGTTTTAGCCAACTAAAACGTTATTACGCCCAAAATAAAATATTTTTGATCAACTAACTAATCTTATTTAATTTATTTTGAAGAGTTTATGACACATTTTTACCTGCAGCCCCCTCAGCCCCCCCCCCCTTATATACGCCCATGATTTTAACACACACAGATTCACATTGTTATATTCGGCGATGCCGATACGAAACGATGCCAAACATTGTTATCGTCGTTATCTAGGAAAACTTCCATTCTTATGTATAATTCCATATATATATATATATATTGCATTATACATTTATATTAATTATAAGATTTCCTAATTTTTTCCCCTTTAAACTCAGTTAAAATATTCTTAAGTATTTAATTGTCTTTTTATTTGTTTTCAGCGAGGGGGTGCGAGTTGCGGTAGCCTAAAGCCGCCGCTTCATTATGTGCATCTAATGAAGATTATTCTTCTGGTTGTATTGAATTGGTGAAGTATGTATTTCAAAATTGTTCTGATTTTAAGACCGTTCTTTAGTCAATTATTACATTTATATGATTCAATTTTTCTAAATTGTTAATCCATTATCGTTACAAAATATTTATCACATTTTTGTTTTTGTATCACCTTAGATTTTCCTAGCTACAGCACTCTGGATGGATAATCTGAGTGATCTCAGCTGTCTAAAATCAGCAATTCGCACTAGTATTTCTAAAGCGACACAACTCAAAATAAAACTCAACTGAAAATGTGTCACTCTTGCCTCTTTGACACAAGTGCCCTCTGGTGTACAAGCTCTGAAGCTAGGTACATACAGTTTTGGTGGTTGATAATGAGATATTTACTATGTCTTTCATAGTCATAACCGAAAAACACCGATTTTTAAGTTGTGCCACTTAAGAAACTAGTGCAAATTATTCATTAACAGAAACCATAATGTTTTTAAAAAGTAAAAGAATATCTTATATTTGTTAAGTGTGTTCTGTACAAAGCTATTTCTCTAACTGTGTTTATTTGCTTAGGTGTTCAAATAGTATCCATAACTATCTATTTATCTATTAGCCCTTTAATGTTTTAGGAATTAAGCAATCTCAACATCAATTATATTTTTTCTGCAATAAAGTCACCGAAAAAATATTCATCGGGCGATCCTTTCGTTTATATTTTTTCATTTAATTTTTCCCCTAATAATGTTTAGTGAAATTTTATTTTTCTGCGAAATATAGAGATATGAAAAGAATTTTAAAATATATTGACCCCATGACGCAATCTGGAAGTTTCGACTAGAAAATTTCGACCAACCTATTGATCACGAAATCGACGGTGTTTCATATTTGTATATACTATTTTGTTTCCGTCTGTTTTAATTTATCTTTAATTGTGCTATACGAATTTCAAATTTTATTTTTCTACTTCCAAGATATTTTCCTAGCTCCCAGCTTGCGTTTATTATCTTATTCACAACAATGGGGTTATACTGAAATGTGTTATAGTTAATTATTTTTATTGGCTTGATTTTAGTTTCTTTGCCTCTTTGTTGTTCTAGATATGGGCATTGGTAACCTGTTCTTCGGATTTTAAAAGTCCTTTCTAATAGCACCTTCAATATCCTTCCTAATATAGAAATATGAAAAGAATTTTAAAATATATTCACCTCATTCTTTTACAGGGTTTTAATAATATATTCACCTCATTCTTTTACAGGGTTTTAATAATATATTCACATCATTCTTTTACAGGGTTTTAATAATATATTCACCTCATTCTTTTACAGGGTTTTAATAATATATTTTCCTATTATCGTCAATAGAATTTTTATGTATTTTTGTATGTTTATTTTTAGGATTTGTGCGAGGGCGGCATTGAAGAGAAGAAAGTATAGAGAGTCCCTAAGTTGTTGGCTTGTTTAAAAGCGATAATTCCTTAGCGAATTATTTTAAAAGTATTTCTTTGTCTTTGGTTTCACATTTATACATTTTAAAATTGTTCATAGTAAAAAAAATATTGAATAAATGTATTCTTGTTTTATATTGTATTCTTCGTCTTATCTTTCATAAATTAATAAATAGTACTGTTGTGAGGAAGATGAGTCCTTATATTTCTGCATGCTATGGAACCCGTGTTCATTGTACAATATTGGAATTTCGTTTGACACATCAATTGAAGGTGAAACTCTTTAAATAGAAGAAAATTTACACAGAGAGGGGATGTGTGAAAGAGATCAACCCAGAACTAAATTCAGCTTGACATGGCGTTTACGCATCTTCCTAACAGCATAAAGCGGTTCAAGAAGACTGAATTTGATAATGATTATATATAGGGTAGGTGGGGGCAAAACCCCGCAGTTTGGACTTTTTACGATATGGGCGGGTTTGAGCGACTATTGAGGAAGTACTTCTGTTTTTTCGAAACCCTTCCTTTGCGGGGTTTTGCCCCGTCACGTGGGGCAAAAACCCGCACTGCGTGTTTATGTCCCATTTTTAAAGAAATTAAATGAAAAAGACGGAACAAAGCGAAAAACGGTCAAAAGGTTCTTTTTAATATTATGGCACATGCTTTGAAAGCTCACACCATCGTTTAGGATCACCGATATTCGTTTAAAAAACAAATTTGGTCAATTTGAGACTGACTGAAGCCTATCATCCTTGCGACACGCGTTTTGTGAGGAACGCGTAATGACGAATGGTTTCTTTCCATGAAACTACGTGCAAAGTCTTTCTCCGCCAGTTTAGTAGTGGTGGAGGCGGATGCTAATCAAACCTTATTCCTCAGCTGCTTGACGACGTGTTTTTTTTAGTGATTTAACTTTATTAAGGCGAGCTTCCGTTTTTCCTGGTGTTTCCTATCCGTTTTTCTCTTATAATTTCAGAAACAATAGACCACCAATTCCTTATTTCCATTTTTTAATATTTTATTACACGACGGCACTACCTATATAATATCAGTTAAAAATAATGATAAAGGACGTAAATTTGGATTAATTATAAACTATTAAATCAATAGACATAATCTTCTTTTACAAATAATGTTTTAATCTATTAAGAGGGCCTAAAGAAGTCCTGTACTGCCTAGGCCTATCTTAAGGGCCTACTATTTGAAGAACGGGGCAAGAACCCGCACGCGGGGATTTGCCCCTTCCACGCTGCGGGTTCTTGCCCCATAGGTTATGATTCAATCATAACTAATGATAATCATGAATTAATCTATTCAGGTTTATTAAATAAATCTACGCTGATCCAGTGAAACTTGAATTAAAGTCTCTTAAATATTACATAAAAACATGAAAAAATCAACTTTCCTCATTATCTTCGTAAACAACGCACCGAGCGTCACCAAACTTTTCTCACGACTAGATGTTCTGGAGACCGACCTACCATCTAGTAGTAATCTAAAAAATTATAGATAGCTTACCTAAAAAAACGCGTGCGGGTTTTTGCCCCCACCTACCCTATATATATATATATATATATATATATATATATATATATATATATATATATATATATGTATATGTGCGAGTTTTTATGAGTGTGTGTGCTGTGAATTACTCACAAAAGAGAAATGGACGTGGCCTATATCCCGGCGGTAAACATATTCTCTACCATAACCTCACTACTGGGAGATTTAAAACGATTTCAGCCTTAGCTTTGGCTAGGTATTGATAAATATTAAACACTATCTCCCTTCTCTAATCTCTCAAAGCCTTCCTTAGTCTTAAACGAGACATAATAAGTTTCTTTATTGTTTCACGTATAGTCGTGTTGTTCCTTGACATGGAATTTACAAATGGCGGACCTGCGGGAAGATTTCCACCAAACGTAATGAATATTTACAAATTTTTTGAGCAAAATGTCTTTAAGTTGAATTATTTTATGAATAATGTTTTATTGTATTAAATAATAATCCAAATGTGATTTATTGGAGAGTTGAGCACAATCAGAATTAAGATTATAATCACAGGCTTTCAAGATGTGATCACAATTACGATTATAATCACAAATCCTAGAGATATGATTACGATTAGGATTATGATCGTAATTACAACAGTTATTACGATTACACTTGTAAACATTTCTTTGGTTATAATTACAATCGGAATCGCAACACTTTTCTGTAATTAAACTCGTATTCAAGTGTTTCTGTAATTACAACCGTAACAGCTGTTTCTGTAAGTACAACTATGTTTTCTGTGATTACAATTAAAGGGGTTGGGGCAAAATAGTGCCAAGCAACCCTTTTTTAATAAAACTTAACTGCAGCTGCTATATGTTGGATATTATGTGAGACTATCAGTGTATGATGCAAATGCTACTAAAATATTACTACAAGCTCTGTATGCTACTTAATCTAGTTACCAGTAATCATTTTAACTGATAGTACCATATAATATCCAACATATAGCAGCTACAGTTAAGTTTTGTTAAAAATGTTGCTTGGCACTATTTTGCCCCGACCCCTTCAATTGTAATCACATTATTTTTTCTGTGATTAAACCCGTAATTACAATTTTTTTTTTTTTTTTTTTTTTTTTTTTTTTTTTTTTTTTTTTTTTTTTTTTTTTAACGGTGCATCTACTGCTGTGGTCATTAGCACCGTACAATTTTTTTTTTCTATAATTAAAACTGTAATCACAAAACAAAAATTGTAATTAAAACTGTAATCACAATTTTTTTTCTATAATAAAAACTGTAATCACAATTTTTTTTCTGGGATTACAAATGTAATCAAAATTATCTGTAATTAATTACAACAGTAATCACGAACGTAATCCCAACATTTTCGGCAATTGCCACTGTAATCCGAACATCTTTTATTTTTATACATTTCGGATGCTATTTTTTTTTTTTTTTTTTTTATGGCGCATCGACATAAATCTTGGCCATTAGCGCCGACGTCCAGGGTGCAGCCAGGAATTTTCTCAGCGGGCCGTGAGATGAGAAAATTTCTGGCGCCGGGGGGATTGAACCCACCATCTCCCGCTTATGAATCTACCGTGCTAACCACTAGACCACGGGAGACCCCGGATGCTATTATTATTGGTAATTACAGTAATAGCAACGGATGAAAAAGTCTCAACTCTTCATATCTATGACTCTCATTATCTTAATGTGAATAGTTTTCCAATTATTCTGCTCAGATGTGTGTTGTGTTTGAGACAATCAACAAAACAGTATTTTGATAAAACAATCATATTTGATTAATAGCTTCTGAATAAAACACTTTTTAGGGAAATATTTTTTGCACCTGTCATCAATGCGCAGACCTGGTGTCCCAAGATAAGTCTAGCCAACACATACTTACTTACCTTCGCATCTACCCAAGAGATGCACTCTAGCTAAATTTCAAGGTGGATAAAAAATAAAACCCGTGGACATAATCAAGTTCCGGAAAAACGAATAAATATGGAAAAAAGAGCTAAGCACCGAGATGTTCCTCATAAAGATGGCGAAGAGAAATGTTCTGCCGATTTGGAGAGTAATTCTATCCAGATGATTTATCCCTCAGATTTATTACAAACTTCAATAAAAGTCTCTTCTTGTTAAGTCGGATTGCCTTGGAAGGAATATGAATTCCTCTGGATCTTATATTGACATCATCCATTTTCTTTCTCGAAGTCATGGTTTAGTTTTAACTTTATTAGCGCTTTTCGCCAACCGCCATAGTACCGTTGAATGCACCAGTACTCATAGGTCACCGAAGTTAAGCAACGTCGGCCGTGGCCAGTAGCTGAATGGGTGACCGTCCACGTGCTGTTTGTATTATAAAAGGGTGGCAAACTGTAGATAACCTGGCGTTAATCCCTACACTTTCCGTCACTCCTTCTATAGAGAGGAAACCAACTTTTGACAGTATGGTCTCTAGCTGCCCAAAAAATGGTCAAGCCATAAAGTTTGATCAAATTTGGTACAAAAATACTTTGTCTCAATTCAAAAGGTCAAGTTCGTTAACCATCAGAATCCGCCCCCCTAGAAAATTGTTTTTTCGGCAAATTTCGCCCGAAAAAATCGCCTCAGCGCTTAAGGCTTTTCATTTATAGGTTTAAAGGTAAGGCTTTCTAACGCAGGGAAAGGAATGCGGTTCTTTTGGGATCGAAAGAGCCAGAGAGCCGTATCCAACCTCACACTTGGCTCTGAGCTCTCCCCATCACTCTGATACACTCTTCTTTCTTCTTTTCTTTTAGGGCGTTTCCTACCTCCCTCCATAGGGTGGAAACCCGCTTATGAAATTGACCCCATGACGCAATCTGGAAGTTTCGACTAGAAAATTTCGACCAACCTATTGATCACGAAATCGACGGTGTTTCATATTTGTATATACTATTTTGTTTCCTTCAGTTTTAATTTATCTTTAATTCTGCCATACGAATTTCAAATTTTATTTTTCTACTTCCAAGATATTTTCCTAGCTCCCAGCTTGCGTTTATTATCTTATTCACAACAATGGGGTTATACTGAAATGTGTTATGGTTAATTATTTCTATTGGCTTGATTTTAGTTTCCTTGCCTCTTTGTTGTTCTAGATATGGGCATTGGTAACCCGTTCTTCGGATTTTAAAAGTCCTTCCTAATAACACCTTCAATATCCTTCCTAATACCATCTTCTATATACTTCCTAATATTACCTTCAATATCCTTCCTAATATCGCCTTCTATATCCTTCTAAAATCACCTTCAATATCCTATCTAATATCACCTTCAATATCCTTCCTAATACCAACTTCAATATCCTTCGTTATACCACATTCTACAACCTTTCGAGTTCTTATAGTAATACGACAAAAATCATAATTTATTTTGAGAATAAATTTGTATTTACAAATTATAATGTGACTATATTTGTATTCATATATTTTAATGCTATTATTTTTTAATCTCGTAATTTTTTGAGAATATTTACTGTTTTTGTGAATATTTACAATTTATCCTGTGAATTCATTTGTGTTTACGGGTAAATTTGTTAATACAATTTTATTTGTATTTATTTATTTTATATATGCGAATACAAATAAATTTATATTCACACTTATGAATACAAATTTATTTATATTCGTATTTTTGTCTATTAATAAAATTACGACTTCTCCGATTAAAACACACAGAGTGGAGCAGGGAATTTTTCTAACAGCCCATAGATGAAAAAACTCAACCTGCTATGCGGGATATACGTGGTTTGTCCGGAAAATACGTATAAAAAATTCGGGGCGTCCTGTCAAGGTATTGTGGAGAGGCGCCCGGTGGTTTCCTCTGTCTCAATCCACTCAATGCTCAGTTCGAGCCGGAGCGCTCTGCGAGTTAAGTAGGACTTACGTGTGCTTGTTGGAAGTAACCCCTTTTTCAACTGCCGTCGGCATGGAGCTCTGTCTGATTAAGGAACAGCACATCAAGCTAGGTAAGAATGGTCGTGAGATTTTTGAGTGTTAGCAAGAAGTTTACGGAGACAATTCTCTGAAGGAACCAACCGTCAACAAGTGGTTGAAAAGGTTTCGGGAAGGCCGAGACGATGGGAAAACAATGTTGATTGTCTTCTTTGATTCTCAGCGCATTGTTCACCAGGAATTTGTCCCTACCGGCCAGACTGTGAACGGGAATTTTTATGTTGAAGTTTTGGGTCGCCTCAGAGCTCGTGAGACCCGAGTTCTACCGGATTTGGCACAAGGGACAAGTGGATCTTTCATCACGACAACGCGCCTGCTCACACGTCTCTCGTTGTGTGTGAGTTTTTGGCTCAAAGCTCAATCACCGTAACAGAACACCCGCCTTATTCACCCGATTTATCACCTTGAGACTTCTTCCTGGTCCCGAAATGCAAAGGGTGCTCCGGGGGCGGCACTAGAGGGATGTAGAAGCCATCAAGGCTGAAACGACACGGCATATGAAGAGCCTCACAACTGAAGACTTTCAGCGATCGTGTCAGCAGAGGAAACGGCGTTGGCAGAAGTGCATCTTGTCAGAGGGGGAGTACTTAGGAGGAGACCATATTGAAATACCTATATATTTGTAAAATAAAGTTATTATTCCATTTTATACGTATTTTCCGGACAAACCACGTATATTAGGATGCAAATATTATCGAGAAAACATATTTTAAAATGGCAAGGAATCAGCAATTATTCAGCAATACATTCGCTTTACTTTCCCCTCAGAATTATTTAGATCATTGAAGTGGGAATTGGAGAATCGGCGACACGACCATCGGTGGGGATTTCCACAGCCCCCCCCCTCGCACAATTTCCATTCAATTATACACTCACCATTATATTTTCTCCCCTTCAATCTATTTTTCATCTCACTTTCTAAGCAAAGATCTTGTTGGATCTACTACAGAATAAAATTCTTTGTGATAGTTTATAAATCTTTGATTGTATATATATATATATATATATATATATATATATATATATATATATATATATGACAACGTATAAGAAGAGGATTAAATAACAAAATCACTGGTAAAATAGTTCATGAATATAATTTTTTTTTTTTTAGGTGATTACATTTAATCTAATCATCTAAAAACCTCTCAATTTAGCTTGATTAGACATTTCATTAAACAAAGTATTTTTGCTCCAAATTTGATTAATAGCATACCATTTTTGTACATGGTGGAGCTCAATGCATAATACAGTGATTAACATTTTTTATTTATTTAGATACATTAAAAATAATATTTTGATGACATGGAATTTGGGTAGTGATTATGGAGGTGGTATTGATAGCGACAGAACCAGAGACGTCGCAGTTATAAGACTGATGGTCTTGCTTTCTTTTAATCTGTCTTCTGCCACTTAATGTCTGCCACCCCTCTGGCATCGGCGCTTGTTGCCTGGCTCCTGGAGTTCCTTGGGATCGTTGATAGTTGGCTCCTGGGGTTCCTCGGGGCCGTTGATGGTTGGCCCCGGGGTTCCTTGGCCCTTTATGGTTGGCCGCCCGGGTTCCTTGGCCCTTGATGGCAGGTCCCCTTGGGTTCCTTGTTATTATTATTATTATTATTATTATTAACGACGGGTGCCCACGAAGAGGGAGCTGCACCGAGGCCAACAAGGCCTATTGTGCCACCCGACAAGCCAGCCTGTTACACCAACAGCGCCGTATCCGAAATGAACCTTAGCAGAGTTCGAAGGTTCAGTTCCGGTAGCCTTCTAGGGTCATCAATGAAGTCTGCACCAAAATGCAGGTATCTCTTAGCTACAAGAGCTGGACATCTGCATATGATGTGATACGGCGTCTCGTCGTCTTCAAAGCATAGTCTGCACCATGAGGTCCTGGTCAGCCCCATGGAGTAGAGGTGCCGGTGCATTCTACAGTGACCTGTAAGAAGAGCTGTAACTAGTCTTACCTTGGACCTGCACAGATTAAGGAGAGTCTCCGTCCTCTTCTTGTCCACAAAGGAAAGGAACAGCTTCGCCTGTCTCTGGGTGGAGCTGCTGCACCACTTCCTCCTGTGCTCGGCTGCCGCCCACCTTCTAATACTCAATCTGGCCACAGCTGGTGCGATCCCACATTGAGGTTCTGGAGATAGGGGGATTGTCGCTGCACCAATATTGGCCAACTCGTCAGCTCTTTCATTACCTTGGATACCAGAGTGGCCCGGGACCCACTCCAGTCTGACCTTGTTACGTTGTCCAAGTAAGTTTAAGCTGTCTTTGCATTGCTGTACCACCTTTGACCTGATCCTATTCGTGGATAGAGCTCTTATGGCCGCTTGGCTATCGGAGAAAATAGTGAAGCGCCTGTCTAATGGACAGCCGCCATTCATAAGGTCTGCACAAGCGCCGATGGCGGTGACTTCAGCTTGGAACACCGTGGCATACCTCCCCAGAGGCAAGGCAACATTATGTGTGGACCCCTGAATCCACACACCAGCTCCTGTGCCAGATTCGGTTTTTGAGCCGTCTGTGTAACAAAACCGATCCACCCGGCTTGGTGTTAATTTGTGCTCCAGCGCTGCTTCCCTCGGCTTGATCACAGTTGTAAAGTTTGAGGTGAAGGAGTGCTGGTCCTGAAAGTCCGATGGCATGCAGAGAATAGGGTCCTGCCAGTTCCTTCGGATAATCGCACAGTGAGCCCCTTGGGCCCCGTGGGTTCCTTGTTACTTGGCCTCCGGGTACTTCGGCCCTTGTAGCCAGGCTACGGGTTTCCTCCGCCCTTAATCGTTCGCTCCCGGAGCTCTCGGCCCTTGGTGGTTGGCCCCTGGAGTTCCTTGGCCCTTGATGGTTGGGCCCCGGGACTCCACGGCACTTGATAGTTGGTCCCCGTGGTTCCTCGGCCCCCGGCTTTATTTCGTGCTGACATTGTCGTGTTCAATGTTTCGCCTGATTTATGAGATCCATTCAATTCTCCTTCCCTCGACTGCTGCCTAGATCTTCAATCATTCATCATTGTCGGGGCTGAATCTTGTTCGTCTCATCGTCTTCTCTAAATCATCACGGCTTACAGCGGTAGTTACTGCTCTAATCCCTTCTATATTTCTTACGTGAACATATTTTAGTTTAGTTACCACTTATAGTAGACCTGTCCTCTTTTAAAATGGTTTATTGATTTTAAATTGTATACTGATTACAATACATATTAACATGAAGTTATTTATCAATTGTTAGAAAGCTTCTTGGGTGTACTCAAATACAAAATTATTATTACTTATTGATGATACTCAAGAACATTGGCGAATAGCAGACAGAACAAAATTAAATAATAGAATGATAATTGAACCAACTGTTCATTAGAAAGATAGAATAATTATTTATTTTTATTCTGAACTCATGTAAGATAGAAGTCTCGATGACCTTGAATGCTTTAGCCCGGGATGCCTAAGGATGAGGAAGTTTCTTAGTTATGGAATCCAGAAATAATCGTCTATATTTTCTTATTAATTTTTTTTTCTAGGAGATTAGCACCGATAACCATGGTGCAGCAAAGAATTTCCCAATCGGCTCTGAAATGAGAAAAATCTTTGCTGAAGGAGGACTCTTTGATGGGGGAGGACCCCCATCACCCCCATGAGAATCCTAGGCGTTAGCCACTAGACCACGGGGAGATCCATCTGTATTTATTAATCGCATTTTGACGATGGATTAACAAAACATAAAAGTTAGTTGGCTGTAACTCTTCTATAAAGTTGATTAGTTGTAACACTAAATTGTATACACGGGCGTTGTGCGGGTCACGCGGAATTAATTTTGCCCTTGCTGGACGCTCTACGCTGAGCTCATTTCGCATCCTTCCTCCTGACTTTAAGCGTTATATTGTTATTTTTCTGGAGTATTTCCATCTATCTTCGAACAAATAAATTTTCTGAATATACATATTTTCGTTATTTTTATTGAATGTGTGCATCTACTGCATTAGTTCTTCAAGTTTTTTGTTCTTTTCTTTTAAATCGTAGAAGTACAACTTATTTTCCATTTGTTCCACGTGTGTACTTAAAAATATTTCAACATGAAAGTAAATTAAGAGGCAAGAAATCGTTGCGATTCGGCTAGAAAAACATCAATAAGATTTTTGTAGAAACCTATATTCAGAACATTTCCAAGTTCATCGCTTTCCAAAGATGTAATAAGCGCAATGTTTTCCTTGTCGGAAAACACTTTTCTTTCCGCCATTGTTATTTGTTCGAAATCACCTCAGAATGAATAATACAAATAGAAAATTGAATCCGAAACCCAACTAGTCCTTGTGACGATTCCGTGTAAAACATCAATAAACAATTTAAACAAAAACCGCAATTGAAAACTATTTCAGATAGATAAAAAGAAAAATCCCTAGGTATATCACAAAAATGACAGTATCACTGAGGAGTAAAGATCAGTGAGACAACGCAAGGAAAAACAAGAGAATATTTCCTTAAGGAAGGGTAACTTACAAAATGAGGTACAAACGGTGGACAATTATTTGAGAGATTGTATTTGAGAGCATAGATCTCACAGAAGCAATGCTCGTAAAACTGCTGTTATTAAAAAAATATTGGGCAGTAATTTCAACTCCAGAATTCAAGAAGAAACGTATCAAAATTTGGATTCATAGAATAAAGGAGTCCTAATAAGACCGGGGGAAGTTTGGATCAATCTTGCAGCACTTGATCTGAGGAGGATAAAACTAAATGATTTTATTTCTTAGTGTCGTCGTTCGAGGCTGGGTATCTTGGTTCCAGACCATCCCTATGCCCTTCCAGCCTCTATGAGTACCTGCAAAGGCAAATGTTGGAGAACTAGAGCATAGCAATGACAAAACCTTCTCCCTAGTGCGTAATACATGCCCCCCTTGGCACTCGTGACCTTTTTCGGGAGAGATTTTATTTTGATCCTGGTAGGACCATTTCGGCACTATAGTACTTCCTTCACCTTAAAACCGTTTCTACGTTACTGGTGAAGCATAGGAGACTTGAAGTAGTACTCCACTTGAGCCTTTTTCTAACTATGCGGAACTCGACTTTATTAAAAACTCTCTTCAGATAAATCGAAAATAATTAATGTATGCGAGTTATTACAGCCCATCCAGAGAAAAAGATACTGCTTGTGGATCTAAGGCATCTTCTAATGAAGAAAGAGGGATGTTTGGATCCGAGGACGCCTGCCGATGAAGCGTTAGGGAAGATTGGAGCCAAAGATGTCTCAGCCGACGAAGGTTGGGAACGATTGCATCAAAGGATGTCTCAGCCGATGAAGGGTCAGGGGGTCTTTGATACCAAGGACATCTGCCAACGAAGGGTTATGTATGGTTGAATCCAAAGACGTCTCAGCCGATGAAGTTTGGTAACGATTGGATTTAACGACGTCTCCGCCGATGAAGGGTTAGGGGTGTTTGGATCCATGGACATCAGCTGATGGAGGAATGGGGATTCATGGATCCAAGGACGTCTGCCGATGAAGGATTGTGGATGCTTGGATCCAAGGACGTCTGCCGATGAAGGATTGGGGTTGCTTGGATCCAAGGACATCTGCCGATGAAGGATTGGGGATGCTTGGATCCAAGGACGTCTCAACCGATGAAGGACTACGGACGTCTGCCGATGAAGGATTGTGGATGCTTGGATCAAAGGACGTTTGCCGATGAAGGATTGGGGTTGCTTGGATCCAAGGACATCTGCCGATGAAGGATTGGGGATGGTTGGACCCAAGGACGTCTCAGCCGATGAAAGATTACGGACGTCGGGCGATGAAGAAATAGGGTTCTGCAGATTCTGGGTAGATGCCTCCTCCCTGAACGAAAAGTCGGCCTGGATATCCGAGGAGTGTGAGTAAGTGGGGTATCGGAATCCTCAGCAAGCGGATGGTTTAGACGGAGGGAGACGGCGTGTGCTCTGCTATCACAAGACTAATCTCGTTATGATTTGGGAGGTGGCTGAAGGTGGCCGGGGGCGGTCTCTCTCCTTGCAACCCCTCGCCTTGCTATCCCTCTCCTTGCTACCCCGAACCAGAATCCAAAGCGCAGGATCAAGCCTCGCCCAGTCCTGCAGAACTCCAGTATCGTGCCGCCTCCCTCCGCGTTCACATAACCAATTTCCCGGCTATACTATCAGGTATTAAATAACAATATTTATCCACTAGTTATATTTTGTAGATTTTATTTTATGCAATATTTACGATTTTAGCACTATCACAAATGTTTTTAGTGATTTTCAAAGGCGCTTAAAAAGGGTAATAATTGGTTCTTTACAATATTTTTCTTGCATTCAGAAACGAATTCCTTTATTGTTTCAATTTAATTTCGTTGGCTAGTTAGAATAAACAGTTCATACATCTGTTTTTTTTTTTGTTTTATACTTATTTTGAAATTCTTTATTTTTTTAAGCTTTAGTATTTCTATTTATCTCAGTTTTAATGATTATGCTGCATTATTCATGGGTTTAGTATTTTGATCATAACCTTCATTAATTCTGTAATGAATTACATTCCTTTTCAGTTTGATAACAAGTTCGCTGATATTTTCAAACAATTTTTATGTTATATTTATACCCTTAACACATTAAATTGAATCATTTTCTTCTTCCTATAATTTTTAATGGAATATTATGCATGCTATTTATGTATTTCTAATGGCTTGATTTTCATGTTTTTTTTGTTGTTTTTTTGTGCAATTTAATGGAATTATTTTCATGTTATTACTGTATTTAATTAGAATAATGTTCATGCTATTAATTTTTATTTAAATTATTTTCAGGTTTTATATGTATGTAAATTATTTTCATATTAATAACGTATTTAATGGAATTATTTTTCTACTATTAATGTATTTAATAGAATTATTTTCTTGCTCTTAATGTATTTAATGGTTTTATTGTATTATTATCATTTTTTTTTCTAATGGATATAGTATATTATTTTTCATGCTATTAATATATTTAATGAAATTACTTTAATCTTTTTAATATACGTTTCGGTTTTATTTTTGTACTATTTCCATTATTATGGGTCTTATTTCCATGGACTTAATGGAGTTACTTTCGTCCTCTTAGCTTGTTATTTAGCATTGAAAATGTCTAATAGTTGAACTTTTGAGCGTTTCATTACTGATTTTATCTTGTCCTGGGATTTTATTTTATTGTTTGATGGATAATTTATAGCGTCATGTGGAAATGGGAGTAATACGACTTTGAGGAGATATGAATACCATAGAAAAATAACTATATGAAACTAAATGCATGTTTGAAGGTTTTGAGATATTGATAAATTATTAAACAATTTGTCCTGTTAATATTTTATCTTCTAGTGTCGTCGTTTGAGGGTTGGACGCGCTTTTCAAATCGTCCTTAATTCCGTTCCAGGCTGGAAATAATTTAATGAATACCTGCAGAATGCCCAAATCAGGCTGATTGAACATATTACTGACCACACTATCTTCCTCGTGTGCCGAGTGATAAAAATAAGATACCTCTGGTCCCTAGTGGACTGTTACGACATAGATTTTTAATTTTTATTAGTCGAGGATACAAATTCGAAACAGTTTTTTTCCTCGCGACAATTAGATATCAAGCGGTCGCCCTGGCCTTCTTGTATTTTATTAGAACCTCACTCGTAGAACAACTACTGAATTTATGTACTATCATATTACTTGAGTAGCTTTTAAATAAAAAGGCCTCTAGTATTTGTTATTGTTGACTCCCAGAACGTACTTAGTGCATTAATGTCCCTTAGCAACACGAGTCGTCTAGGAAGCTGAAAAATTAGGTCTTGAGTTTAGATAGAGTCAATGAAACCGATTTACTGCGTCCAATGCACAATCTATTAAGATATATAATTCACTAACCCCCTTGCGTAGTGGTTCTTCTAATGTACTTACAGTATGCAGTATAATTTAATAAACTTTTTCATGTACTGGTCAATGAAGGTTCATATTCAGGAGTTGAAAGACCAGTATTACCCTACAATGTTTTTTTTTTTTTTTTTTTTTTTTTTTTTTTTTTTTTTTTTTTTTTTTTTTTAACCTGATGTTTATGGGCGAAAGGCTTTCGAAGCGCTTTCTCGTCAACAGCACTAATGTTCAGAGTGATGTATCATGACTAGCAGAAAAAAGAGTCACAATGTATTGCACCTCAAAAACGGCCTCCTCGGTCAAACGGTGTGGATTTGTATAAGGAACAAACAGACAGACAAACACCTGATCTATATATATATATATATATATATATATATATATATATATATATATATATATATATATATATAAGTAGGAACATATATGCATAAATTATGCTTGGAAAGTTGAGAATACAATATCAACTTTCGCATCCTGGGATCATTATATTGTTGAAAAATCAAAATAACGGTCATATTCTGTTCGTATAAAACACTGAAAGACCATAGACATCGGATTCTCCTCTCGCCAATGTTGGAATTGCTGTCCCCATGATTTCAGGAGGTTTATCAGGATTGGTGGAGGTTTTGGAAACCACCGAGCAGCCAATGGGAAATTAACAAGCGAACCAATCAGCGATAGGAAGCTATTTGCGGATAATCGTTGTTGTGGTTGCCATCTTTAGGAGTTCCATTCTTCCAGGATAAAACAAAACAACTATACAAAAGAAACTTTTAAGGAATTACCTAGGAAAAGGTTGCCTTCTGTTTTTCCCTTACAAATGTTTTATATATGTATATATATATATATATATATATATATATATATATATATATATATACATACGTATTAAAAATGGTTTCATTCGGTTTTATACGTTAAGAAACCTGTAAAACGAGTACCTGCAAGCATATGAAACTCGATTTTTTTCGTGCGAATTTCGCTTCAAAAAGCATCATGATTGCGTCATGAGGTAACCTCATAATCGGGTTTCCTTCCTATGAAGGGAGGGAGGAACCACGCTAAAAATGAGTCTTGGTATGAGTGAAGGAGCTATCTAAGAAGGGAGTTTCTAAAAAAATAAATAAAGAAAAACTGGAGGATTAAGCAGTTGGCCAAAATATGCAATACTTTGTTGTTATCAGCTCTACATAAAGAGTTTGACTTACAAGGGGAGAATACAGCGATAGGGTCACCGATTTGGACCAATTTTTTTCTGGTGATTCTACATCGAAGAATAGTCGACACGTGTCCGAGCGTTCCGTCCAATGCGCCTTAGGAGCCGAGAAATAAAATAAAATAGGTTGAAAGTGCTTTATTTTTTATATCGAGTTTAGACAATGATATCGACATGATTCTTTCACCAATTCATTTGTTTTATAGAGTAGATAAAAAGAAAAATATAATCGTAAAAAAATAATTTATATTTCCTCAAATATATTCAAAAATATGATTTCGTTTTCAGGTAAACTTGTATTATACATTTTTTCAAACCAAAAATAATAGCAGATTCAAAATCAGCACCCCAAGAAACCCTAATATACTGAATATCATTGAAAACGAAAAATAATGATTTTTCCTAGCCTGGAAGAGGCTAAATATTTGTAAGCGAAAAAGTAATGTGACGTTTTGAAATTCAATATCTCCCCTTGAGATAATCCGATTTTTAAGTCATTGAAATCATTCAAAAGAAGAAGGACTCCTTTTTCTAGCCATATAAATGACTATTGTCTTATCTCAAAAAGTACTTGCGAAAAATGGTTCTCAAAATAAAAATAAAATGTAAACTTTTTTGCATATAACGTCAATTCCAGAAAACGTAGAAACACCCTGATTGGACGGAAATATGTCACATAATGGCCTTTATTGACCCTCTAAGTTTGGTTCGAATCGGGTAAATACTCTTTGAAATATGGCCGGATTCTTGAATCTTTAACAAAATTTTAAGGGTCCCCCCTTAGCGAAATTTAAAATACATTTTTTTTTTATTTTTGAAATATTCCCAAAATTTGAATTTAGGGGGTTTTCAATGTGCTAAAAACGAATCTGACATCCGTTTTTAAATCAAAAATTGTTTTACATACTCGAGCCTATAGAAGTCATTATTATGCCAAAATATTCCATATATATACCTACATTTAAAAAGTTATCGATTATAAAAAAAATTTTGATTTAAAAACGGATGTCAGTTTCGTTTTTAGCACATTGAAAAACCCCTAAATTCAAATTTTGGGAATATTACAAAAATAAAAAATATTAGTATTTTTAATAGTAAGTTGAGAAGGTGTCAGGAGTCATTCGGCATGTGATATTGTCAGTTTCTCGTTTTGGTGCTATAAATCTTCCTTCTCTTTGAGATTTTACTATGTATTTTCTTACGAAAGATCTACCAATAACTGCTTCTTCCCTTTAGGGATATGAACATAAACGTGCTAAGATTACATAGTTCCTATGAGCCAAACATTTATTTTTCTATTTTACTTGCTTAAATCCAAATGTAACAAAAATTTAGGTATTGTAATTTAGATGAATGTCAAACATCTAAAAAAGTTTCAACTTTATAAAACTAATTAGGGAAATAGTGTCATTCACTTTTCTCTAAAACGGTTATAGATATTGTCTTGAAAATGGTTTCATTCGATTTTTCACGTCCAATTACCTATAAAATGCGTTCATACAAGCCGATAAAGGCGAAATCATGAAATCTACGTGAGGGTAACCTACTGAGGTGTTGAACAACTTGAAGGATTCATAACCTTGTCAGACTCCCAAAATCTCCTAGTGTATCCACCCCTCCAGCTATAGCCAACAACGCCTCCATTCCTCTTTCATAAAGAATTGTTTTCAATAATGGAACCAGCAGAGTGAAGAATCTTACACAGCGCCCTTCTACAGCTATCCAGATCTAGCATGGGCGTATATAAGGGGGTGGCTGAGGGGGCTGCAGCCCCCCCCCCCTACCGAAATTTTTATTTGATCGGTAAAAATTTTATAAAACCCTTAAAAATTAATTAAATAAGATCATTTAGTTCATACAAAATATTCTATTTTGAGTTTAATAGCGTTTTAGTTGGCTAAAACTCTTCCAAGATCTAAATAGTAGAGTATTCCATACACCGGAAATGGTCTCAGCCCCCCCCCCCGAAATTTTCCCAGCCCCCTCCGAAATTATTTCCTATATACGCAGTCTACGCTTGCAGTCTACGTTCGGGAAACTGAAAGATTTTATAAACATCAGAAAACAGGAAATAACCAATGTTACAAAGTGAAGGGGTTGCTCTAAAATGCAGTCAATAGGAGCGTTTTAACCCTCCTTCCTCAAAGTGTTTTTTAGCGCACATACCACAAGCCGGTGTCGGATACGACGCCTAGTATAAAAAATCAGTTCATTTTCCAAATAACTGTGTTAATTGGGTAGAAATGAATAAAAGTTTACTAAAAGAAAGCGATATTTATAATTAATTACATATATATATATATATATATATATATATATATATATATATGTGTGTGTGTGTGTATATATATATATATATATATATATATATATATATATATATATTCACAAAATAATCTACAATATTTTTTTTTTAATCTCTCGCTTGGGAGGACGGAATTATTACTTTTTTGTGTTCACCACAACTACTTTTATTGCAACAAGACATGTTTGGTTTTCCCTCTTGTTCTTTTTCCGACGATAGAAGGAACATTTTTCAAGACTTTCTGAACTTGAAGGAGTTGGTGGTATGTTCGGATGTTTCTGTACCTAGGATGCTGCAAATAACATCTTGGAGTGTTTTTGGAATGAGGAGATTTTTCAACCTTTAATTCATGTAAGGTGAAACTAAACAGGAACTGCGTCATCTTAGCGCGGTTCCATTCATATCCCTAGTGTTATTTTGTAGACTTAGAATAGAAACAGTTATTACTTTGTTTGCATCATTCCTAATGTAAACAAATATGAAAAAAACAAAACAAAAAAAAACATGACTTTCGGCTAGGGATGAAACTATCCTAAGCAGAAATTACTCTTTCTGCCGTCCCAAGTTTTGGTCTAAGAAGACTCTTCTACGAATATATTTCTAATTTACTTAACTTGCAGTGCAAACATATCCATTTTACTTTTAAATGCAATTAAACAAAATAAAATTGTACATGAAAATGAGAAAGTAGTGTTATTTTTTATTGAACTACGGCCACATTCAACCACAAAATATAATTATATTTCTAGTACAGAATTTGGCTGCATGACTACAGGTAAAGGTAACTGTCAGCTGTCCTAGAATGCTTGATGAGAACAATGAATCTTGATTTATGAAGTGCAATACCAGCCTACCTGAACCGGCCTACTACCTCGACCCGGACTGACTCTACACAGAGAATATTTACGTTTTCAGTTCTGTTACAGGTTCAAAGAATTTGTATTTATTCCCCTGTTTTATTGAGAAATACATCCTCCTCCTAGAAGCAATAACAAAATAACAAGAAATAAAAACAGACAAAAAGAACCGTATAAATTACCGAAATCAATTATCGTTTATCAAACTTCTAAGTTATATGTACTTATTTCTCCGTTTGACATCGCCTAATCAAAACTTTCTTCAGAACCTGTTTTCTAGAGCATTTAGTAAGCTTTCGAATGGAAACCATCCGTTTACCAAGATTCTCAACGGTTTTCGAGATACTAACGAAAGTATAAAAGGTTACCAAAACTTTTCTTGTCTGTTAATAAAATATTTTATTCTAACCCTTCCTTTACTCCAAATGTAACTAAAATTTCAACATATTAGTGTTGATACAATTCGAACATGCAGAAAATGTTTCAACTGAATCCCATAATTCTAAGTACCAAAATCGAAGACAAAAAGAACAGTTCGAAATAGCGGAATCAATTACTTTAAAGTTTTAAGCACTTATTTCTCCGATTGACATCGCCTAATCAAAACTTTCATCAGAACCATTTTTGAAGAGCATTTAATAAGCTTTCTAATTGTATTCTTCCGTTTACCAAGATTCTCAATCTTTTTCGAGATATTAAGGAAAGTAAACAAAGTTACCAAAACTTTTTATGTCTGTTAATAAAATATTTTATTCTAACCCTTCCTTAACTCTAAACGTAACAAAAATTTCAACATATTAGTTTTAATGAAAGTAGAACATGCAGAAAATGTTTCAACTGAATCCCATAATTGTAAGTACCCAAACCAAAAACGGTATTCAAAAACTATTTTTCCAATTTTCTCGAAAACGGTTAAAGCTATCGCCTTGAAAATGGTTTCATTCGTTTTCCTAGCCCAAGAAGCCTATAAAACGAGTACTTACAAGCTTATGAACTCAAAAACGTAAGCGTTACGATTTTTTTTACGCGAATTTCGCCCCAAACGCCATCTTCCAGTGGGCGGATTCTGCTGGCTAACGAACTTGACCTTTCAAATTAGACGACGGATTTTTGTACCAAATTTCATCACAATCGGACCATTCGTCTTCTATTTAGAGAGCGAACAGACAAATATATATATATATATATATATATATATATATATATATATATAAATAAATATATACATATATATATATATATATACAAATTTGAACCACCGTTATTTTCGGTTTCTAGGGGTTCTGAAACGCAAAATTTTCTAGTCGGCACTTCCGGATTGTTTCATTGTATCAACCTTATAAGCGGGGTTCCTCCCTATGGGGGAGGGAGGAACCGCGCTAAAAGAAAGCAAGTCTTCAAAAGGACTTCGGTTTCACTACACGTTTCGTCACTTTTAAATTCTTCATCAGTTCCTTCAGCCTCTTGTAGAATTTCTTCACCGGTAACCAACAGACGATAACATACCATATTAAAGTGTTAAGGAACGTTAAACAGTCAAGAAATACCTCATTGAGCTCTACATACATGATGAGAAAATGTTTACGTATACCACAAGGCGGTGTCGTGTCCGACACCGAAACTCAGTTTTTCAGACTTCATTTTCCAGGTTTTTGTCTAGAGGATTACTGATAGATAGGGTAATTCACGGTAACAACCCTCAACCTATGTCCATATTATTACTGTACAAGAATGGAAACGGAAGGTGTCGTATTCGACACCTTCTTGTTGTAGGAGGGTTAACCTTTACTAGTTTATGAGGAATATGTTCATCACATCACCTTCAGGCGCAATTCCAGTACACTTCAATAATGTCTCATTACCGTCTTCTGATACAGTTCGCTACCTCGGACTACACTTGGACTCTCGACTTACCTGGCAAAATCACATAAAAACTCAAAAAACAGGAACCTAAAAGCGATTTACAGACTTTTAAACAGCAAATCACATTTAAGTACTGAAAAAAAAGTGATCCTTTCGAAATCACTACTGGAAATCTGGGGAGCTGCTGAGACATCGAACATGAGACGCATCCAATGAACAATATTCAATGCTCCTTTCCATGTCTCCAACCTCAAGCTCCATAAAGACCTCAATATCCCACTCATTAAAGACGTTATATCAACCAGATTCCAACGTTTCCGCCCTAATCTTTCCACTCATCAAAATCCTGACGTCCTCTTCCTTCCCCCACCCACTCTCCCCGCCAAGGCTCAAAAGAAAGTGGCCCAGAGATCTGCGGTAATAACCAAGTGAAGTGTTAGCAATGGCTTTCTCTTCCTTCACGTGCGTCAGTATCTTTGGATCACCCATCTCTTTTCGACTCCAGCCACTGGTTGGAGCAGAAAAAAACTTGGTGAGATCCCTTTCGACTTCATCTAAGCGTCCTTTTAGCACTTTCCTCCGAAGGAAAGTAGCTATTGAGGTTGGACTCATGACGGAATTTTTGAAAAATTTCTTCAAATCTTTATCGATCCTACCTAGTAGACACCGAAAATGACCCCCGTTAAAATTTATATATATCTATCTATATATATATATATATATATATATATATATATATATATATATATGCATATATATATATATATATATATATATATATATATATGTGTCTGTTAACACGATAGCGGCCAGAGTTTTTGTTTTTTCGTCACGAAACTTGGTATATAGCATTCAATTAGCAAACGATTGAACGAGTTCGTTAACCACCAAAATCGGTCCACCGGAAGGGGGGGTTTACCCCGAACCCAAAACACTAATTGGTCCATTTCAGCCGTAATATTTGTTATATTTCAACGAAACTTGGTATTCGTACTGGTAATATAGAGAGAAAAGTGAGCTATAAAAATAAACTAAATCGGTTCATAAGGAGGGGGGGTTTACTCCGGGCCGACAATACCAATTCGCCACTACCAGCCGTGATTTTAGGTATATTTCGACGAAACTCGGTATTCATAGTGGTAATCTACAGGTAAATATGTGTTGTAAAAATAAACTAAATCGGTTCATTAGGAGGGGGGGGGGGTTTATTCCAGACCCACAATACCAATTCGCCACTTCCAACCGTGATTTTTGGTATATTTCGACGAAACTCTGTATTCGTAGTGGTAATCTACAGATAAATATGTGTTGTAAAAATAAACTAAATCGGTTCATTAGAAGGGGGGGGGGGGGGGTTTACTCCGGACCTAAATTACTAATATACTCATACTGGTCGTAATTTCTGCTGTATTGTAACGAAACGTTGTATACGTCCTGGGTACCTAATAAGGAAGAAGTGTTGTAAAAATGAACTAAATCGGTCTATCGGAAGGGGGGGATTTACTTTGTAATATATTTCAATAGAAAAGCCAGCCAGACATAGGTTCACAAAGGCGCCGCAAGGAGTGCTAGAGGGACTGTATCCGGTTCCTGCGCTAGATCAAAATACAATAATATGAGGATTTTGTATTTATTACGTAGTGTAGTAGGTACCATGTGTAGACATAACTCTGGAAGCAAATTAATAATTTATCAGTTACTCATTACAAAATTAAAAGAGAACTATTCATGTTTTTATTTTATTTATGTAGGATATTTTAAGCAAATTGTTCTGGAAAGCAGTCTACACTACCCAAATTCTGAGGAAAGTGCTTAGTTATGCAGCTCCTGCGTGACGGACTTTTGGTGTTGATCGAGTTGGGAGGCCTTGAGCACAGAACCCTCATATTGTATTAGCACTTTCCTCAAGTAGCTATTGAGCACTTTTCAAGGAAAGTAGCTATTGAGGTTGCACTCATGACGGAATTTTTGAAAAATTTCTTCGAATCTTTATCGATCCTACCTAGTAGACACCGAAAATGACCCCCGTTAAAATTTATATATATATGTGCATATGTACTATATATGTGTCTGTTATCACGATAGCGGCCAGAGTTTTTGTTTTTTCTTCACGAAACGTGGTCTATAGCGTTCAATTAGCAAGCGATTGAACGAGTTCGTTAACCACCAAAATCGGTCCACCGGGAGGGGGGGGGGCTTACCCCGAACCCAAAACACTAATTTGACCATGCCAGCCTTAGTTTTTGTTATATTTCAACGAAACTCGGTATTCGTTACGTTGATCTCAAGAGAGAAATACGTTGCAAAAATAAACTAAATCGGTTCATTAGGAGGGGGGGGGGGGTTACTCCGGACCCACATTACCAATTTGCCACTACCAGACGTAATTTTTGTTACATTTCAACGAAACTCGTGGTGGTAATCAACAGAGAAAAATGGGTTGTAAAATAAACTAAATCGGGTTATTTGAAGGGGGGGGGGGTATACTCCGGACCTAAAGTACTAATATACTCATACCGGTCGTAATTTCTGCTGTATTGTAACAAAATGCGGTATACGTCGTGGGTATCTCATGAGAAATAAGTGTTGTAAGAATAAAGTAAATAGGTCTATTGGAAAGGAGGGTTTACTTAAAACTCTGTTTCATTAGAATTAGCCCGCCAGACGTAGGTTCCCAAAGCCGCCGCGAGGAGCGCTATGTCACACTAGGGGGACTGTATCCTGTTCCTGCGTCAGATCAAAATACGGAAAATTAAGTTTTTGTGTATTTATTAAGTAGTACAGTATCATGTATTAACATAACTCTGGAAGAAAATTACATATTTACAAAATTAATAATTGACAGTTCAGTTTTGAAATGTAAATGAGCAGAACTATTCACGTTTTTATTTTATTTGTATAGGTTATTTACAGCAAATTATTCAGTAATGTAGTCTACACTACAAAAATTCCGAGGAAAGTGCTTAGTTATGCAGCTCCTGCGTGACGGACTTTCATACCTCATATTACCAGATGTATTCATATTCAGAATGTAATAACCGATAAATAAATCAATATACAAAAAAAGAGTAACATTCTTATCCACTTGGTTATCTATATAGATAACTTCTCTATATACGCAACATATACTATATCTGTTTGTCCTAGAGGCTCAAAAATAGTCCGTCTTTGATGAAATTTCGTACAAAAATACTTTGTCTAATTTAAAAGGCCAAGTTCGTTGAATCCGACTTGCTGAAAACTGTTTTATGAGCGAAATTCGTGCGACAATAATCGTTGCGCTTACGGCTTTTATCAATAGTAAAGGTCATACCGTATGTGACATTCTCATTTTTTAGGGAACTTATTGTACTCTGCATAGCTGTCTCCGCTGTGTGAGGTACTTTTGAGGTTTTGTAAATGGACAGTTCGTCAGTACATAGACGGAACGGCACATAAGGTCTTTGATGGAATCGAAATTGATTTTAAACATTGTAGAGCTTAGTACACAGCCCTGTGGGAAGCCGTTCTCTTGTTCACAAGGGGCGGATATGGAATTTCCTTGCCTTACTCGGAATGAACTGCTTGAATGAAATTCTATTATAATGTTGCCTTGAATCCCCCACCCTGCTACATCAGAATTTTTAGACCTGCGCCGTACATTGTGAAATGCTTTTTCGATATCAAATGAAAAGGCCTGAACGAGTTCCCGGTTGATGTATGCATTTAGTATCTTGCTTTCCAGGTGTAGAATGTGGACTTCAGTAGGGCGTTTTTTTTGCAAAACTCACATTGGAATTCTTGTATGAAGTAGATTATTCTTTCCCAGGAAGCATATTTAGCGTTAATTGATACGTTCTTTCGCCAATTAGCATAAAAAGCTAGCCAAAGCAATGAGCAATGAGCCTATAATTTCTTGCATCTGTTTCTTTTTCATAGGGTTTCAATGGAACTCTCATTTATTTTCCTTTTTTTTTTTCAGATTATACATATTTCTTTACTGATTATTACATCCTGTATATAAATACATCTAGTAATATGATATATGATATAATATAAAGGTTCTGTGCTCAAGGCCTCCCAACTTCATCCTCGATTAACGTCAGAAAGACGCTCAGATGACGTTGAGAGAGGCCTACACAAGCTCCCTTCTGCTCCGACCAGTGGCTGGTGTCGAAGAGAGATCGGTTAGCCACAGAAAATTGTCGCGCAAAGAGAAAGCCATTGCAAACACTTCACTTGGTCACTGCAGCAGATCTCTAGGCCAATGTCTTTTGAGTCGCCTCGGTTGAGATAGTGGGTGGGTGACGCTTGATAGGAAGAGGACTTCAGGATTTTGATGAGTGGAAAGTTTAGGATGGAAACGTTGGAATCTGGGTAATACAAAATCTTTAACGAGTGGGATATTGAGGTCTATATGAGGCTAAGACCATGGCTCTTATCATTGATCTGGGGTGCGTACAACTTGATCAGGATCCTACGGTCAAATATAACGAGGAAGTCAAGAGGGCGGTAAAGAACTCTACGAACCTGTTCTCTGATATAGATAGGAAATACTTGACTCAAATGAACCCTTTGCCACCCCTACTCTACTGTCTGCCGAAAACACACAAGCCCGGTATTCCCATGCGTCCTATAGTAGCCTTCAAGTCTGCTCCATCCGAGAAGCTTGCTAAAGGATTGGTTAAGATGTTTAACGTGTTAGTGGATTTTAATCCCACTTACTCCATTAAAAATAGCAGAGATCTTGTAAAAATAATGAACAGCCCGAATAGGAAGTTTCCTGAAAATCGGGTTCTCGCTTCGTTGGATGTCGATAACATGTTTACGAACATTCCGCCCAAGCATGTTATGAGGATTTTTGAGTTATTTTTCAACATTAAAAAAATTAGTCCTCTCGTATCTGGGGAATTTCTAACACTGCTGTCGATTTGCCTTGAACAAAATTATTTCAAATTTAGAAATCAATTTTATTCCATGAAGAAAGGGCTCATTATGGGATCTCCTATTAGTCCTTTGGCAGCTAGTCTTTTTATGGACTATTTGGAGGTGAAGTTCATCTTGTGTACCCGAAACCCGTTTGTTGGAAAACTAGATTTTTATCGGAGGTACGTAGACGATGTGATAATTAGTTTTTCGGGGAGCGCTGACGAGTTGGAAGGACTCCTGGCCTATATGAATGGGTGTCATGAGTCGATCAAATTTAAATTAGAAAAAGAAAAAGAGGGCGCGTTGCAGTACCTCGATTTGGAAATCAGAAGGGAAGGCTGTACTCACTCATTTAGTGTATACAGGAAGCCAACTACTACTGACTCCATGATCCCTGCTGACTCATACCATCATAGGCAATACAAGATGTCTGCATTCATCTACATGGTGGACAGGATCTTGGATTTGCCTCTTGGTGATGAAGATTTTCGAAAAGAGGTGACCTACATTAAGCACATGGCAGTGAGAAACGGATACCGAGAAGTGGATGTCGATAAGATGTTGGAGAGGCGATTCAAGAAGAGGTTGGAAAAGCAAGAGAGGGGTGATGTAAGTGAGGCGGTTGCTGTCAGACACCCGGGCGCGGTGAGTTTCCCATACATGGGAGCCATATCCAATAAGATTGGTAATCTCTTGGGAAAAGTGGGAATAAAAGCCGCTTTTAAGAGTAAGGGCTCCCTCAAAAGCAGTCTGTCAAAAACTAAGGACGAGATACCACCGTTGGATAAATCGGGTGTATACAAGGTGGAGTGTTCCTCTTGTGAGGCTTCATATGTTGGCCAAAGTGGGCGTAAGCTGCGCACTCGGATTAAGGAACACCTGACAAGAAGTGACTCCGAAGTGAAGAAGCACCTTAGAGCGGAGCAACACGCTGAAACTTCGCTGGAAGTGCAGGTCCTGCATCAATGCAATAAAGGAAAGATGATGGACCTGCTGGAGCAGGTGGAAATTAAAGTGGATTCCCTCACGTCAAGACAATGTTTAAACGGCAGAGGTGAAGGAGGCATTTTCCAACATGTTCCTAACGCCAGCCTCCCCCACCTAGCTAGGCTAGAGGGCCAGTATAGTCGGAGGAAGGTCCGAGTGAACCTCGCCCAGCTATAGGAGGTAGGTGTGGTTTTTAATTGGGGGGTATTTATGATTTGTTGGTTGCTATTGATTTTAGTACTGTAATTTTTATAAATGTTTGAATGTTGGCCTCCTGGCAACGATTGGGTTTTTTAAATATGACTTATTTGGGTGTTTTATAGTTTTTTAGAATTGTACTGTATGTTATTTTTATTGTTTTTAGTTGTTTTTAATTGTTGACGTAGTGTATAATGTGACGTACCCATGTGATTTAAGTTAAGTTATTTTATTTGATTGTAATGTTGCCTTTGTTGATGGGTGTTAACAGGACACTGAGGATGAGGTGCTGACCTCGAAAACGTTTTGTTACAATAAAGGAATTAAACAGTGGAGGTGTGTTGACTTGGTTTTTGCATCCTGTTTACTATGATGAACCTTCACCAGCCAACCAACCACATTTGTAGAGTCTTTATGGAGGTTGAGGTAGGAAAAGTAGAAGGGAGCATTGACTATTGTTCTTAGGACCTTAGATTGAAAAGTTTGAATGCGTCTGATGATCGATGTTTTCGCAGTTCTCCATAGTTCTGAACCGTATGACCAAATGGGTTGCAGTAGTGATTTGTAAATGATCAGTTTGTTTTCAGTACTTAAATGTGTTTTGCGGTTAACAGTCTGTACAGTTGTCCGAATCGTCTGTTAAGTTCTTGTCTTTTAAGTTTTAAGTGATGTTTCCAGGTAAGTCGTGAGTCCAAGTGTAGTCCGACGTAGCGAACTGTATCAGAAGAGTGTATTGGGACGTTGTTGATGTGTTCTCGTGGACAGGAACTGCGACGGAGGGTGAAAGGTGATGTGATGGCATTTTTCCTCATTCACCTTATTCTCCATTTTTTACACCACTCTTGAATTTTATTCAAGAGGGACTGAAGATTCTGCGACGCAGTGTTAGGATTTGGGTGGGATGCGAGGATAGCTGTATCATCTGGATTGGTTGCTAGAAGGGTGTCGGGACTTGTTGGAACATCAGGTTGGAACATAAACAGACATGTTAGAGGAGCTAGAAGTTCCATCCCAGATTTCTTTTTTCAATAATAGCTTTAGTTTTTTGTAATTTATTATTATATCGGATTTGTTCAGAATTTTCTTAAAGCGATTCGACGAACATTGCGGTCGGACCAATACCAAGTTTGAATCCTTCATTCCACCAGCGAGCAGGAAGTGTTTTGTAAATATGCGACCTTAGGGAGATTGAGTTGTTAGCAGCTGATATTATTATATTTTTCTTTCTATTCTAGAATAATCTTGCTACTGGATTCTGGTTGATTCAGGATAATTCTTAAATTTTGGAAACTGAATACTTGATACCTTGTACCACTAGAACGCCAAAGTAGCTTGTTTGCAAGTGCCCATGTATCATTGTACACTAATATAGAAATATTTAAATACACAGGTCTACAAAAATAATCTTTCTGAAATTTGATTTGATGATTTTGGTCAATCTCTATGCTCCTTGGCGTGCTGAAGCCGAACATGAGGTCAGTCCCTCTCTATCACGTAAGGAAATTGTTCAATCTCAAGTAAGGGCAGAGGTACTACCATTAAAAGAAAACAGAATTGGCGAATAAGAGTTTTCATTTATTTCCATGATCTTTTAGTTATTTCAATGTTGTTTACTGTACAAAATACATAAATGTGTAGAAATAACAGCTGCAGAATCAACAGTGGCATATTTAGTTATTATTTTTATGAAAACGTACTTTTTCTCTTGAAAATTTCTCCGTGTTCGTTTCCGGCAGTAGGACTCTTCAGATGATTCACGCTACAGCATCCAACAATAGTCAGCCATCATGTTTACGTTCCATTTGCCTTGATACCAACGTTCCATTTCCTGGATGTCCTGATGGAACCTTTCCCCTTGTTCTTCACTTACTTCCCCTAAGTTTTCCGGAAAATAGTCCTCATGCGAATGTAAGAAGTGAACCTTCAAACTCATGTTGCAACCTTGTAATTGAAATGCCTTCAACATGCGTTCCACGATACTTCTGTAGTTGGGATCCTTCACGTTACCAAGGAACTTCTCAACAACATCTTTAAAAGAATTCCAAGCTTCCTTCTCCTTCTCATTCATGGCCTGAGTGAAATGTGGATCTGTGAAAAGTTTCCGAATATCTGGGCCTACAAAGATCCCCTCTTTTAGCTTTGCATCACTTAATCGTGGGAACTTGGAGCATAAGTACTTAAAACATTCACCTTCTTTATTGAGAGACTTTACGAATTGTTTTATCAGCCCTAGCTTTATGTGTAGAGGAGGTAGCAGGATTTTGTCAGAAGGAACCAAACTTCTCCTAATTACATTTTTTTGGCCTGGCGACAGAGCTCCTCGTGATGGCCAGTCTTTGTTGTTCCAATGGGAATTTCTGTCTCGGCTATCCCATAAACATAAAAAACAAGGGAACTACCCCCCCTTGGGGGGAACTGTGCCCTGATTGCTGACCTGAGAGCATAGTAAGTACTTTCAAGTCTCCACATATCAACCAGTTATGCTCATTATAATGAATTCGTTCGAGAACTAATGACAAATTTTCGTATGTTTCTTTTAAATGTACCGAATGGCCAACTGGAACTGAAGCATAAGTATTGCCATTGTGCAACAAAACAGCCTTTAGACTTCGCTTTGATGAGTCTATGAATAGACGCCAATGAATCGGGTCATATTGTATACCAAATTGACCCATCAGACCAAGAATGTCTTTGCAATAAATAAGATTCTCATCCAGAGCAAAGTAAGGAACAAAAACTGCTTCACGGTGTCGATACCATGAAAAAGAAGTGCCTGGCTGTAATAAATTTTTGTTTTTAAGACGGGAGCCAAGTAACTGAGCTGCATCTTTTGGAAGTCCAAGATCTCTCACTAAGTCGTTCAACTCCTGTTGAGAAATAAGCTGAGGTTCATCTTCTGAACTGCTTGCTTTGAACTCACTGTGTACTTCATCGCTCTCCGACATACAGTCTTCTCTATTAGTTTCCCAATCTATATTGCCCAAGTCACGAGGGGGCTGAGGAACTGTCAATCCAGGACCGTGTGGTACCGGACGACTAGCAGATTCCACATTAGGGTAGTTAACGAGCTTATGATTTTTGGAATTATAGCCTTGAACATGACAATTACAAAAGTAACAGTCATTAACGTGTTTTTTTTGCTCCCTCCACATCATTGGGATAGCAAATCCGAAAGATTTTAACTCTCCTTTGTACCATAAGCGAAGTTTTTCTACGCAGCTATGGCATACTTTGTGAGGAGCCCACACTTTATCTTGATCTCCTATTCTCAAGCCAAAATATGCATAATATACATTTTTGACAAAACCTGTTATATTTCGTTGGTATTTCTTAACTGTGTACTCACCACAGATAAAACAGAAGTAGTCTGGACTGGTAACACAACGACGATGAGACATTTTGTATAAATGCACTTTCAAACCTTAAAATACGTTCTTAATCACTTTGACACAACTAAGAGACCTCAGTGAATGTGTTCACTTCAGTTGATACTACTGAACTGAGAGAATGAACAGAAATTTAGCTCCAAGTTCTTGATACAAAAGGTTCAATCTCGTTTAGCTTCGGACGGTGACATCTGAGACCAAACAAGTACGTTCCGGTCTGAATAGGTCGTGCCTAGACACCCTCAGGCCTACAACATCTACTGAGGGAGTCATTGCCTACACCACCTAGTGAAAGATGTCTGTTTATAAAAAGAGAAATCGTTTGGAAAAAAAAAAAAAAAAAAACCTACTTCTTACCAAATTTATGTGTATAGCAGGTGTATTATGTTCTATGGATTTGAAAATAATCTGTACGTGATAGAGAAAAACGGACTTCATTCTCGGCCTCAGCACACCGAGAAACACAGAGATTAGCCAAAATCATCAAATCAAATTTTTGGTTGTAGACCTGTGATATCTATTCTAAACGACCCTACTTCCAGGCAGAGTTGGTGGTATTAGGAAGGATATAGAAGGTGGTATTAGGAAGGGTATTGGAGGTGGTATTAGGAAGGATATACAAGGTGGCATTAGGAAGGATATTAAAGGCGGTATTAGGAAGGATATTGGAGGTGGCATTAGGAAGGATTTTGGAGGTGGTATTAGGAAGGATATAGAAGGTGGTATTAGGAAGGTTATTGGAGGTTGCATTAGGAAGGGTATAGAAGATGGTATTATGAAGGGTATAGAAGGTGGTATTAGGAAGGATATTAAAGGCGGTATTAGGAAGGAAATAGAAGGCGGTATTAGGGAGTATATAGAAGGTGGAAATAGGAAGGATATTGAAGGTCGTAATAGGAAGGATATAGAAGGTGATATTATGAAGGATAATGAAGGTCGTATTAGGAAGGGTATAGAAGGTGGTATTAGGAAGGTTATTGGAGGTGGTATTAGGAAGGCTATAGAGGTGGTATTAAGAAGGATATTGAAGGTCGTATTAGGAAGGATATTGGAAGTAATATTATGAAGGGTATAGAAGGCGGTATTAGGGAGGATATCAAAGGTTGTATTAGGAAGGATATGGAAGGTGGCATAAGGACGGATATTGGAAGTAGTATTAGGAAGAATTTAAAAGCTGATATTAGGAAGAATATAAAAGCTGATATTAGGGAGGATATAGAAGGTGGTATTAGGAAGGATATTAAAGGTCGTAATAGGAAGGATTTAGAAGGTAGTATTAGGAAGGATATAGAAGATAGTATAGGGAAGGATATTGAAGTTGGGATTAGGAAGTATATTGGAGGTGGCATTAGGAAGAATGTGTATGGGGTATTAGGAGGGATATTGAAAGTGTTATAGGGATGGATATTCAAGAAGTATCAGGAAGGTATTTAACAGACTGTCAATTTCTGAGGTATTGTTTCCAAGGCACACTGCAAGTTTTCTGTTGATTCCTTCTGCAGCAAATTGGTGCCGGTATTTAGGACATCCCTCTATTATGTGCTACACAGTTATTCGGACTCCAATATCCTCCAATATCTTCTCTATTAACGCCTTTAATATCCTTCCTAATTCAACCACCAATACCCTTCCTAATACCACCTCCAATACCCTTCCTAATACCACCTCCAATATCCTTCCAAATACCGCCTTTAATATCCTTCCTAGTACCACCTTCTATACCCTTCCTGATACCGTCTCCAATATCCTTCCTAATACCACCTCCAATAACCTTCCTAATACCACCTTCTATATCCTTCCTAATACCACCTCCAATACCCTCTCTAATATAGCCATTAATATCCTTTCTAATACCACCTTATATACCCTTCCTAATACCACCTTCTATATCCTTCCTAATACGATCTTCATTGTTCTTCCTAATGCCACCTTCTATATACTCCCTTATACCGCCTTCTATTCCCTTCCTAATACCGCCTTTAATATCCTTCCTAATACCATCTTCTATAACCTTCCTAATACCATCTTCTATACCCTTCCTAATACCACCTCCAAGAACCTTCCTAATACCACCTTCTATATCCTTCCTAATACCACCTTGTATATCCTTCCTAATACCACCTCCAATACCCTTCCTAATACCACCTTCTATACCCTTCCTAATACCACCTTCTATGTCCTTCCTAATGCCACCTTCTATATCCTTCCTAATACCACCTCCAATACCCTTCCTAATACCACCTCAAATATACTTCCAAATACCGCCTTTAATATCCTTTCTAATACCACCTTCTATTCCCTTCCTAATACCGCCTTTAATATCCTTCCTAATACCATCTTCTATAACCTTCCTAATACCATCTTCTATACCCTTCCTAATACCACCTCCAAGAACCTTCCTAATACCACCTTCTATATCCTTCCTAATACCACCTTGTATATCCTTCCTAATACCACCTCCAATACCCTTCCTAATACCACCTTCTATACCCTTCCTAATACCACCTTCTATGTCCTTCCTAATGCCACCTTCTATATCCTTCCTAATACCACCTCCAATACCCTTCCTAATACCACCTCAAATATACTTCCAAATACCGCCTTTAATATCCTTTCTAATACCACCTTCTATATCCTTCCTAATACCACCTTCTATATCCTTCCTAATGCCACCTAATATATCCTTCCTAATGCCACCTTGTATATCCTTCCTAATACCACCTCCAATACCCTTCCTAATACCACCTTCTATATCTTTCTTAATGCCACCTTGTATATCCTTCCTAGAACGACCTTTTACATCCTTCCTAATACCACCTTGTATATCCTTCCTAATACCACCTCCTATATACTTCCAAATACGACCTTCAATATCCTTTGTAATAACACTTCCAATATCCTTTTTTTATTCCACATTCAATATTCCTCTTAGTTAGCTACAAAGATATTTAAACATTATAGGCGAATTAGCGATTAGCGCACTGCCGTAGCTATGCGCTAATCGTTAGCGCAGGCGCTTATCAGTACCGCTAAATTAGCGGGAAGGTATTAGATATTAGCGCGCGCTAACGTTTGCTCAACTCTGCTTCCAGGTACGTGAGTATGGCCAATTCATTTGCCCCTAAAGGCGGATATTTTTATTTCCTTTAAAGAAATCTTGACAAATATCGTGCTAAACTAATCAGAAAATTGTGATTTAAAAGATAAGCGAGATCAGTTAAAATGAAGATTTCCTTTATAGCGGAACAAAATATGAAAAAAAATAATTGAGAAAGCTGAATGCAGCGTACAATACCGACCATCTGAGAACTGCTCTTAGATATGCAGCTCCTACGTGACTTCATTCTACTCAAAAGAAGAGGTTACAAACTAGAAGACAGTTTAAAACAATTCCGCTTACAAGAGTGCAGCCGCCGTAAGAAGTTAGCTTAAGCTGCGTGTAGATCGATAGGGTGGGTATTGAAAGGGTTAAGTAGCCTTGCAGATTGACAAATTGTACAAGGGTCCTGAGATATTCGCCGGGAGGAGGAAGGGGATCATCGGACGCTTCCATGAATTAGGGAGAGATCTACCTCGATATCCCTTCAAATATTCACATCTCCCAGCCCAACCTCGATAGGTCCATCGCTCTATCACTCTCTCTGCTCCTGCATCTATACCGATGGTTTTCCCCGTCTCTATCTGTCGGTCCATCTCCCTGTCCAATCACTCTCTCTGCTCCTGCATCTATACCGATGGTTTTCCCCGTCTCTATCTATCGGTCCATCGACCAATCACTCTCTCTGCTCCTGCATCTATACCGATGGTTTTCCCCGTCTCTATCTGTCGGTCCATCTCCCTGTCCAATCACTCTCTCTGCTCCTGCATCTATACCGATGGTTTTCCCCGTCTCTATCTATCGGTCCATCGACCAATCACTCTCTCTGCTCCTGCATCTATACCGATGGTTTTCCCCGTCTCTATCTGTCGGTCCATCTCCCTGTCCAATCACTCTCTCTGCTCCTGCATCTATACCGATGGTTTTCCCCGTCTCTATCTATCGGTCCATCGACCAATCACTCTCTCTGCTCCTGCATCTATACCGATGGTTTTCCCCGTCTCTATCTATCGGTCCATCGACCAATCACTCTCTCTGCTCCTGCATCTATACCGATGGTATTCCCTGTCTCTATCTATCGGTCCATCTCCCTGTCTAATCACTCTCTCTGCTCCTGCATCTAGACCGATGGTTTTCCCCGTCTCTATCTATCGGTCCATCTCCCTGTCCAATCACTCTCTCTGCTCCTGCATCTATACCGATGGTTTTCCCCGTCTCTATCTGTCGGTCCATCTCCCTGTCCAATCACTCTCTCTGCTCCTGCATCTATACCGATGGTTTTCCCCGTCTCTATCTATCGGTCCATCGACCAATCACTCTCTCTGCTCCTGCATCTATACCGATGGTTTTCCCCGTCTCTATCTATCGGTCCATCGACCAATCACTCTCTCTGCTCCTGCATCTATACCGATGGTTTTCCCTGTCTCTATCTATCGGTCCATCTCCCTGTCCAATCACTCTCTCTGCTCCTGCATCTATACCGATGGTTTTCCCCGTCTCTATCTATCGGTCCATCGACCAATCACTCTCTCTGCTCCTGCATCTATACCGATGGTTTTCCCCGTCTCTATCTATCGGTCCATCGCGACCAATCACTCTCTCTGCTCCTGCATCTAGACCGATGGTTTCCTCCGTCCCTATCTATCGGTCCATCTCCCTGTCTAATCACTCTCTCTGCTCCTGCATCTAGACCGATGGTATTCCCCGTCTCTATCTATCGGTCCATCGACCAATCACTCTCTCTGCTCCTGCATCTATACCGATGGTTTCCTCCGTCCCTATCTATCGGTCCATCGACCAATCACTCTCTCTGCTCCTGCATCTATACCGATGGTTTTCCCCGTCTCTATCTATCGGTCCATCGACCAATCACTCTCTCTGCTCCTGCATCTATACCGATGGTTTTCCCCGTCTCTATCTGTCGGTCCATCTCCCTGTCCAATCACTCTCTCTGCTCCTGCATCTATACCGATGGTTTTCCCCGTCTCTATCTATCGGTCCATCGACCAATCACTCTCTCTGCTCCTGCATCTATACCGATGGTTTTCCCCGTCTCTATCTGTCGGTCCATCTCCCTGTCCAATCACTCTCTCTGCTCCTGCATCTATACCGATGGTTTTCCCCGTCTCTATCTATCGGTCCATCGACCAATCACTCTCTCTGCTCCTGCATCTATACCGATGGTTTTCCCCGTCTCTATCTATCGGTCCATCGACCAATCACTCTCTCTGCTCCTGCATCTATACCGATGGTATTCCCTGTCTCTATCTATCGGTCCATCTCCCTGTCTAATCACTCTCTCTGCTCCTGCATCTAGACCGATGGTATTCTCCGTCTCTATCTATCGGTCCATCTCCCTGTCCAATCACTCTCTCTGCTCCTGCATCTATACCGATGGTATTCTCCGTCTCTATCTATCGGTCCATCTCCCTGGCCAATCACTCTCTCTGCTCCTGCATCTATACCGATGGTATTCTCCGTCTCTATCTATCGGCTCATCTCCCTGTCCAACCACTCTCTCCTAAACGAAGTCTAGACGGGTATTGCCTAGTGGGTAAGGCCTTATATTCCCATGCGGGAAATGGGGGTTCGAGTCTCACCTGCAGCCGAGATTTTTCTCTTTCACTGCCCGTAGAGAAAATTACCTGCAGCACCAATTACATATGTGTAATGGTCCAGATGTCGGTGTACTGCAAAAAAGTCCTGTTGTGCCTTCGGAAACCCGTCGTTCTTCCGAAACCCATATGTCGGTTATCATCTGAAACGTCTTTGTAAGAAGGACCTAAAACTGAAGGGGAAAATCGTTATTAGAGAAAAGTTCATTTGGGACCTTTTCCTAGGGCTTTTCGTATACATGCAAAAATACCTGACAAAATGCTCGACGCAATACCAAGCATCAGGTCCCAGAGTCATCCTTCTCAAGCCAAACGTCTACGACGCCAAATCAAAATTCACATATAAAAAAAGTATTGATATCACAAAAAAAAACTATAAAAACTTCTTATAAGTGAATTATGAGTTGGCGCCGTTATGTATAAATATAAATATAATACGTATCATTATTTTAATAATTATACGAACATCAGAAGCATTTAGTAATAGAGAATGTTATTAACTCTAAGCTTTGAAATAAATGAAGATACCAGTTTTTCTTAACGTGATTTTTGTAAAATTAATAATTAAATCATATCGCCTAGCTAATCGTGGAAATACGCTGATTGTGAGTGGCAGCCAAGCGACTTACTTGCAATTTAACAAATGGGAAGGCACCACCCTCTAGACAAAGGTAGGCGTCACATTGTCTGCTCCCCATATTGTGCTGCCATTACTACAGCCTGTATGGAGCTCCAAACATCTCCTCGAGATTTTGCAACCTGCAAGGTCCTTGCAGAATTTTTTGTGAAAAGTTGGGTATCCTCGCTATAGGATGAATAGCGTGTCGGATTTCCAACTAAGGAGATCCGGGTTTGAGTCCCCTTTGGGCAGGCTGACATTTTTTTCATCTAAGGGCATGCTTGAAAAATTCCCTGTTCCACCCTGAGTTTGAGTGGCAATCTACAGATAACCCGACGCATGCAGTTTACAATTTTCTTAGTATTTAATATATTAACGATAGACCTAAATTTTTAAATTGATCTAGGTTGGCAAAAAAATCTGTAATCTTATAAAGAAGCCACAGAGGAAAAAAAAGTTATTATAATTTATTGCAATACACATGAAATTGTTGTCGATATAGTTGAAAAACTGTGTTCTTAATACAAGGTTCAGAGGAATAAGCGACGAAGTCCAATGGTGGCATTTTATTTGCCCCTAAATGCTGTTGGATACTAATTCGTCCAATCGTTTGTTGCGGAAATAATAATGCAAATTTTTTTGGTGAAAAAAAAAAAAGAGTTTCTATCAACATTTAGAAATGGTTTCTGGAGGCGCTGGAGCTTTAAAGTATGCTAAAACCACGTTTTTCAACCTTTAAATGCCGATAACGTCTCAAATACTGACGTTAGAGGAAAAAGCTTAATATGAAAGTTGTCGGCTACTAAACTCTGCACATTTTGGTTCCAACTAAGATAATTTTTCATGGAAGATTATCTATCATCAAACTACTGATGTTTGTTATTTCCTTAAGAATTAATTATTATTAAAATTGATTATTGTTACAATTAATTACACAGGTCCACAAAAAAAAAGAAAAGTGGTTTGTGCGGGGTACCGAACACATTTTTTCGGACGTATTTTTTACCGCTGAACACGAATCTGAATTCATAATTGGGTGTTAATCAGCAAAAAACGGAGACAAATGAAAAAAAAATCGATAAAAATCAAAACCCTATTGTTTTATTTACAAGTCCTTTCACGTCAGTACAATAAAGCAAATCTTCTTTTTTTCCAAAATATTTACGGAAAGCCTTCTCTCGATTCCGATAGAATGAAACTTTAGTACCTTTTGTTAAAAGATTTCTTGTTTTCAAACTCGAAGCCAATATTTCAGCCGCTTCTTTCGAGAGTTAAGCTTCCCTAAATAGATCATTTAGATGCTGTGGGTCGAATTTTTCGGGTTTTTTTTTTCTTCGCCAATTGGCCCATACTCTTCATCACTGCTCGAAGAAACTTTGTCATCAGGTTCACTGAAATCGGATTCACCGCCAGTACCAGTCTCTTCGGTAATGAGAGCTACGTTCTCAGGATCGACGTCAACTTCTATTGTGTCGAATCCACAAGTCAGGCTGTCTTGTGACGTATAAACTTCTGAACCTTCTATAAAGTTTGTGACAGGTTGTTGCACACTTGATACAGAATAATACGAAATTTTGTCCTTATGAATTCGGCCCGCAGTCTCCAAATTTATTGTGAAAAAGTATCAATCATTTGCACTAAGAGGCTTCTTCCATATGGCTGCAGTTTTGAATTAGAGTTTCTCCTTATTTTGGTGCTTTCCAAATCGGTAAACCATATTGTAGCATGATCCACAAAATGGGTATCCAATTTTTTGAATCAAGACAAAGTTTCATATCGAAACACTCTTCATACAAAATCACAAGTCGATCTGTGAGTTTCTTTGTATTTTTTATCCCGATGTATTTTGCACAAACGTAGCAAGATATTTGATATTTATTTATTAAGAGTTTCGCAACTTTTGGCGACTTGCTCTTTAACATACATCAAGATATTACAAAATACTTTTTGCACATTGTATATATAACAAGTCAGTACATTTTATGAGGATAGCTAGTACATTAGTGAGCTAATTAATAATAACAATAACATGTTTTATATAATATATTTCACAATAACAATACGGTAATATGATAGATATTAAATGGAGTGTGAAGAGGGGAAAAAAAAAGTGGGGGGGAGGGTAGAAGAGGTAAGATTATATTGGAGATAGGGCTTTATATTTAAATGTAAGTTAATTAACTTAATTTCTTAAAAATGTAAATGATTTTATAAAGGCTATTTCGTTCATTATTTTAAATTAACTTTAGGAGGTAAATTGGAGATAAGGCTAGATTTTTTAATATAGGTTAATTGTCTTTAAGTGAGTTAGTATGGTGTTAATATGTGGACTATTTTCGGCAAGTAAGTCGTGTAAGTCATGAGGAATTGTTAGGTAGTCTCGTAATCTGCAGTCAGTAAGTTTGTGTTTAACTGTTAATGTCTCGTTACAACATGCGCATACAGGTCTGTCTTGTCGTTCCATTAGATAGGAGTGCGTTAGTAAACTGTGTCCTAAGCGAAGTCTTGTAATAATAACTTGGTCTCGTCTTGTTAGGTTTTCTCTTGACCAGGGTATAATTGTATTTTTTATTTCCCGCAGTTTGCTTTGAGAGTTAGTCCATTCTGTCTGCCAGTCGTTTACTGTCTTATTTTCAGCTAGTTTGCATAGGTCAGTTGCTGTCATTTTGTTCAGGTCAGGTGTAGGTCTTTGAGTTGCAGTTTTCGCTAGTAAGTCTACTGTAGTGCTCTGTGAAATCCCTTCATGTCCAGGTAACCAAAACATAGTGATATGTCTGTTCTTTGTTTGTAGTTGGAATAATTGTGTTCACCCTATGACAATAGGGTGTGTGCTGTAAATGTTTGTCATTGAGTGAACGTAGCAAGAGCGATTGGGATTTTACGAGATCTAGAAGTTTCGGCAAAATTTTGAGTGTTAGAAGAAGCATTACAATCCATAAAAATAAATAAACTCCGCACGGTAGAATACCTGGCCCGATCGCAGGTGAGTCAGCCGCCCTAGGGGTCATAACCCTCATACCTCCCCAGGCCTAAGTATGAGGGGCTTTCCGACTTAGACGGGGACAATGTCAACTCGTCGCCGGACACACTACGGTATCATTCTCATATTCTAGCGCTTCCCTGCAAAACAGCGCGCCTTCGCTGGCTTCGATACCACGAAATGTTGACTAGCGAATCATTCTACAGATCTCGTTGAAGGGCAGTTGTCATCGTAGCCAAAACACTCCGTGGTAGCAGGATATTGCCGGTAAATGTACCGATTCAATGTCCTGATGTTTTATTTTTTATCGAAGACAAAATATCTCCTATAAAAAACATAAATAAAATGCAATAAGCAACAAACAAATAATATTTGCAAATCACGGGAGTGGACAGTACCTGCAGAAACAAGCAGAAACTGCAAATCAAGAGAGTGGACAGTACCTGCAGAAACTGCAAATCAAGAGAGTGGACAGTACCTGCAGAAACAAGCAGAAACTGCAAATTGATTATTACATAGTTAAAAAACCATTAAATCGTTATTTTTATCGATTTATATCATTTTTCACCGTTTTTTGCTGATTAACCCCCAATTATGACTTCAGATTCGTGTTCAGCGGTAAAAAATACGTCAGAAAAAATGTGTCCGATACCCCGCACAAACCACTTTTTTCTTTGTGGACCTGTATTATTATTTTTGTGAGAGGCATTCAAATATTTTAATTGTTGACGACAAAGATTCTACGGGTCGTACATACATGGGCTGTACCCTTAGCTCATTATTTATTCGCCCTCCCGTTTTATCTCAGCTCACCAGGGAAACACTTTTCTTTTTTCTTTTTTTTTAATATTTCTTTTTCCTAAAACCGGGGAAACATAACATGTATAAGGGTAAGGATAATTGATATAGAACTGAAACACCAATGGGACAAATAGACCATACAAATCTCCAGATCCCGTGATGCAAAATTAGATTACTTGGTAACAAAATGTGTAGACTTTAGTGGCCTATAACATTTATTTGTCCCTTGTTCCTCTAATAACATTTGTTGAGAAGTTACTAGGACAAGGAGTCTGAAAAACGAGGTTTTAGCAGGTTGTAGTACCAGCGCCTCCAGAAAGCCTATCCAGACCAATGTTGAGGAACTTTTTTGCTCAGAATCTAAGTACCTTGAAGCTCAAACACTACTCTGGGGCCACCTGTATATATATATATATATATATATATATATATATATATATATATATATGGATCGGCATTTTTCTCCAGCGGTGGTATTCCTCCTCACTTTTACCTGGAATATTTCGATAGATTCCTCTCTAGCTTCGTCAGCCAGGTCATTGTTGCTTCTTCCTCGGTGGTTCCACCGGCGTCACACACACACACACACATACATATATATATATATATATATATATATATATATACATATATATATATATGTATATAGGTAATTGTTGATATCTATTGTAGTAACGAGATGAAAATTGCAATATTCTTTTAAAAATTCTTTTATGAGTACAATCTCAATTCAACCGCATTCCTTGGGAAACTGAGAAAATGTCTAAGTGCTAAAAGTGGAACAAGTAATATTTTTTAATTTATATCTTTACATCTTCCCTCCATATTTTGCAAGTGATGCTGAGAATAAATGATGACCATAAAAAAGCCCATTACATCCCATCTCCCTCCTCCCTACATCCTCCACATTCCTTAGCATTCACAACAACATCCCTGGATACGGATGCTCTTGGAGGATTATCTTATAAATAACTTGCTACTTCACATCCATATTAACATTTTCTAGTTAATTATGACATTAACAGACATTAGAACAGTATATTAGTGATAAATATCGTTCTGAATAACAAGTGGCTCTAATGATCGTTACATATTAATTTTAAAAGGGAGATTTTGAACCTCCACAAATATACATACATACATTCCTACACACACACACATATATATATGATGTCTGTTACTTTTTTATTGCTTCCGGACTGGACAATGGATTCCCACAGTTCGGCCAATAAAAGATGGGGAATCCATAATTTATTAACACTAGGCATTTGGTTTTTATTTCACAGTACATCTTCTAGAGTTGGTCTCTAGGCCACTTGCGTTTGTGTCGGCGATTGGGGTTGAGAGGGATGTGCTGGGAGGGTAGAGAGCTTAATAAGAAGTTACGATGGCCGTGTAGGTTCGAATGGAATTTTCGGTAGAGAGATTTGGATAAAGTGATATTATGCATGGGCGTATACAGAAAATAATTTCTGGAGGGGCTTGGAGAATTTGGGGGGCCGATAGCATATGGGGGTTATGGAATATTAACAATGTAAAACTTGGAATAGTTAGCCAATAATAAAGCTATTACACCCAAAAGAATTTTTTTTTCTGAACTATGTGGTCTGCCCCCCCCCTTTATATACGTCCATGATATTACGGTCATTATGGAGGGTCAAATTGCAGACATAAAACGGAGCATCGGTTATTTTTCGGAGAATGTTGGACTTTATGGATTATATTTTATAGAAGTTAGAAGGCTTTGAGGAACCCCAGATATTCATCTGAGAATGGTCATGTAAATAATGCGTTTGTTCCTTAGTGTGAGATTTGGTCGTCTGTCAAGTAGATATAGTAACCGTCGGCTGAGTTCTTGTCTTTTCTGTGCAATTTGAGGCTTCCATGCTAATCGTTTTTTCGTTTCTACATAGAGAATTTAGGATTTTTGATGAATTTGAAAACTATGGAGGAACAGAGGACAGGTAGATCACCTGAGGGTAAATGTTAGCAGGAAATTAAGGCGGAAAATGAAATTCGTAAATTAGTATCAGTATACCACATAGTAATGTAGAAAATATCATGCAAATAAAACATTCAAATAATTTATAACAAGCCTGAAGATTTTACTTCAAGTTAAAGCTAATATTTAATTCCACAGTTTCTTCAGGAGCCATACTTTTTCTATTATTTCAGATTAATCAATTAGAAAAAAATCATTAAAATTAGTTAAGGAGAATTGGAGGAGAGTTAAACCTAATATGAAAAGTGAGCAAGTATTGATTTGGCTCCTTTCAGATCCTATATTCCTATCTTTTACTTTATTAATGATATATTAGACACTATATATAGAAAACGGTGCGCTTACCTCGTGGGGTTTGGAGCAGCAAGAATCGAGGCTAAGAAGAAACCGGGGATGGTGGGTGGGGATAGAAGAGGGTGGGAGATGGGAGATGGGGTTAAAGTGGCAAGGAGCAAGGAGGAAGGCTCTCAAAGGCAAGGCCTATCATGGTTAGGCTTAGTTAGGCCATTAGCAAAGCCTACTTCATCTATAGCCGCTTCTCTTCTTTCATTAATGGAAAGCTAGCTTGCTGGGAAAAGCATACTAGGAAGTACATAGAGGAGCATACTAGGAAGTGTATTGAGGATCTTACTAGGAAGTGTATTGAGGATTTTACTAGGAAGTTTATTGACGAGCATACTAGGAAGTATATAGAGGAACATACTAGGGAGGACATAGTGGAGCATACTAGGAAGGACATAGTGGAGCATACTAGGAAGGACATAGTGGAGCATACTAGGAAGGACATAGTGGAGCATACCAGGAAGTATATAGTGGAGTATACTAGGAAGGACATAGTGGAGCATACTAGGGAGGACATAGTGGAGCATACTAGGAAGGACATAGTGGAGCATACTAGGAAGGACATAGTGGAGCATACTAGGAAGGACATAGTGGAGCATACTAGGAGGGACATAGAGGAAGGACATAGTGGAGCATACTAGGAAGGACATAGTGGAGCATACTAGAAAGGACATAGTGGAGCATACTAGGAAGGACATAGTGGAGCATATTAGGAAGGAAATAAAAATAATAAAGAAGGAAGGATATAGAAGAACGAACTAGAATGGATTTAGAAGCGCATACTATGAAAAATGTAGAAGAGCTTATTACGAAGTTTATAGAAGAGCATACCAGATAGGATACAGCTTCGGAGCCCGCATCTCTTCCACAGAATACGGCCACGCTGACCAACCTACAACTAGACATCTAGTCTCTACTGTACCGCCACACTGACCAACCTACAACTAGACATCTAGTCTCTACTGTACCGCCACGCTGACCAACCTACAACTAGACATCTAGTCTCTACTGTACCGCCACGCTGACCAACCTTCAACTAGACATCTAGTCTCTACTGTACCGCCACGCTGACCAACCTACAACTAGACATCTAGTCTCTACTGTACCGCCACGCTGACCAACCTACAACTAGACATCTAGTCTCTACTGTACCGCCACGCTGACCAACCTACAACTAGACATCTAGTCTCTACTGTACCGCCACGCTGACCAACCTACAACTAGACATCTAGTCTCTACTGTACCGCAAAAAAAGAGAGAAAAGGGGGCAGGCTTTACTCGTAACTTCGATAGTTTTAAATCGATAGAGTCTTGGGGGACAGCCAACTGGGTCACTCAGCCTCCTTTTTCACCCGTCGCTTTCGCTTATTTTAAATATCCTTGGGAGAGGGGTTGTTGCCACTGCAGATAGGGCGTTGGGTCTGGATGTGTCACCGTGCCGTTCATAGGGCAGGGTTGATAACTGGAGCTCCTGTGAAGCTGTTTGACTGTAGGCTTGGTTGAGTAGGAGACTGGTGAAGTCGCAGTTTAACGCAACGTGGTTGGCTTGCTTGGTAGCTGAGCAAGGATTGCAAATATACAGGTTGCCGGGGCATAAGTAGATCCTCCGAACAATGGAAGGGAAACCTGCCGTGGACTTTTAGGTCTAAGTGCGTTTATATTTACTGAAGTTAGGACATTCCAAAGGAATAAAACTTGTATACATATAGCATTGACATCGCAAACGATAGGTCAAGTTCGTTAAACAGCAAAATCGGACACAAATTGTTAACATGCCGGAATTATTGTTATATTGTAAAGAATATCGGTATAAATCGTTCTGAACTATACTAAAATATATGGAAATAATTAAAATCGGTTCATCATGAATTTGAGTTTACTTAGGAAGCAAATTACTAATTACCCTTACCGGCCATAATTATTACTTGCTTGCGAACACACATGCAAACAAACAGTCAAAGTTTTAGCATGCAGAGTTTTATTTTACGGAGTTGTAACTCATAAAAATGTAAGAGCTTTTTCAGAAAATAGTTTCAGAATAGTCTCTTATTCTACAATCTGTTAGAAAGTTTTTTTTTTATGTTAGTTGTCTATTACATGTGTGACGTGATATAATGCGTTGTATTTTTTTTACGATATAAGAATGAGTTTAATAATGTTTATTATAATAATGAGTTTTGGGGTCTCCCGTGGTCTAGTGGCTAGCGCGCTAGATTCATAAGCAATGGAGATGGTGGGTTCGATCCCCACCGGCGTCAGGAATTTTCTCATCTCATGGCTGCACCCTGGATGTCCGCGCTAATGGCCAAGATTTGTTTGTGCGCCGTAAAAAAAAAAATAAAATAAAATAAAATAAAAAATAATGAGTTCTATTATTAATACTCAATTCCATATGAGGTTGCCAATTATGTTCAACTTTTCTGTTTCAGACGGAGATGAAATGTGGACCGGAGTGTTTGTGAGGTAATGTATCTTATTGTATGTACGTGGTCTATCGCAATGTCAAAAAGTCCGTCACGCAGGAGTTGCATAACTAAGCACTTTCCTTAGAAGTTGGGTAGTGTAGAATGAATTCCTGAATAATTTGCTTAAAATAACCTATACTATAAATAAAATAAAAGCATGAATAGTTCTGTTCTTTTACATTTGTAATGAGCAACTCACTCACTCACTGACCTATCATCGCCCAGCCCGAACCACTTGACAGAAATTGTTGAAATTTTACATGGACACTCCCTTTAGAACGTGAAAACTCGCTAAGAAAGGATTTATTTATATTAACATTTTTGGTAAAAATGAAGTTTCACGTCCTCTAAACCGATGTCTTTCAAATTTTGTACAATAACGTATTTTCATGCACTAAACACGAATACGTTAAAAAAAAACCTTCGCATTTAACTAGGAAAGAAGTTATTAAGCACTAAAGATAATAGAATTCTGTTAATTTTAGCGAGTTGGATTGGATCTTGAGCGAGCGTAGCGAGCGGAAACGCATAGCACGTATGCCCTTAAGCGACAGGTGACGACGGGTGAGGATGCACTTAAAATTAACAATATTTTTGAATAAATGGTTTCTGAACATTTCAAATGGGAGTTCTCTGTTTCCCAATGTTACATATCTGCGCATGCGCGTGTTTACAATTACGTTGTTTACGCCTAGTTTTATAACCTTCCTAACAGTGAACTTTAGTGCTTAATATTATATTCTATTAGAATTCTATTAATTTTAGCGAGTTGGATTGACTGGGGTTTTGATATTTTCTTGAGCGAGCGTAGCGAGCGGAAACGCAAAGCATGTATGCCTTAAAGTCGTCACAAATTTAGTTGTTTACATTAGCTCTCATAACCCGCATAACAGTGAACTTTAGTGCTTAATAACTTCTTTCCTTGTTAAATGCGAAGGTTTTTTTTTTAACGTATTCGTGTTTAGTGCATCAAAATACGTTATTGTACAAAATTTGAAAGAAATCGGTTTTGAGGGCGTGAAACTTCATTTTTACCAAATTTTTAAGTATTTTTAGAGGGGTTTGAATGGTACTTACGTATTAGCATCAAAGCAGGTTAAAGAGTCGAGTCTCTGGATCTACACCGGGTCAGAGAGCTGGATCAAGGAGTCAAATCAGTTTTGGCCAATATGGCAACGGGATTATCAACGATTTGGGTTAACTATTTTTTTATTTTTATTTTATTTTATTTTTTCGATGCTCCACATTGTCTATGAATGGCATCGATTGCTAGTAATAGTTGCTCAGAGTGATGATATACTACGACACTAATATAGAATCCAAAGTAAAATATGGGAAAAAACAAATAACTAAACAGAAAAATTAAATTACAGAAAAAAAAATAATAAAAAAAATAAACAAATAAAAAGAAAACACAAAAATCAACATTGAGAAACTAAGTAATATTCATTGGATTTTGAAATAAAAAAGTTGCGGATGTTTTCATATTTTGTTATATATGTTAATATTTTTCAAGTATGTGATAATATTGTCGATATAGTGGCTGCTGTCAGTAAGTAGGGCAGTAATGTCCCGAGGTATGTCTAAGTTCGCTGTAAGCTGGCAGTCCGTTAGTATATGTTTGACTGTTAGTTCTGTATTGCAGATTTGACATTTTGTTCTTTCAGTATTTGTCATGAAGTATTCGTGTGTGGCCTATTCGCAGTCTTGCAAGAACTAGTACCTCTCTCCGGGAATTTCTGTACGCGCTTGGCCAGTCAGTAAGTATATGTTTGATTTGTCTTAGTTTGTTGTCTTTAATATTACTCCAGTCTAGCTGCCATTTTTGTCGTATTGTATTTCGATGTATTCTAGTTAAATCTTTGAAGTAGAGTTTATAATGTGGGTAAGTGTCTTTCTGTGTAGCAAGTTTGGCTTGTAAGTCAGCGGTCGTACTCAGTCCAAGGTAATGACTATAATGATATATGTTTTCCTAGTGAGTGTATGTAATGAATGTGTTGTTTGATTTCTGTCCAAGTAGGGTGTAACGTGTACATGTTTTGTAGTGAATGGAGTGAACTCAGAGAGTCTGTGAAAAGGATTACGTGTGAATGTTGTGTCGATGGAATATTCTTTATAGCAAGGAGTATGGCATGCAATTCAGCTTCATATATGCTACAGGTTGGAGGCAGTTTTTGAGAAAATGAGTTGCCTTCAATAACCACTGCAGATCCTACGCCATTTTTAGCACTTTCCTCCGAAGGAAAGTAGCTATTGAGGTTGGACTCATGACGGAATTTTTGAAAAATTTCTTCAAATCTTTATCGATCCTACCTAGTAGACACCGAAAATGACCCCCGTTAAAATTTATATATATATATATATATATATATATATATATATATATATATATATATATATATATATATATGTATATATATGCATATATATATATATATATGTGTCTGTTAACACGATAGCGGCCAGAGTTTTTGTTTTTTCGTCACGAAACTTGGTATATAGCATTCAATTAGCAAACGATTGAACGAGTTCGTTAACCACCAAAGTCGGTCCACCGGAAGGGGGGGGGGGGTTTACCCCGAACCCAAAACACTAATTTGACTATGTCAGCCGTAATATTTGTTATATTTAAACGAAACTTGGTACTCGTAGTGGTAATATAGAGAGAAAAGTGAGATATAAAAATGAACTAAATCGGTTCATTAGAAGGGGGGGTTTACTCCGGACCCACAATACTAATTCGCCACTACCAGCCGTGATTTTTGCTATATTTCGATGAAACTCGGTATTCGTAGTGGTAATCCACAGGTAAATAACTGTTGTCAAAATAAACTAAATCGGTTCATTAGAAGGGGGGGTTTACTCCGGACCCACAATACCAATTCGCCACTACCAGCCGTGATTTTTGGTATATTTCGACGAAACTCGGTATTCGTAGTGGTAATCTACAGGTAAAATAAACTAAATCGGTTCATTAGAAGGGGGGGTTTACTCTTGACCCAAATTCTTAATATACTCATACCGGTCGTAATTTCTGCTGTATTGTAACGAAACGCGGTATACGTCGTGGGTAACTCGTGAGAAAGAAGTGTTGTAAAAATGAGCTGAATCGGTCAATCGGAAAGCGGGGGTTTAATTTGTAACATATTTCAATAGAAAAGCCCGTCAGACGTAGGTTCACAAAGCCGCCGCAAGGAGCGCTTTCTACCACTAGAGTGACTGTATCCTGTTCCTGCGTTAGATCAAAATACGATAATATGAGTTTTTTGTATTTATTACGTAGTGTAATAGGTACCATGTGTAAACATAACTCTGGAAGCAAATTATTAATTGATCAGTTACTGATTACAAATTTAAAACAGAACTATTCATGTTTTTATTTTATTTATGTAGGATATTTTAAGCAAATTGTTCTGGAAAGCAATCTACACTACCCAAATTCTGAGGAAAGTGCTTAGTTATGCAGCTCCTGCGTGACGGACTTTCTGTTTTAGATCCATCTGTGAATATTTTGAGAGAATCTTCGTGTTTTGTTGAAATTTGTTTAAAGTAATTACTCTACTACTCTAGTCGCTGATGGATCTGTCTTTTTGAGAGTTGGGTTAACTAGAGTTATGATATAACCTTTAGCTAGCGAAAACGCGTAGCACTTATATTAATAGCATAATTGCTAAGCGTTTCCGCTCGCTACGCTCGCTCAAGGTTATATCAAAACTCTAGTCAATCCAACTCGTTGATAATGTAGATCAAGGATGGTTTTTCGCTGGATAATGGACTGATAAATAATTTAGCATAGCTTCGAAACAGTAGCTATCATTCTAGCTATTGTTGTCGCTAACTCGCACAAAAACTGAGATCGCGTAACAAAAAAAAAAAAAAAAAAAAAAAAAAAAAAAAAACAACAATTGCGTGGGTAAACCAAGCACAAATGAATTACGTTAAAAAGACAAAGGGAACAAGATGGTTACTATAAACACAATAGATGATGATATCTCTGATAGTGATTGACCAATAGAAATGCGTTATCCATGATCCAGATCTCTGAACCCGCCTCTTTAACCTGCTTAGACGCTAATACGTAAGTACTGTTTGAATTTTTAGTTTTCCGAAAATTAATATCTCAAACCCCATTAGCATCCCCAGTCAGAGCACTTCTTGGCAATGCTCGTTAATATAATGGGTGTTTCCAAATTACATCTTTGAAAATTTGAACGTACATTTATTATTGACAACGAATTTTAAACTGTACTCCTGTTACTGGTAACCTATAGATAACGGGTAATCTCTAGGTTACCTGTTTCTTGACACTGGATTACTTATCAATTGATGAATAACTTATATTATGACGGGAACTGTGCTATAATAAACTGCACGAAATTATATAGTAGCTTTAATTGTAATGATTCATTATTTAACGCAATAAAATAACTAACGAAGCACGGGTATTTAGCCAGTAAATAAATAAAATAAGCTCTCGTTGCAAGCCGAAGTGGATTTTACGTTTGCATTATGTTGGGTTAAGTTTGAAAACAGTAAATAAAAACAATAAACACAACGTTTGAAAACAGTAAATAAAAACCATAAACACAAAGTTTGAAAACAGTAAATAAAAACAATAAGTACAAAGACAAATCAAATAAATAAATTCTAGGGTTTAATAACCTTGGAGTTACTCGCCCAAATAAATTCTAGGGTGTAATAACCTTGGAGTTACTCGCCCAAATAAATTCTAGGGTGTAATAACCTTGGAGTTACTCGCCCAAATAAATTCTAGGGTGTAATAACCTTGGAGTTACTCGCCTAAATAAATTCTAGGGTGTAATAACCTTGGAGTTACTCGCCCAAATAAATTCTAGGGTGTAATAACCTTGGAGTTACTCGCCCAAATAAATTCTAGGGTGTAATAACCTTGGAGTTACTCGCCTAAATAAATTCTAGGGTGTAATAACCTTGGAGTTACTCGCCCAAATAAATTCTAGGGTTTAATAACCTTGGAGTTACTCGCCCAAATAAATTCTAGGGTGTAATAACCTTGGAGTTACTCGCCCAAATAAATTCTAGGGTGTAATAACCTTGGAGTTACTCGCCCAAATAAGTTCTAGGGTGTAATAACCTTGGAGGTACTCGCCCAAATAAATTCTAGGGTGTAATAACCTTGGAGTTACTCGCCCAAATAAATTCTAGGGTGTAATAACCTTGGAGGTACTCGCCCAAATAAATTCTAGGGTGTAATAACCTTGGAGTTACTCGCCCAAATAAATTCTAGGGTGTAATAACCTTGGAGGTACTCGCCCAAATAAATTCTAGGGTGTAATAACCTTGGAGTTACTCGCCCAAATAAATTCTAGGGTGTAATAACCTTGGAGGTACTCGCCCAAATAAATTCTAGGGTGTAATAACCTTGGAGTTACTCGCCCAAATAAATTCTAGGGTGTAATAACCTTGGAGGTACTCGCCCAAATAAATTTATAGTCCGAGAGCTGGCAACGTACTTTTCATAAAGTCTTTTATGCACCCTGAAATTTTCCTATAGTGTACCTCTTGGGTAGATAAGAAGGTAAGTATATGTTTCCTTGACATACCTTGGAACACCAGGTACTGCGCATAGGGGAAAGGTGCAAAACAATATTGCCCAAAAATAGTGTTTTATTCAGAAAGCAACTATTATTAATGAAAAAAATTACAAATTAAGGCAATTTTAAAATTAATAATAAATAAGGCAGGCACTTTTAAAGGGGTAAAAATGTAAATTTAAAAAAAAAAAAAAAAAAAAAAAAAAAAGTACCTAGTTTTTATTTTTAATATTAAATGAAGTGCTTTATTCACGCTGTGATTTCAGGGCGTAAGAACCGAAAAGTTACTCGCCCTAAAACCCGATCCTAATCCTAATCCTTCACGCTGCGAATTAAACAGCGTCTTCAATAAACATATTTGGAAATAATTGCAAAAAGGCAGACACTTTTGTGGGGTTGAATTATCAGGAAACATAAAAATAAATGTTGCCTATGATGGACTACAATAGACTGCGCGTAACCGTAAGAGCGAATGACAACACCGCGCAGTTGTGGTTATTCTCTGCGCTCTCATTGGTTCTTGCTCACATGATCTTGTACAGCTGTTCCGGTTTTAATGGCAGCGCGAATAAAACTCTTACTTAATATTAGAATAAAAACAATTATTTATTTTTTTATATACGTGTTATACCCCTTAAAAGTTTCTGCCATATTTATTATTCATTGTAAAATTGTCTTAATTTTACATTAAAAATAGTTGGCTTCTGAATAAAACTCTATTTTAGGGAAATATTTTTTGTACCTTTCCCCTATGCGCCGTACCTGTTGTTCCAAGGCATGTCCAGGAAACACATTTATACCTTCTTATATAGCCAAGAGGTACATTATAGCAAAATTTCAAGATGCATAAAACACTTCATGAAAAGTGCGTTGCCGGCTACAGGACTACCCTACACCCCTCGAACTAATCAACTATTGACTGGTCATTTAATGTCGACCATAAGAGAATGCTTTATCGATCTTGCTTTCCTGATAAGAGCACTAATGAAATTGATAACGGTTCGCTGAAATACAAAGGTTCCTTCAGGAGTCAGCTGATGTACTGTAAAGCGAAGGATCATGGCGCTGCCAAGAATAGAAGGCGGGATTAAAGGCGTAGAGATCAAAGAGACATTGCCGCCAGTTTTATCTCAACCCTTTCAGTAAAAGCGGGAATTCAAATATAAAGGAAAAGCACATACTCCCTTTAAAATATAGAATGGGCAATTCTCTACTGAACTTTTGGCACTTCGAAAGGAATGTAGCTATTGAGGTTCCACTCTATATATATATATATATATATATATATATATATATATATATATATATATATATATATATCATCAATATTTACTGTATTTTGTAAATTACAATTACAATTTACAGGGAGTCTGGTTATTATATTTGAGACTCTTAATCTCTGCACCTTGAAACTGGAAGAGATGAATGAACATTTCGACACATTATATATATATATTACGATTACTAAATGAAGGGTATTAATTAATAATACCAAACAGGTGAAGAATAACCCTTCAACAATTTTTCAAACTTTACATTTATTCCTCCATCACAACGTTTCGGACACACAGGTCCATCATCAGGCAATCATGTCCTGTTCATTACTATAGTTACACTAAAACAGTCATGCAATAAATAAACATGATTCCTGTAAGGAACCAAGTCAAATTACACCTACATCAATTAAACACTCATATATATGGCTGTGATAATGAGTGTTTAATTGATGTAGGTGTAATTTGACTTGGTTCCTTACAGGAATCATGTTTATTTATTGCATGACTGTTTTAGTGTAACTATAGTAATGAACAGGACATGATTGCCTGAGGATGGACCTGTGTGTCCGAAACGTTGTGATGGAGGAATAAATGTAAAGTTTGAAAAATTTTTGAAGGGTTATTCTTCACCTGTTTGGTATTATATATATATATATATATATATATATATATATATATATATATATATATATATACATACGCTTGCCATACGTCCCGGTATTTTGCTCTTGTCCAAGTTTCCCGCCCGGTTTTAAGAGGAAAAGTAATGAATGAATTTATGTTTTTAAGCATATTTTATGAATTGGTTACTTTTCTACAATCAACATTAATAACTATCACGTACAGTGTCAAAGAAGTGGGAGGTATTCTAACAGTAATCTGGGAGCTAAGACTGGAAAAACATACACAGCGCTGCCAGCGGTCAACCTTGTACTATTTCGCTGGTTTACTGGTACATTATCTATTTCATAGTATTATTTTTAATTTCAACTATGATGGAAGTCCTTGAATTACTAGAAATAAACTGTACCTCATAGAGTTTACGCTATGAGGGAAAAAATGACCATTTTAATTGCGGCTCATTTCAACTTGTCCCCATAATTTATTTATTTATTTTATTTATTTTTAAGGGTTTTAAGACACATTTTTACCAACAAATAAAAATATCGGGGGGGGGGAGGCTGCAGACCCCTCAGCCCCCCCTTATATACGCCCATGCTGGTAACCTATAGATAACGGGTTATCTAAAGGCCCCAGTGTTAAGAAATATTATACTTTGATTACTTATCAATTGCTGTATAACATATAGTATGACGGGGACCATGCTATAATAAACTGCAAAAAAATATGTAGTAGCGTTAATTTTGCTGATACATTATTTAACGCAATAAAATAACTACTTATTTGCCGTGACGAAGCACGGGTATTCGGCTAGTGTTGAATAAAACTAAATTTCATAATTAAAAAAAAGTACTAATTACTATAAAATGGGGATTGGTCGTAAAAGGTTGAAAATTTAGGGTTGTATGTATTTTTTAATGCCAAATCATAAACAAATAAAAATAAAACATTTCGTCCAAAATGTAAGGTTATGAAAAATAGATAACATCCTATTCTCAGTTCTACTCTATAATAATATATAAAAAAAAACAAAATGTAAGGGTATGAAAAATAGATAACATCCTATTCTCAGTTCTACTCTATAATAATATATAAAAAAAAACAAAATGTAAGGGTATGAAAAATAGATAACATCCTATTCTCAGTTCTACTCTATAATAATATATAAAAAAAACCAAAATAAAAATAAATAAAAAATAAAAAACACTAATATCTCTCTTACCGTTGAGAATCGGACCATTTACTGTTTTCATCCTTTTAAGGACCCTATATATATATATATATATATATATATATATATATATATATATATATATATAAATTTGTGTGTGCTCTATGTTCGCGCTCCAGCGGTCACAAAAAAAGGCCCGATTTGTATGACATTTGTTTCCCAACCAATGCCAGCGACGACGGTCCCCATCAAACAGTGTACATAAATAGATATTTTCTAAACCTCCTCCAACAACACAGTAGCCATCACACCCACACCATCCCGTGCAAAGAGTGTATAACAGCCAGACCGAAGTAACCCGGGGTTAGGCCCCTGCAGTACCCGATCTATGGCTAAGAACTCTTCAGACTCGCCGGGTCTTTCTCCTCCAATATTCACTAAAATTCCTCTATGTCATGAATCCAGTTAAATCTTTATAGAACTAACTACGGTTAGAAATAGTTTTAGGAATGTGATTTCCTTTTATTCTAATGGTACATATAAATCCGGCTCTAAAAACAAATAATAAATAAATCATTAGAATATTTTCTTTTTCTTTTATTGATAATTTACTATCTGTACAAATATGTACAATAAGTAAATTTGTTCAAAAAATGGCTACACGCTGGATGATTACTGCTACTCCCAATGACAGTTATGTTCTTATCTTATTTTAATGTAAACTTGTTTGAACTATGTACACTATTTACAATATTTACACTATTTCTTGTGATAATTTGTCTCGTGGCCAATGGCGGTGGAGGCGGCGAGGAGGATTATTAGGAATTACATTGGAAGAAAGGGATCTGCCAAGAGGATTGGGGTGGGCTGGGAGTTTAGAGAAAAAAATTAGGAATCAGGATTTGGCTAAATCATGGACAAAGGATATATCAGTGTCTCGGTGGATAGTCAAGATTGAGAAGTAGAAAGGACCGTTGAGGATTTTACCAAGGACTTTGGATTGGAAACGTTGGTTAATGTTAATATCCGATGGCTTAGCTGATCCCAATAGTTCTATCCCGTATGTCCATATCGGTCATATTATAGTCTTGTATATTGTCAGTTTGTTTTTTTGTGGCAAGTTTTGATTTACGACCAATAAGTCACCGGAGAAGTCCAAAACGTTTGTTCAGTTCTTATCTCTTCTGTTTTATGTGTGTTTTCCAGGTAAGTCGCTTGTCGAGGTGCAATCCTAAATATCGAACCTCGTTGGATTGGGGTATTGGGATATTGTGGATTTTTACAGGAGGGCTTTCTCTGGGTTCAATTGATGCCACCATTGGTTTACCCATTTCTCGATTCAGTAAGGTAGCATTAGAATATGAAGAAGGAAATAAAACATTGAACATATTATGTCATTCATTTTTTATAGGAATTAAATGTGTTTCAAGTAAATACAATTTGTTTTTCCTCTCTAGGCAAGAAAAAGAGGTCAATGAATAAAATCAGATTAACATAAACGTAAATTTATTAAAAAATTCTCTAAATGTTTCGCATCCTTGGAAGCTTCTTCAGGAGCCTAAAAATAGATATAGCCAAAGTGGTCGAGGGTTATCTTCCGCTAAAATGGCGACGTCATTATTATTGCGGCGTTCACGAAGCTTAACCTTTGTTCAATTTGGCTATATCTTTTTTTAGGCCCCTGAAGTAGCATCTAACCTTTATGTTTATTTAAAAAAAAAAAAAAAAAAAAAAAGGAAAAAGGGGAAAAAGAAGGAGGAAAAAAATAGGAAAAAAAGAGGGGAAAGGAAAAAAAAATGGAAGGTAGCAAGGTGGTAGCTCTCTGCTAATCCTCCCCACTATTATTATTATTGCACAGGTCTTCCCTTAAAAATGTCCTTTTAGCGCGGTTCCTCCCTCCCCCCATAGGGAGGAACTTCGCTTATAAGGTTGATACAATGAAACAATCCGGAAGTGCCGACTAGAAAATTTCGCGTTTCAGAACCCCTAGAGACCGAAAATAACGGTGGTTCAAATTTGTATATATATATATATATGTATATATTTATATATATATATATATATATATATATATATATATATATATATATATATATATATTTGTCTGTTCGCTCTCTAAGTAGAAGACGAATGGTCCGATTTTGATGAAATTTCGTACAAAAATCCGTCGTCCAATTTGAAAGGTCAAGTTCGTTAACCAGCAAAATCCGCCCACTGGAAGATGGCATTCGGGGCGAAATTCGCGCAAAAAAAATCGTAACGCTTACGTTTTTGAGTTCATAAGCTTGTAAGTACTCTTTTTATAGGCTTCTTGGGCTGAGAAAACGAATGGAACCATTTTCAAGGCGATAGCTTTAACCGTTTTCGAGAAAATTGGAAAAATAGTTTTTGAATACCGTTTTTGGTTTGGGTACTTAGAATTACGGGATTCAGTTGAAACATTATCTGCATGTTCTACTTTCATTAAAACTAATATGTTGAAAGTTTTGTTACGTTTGGAGTTAAGGAAGGGTTAGAATAAAATATTTTATGAACAGACATGAAAAGTTTTGGGAACTTCGTATACTTTCATTAATATCTCGAACACGGTTGGGAAATCGTGGTAAGTGGATAGAAACTATTTGAAAGCTTACTAAATTCTCTACTAAAAAGATTCTAAAACTATTTTTGATTAGGTTATGTCAATCGGAGAAATAAGTGCTTAAAACTTCAAATACGTCTGTTTTGTTCTTATGAACGGGTTTTTGTCGTTCTTTTTGTAATTTTTGTCTCCTTCCCTTCGTTTTTTATTGCTTTTAATTTTTGTAATTTCTTATGTTGGGAAAATTTTGTGTGTAAAACAGGATATGAAAAATGAGACCAATTTTCTGTTGCTAGAAATAATGTAAATTTTGGGATCTTTCATTAATATCTCGAAAACGGTTGAAAATCTTGGTAAACGGAAGAATACCATTAGAAAGCTTATTAAATGCTCTACATAAAAGGTTCTAATGAAAGTTTTGATTAGGCGATGACAATCGGAGAAATAAGAGCTTAAATCTTTAAAGTAATTGATTTCGCTTATTCGAACTGTTCTTTTTGTCTGTTTTTAATTCCTTGTTATTTTTTAATTGCTTATAGTTGGATAATGTAGTCGAAAATAAAACAGGTTCCAAGATTCCAAGACCTTGTAACTAGCGGGACGGGTTCTAGTGTTGCCGACCCTTCCAGGTAAGATTGTAAATCCTACCTTTCAAGAGTGGTGGAACCAAAATAATAGCTCACTGCTACTTCGGTCACCCTTCATCAGGGCTGTAAATACAAGTAGGACATATTTAACACTAATATATGCACATATCTATGTAAATATACCAAACATATATATATATATATATATATATATATATATATATATATATATATATATATATATATATATATATATCAGAGTTGGGCATTATTCAATATTTTTTTTATTCAATGATCATTCAAATAAATTTTTATTGAATAATAATTTATTCATTGATTACGTTATTCATCCAGTGATTTTTTTTTATTCAATGAATAACAGAGTTGGATAATTATTCAATAAATTTTTATTGAATGAGAATTCATTCATTTATTCAGTTATTCATTGACTTTTTTTTTTTTTTTTTTTAATATATATATATATATATATATATATATATATATATATATATATATATATATATAAAAATCACGTTTCTCTCTGTATGTTTGTTCCTTATACAAATCCAAACCGTTTGACCGATTTTGACCAAACTTGGTTTACAGATAGGTTCTTGATCCGAGGAGTCTCATAGGGTAGGTCAAAAACGTGTACCAGCTGTCTGTCTGTATGTTTGTTCCTTATGCAATTCCACACCGTTTGACCGATTTTGATCAAACTCGGCACACAGGTAGATCTTCTTGCGGGAAGCCTCGTAGGCTAGGTCAAAAACGTTTACCAGCTGTCTGTCTGTATGTTTGTTCCTTATGCAATTCCACACCGTTGACCGATTTTGACCAAACTCGGCACACAGGTGGATCTTGTTGCGGGAAGCCTCGTAGGCTAGGTCCAAAACGTCTACCAGCTGTCTGTCTGTATGTTTGTTCCTTATGCAATTCCACACCGTTGACCGATTTTGACCAAACTCGGCACACAGGTGGATCTTGTTGCGGGAAACCTCGTAGGCTAGGTCAAAAACGTCTACCAGCTGTCTGTCTGTATGTTTGTTCCTTATGCAATTCCACACCGTTTGACCGATTTTGACTAAACTTAGCCCGCAGGTAGGTATTGATCTGGGGAATGTCTTAGGCTAGGCCATAATAGTCTACGAATACAGGTCGGAGGTCACGGGTTCGAAACTCGGAACCCCTACCGGCTACAGATTTGAGTCATTAGATTTTAATATAACTTATTTGGTTTCTAATATATTTTCGATTTTCTAGATGCAAAAAGTAGGCGTAGCATGGTACGCCGGGTAACAGCTACTGTAATGAATATTTATTCATTAAAATAATTAATTATAAGAAGAAAAAATTATTAATTATATTTTTTTTTTTCTCCATTCAGTATTTCTATTCATTTAAAATAATATGGTGAGGAACAAAAGTTCAGTTATGGAACACAACCGTAAAGAATTGTCTCAAACTATGCTTCAATGCGGTCAGAATGATTAAAAAAAAAACAAATAAATCATCATTTCAGGAGAAACATATTAAAAGATAGACAATTTATTTAATTTGATATTTATAATTCAATCCGATTAAAACGCCTTAATGAAGTAGGTATAAGTTGAGAGTGAGATAAGGACAGGAAATAGTAAACAAGTAAGAGCTTCCAATGTTTTTATTTCTTGATATTGAACAGGCCAAAGGTACACTAATCCACTGGTTCTAGTCTAGCTCTTTCTTATGCTGCATTAATCCATTCATATTGTGAAAGTTGAATTGAATTATAGTGTCAGAGGAAAAAAAATCAGTTATTTTTCAGTGATCAGTTTTAGTTACTTTTAGTGAATTCGCTTTTCTTTTATTTCATCTTTTTTATATTTATAAAATTTAACATGATGGATAGTGATAGTGACACTCAGGGAAGTCTTGGTGTTTCAAGTCTTTCAGTTGAACAGTCCGAAGCTTTACCGAGTACTTCAAAGGAGACACCAAAGGTAGTTCAATCTAGATCAACTTTAAGTCACACTCCTATTTTAGACGGAACATTTTTTGAAATATTAGAAATATCAAGTTCGGATGCATCCGTCACTGCAAAGTGCGTAAAATGCAAACCAAATCACGTAACAATAAAAGGAAATAGATTTTCCTCTTTAAATTATATTTCCCATTTAAAAAGGCGACACGGGACAAGTGTGTTTGAGGAGTACGAGGAATACAAGAAAAGCAAAACAATCAAAAATCAAAGTGCTTTTTCTGTGAATTCATCACGTAATAAAGAAACAAATTTTATATCCCAAGATGAGTTCGAAAACAATATATTGAAATTTATTATACATTCTATGTGTTCACTGCGCATTTTAGAAGATAAATATTTTGTAAAAATGTTTACTGATTTGGACATTAAAAAAAGAGGACTTCATATGATAAGTCGTCGAACTTTAGTACGACGAATGGATAGCTTATATCTAACTACCTTAGCTAACATTAAGGACCAATTAGGAAAGTGTAAGTATGTGTGTACTACTGCAGATATCTGGTCTGCAAAGCGCAGAAGTTTTTTTGGTGTGACTGCTCACTGGATAGACAACAATTTTAAAAGGCAGTCAGCTGCCCTTGCTTGCCGCCGATTTCGAAATTCCCATTCATTTGATAGAGTATCATTTATGTTGAGTGATATCCATGCGGAATTTAAACTAGACGCTAGCAAAATTGTTGCCACAATTACAGACAACGGGAGTAATTTTTTAAAAGCCTTTAAAATATTTGGAGTTAAGCCAAATAATGTAACTATGGATGTAAACACCAATGAAGGGGAAAATTATTATGACGAGGCCTCTACAGAAAGTGAAAATGAAGAAGATGAGTTAGAAACTGATGAGTTATATTCAAAAATTATAGAAAACTTGCCATGTCATTTAAAGTGTGTAGCCCATACACTAAGTCTGTGTGCGTCAGCAGATCTACACAAACCAATTACAAATTTTCATGAACTGTTTTCCATTCATCAAAAGGTTTTCAAAAAATGTAATAAACTTTGGAAAGCTGCGTCAAGACCCAAATCGGCTGAAATATTGGAGGAGATTATTGGTCATACGCTAAGCCGACCTGGTGCTACAAGATGGAACTCCCTTTATGATGCTTTGAAACAAATACACGGGATCAAGGATAAGTGTGCCGATCTAATGAAAGCATTAGCACACAAAGAAATACTCAAAGATAATGAGTTTCTTTACATTTCGGAGCTCCTGGATTGTACAAAACCATTAGCATTAGCAATAGACATTCTCCAGGGGGAAAAAGATGTTTCTTATGGCATGTTAATCCCTACCTTGCTGGCTTTAAGACGAAAGCTAGAAGTTTTATCTGGAAAAGATATGACTTACTGTAAGCCAATCGCTCGATCATTATTAGACAGTTTGAATACTCGATTTAGTGAATTTTTCAACTTTACCAGCCCACAGTCAAAAATGGCCGCTATTGCATCATTATCTCATCCTCGATTCAAAAAAAAGTGGCTGCCTTGTGTAAACTCATCAAAGCATGACCAAATTATTGGATTTTTTAAAGAAAAAGTTTTAGAAGAGGTAAATGCACTAACGGAGGTGACACCTACTGCTCGCCTGTCTGAAGTTGATGACTTTTTTGATTTTGGAAATGTCGATACTGCAACAAGCGACAATTCTTTTACGAAAGCAGAAATCCAGGTGTTGCAATTTTTTGAAAATCAGGAAGAAGATTTGAGTGTGTTAAATAATTTTAAATATATAAAAAATGTTTTTATCAAATTTAACACGCCCCTGGCGACATCTGCGCCGGTTGAAAGACTGTTTTCATTCGCAAGCATGACAAATACTCCCAAAGCACATAAGCTCAGTGATGAACATTTTGAAAAGAGAGTAATTCTGAAAGCTTATTTGAATAATTAGTTGTTGTAGTCTGATAGGAAAAATAATTAGACAATGTACATTTTTTAAATAATGACTATTATAAGCCTATCATTAACATTAAATTTTCATGGCAGCAGTCATTGGAATAATAATTTTTACAATTAAAAGTAAATGTTCACTTTTATGACTTGAATTTTGTGTTTGTTTATTGTGATATTAGGGTAGATGGGAAAAAAGTAGGTAATTTTTTTTTACTAGTATTGTACCCAAAACATTTTTTGAAAAGATATCCTTTATGTAAAAAAAAACAATAAATGTGAAAGTTTCTCCTGTGAGAAAAATAAGAGTTACTTAATTCAATATAACCTCCCACCTCCTGAATTTACTTAATTATTATTAAAAATAATTATCAACCAGGCATCTTTAATTTTGACAATAAAGTAGTTACTTGTTTTTAAAAATTACACCTAATTTCTGTATCTAGAACTGAAAAAAAAAAAAAATAGAAACCATGTAAGTAATATTAAACTCTAATAACATAGAACTGTAAGCGTTCGGGTTCACAGTTTCCAACCTGTGACCTCCGAACTGTTAGTCCTACAAAATGTTGACCTACCCTAAGACACTCAAGTTACAAGACCTACCCGTGTGGCGAGTTTGGTCAAAATTGGCCAAAAGGTGTGGATTGGAATAAGAAACAATCATACAGAGAGATAGCTAGTAGACGTTTTTGGCCTAGCCTATGACATAACCCCAGATCAATACCACCCGCGGGCTAAGTTTGGCCAAAATCGCTCAAACGGTGTGGAATTGTATAAGGAACAAACATACAGACAGACAGCTGATAGACGTGTTTGAGCTAGCCTACGAGATTCCCCCCATCAAGATCTGCCAGTGTTCCAAGTTTGGCCAAAATCGGTCAAACGGTGTGGAATTGTATAAGGAACAAACATACAGACAGGCAGCTGGTAGACGTTTTTGAGCTAGCCTACGAGATTCCCCCCATCAAAATCTACCAGTGTTCCAAGTTTGGCCAAAATCGGTCAAACTGTGTGGAATTGTATAAGGAACAAACATACAGACAGACAGCTGATAGACGTGTTTGAGCTAGCCTACGAGATTCCCCCCATCAAGATCTGCCAGTGTTCCAAGTTTGGCCAAAATCGGTCAAACGGTGTGGAATTGTATAAGGAACAAACATACAGACAGACAGCTGATAGACGTGTTTGAGCTAGCCTACGAGATTCCCCCCATCAAAATCTACCAGTGTTCCAAGTTTGGCCAAAATCGGTCAAACGATGTGGAATTGTAAAAAGGACAAAGAGACACGTGATTCTATATATATATAGATATTTAGTAAATAATATCAATATCAGACAAATATATAGTTTTCATTAAAAGAAAGAAAAATTTTAACGAAAAATTTCATATAAAAATCAAATAAATCATTTTTATTCAATAAAAATTTTCATTCAAATAAATAATTTTAATTGAATAAAAATTTTCATACAATAAATCATTTTCATTCAATAAAAATTTTCATTCAATAAATCATTTTCATTCAATACAAATTTTCATTCAATAAATAATTTTTATTCAATAAAATCATTTTCATTCAATACAAATTTTCATTCAATAAATCATTTTTATTCAATAAAATCATTTTCATTCAATAAAAATTTTCATTCAATAAATCATTGTTATTCAATAATGAATAAAAATAAAAATTTACGTTATTCATTGATTCAATGAATAATGAATTAAAAATTATTCATTATTCAGAATGAAATATCAAATTTATTCATTATTCATTATTCATTATTCTGAATGATTTTTGCCCAACACTGATATATATATATATATATATATATATATATATATATATATAATATATATATATTTATATATAAGCATATACACATACACATATACACGCACACATATGTACATATATATGCCCACATACATACACATATGGGGTATGTATTATTAAGTAGCAGTGACCGAACCCGGACAATCCCTACCTTGCATCATCGCCGGTCAACGATCTCCTGTCAACAAAATAATAACTGCTTCTATTTTAATCATTCGAAATTAGACTAGGGATAAGAACGGAACCGCGCTAAGATGAGGCAGTTCCTGCGAGTCGGACTTTTTAATACCACCTAAGAGAATGGCTATGCTAGTCGTATAAAACAATGTAGATGCTGGCGTAAAAACATGATAAAATGTTAATCGCCACTAAATCCTGATCCTAATCCTTTATGTTTATTTGATTTTATTCATCGACCTCCTGCCTACAAAAGAATAATTATTGAAATTTCGATCATTATTTTCTTAATAATTATATTTTTTTTAATCTCCCTTTTTAGCGTCCCCCCAACCTCCCTAGAAAGAAAATCTGCTTATTAGTTCAATCATATGACTCTATCCGGAAGTGCTGACTAGAAAACGTGACGGTTTAGGACTTCTAAATCACGAAAATACCGGTGGTTCAAAATTGTATAAGTACTATATATATTTATCTGTTTGCTCTCTAGAAGGCTCAAAAGTGATCTGAGTTAAGGCTGATTCACGCTAGACCGGGTCGGGTCCGGGCCGGGCCGGGGCCGGGGCCCGGCCGGGTCACGGAGAAACAATCACACCAGCATTTTCAATGGACTCGTTCACGCTATACCGGGCCGAGTCCGTGTTTTTTGCATGTGTTATTGCATCACAATGTCCCGGCCGGGCCCCGGCCCGGACCCGACACGGTCTAGCGTGAATCTACCTTTAGATGAAATTTCGTAAAAAAAATTTTCTCTGATTTAAAAGTTCATTCACAAGCAGGACACTGTTTCTTTTCGGCAACTTATGCGCGAATTGAAATCGTAGTGCTTACGACACTTACTATAGGTTTAGAGGGAAAGCAATGAAATCATTTGTAAGGCGATAACTTTAATCGTTTTAGTATAGGATAAAACTGTTTTTCCAAACTATTTAACTGTTCGGGCTCTTAGAAACGACGGATTTAGTTGAAATATTTAAATTTTGATTACGTTTGGGAATATTAAAGAAATATTAGAATATTCGTTTTGTTATTTCCGTATTTTTTCTCACCTATTCCGAAAACGGTTTGCAAAGCGTAGAACGTGGAAGTGAAAACGTACTATTGCAATCCCAAAACTGCTAAATTCTCTACAAAAACGGTTCTCAAGTAATGTTTGAATGGACGATCTCAGTCGGAGAAGTAACTTCTGAAACCTTCGAATTGTTGGTTTCGTTTAGCTTTTAAAATGAATTTGTCAGCAGAAGAAGATATGTAAAATGGCAAAAGAACGTTATTAATACGTGGTAAGATGAGGAATTTTCTGCAAGATAGACTTTTTACAGATTATCTAAGGAAAGAAACCAACTATAGGCTGCATATCGTCTCTACCAAGTCAAACGATCGAATATGCAAATCGGAGCAAACTAGAGAACGAACATATTCTATCAATTCACGAAGTAATATATTGACAAATAGTCATATTAGATACTTTATTTAAGGCTATTCTAAAGGGGTTAGATTTGCGACAAGCCATATCGTCCACAATCTAAGAGCAAAATCTCGAATCTGAAAAACGAGTTTTTGCATATTCGATATTGTGGCATGTTAGGGATAATATGTAGATACAACTAGTTTTCCTAAGTAATTATTAGTTTGGTCCCCCAGAAACGACGAATTCAGTTCGAGGGTTGCCATTAATCTAAACTAACTTAAGGCGAAGATGGGCAATTTCTGGATAGTGGATTATATTTGGCCTATAACGACGTCCAAGTCTTCGGTCTGGACCAGAGGTCAGATAGCGGACTGGACACTTACTGAGTGTTTCTGAATATTAGGGGATAAGACCCCGTTGTGGAAGATGTTTGGCCTACTACGACTTGCAGGTTTGTAGCCAAGGGCTTAGGTCAATAGCGGACTGGACACTTACTGTCTGTTGCTGGATATTAGTTGATAAGACCACGTTGTGGACTATGCTTGGCCTACTGCGACTTGCAGGTTTGTAGCCAAGGGCTTAGGTCAATAGCGGACTGGACACTTACTGACTGTTGCTGTATATTAGGGGATAAGACCACGTTGTGTACTATGCTTGGCCTACTGCGACTTGCAGGTTTGTAACCAAGGGCTTAGGTCAATAGCAGACTGGACACGTACTGTCTGTTGCTGGATATTTAGGAATGAGACCACGTTTTGGAAGATGCTTGGCCTACTATAACGGCCAGGATTATAGTCAAGGACTTAAGTCAAATAGCGGACTGGACACTTACTGCCTGTTGCTGGATATTAGGGGATAAGACCGCGTTGTGTACTATGGTTGGCCTACTTCGACTTGCAGGTTTGTATTCAAGGGCTTAGGTCAATAGCGGACTGGACACGTACTGCCTGTTGCTGGATATTAGGGGATAAGACCCCGTTGTGGAAGATGCTTGGCCTACTGCGACTTGCAGGTTTGTAGTCAAGGGCTTAGGTCAATAGCGGACTGGACACGTACTGACTGTTGCTGGATATTAGGGGATAAGACCACGTTGTGGAAGATGCTTGGCCTACTTGCAGGTTAGTAGTCAATGGCTTAGGTCAATAGCGGACTGGACACGTACTGACTGTTGCTGTATATTAGGGGATAAGACCACGTTGTGGAAGATGCTTGGCCTACTGCGACTTGCAGGTTTGTAGCCAAGGGCTTAGGTCAATAGCGGACTGGACACTTACTGAGTGTTTCTGAATATTAGGGGATAAGACCCCGTTGTGGAAGATGTTTGGCCTACTGCGACTTGCAGGTTTGTAGTCAATGACTTAGGTCAATAGCGGACTGGACACGTACTGACTGTTACTGGATATTAGGGGATAAGATCCCGTTGTGTACTATGCTTCGCCTACTTGCAGGTTTGTAGTCAAGGGCTTAGGTCAATAGCGGACTGGACACTTACTGCCTGTTGCTGTATTTTAGGGGATAAGACTGCTTTGTGTACTATGCTTGGCCTACTGCGTCTTGCAGGTTTGTAGTCAAGGGCTTAGGTCAATGGCGGACTGGGCACTTACTGCCTGTTGATGGATATTAGGGGATAAGACCACGTTGTGGAAGATGCTTGGCCTAATACGACGTCCAGGACTGTGGTCAGGGGTTTAAGTCAAATAGCGGACTCGACATGCACTGACTGTTGCTGGATATGGGGGACGAACACTAAGTTGTACCTATCCAAACCCTCCACTCCCTCCCTCCTGGCTTTGGGTCCTTTGACCACAATACGCTTTGATCCCTCCTTCTGTAAACATCCAGAACCCGTCAGCCTTAAGTCCTCCTTATATTATCCTCCTGCTTGTCCAATGTATTTTAGTTGTTTTCCTTATTTTTATTTATGTTTGAATGTACTTGCATGTCTATGCAGACATGAATGTATTGTATACACATGTTTATATGTATAGGTAGTATGTTTTTATAGTCCAAGAACTGGTAACGCACTTTTCATGAAGTGTTTTATGCACATTGAAATTTGCTATAAAATACCTCTTGGGTAGATAAGAAGGCAAATACGTGTTAGCTAGACTTACCGTGGAACACCAGGTACAAGGAAATGGGCTTATTTATTATTCATGGTTTGCCTTATTTATTATTCATTGTGAAATTGCTTTAATTTGCAATATTTTTACATAAAAGATATTTGGCTTCTGTATAATACACTATTTCTGGGCAATATTGTGTTGCACCTTTACCCTGTGTTTCACAGTAAATCTAGACAACACATATTTACCTTCTTATCTACCCAAGAGGTACGTTATAGCAAAAATTCAAGGTGCATAATACACTTCATGAAAAGTGTGTTACCAGCTCTCTGACTATTAAGCATATTTGCTCAACGCAAACTCATTCAAATACTTAGTTTATTTAATTCCTAATGTTGTTATCCCTGTTTTGTTTTGTGTTTTCTCTCTTAAAGAGAGAAAATGTTACTGAGTTTATCAGTATACAAACATGTATATTTCTATGGAGATATTCAGTGACTTTCCGTCTCCGTAACAACAATTGATGAAAGTTTGGGACAACTACAAATATTAACATGGATTGTATTCGTTATTGAATAAATATTTCTTATAATGGCGAAGTCTGCTGGAAGAGCTACTGGCGCCATCTTTTAGGAGGTGATATAGATTTCATAGTTCTTGCAGAGGTAGGAGGGTGGGTTGTTTACAGTTGGCAGGTCTAGAGGGGGGGGTTTGTTTACACTGGACTTCTTCAGCCAGCCTCGGATGGCAGAAAATCATTCATTTAGGAGAAAATCATGAGAAATCTCAGAGTTTTTCATGATGGTACTGCAGTAATATTTTTAAACACTTTTAGTCATATTCTCATGGTAAATTACTTTTTTTTTATTAATTTATTTATTTTTATTTAATATTTTTTATAATTGTATTTCCATTAAGCATTGTGTTTTCTTTTAATTTTTGATCTATTTTGCATATTATTTTATTGATTTAGGGCACTATATATATGTACCTATATAACAGCACGTGACAGAAATAGACACGATGTAATAATTTATAGACCCAATAAATATTAAATTAAACTACATTTATAAAATAAAATTCCCACCTTTATTTAACATCTGTAGCCTTAATACCCATAAAAAAATCGATGAAGGGGAGCATCATTTAACAAAATAATGATAATATTGAATACACCGAAAATAAATTAAGTATATTGGTAAATAAAAAACGCCCGACTCGCATGAACTACGTCATCTTAGCGTGTTTTGTTAACACTCTCATCCCTAGTGCCCTTTAGGAAGCATGGAATAAAAACTGTTATTTTTTTTGTTTCAAGTTTTTTGGAATTTTTTGTGGAAAACATACTTTGATGCCATTGTTTCATTTTTGATAAATTTAAACATTTATTCCAATAACACATAGCAGAGAGGTCTCCCGTGGTCTAGTGGCTAGCGCGCTGGAATCATAAGCGGGAGATGGTGGGTTCGATCCCCACCAGGCTCGCTGAGACAATTACTGGATGCGACACTAATGGCCAAGAATTATGTCGATGCGCCGTAAAAAAAAAAAAAAAAAAAAAAAAAAAAAAAAAAAAAAAAAAAAAACATAGCAGAAAAAGTCCGACTCGCAGATACAAAGAGAAACCCTAAATTTAAGCACCGATTTCTCCACATGAGACTGCTCTATCGACAATTGCACTTCCGGGTTGCCTGATAACAGGATAAGTTTGTTTTTCCCTCTACAGAAAGTGAGAAAAAACGCCCAAATGGAAATATTAATTTTTAATGGGTAAAGGGACATGCAAGAATAATAGGTAATGAAATATCTGTCTAAATTCGCACTAACAAGTATTCAACTCTACAGCGGATACCAAAATAATATAAGATATATATGTACGAGTACATTAGGTAATTCAGAAGACAGATGGTGATGATATATCCTCTACTTTGGTTATTTTAAATTTATGTTCTTGAAACGTCTAATTGTTTACATTGTGCTTTGATTAATAGCCGTGTATTTGTGTAGGATGATTTAATTGTAGCTTTTGAACTGCTGACCTGTCTCCATATTGATCTCGTCTATCTTTACGCCTATTCCGTATTTCCTCATCTAGATGGGTTTGCTGTGAATCTTTAGCATCAACTGCAAGTCATTTCTGTGATATTCAATTTAATGGGCTAATGACTATTGTAGTTCAATCACAATAATTAAAAAGTCCGTCACGCAGGAGCTGCATAACTAAGCACTTTCCTCAGAATTGGGTAGTGTCGAGTGCATTCCTGAATAATTTGCTTAAAATAACCTATATAGATAAATAATTTAATTTTAATTTTTTTTTAATTTTAACGTCCATTTATTATTAACTAAGAATTTTAGGACGGGTTATCTATAGGTTACCACCCTTTTCTAGCCAGGATAGGAGCGATGCCTTTTCTTGTTTCTAAGAAAAAGCCACCACCCCTAGTGGGAATTGAACCCACGACCATTGGCGCGGAGTGTTAAGTGCTCACGCCTTAACCCTCTCGGCCATCGGGTCTCCAAAATATATAGATAAATAAAATAAAAACATAAATTGTTCTACTCTTTTGCATTTTTTATGAGCAATTAGCACTCTGTTTCAAATATTAATTTTATAATTAATTTCCTTCCAGAGGTTTGTGAATGCGTGGTACTACACTACGTAATAAATACACAAAGCTTCACATTTCATCTATTGATCTTGATGAGTTACGCGAACCTACGTTTGGCGGAAGAATTCAATTCAAACATATTACAAAGTAACACACCCCTCCCCCTTCCGGATAGACCGATTTAGTTCATTCTTACAACACTTCATTTTTATTAGATAGCCAGGACGTATAAAGATTTTCGTAGGAATTACGACCAGTATAAGGAAATTAGTAATTTCTGTCCGGAGTAAACCCTCCTTTCTAGTCAACCGATTTAGTTAATTTTTATAACAAATTTTTCTCTTCAGTTGACCACAACGAATACCGAGTTTCATTGAAATATATTAAAATTTGTGGCTGGTATTGGCAAATAACTACTTTTGCTCCGGAGTAACCCCCCCCCCCCCCCTCCAGATGGACCGATTTTGTTGGTTAACGAACTCGTTCAATCGTTTGCTGGGAGAATACTACATTCCAAGTTTCGTGGCGAAAAAACAATAATTCTGGCCTGTATCGTGTTAACGGACATATATATATATATATATATATATATATATATATATATATATATATATATATATATAGATAGATAGATATATAGATAAATTTGAAGGGGGGTCATTTTCGATGTCTACTAGGTAGGATTAATAAAGATTCGAAGAAATTTTTCAAAAATTCCGTCATGAGTGCAACCTCAATAGGTACTTTCCTTCGGAGGAAAGTGCTGAAAACAACTATTCCTAATTTATGATTGGATGTGAAATAAAAAAGAAAAATCAGTCTTGTAGATGACCACAAGGTCTCAAAGAGTCAGATACTGTAGAAGAACTTGATTCTTGTTCATAAGGTGTACTACAAAGATTGTTTTTAGTACTATACTAAGGAAGACGATTCTTGGTCATAAGGTGTACTACAAAGATTGTTTTTAGTACTATACTAAGGAAGACGATTCTTATTCATAGGGTGTACTACAAAGATTGTTTTTAGTACTATACTAAGGAAGACGATTCTTGTTCATAAGGTGTACTACAAAGATTGTTTTTAGTACTATACTAAGGAAGACGATTCTTATTCATAGGGTGTACTACAAAGATTGTTTTTAGTACTATACTAAGGAAGACGATTCTTATTCATAAGGTGTACTACAAAGATTGTTTTTAGTACTATACTAAGGAAGACGATTCTTGTTCATAAGGTGTACTACAAAGATTGTTTTTAGTACTATACTAAGGAAGACGATTCTTGTTCATATGGTGTACTACAAAGATTGTTTTTAGTACTATACTAAGGAAGACGATTCTTGTTCATAAGGTGTACTACAAAGATTGTTTTTAGTACTATACTAAGGAAGACGATTCTTGTTCATATGGTGTACTACAAAGATTGTTTTTAGTACTATACTAAGGAAGACGATTCTTATTCATAAGGTGTACTACAAAGATTGTTTTTAGTACTATACTAAGGAAGACGATTCTTGTTCATAAGGTGTACTACAAAGATTGTTTTTAGTACTATACTAAGGAAGACGATTCTTATTCATAAGGTGTACTACAAAGATTGTTTTTAGTACTATACTAAGGAAGACGATTCTTGTTCATAAGGTGTACTACAACGATTGTTTTTAGTACTATACTAAGGAAGACGATTCTTATTCATAAGGTGTACTACAAAGATTGTTTTTAGTACTATACTAAGGAAGACGATTCTTGTTCATAAGGTGTACTACAAAGATTGTTTTTAGTACTATACTAAGGAAGACGATTCTTATTCATAAGGTGTACTACAACGATTGTTTTTAGTACTATACTAAGGAAGACGATTCTTGTTCATATGGTGTACTACAAAGATTGTTTTTAGTACTATACTAAGGAAGACGATTCTTGTTCATAAGGTGTACTACAAAGATTGTTTTTAGTACTATACTAAGGAAGACGATTCTTGTTCATAAGGTGTACTACAACGATTGTTTTTAGTACTATACTAAGGAAGACGATTCTTAAGATTTCACCACCAGGCAAGACCAGATTAGTTACGTATTTTATGTTGTTGTTTTCTCCGTTTAATCAAGTCCACACTTTTCGTGTTTCTAATAAGATTATATTTTTTTTCTTTTTCTTTTTTTCTTTTCTTGTTTATGCATTTATTTTTTTTTTCATAGCCCCCATTTTTTTAATATTTATTTGTTTATATTGAACTATTTAATTATATTCTCATCCCCTCTGAATACTGTTTTATCATTGCTCCAATCTCCTCTTCTTGCCCCGGTATTCTACAATCCCTCCGTAATCACTACCTTATTTTATTATTATCACTTATGTACATATGTACTTATGTTTTATTTTATTATTTAAGGCTTTGTTAATAATATTTAAAAACGTTGTTTCTGTTTTTGTTTCTTCTTTATGTCTAGTTTTATATTTTGGTTAAATTTGTTTATTCAACCAGATGTATTTATTTTTTATTCTTATAAAGTCCCAGAGTAAAGTATATTTTTCATTCATTTCATTCATTCATACTTTAAATAAATGTTTGATTCTACCTTCATCCAATTATATTCCATTGTTTATCTATATTTGATTGGAAAAAGGGAATTAATAATGCGTTCTTCAATGTCAAAAGAATCTTTAAATCATTTGATAAGGTTAATATATGTTTTCTGAACATTAAGAATGAATGTGGCTATTGAGGTATTATATTTTAAAAATCCTAAAGTCTGTAAATGTATTTTAAAAAATTAGTTGTTTTTTTTTGTTTTTTTTTTGGTTAATTTTAAGTGCATCGACTGCCAAGGCCAATAGCACTCTTTTAACTCATTCTATTTTTGGGGTTCGGTAGCTCATTACATACGTTTAAACGTACATAAACCCAGCCAAACATGCGTACTTTCATTGTTCATAGGTCCTTATACATTCACTCTCAAACTCATATACATACATATACACACCCATACACACACAAACATATCTATACATACTAGTTCCGTTTTTAACATATGACGGAACTAGATATGAGCCTATCATTTAAATCTAAACTTAAATATTAAATGTACCTATAAATAGAATTTAGGTCCATTTTAAACAAATATTAGAACTAACCTTACAGCTAAACCTAACTAAATACCGTAATCTAGAAGTAGTATATACATATTTACATTGATATATGTCCAATAATGAGTAACATGCAAAGATTACACAATAAATACAGTCACACAATAAATGCAGTCACACAATAAATACAGTCACACAAGAAAATACATCCACACAATGAATACAGTCATACTATAAATGCAGTCCTGCTTTATTTAAAACATTAGTATACACAGTTATGCTATTTTATTTATAAGCTCATCCATCTTTTATATTTCGGATATAAGTTATGTAAAGTCACGTGTGGCCAGTATTTTGACGAGTGATCACCAGGAGATATCATTAAAGGATGGCAACCTATCTATAGCCCGGCACTAATAACCAAGCAGTTGATACCGAAGGCACAGCATATTTAAGTTTTGGTTGCGTTTGGAGGTAAGGCAGTATGTGGAAAAAAGTCCGTCGCGCAGGAGCTGTAGCAATTTGTTTTTTCCTCAGAATTTTGGGAGTGTAGACTGCATTCCTGAATAGTTTGCTTAAAATAACCTATATAAATACCTAATATAAAAACATGAATGAGCGACTGTTTCAATTATTAATTTTGTAATTATTGTTTTTTCCAGAGTTTTGTGCATATGTGGACCTACACTACTCAATAAATATGTAAAAACTTCACATTTTCGTCTATTGATGTTTTTGAATAATAAAAGCGTCACCATGTAAAAAAAATAACTAATCTAAAAGGAAGGAGATAGGGCGTACCTAGTGGCAGAAGTCAGAACCTTGCAATCCACAAAATCATAAGAAAACAGAGGCATCCTAGCGGCAGCTTTGCCAACCAAAGTTTTAGCGCGTGAATTGTATTCAAACAGTACAAAGTAGACTCACCCCCTCCCTTCCCAGAGACCGATTTAGTTCATTTCTCCAACACATCTTTCTCATTAGATACCCACGACTTATACCGCGTTTCATTACAATAAAGCAGAAATTATGACCGGTATTAATCAAAAGGGTCCCGAGTAAACCCTACCTCCTAATGAACCGATTTGACTTTATTTTTACAAAATATTTTTCTCTGTATAGGACCACAATGAATACCGAGTTTCGTTGGATTATATAAAAAAATACGGTTGGTAGTGGCAAATTGGTAATTTAGACATGGAAAGTTTTCGGACATTGGTATATTTTCTAAAATATCTCTAAAACATCTGGAAAATAGTGGTAAGCGATAGATGACCGTTTCAAGGCTTACTAAATTCTCGACAAACAGGATTCTGATGTAATTTCGATGGGGCATTTTAGTAAAAATGGTAAAGAAATGAGAAACATTGTTATAATTTCCAAGAGCGAACGTCGAGAAGGAAGACGGAGAAAATTCTCCTTAGGATCAGTTTTCTGTCAAACGCTTATATTAGTTCTCTTTGAGATTTTATTCTATGTTTTTCGAGAAAGATCAATATTTATCGACAAATGCTTTTATTCCTTTATTAATGGCACTAGGGGTATGAACAAAATCGCTTTATGGTGACGTAGTTCCTGCGAGACTCACTTTTTGTGCCTTCTGGGTAAATTAAATATCGAAAAATGGAAGCCGATTTGCTTTGAGAAAGATTATATCATATGCAAATGTCGGACACTTTCCGCAAAGGGATATCTGAATTTTGGTGCAGACTTCATTGATGTTACAAGGAAACACAAGTGGGATACCACAGCTGATCCTTACTATCCTCTTATGGTTTTTGACTGACCCGGTTTTTCTGTAATAACAGTCCGGTACGGAGGGTGGCACAATAGGTCTTATTGGGGGTTATCCTGATTAGGTCTTGTTGCGGTTTATCCTGATCTAACGTACCGGACACTAGAGTCTAAATCTAAACCTAAAACTAAGAAAGCTGATTTTGTCATGAAACAGAACTGATAAGGATGGTGCTAATGACCTCAGCAATCGATGCACAGTAAAAACAAAGCACACAAGAAATATCAATATATTTGGCTAATTCCCAACTGTTCTAGAACATCCAAGTTATACGGAAGGGTTCGTGTGTGTGTGTTACATGCGTTAGTCGGTGTTTGTGTTTTAGAAAAAACATTTTGACCTAATAATGCCTGTAGGTGCTGCCGGCGCCAGGAAGGCTGGCTAGTCCGACTCCTGCTCCCCAGCAGCAAACAACTCCCTCCCCCAGCATTTATACCATCTTCAGCAGGGCTGCCAACTTCCCATCTCTTCCTTTCTATGCCCTACATCTGGGTAGCCATGACAACAAAAACTCTATACATGTAACTATGACGACTACCACACTTTTGTCTCGCCGTACTTCCTCCCTCCCTTCATAGGGAGGAACATGTGGCGTCGAAGCGATAATGCAATCAGGAAGTGTCGACTAGAAAAGTTTACGTTTCAGAACTCATAGGTCACGAAAGTAACGGTGGTTCAAATTTGTGCACAGCTGCCCCATCAAAAGCGAAGGTGATTCGCTTTTGATGAAATTTAGTACCAAAAATCCATGCCTGAAAAAAGACGCAGTTCATTAACCTGCAGAATCCTTCCACCGGAAACTGCATTTCTTAGCCCGAGAAAAGCATAGTGCTTTCGGCTTTGTTTATATTGGCTTCCAGGTACCTACCTATTTATAGGATTTCTAATCTAGGGAAACTATTTGTAAGGAGATATTTCTAATATTTTTCAAGAAAAGTGGATAAAACTAGTTTTCATAACTAATTTTCTTTTCGGGTACTTCAGTCGAAACATTTTCTAGATGTATGATATTCATCGGAAGTAAGAGTTTGTTACGTTGGAGTATTAGAAAAAAATATTGTAAGTAGATAATTGGGAAATATCTCCCAAGTAGAGAAGTGGGAATTCCATTTGAAAACTTTAATTTATACTAAGGTTACTGTTACATAACTAAATATCATAAACCATAGCTAAAATGAGAGAAAAGGTTGATTGAGAAAGAGCTAGTTAGAGTGACTATTATCAATTTGGGAGGTAAGGGGTGTTATTATTTGGGCTGACCTACCTTTGACAAACATCTGGGCTGAGCCCTCAGGAACTGGTATGGACTCTGTCTAGGCAGAGGTACGCCAACCCTTATAAACCCTTCACCCCACCTCTGCTCTAGTTCGTGGCTCCTGACGAGATTTACCTCGTCAGGTCTTGGACTTAACGGGATCTATCTTACGGGGGTTACCTCGCGTGTCTGCCACGTGGTGTGTAAATGACCCAGGAGCAACGTTTGCGATTCGTTGTTCCCACATCTCCAGTGATGGACACCAACTTTTTTTCTAGGCCTGGGACATCCAGGAATACTGGGCCTTAGAGGACACACACACACACACACACACACACACACAAACATGATATATATATATATATATATATATTTTTTTTTTATGCTTGTTTTTCGTCGCTGGGTTGATATTATTGGATGGAACGGAATTTTTCTTCCGCGGTGGTACTCCTCTCTTTAACTGTTAGGCTTCCACGGTCCGAGTCATTACAAATATTATAGTCTTCTGGTATTGATCGTGTCACAAACTTCTTTGCCGACGTTTCGCTAGTCATACTGCCAGCTTCCTCAGGGCTTAGTCTGAGAATCCTCCTTCCTTCTTCCAGGAATATTTCGATGTGTACAGCCAGGTCATTGTTGTTTCTTCCTCGGTGGTTGCCGTGGGAATGACATTTTAGCGCGGTTCCTCCCTCCCCCATAGGGAGGAACCCCGCTTATAAGGTTGATACAATGAAACAATCCGGAAGTGCCGACTAGAAAATTTCGCGTTTCAGAACCCCTAGAGACCAAAAATAACGGTGGTTAAAATTTGTATATATATATATATATATATATATATGTATATATTTATATATATATATATATATATATATATATATATATATATATATATATATATATTTGTCTGTTCGCGGATTTCTGGCTTCCCTGATGGTCCGATTTTGATGAAATTTGGTACAAAAATCTGTCGTCCAATTTGAAAGGTCAAGTTCGTTAACCAGCAAAATCCGCCCACTGGAAGATGGCGTTTGGGGCGAAATTCGCGCAAAAAAAATCGTAGCGCTTACGTTTTTGAGTTCATAAGCTTGTAAGTACTCGTTTTATAGGCTTCTTTGGCTAGTAAAACGAATGAAACCATTTTCAAGGCGATAGCTTTAACCGTTTTTGAGAAAATTGGAAAAATACTTTTTGAATACCGTTTTTGGTTTGGGTACTTAGAATCATGGGATTCAGTTGAAACATTTTCTGCATGTTTTACTATCATTCAAACTAATATGTTGAAATTTTGGTTACGTTTGGAGTTAAGGAAGGGTTAGAATAAAATATTTTATTGACAGACATAAAAAGTTTTGGTAACTCTGTATATTTTCCTTAATATCTCGAAAAAGGTTGAGAATCTTGGCAAACGAAAGAATACCATTAGAAAGCTTACTAAATGCTCTACAAAGAAGGTTCTAATGAAAGTTTTGATTAGGCGATGTCAATCGGAGAAATAAGTGCTTAAAACATTAAAGTAATGGATTTTGCTTATTCGAACTGTTCTTTTTGTCTGTTTTTATTCCTTGTTATTTTTTAATTGCTTATATTTGGATAATGTATTTTACAATAAAACAGATTAGGCAAAATAAGAAAAATAATTCATTGTTAGAAACATAGCTTGCCAACAGAAAAAGATTCGATGACGTCTTTTGAATATTTTCAATTGCCTTTATGCTGTTGGTTTTTTTATTTTATTTTTTAATTGATTTTATCTGTAGAATTATTACTATAGTAAAAGAACACAGGAATATGTGAAAATTGTTGATATTTTCCAATTCATTGAAACGTATGAAATGAAGTATCGCTAGAAGAGGTTTCTAGGGTCTTGCGGACCCGACCCTAACCCCAGGTATAGCCATAAAACCCTTTGAACAAAGGCCGAGGAAAATATTATCTGTTTCTATTCTATGCTTTTCAAATGAGAATAGGGATATGAACAAGAACCGGGGTCTCCCGTGGTCTAATGGCTAGCGCCTTGGATTCATAAGCGGGAGATGGTGGGTTCGATTCCCAACCTCCGGCAGGAATTTTATCATCCCACGGCTCGCTGGTAAAATTCCTCGCTAAACCCTAGATGTCGGCGCTAATGACCTAGATGTAGATGAGCCGTAAAAAAAAAAAAAAAAAAAAAAGAAAAGAAAAAAAAGAACTGGAACCGCGCTAAGATGACGCAGTTCCTGCGAGTCGGACTTTTTTCTCGATCTGGGCGTCCTATCTCCTCTCTAGCCCCAGTATCGCCGGACCATGGTGTTCAAGCTCCCTGGTGTTAGTTGGGAAACCGTCCGTTAGTAGCGCTGATGGTATTGCGTGTTTTTTTCTTCTTCTATTTTCCTAGCCGTAAGGTTTTATATGATTGATGTTTGTTTTTCGTCGCTGGGATGATATTTTTGGATGGAACGGCATTTTTCTCCAGCGGTGGTACCCCTCCTCACTTCTTCCTGGAATATTTCGATGGGTTCATCTCCATCTTCATCGAGAAGGAGTACCACCGCTGGAGAAAAATGCCGTTCCACCCAATATATATATATATATATATATATATAATGACGGAATCATTTTCGGTATTTACTAGGTACGATTATGATTTGAAGAAATAAATGTCACCACGAGCGTAATCTCACCAACATTCTTTCGGAAAGTGCTAAAAACTCAACCCAGTAGAAGTGGGAATCGATCCCGCATCTCTTTAGGTATGTAGCGGACAACCTACCACGGGGACTCCCTTGGGCTCTGGCAATCAGCAAGTCATTTATCTCTGTCAAGGGTTCTTTTGTCGCCGCTAACTCTCTTTGTCTATCGACCTTAGAACAGTTAGCGTTCTGCTGACTCTTCAACATTCTTAAACCTTTAGAAGGGGAGGAAAGGGTTGTATCGGTGTTGATTAATTTTAAAGGTAGCAATAAACTGTGTATACTTTAAGTGATCCGATATCGTGTCACGCTTCTACCAGGATAGGATTTCTTAGATATTTTTCCCTGAAAAAAAATGCCCGCATCGCCGTAGTTGTTAGGAAGCCATGAATAGCCCGGTATAATGAAGATGCGCCATGAAATAATATTTCACAACTACATACACCAACACTGACGCACTTATTTCTCCGATTGACATCAACCCATCGAAACTTACATTAGAACCTCATTTGTAAATAATTCAGAAAGATTTCGAGTGGACACTTCCCACGATTTTCTAACCATTTTCGAGACATAAATAAAATATACAAAGATCTCAAAACTCTTCATGTAAATTAATAAAATATATTTTTTCGAATTCTTCCTTAACTCCAAACGCAACCAAAATTTAAATATGTAGTAGATTAGATGGATGTAAAACGTCTGGAACAAGTTTAAAATCAATCAATCGTTTCTGAATCCCCAAACAGAAAATTAGTTTCTAAAAGTAGTTGTATACCTTTTTCTCTTAAACAATTACAGATATCGCTTTAAAAGTGGTTTCGTTCGTTTTCGTGCGTCAAGGAACCTATAAGCATATGAACTCGAAAACGTTAGCTTTATGATTTTTTCGCACGGGTTTCGCTCGAAAAGCCATCTTCGGAATCTGATGGTTAACAACCTTAACCTTTTAAATTAGAGAATATTTGTTACTAAATTTCATAAAAATCGGAATATTTTCCGAGCTTACGAGAGAGTGAGCAGATATATATATATATATATATATATATATATATATATATATATATATATATATATATATATTTGTATTTTCGCGTTAATGCGAAATTCGTCTCGCAGAGTAATCTTTTATTCTACAAAAAGCTTTTGAAGAAGTAAAAGCTTCAAAACTACCCTTAGATTGCTAAAGAAGAAAAGAAGTGGTATTGACCCGTTTTAGAATAAGCCATACTTTCCTTATGACAAACTACGCTCTTCCGATTCGTAGTTCATATAATGTGCAACTCACTGTAAAACACATCTTGGAGAACTTCTCAAAGGAGCAATACGATAAGTGATCCAACATCGTAAACTTTTATAACGCTCTACGACTTCTCGATTCGCGCAACGCTCCAGTGCACACTTTTTCACAGTTTTTTTTTTTCAGCATTCAGATCATGTCATGAGATCCTAGGAGAAAGATTTTATTGTTGCTTATCGGTACTTTCAACAGCGGAAACGGATATCTAGAAAATAGTAGATACGCAGGTACACGCGCACACACACGCACACACACACACACACACACATATATATATATATATATATATATATACATAAATTCTTCTTTTTGCAGCGCACTGACAACATTAGCGCCGACATCCATGGCACGGCCCGGAAGTTCCTCAACTGGCCCTGAGGTGAGAAAAATCCCTGCCTCAGATCGGACTCGAACCCCCATCTATCTATCTAAGGCATTAGCCACTGGACCACAGGGAAATCCCCTACATACATATTTTGTCCACAATATTTAAAATCCTAGTATTGACGTGGCCATTGTAAGGGAAGAGTCGCCTTAATAGAATTAGGCTGTATTTCTAGTTTAGTGAGTTTTTTTAGCTCCTGAGGTGTGAAACATGTAGAGCTTACATAAAATAAATTGAATTTATTTTGTTAATTCTCTTTTATTGACATTCCGCCTGGATTATATCGGACTATAATATGTAATTTTCTTGATTTATGATTAGTTTCATCGGGCCTTCATAAGCGGGTTTCGTCCTGATGGGAGAGGATGGAAACGCTCAAAAATCATAATGAGAAACATTTAGTGATTGATTATAAAGCTATTACGGGGAATTGGTTTTGCGGGTGTGAGTGTATGAGGCTAATGGCAGGCCAAGGCGGTGTGTAAGGTTTTGGGTGTGTAAGCATTCTATGATGGGTTTTGTGGGTGTGTAAGCTTGATTCCCGGCACGAGGGAAACCATTTGTAAACTGTCAGGGTAAACTGCTCCTGCTTCTGACAGACTTAGCTTCACGCCATTTTGTATACATTAGCAGCTGAGCATGTCCACGGACCGGCTTGCAATAAACATCACATCGCCACTTCATCATACTCCTGTAAAAGGGTCATCTTGAAGGATGTCGACGAACATAACAGATGACAAAGAGGATGTGAAATGACCCTTTTAGATTTTATTATTTACACTGGAACAATATACAATATTAACCCTTGAGACACAACGTGGGGTCACCCGTGACCCCTGAATTCTGAAAATGTTTGTTATCTCCTACACATTCGAGCTGTTGTTTTTAACAATTGCGAATTTTTTAACATACACTCGTTGAGTGTATTATATTCTGGGAAAAATCTAGAATTCCTAACAGAGCTATACCTAAATGTGTAAAACAACTTGTGGTTCTTCACAATGCTTGGAGAGAGTTGCAAAAAAAAAAAAAAAAAAAAAAACACACAAGCGCCGATAGGGCTTTAAAAATAATTTAGACTATTTCGATAAACCACGCGAAAATGCTTTTGAGTGTATGAAAATCAAATCTTTGATTAACAACCAGGGCGTCCAGGATGGTTAGGAAGTGTTGATAAAAAGTTAGACTAACAAGAAGAAATAGCAAGACTGAAAATATTAAAAGAAGGGAGAGAAACAGACATGAGCAAATGTGTTCCGAAAGTTTGTTATCATCTTTTACTACACAAAATTTTATACAAACGCAAGAACATCACGATCAACATACTAGCTCTGGTGAATTGCTTTAGGAACCCTTGCCTTCGATATCTGAAACGATTAGCTCTAGAATTAGTACAAAAAGGGGAAGGAAAGACTTTATCACGCATAAGTTAGTTGCAACTTTAGATAGATGCCAATTAAGCACAAGGGATCCTGCCTGTATACTTCAGGCTGTAGTAGAAGCACTAGATCTTAGCTGTGATGATTTACCAATAAAAAAATCGTCTATTTAACGCATTCACACTCAGAGTAGGAAATATAGAGCGGAATCTACAAAATCAGATTTTTAGAATAATAAGCCCGAAACGGTGACCTTTCGCTGGAATGGAAAATTATTACCTGTACTCGAAGTGAGAAGTTGTAAAGAAGAACACATGCCAATTGTTATTTCATTTGGAGAAAAAGAACAACTTTTGGCAGTACTAAAACTGGAGAGCTCTTCCGGTCAAGATCAAGCAAATGCTGCGGTTAACGCACTTTATGAATGGAACCTGAATGACGCAAGTGCAAATAATGTGCTGTAATACCACTGTTCCAATACTGGACGATTGAAAGGAGCTTATGTACAATTTGAACAAAAATTAGTGCCAATATTTTAGTAATACAACAATACAAGAATTATTGGGAACTGATTGAACTATCTATTATTTTCTTAGGAGGAGATAAGGAAAAAACATATCCGATCCTGTACTGACAAGGTGATCGTAATAGAGAGTCAGGCTTTTCTCATAGAGAGTCAGGCTATACCTGTGACAATGACATTATAAAACGACTCAATACCTTCCTGTACTGACAAGGTGATCATAATAGAGAGTCAGGCTTTTCTCATAGAGAGTCAGGCTTTTCTCATAGAGAGTCAGGCTATACCTGTGACAATGGCATTATAAAACGACTCAATACCTTCCTGTACTGACAAGGTGATCATAATAGAGAGTCAGGCTTTTCTCATAGAGAGTCAGGCTATACCTGTGACAATGACATTATAAAACGACTCAATACCTTCCTGTACTGACAAGGTGATCATAATAGAGAGTCAGGCTTTTCTCATAGAGAGTCAGGCTATACCTGTGACAATGACATTATAAAACGACTCAATACCTTCCTGTACTGACAAGGTGATCATAATAGAGAGTCAGGCTTTTCTCATAGAGAGTCAGGCTTTTCTCATAGAGAGTCAGGCTATACCTGTGACAATGACATTATAAAACGACTCAATACCTTCCTGTACTGACAAGGTGATCATAATAGAGAGTCAGCCTTTTCTCATAGAGAGTCAGGCTATACCTGTGACAATGACATTATAAAACGACTCAATACCTTCCTGTACTGACAAGGTGATCATAATAGAGAGTCAGGCTTTTCTCATAGAGAGTCAGGCTATACCTGTGACAATGACATTATAAAACGACTCAATACCTTCCTGTACTGACAAGGTGATCATAATAGAGAGTCAGGCTTTTCTCATAGAGAGTCAGGCTTTTCTCATAGAGAGTCAGGCTATACCTGTGACAATGACATTATAAAACGACTCAATACCTTCCTGTACTGACAAGGTGATCATAATAGAGAGTCAGGCTTTTCTCATAGAGAGTCAGGCTTTTCTCATAGAGATTCAGGCTATACCTGTGACAATGACATTATAAAACGACTCAATACCTTCCTGTACTGACAAGGTGATCATAATAGAGAGTCAGCCTTTTCTCATAGAGAGTCAGGCTATACCAGTGACAATGACATTATAAAACGACTCAATACCTTCCTGTACTGACAAGGTGATCATAATAGAGAGTCAGGCTTTTCTCATAGAGAGTCAGGCTATACCTGTGACAATGACATTATAAAACGACTCAATACCTTCCTATACTGACAAGGTGATCATAATAGAGAGTCAGCCTTTTCTCATAGAGAGTCAGCCTTTTCTCATAGAGAGTCAGGCTTTTCTCATAGAGTCAGGCTATACCTGTGACCTATACCTGTGACAATGACATTATATAACGACTCAATACCTTCCGTTTCTCCAACTTGAAGAAAAGTTGTAACAGTAGTAGTTTCAATATATATTATTTTGTATTAAAAGTAGCCTTAAATATTTCTACATTTAGAGTACAGATATATTTTTCATATTATCAAGTATTCAAATCGACTTATTTAGGTCGCTCCATAGTAGTTATGGGCAATTTTTGAATGAGAATCGATTCCAATCGAAATGAAATACGAATTTCGTAGGTAATTGTAAGTAATCATGAAATGTTCTATATTGAAGATCGATCTTCTAAGCCTAGAAGATCGATATTTTGGATTGCTCTGAAATCGTTGGTCTTTTTTTTGTGGATCGATATTTTCATTTCGATTCGAATCGATTCAAAAGATCGATTCATATTCGAGAATCGTCCATCACTAGTCCTGAGCCACTGTTTACTATTCAAACAGTTCCCGTTGAATTATGGACACATCATGGATCTTCAAAACGTTTTTCATAACATGTCGCATTTTAAATAAATGAAAAACTAATTTTATTCAATCTTAAAAGTCCGAATTGGACAAACTGCTTAATCTGAGCGGGTTTCCATGATCTAGATTGAAAATGGACTATACGATTTACCGTTAGAATAACGAAGTTCCAGCCAGAAAGAGCTTAATCTCTCTCCTTTACCATGATAAAGTAAAGTTCAGTTACTAAAGGGGATTCTGAAAAATATCTATCCCTCTTCAACGATAACGATCTCACCATTTTCTAAACTAATCGCTCCATTTTTATAGAGATTTCTCATTTTAACAATGTCATTTATCACATTCTTCTCCATTTTAGAGCCTTTAAATAACGTGTTTAGATACTCGATCATCGAAGCTGTGAGATCTTCCTGATTGGATCTGTGGCCATACATCCACATTTTCTTCTTGGGTAGATTTATGCAAAGGCCTGCCGTTGTTATTCATCCACATTTGCTGCTTGCATCTATTCCAAAGAAGGCCAGCTGATTCTATTCATCCACACTTCCTGTTGGGGTCTATTTCAGTGAAGGCCTAACGAATCTATACGTCCACATTTTCTACTTGCATCTATTTCAGTGTTGGTTTGCCGGTTCCGTAAATCCACATTTCCTACTACGATCTATTTTAGTAAGGGCTCACCGTTTCCATACATAAAATATTCTTGCTAGGGTCTATTTCAGAGAATGATTACCGATTGCGAACAACCACATTTTCTGCTTGCACCCAGTTCCGCCGATTCCGTACATAAATATACCATACTTGGGTCTATTTTAGTGATGGTCCGACGTTTTAATTCATTTACATTTCCGGCTTGCATCAATTTCAGTGAAGGCTGTGCACAGGTTGTACCTTACATTAAGCAGTTAACGTCTTGCAGATAGACTACACTAAACGTGTCGACCGACTCATCCCACATGACTTATACGATTTACTCACTCTTATGGAAGGGATGACTTAGACGCGTTATCGAGGGAGGGCTTTACTTCTGATCGTATAACGAAAATGATCAGTATACTCCTGACCGATTTATCATATACTTATACGGGGGAAATGACCGGCCACTATAGTTTTTTCACACCCGACCATTCCCCTTCGAACAAGGAGTCGCAAGACAAAGCTTGTTAGCTGTCACAGCTTCTGTCGCTTGGGAGATAGAAACCTAGGCGACGCTAACAGATGATTTCCATCAGAATCATATTAACTATATTAATGCACCTAGGGACTTTATATATAAAGGTATGACAGCTATGTATAACGCAAGTGTATTTGGCTGTGCGCCGTCATATCTAGCCTGATAGCTTATCAGTGTATTGTTTCGGGGTTGATATCCCCTATCTTGATCCTGTTATTATTGGTTCATTAACATGATTGTATATATATTGTTTCAGAGTAAGATGAAGGTGGAGTAGAGATGAGGTGATGCGCCATGAGTTCTGGCCTGCTGGCGGCGGCCCTCCTCCTCCTGGCCAGGCCGCTCGCGTCCAGGAATGCCAGCGTAGATCCTGCGTAAGTATATCACAACTTATTGATTCATCGTCATAATAATTGGTTTTCAGTATTTTATAATAGTTATAATTTATTTTCTTGTTTATTATTATAATTTTTATGTTGCATAAACCTAACCCATTGTCAAGAATTCAAGGAATGGTTGGGATTAAGTTAAGAAGGTTACCACTTATCCGTGGTCTTTCTCTTATTGGTATTTTGTATTTATTGCTGATGTCCTCCCTGCCCATAAATATTCTATTCACAGCGGTAACTTTACCAACTAATGACTGATGTGTTGTAGCATTCCTACCATTAACCGACTAAACACCAAAGTGTTTAACCTAAGCTACCTTTACCTACTGACGAATGAGGTGTTGAACCATGGCTAACAATATCCGACAAATGACCGCGGTGTTGCGCTATGGCTACAATTACCCTGCTAAAGCACGAGGTGTTGATCCATGGCAACCATTACCCTACTAAATACCGAGATGTTGAGTCATAGCTACGATTCCCTACCAAAGAACGAGGCGATGAGTCATGGCCACCATATTCCTACTATATACCGAGGTATTGAGCCATAGCTACCATGAATAGGCTAATGAACAAGGTGTTGAGCAATAGCTACCATGACTAGGCTAAATGCCGAGGTGCTGAACCACGCTACCATGTCTAGGCTAAAGAACAAGGTGTTAAGCCATAGCTACCATGACTAGGGTAAATGCCGAATTGTTGAACCACGGCTACCATGAATAGGCTAAATACCGAGGTGTTGAACCACAGCTACCATGACTAGACTAAAGAACAAAGTGTTGAGCCATAGCTACCATGACTAGGCTAAATGCCGTGGTGTTGAACCACGGCTACCATGACTAGGCTAAAGAACGAGGTGATGGACCACAGCTACCATGACTAGACTAAAGAACAAGGTGTTGAGCCATAGCTACCATAACTAGGCTAAATGCTGTGGTGTTGAACCACGGCTACCATGACTAGGCTAAAGAACGAGGTGTTGGACCATGGCTACCATTACCCTACTATAGTCTGATATGTCGAGCCATGGCTACCAGTACCTAATAAAGGCCGAGGTGTTGGACCATGGCTACCATTACATGCCTAAATACCGAGATGTTGAACCGTACCTACCATGACTAGGCTAAGGAACGAGGTGTTGAACCACGGCTACCATTACCTAAAGGTGTTTGCTGCTCCGACTAAAGGTGTTTCCTGCACTTCTCCCTAATTGCTAGTTGCTGGATGCCGAGTTCTAATGAAGGCTCATTACCTTCAACCACTTGTCTTTAACCTTCCGCCATTATTTACGCCAATTATTTTTCTATGCCTTTAACCAGCGAGAAATATTTTGGAAATGCGCGTTCCGATGCCTCCACAATCCTAACGCGCAAGGGATATGTTTTCTCGTCATGTTTTTCTAGAAACCATTTACATCTGAGATGAGCAATGTGTATTTCTTCAAACATTGATAGCATTTTTGAATTTTCATCATGGTCTAAGATCCCGGTATACAACGACCTTCATCGAGCTGGTTAATGGATGAAAATTATTTTATACTAAATTAATTATGTCAATAAATATATTTTGAATGGGTTGCCTGAAAAAAGTCAGTCCAGAATATGAATTATTAAAAATTTGACACTCCATACCACCGTATTCGTAATGAAATGATCTTTATTTTAACTTAACTTTAATTCATTAATCAGACCGATGCAAGTTACTCGTTTCGAGTTACCTGTTTACACCCGGGAACCCAAGAGTTGTGACAGGAAAAAAATAGGCAACCTATCGTTTGCATATTCTATAGGCTTCATACTTTCGATTGGTATGGAATATGTCTATTAACCAAACCGATGCAATATAAAAAAAAAAGTTTTAATTTTTAATAAATCATGTTCTGGACTGATTTTTTTCAGGCAACCCATTCAAAATATCTTTATTGACAAAATTAATTTAGTATAAAATAATTTTCATCCATTAACCAGCTCGATGAATCCCGGGATCTTAGACCATCAAACTTCATTCAATCTGGTCGATAGTATATGTATATATATATATATATATATATATATATATATATATATATATACATATATATATATATATATATATATATATATATATATGTATATATATATATATATATATATGTATATATATATGGAATAATCCGCTTATGACGTCAATCTGATTCGGAAATGCCAGCTAGAAATTTTTACGTTTATAAACTCGTATCTAACGAAAATAACAGTGCTTCATATATATATGGAATAATCCGCTTATGACGTCAATCTGATTCGGAAATGCCAGCTAGAAATACGTTTATAAACTCGTATCTAACGAAAATAACAGTGCTTCATATATATATATATATATATACCTTTCAAGAATAAATATAAATATAAATATAAACCTTTTCAAGGAAAGTCGAACCAAAATAATAACTGTTTCTATTTTCGGACTTTTTATAAGGGCGCATTCCGAAAATAATGATTTTTTTTTTTTTAAGTAAATTATTGAACAGGTGACCACAAAAACATAAAATCTTATTGGGTGCCATCACCCTTACCCCCGCCATTCTTCGGAAATCCTTTGCAAAGCTTTCCTGATGAATGATTGGTTTTCTCTTTTATGGACCAAAAACGGGTTTCACTCATGGCTGCCTTAATTAGAGAGAACAAAAAGAAGTCTGCTGGGGCGAGATCAGAACTATAAGGGACGCGTTTGTACACGGTTTTTGGCCAAGATCTCGGCGGACTAGAGGTGTTAACTGTCTGTTATTATGGAACAAACTCCTTATGGACGACGTTGTTGTCGGTTTTGCTGGATGATGGCCTGAGTATGGTTTGTACTAACCTCTTTCCGAAACATGTGAGTAGGATTAAGCAGAGTCCCAGTAAGTAACACGAATCATTTTGTTCGTCTCCTTAAATTAATCTTGTAAAGTTGCTCAATTTATTTTTACTATGTCACGGTTGGCGCACAGAGGTTTATAAAAACTGACGTCCTGCCAATGCAGTGGTCTTTAGTTCCAGTTTTGCAGCAAATTTGAGCGTCTCCATTAAACCCCAAGTGATCCGAACCCACACCGACCAATAGAAATGTGACGGAAAATTCAATTTCATTACTTTCGGCATGGGCGTATAGGGGGCTGGGAAAATTTCGGGTGGGGGGGGGGGCTGAGACCATTTCCGATGTATGGAATTCTAACAATTTAGATCTTGGAAGAGTTTTAGCCAACTTAAACACTATTACACCCAAAATAGAATATGTTTTATGAACTATATGATCTTATTTAATTTATTCTTAAGGGTTTTATGAAATTTTTACCGATCAAATCAAAATTTCGGAGGGGGCAGCAGCCCCCCCCCCCTTATATACGCCTATGATTTTCGGAACGCCCTTGTATACAGGTATAATGCTTCATAGCCTTCAAGGTTTGATTTAAATAGGTGCTTACCATATTTTTCTTCAATATATTTTCCTTTATGGAAATGCGCTAATATGAAGCTGTACGGTCACACCATGTTAGAGGGGAGAATAGATTATTGACAAAGAATTTTAGGACGGGTTATCTATAGGTTACCACCCTCATCTAGCCAGAAAGGTTCTGAGGCCTTTCCTTTTTTTTTAAAAAAAAGCCATCATCCCTAGTGGGAATCGAACCCACGAATCTTGGGACGGAGTGTTAAGTGCTCACGCCTTAACGCTCACGGCCACCGGGCCTCCATAATTTATTTAAATTTTAACGTCCATTTATTATTAACTACGAATTTTAGGACGGGTTATCTATAGGTTAACACCCTTTTCTAGCCAGGATAGGGCTGATGCATTTTCTTTTTTCTGTGGAAATCGAACCCCACTTACCAGTACCTAAGTATTAAAGCTCCTACACGATAAAGTTTTAGATTGAAATGTATATATTATCCCGGAAGAAGGGAATGGAATAAATGTCTCAAGTATTGCAATAAATAGTAAGTTTCCTTCATAATTGCTAACTTTATAATGAAGTCATTTATAATTCCGCTAATTGCGAGGTGGGGTGAAATATAAACCCACCGAAACGAGAGGCCTTAGGATTTAACTTTTAATGATGAATTATTTTCCGAATTTAGGGGGCATGTTTGGCTAAGTGGTAAGCACTCGACTCATGTTATAGAGGAATTTGGGTGCGCGCAGAAAGATTTCGTTTTTAGTGTCGCCGTTCTTCGGTCAGAATCAGACCTGCATAAGGAAATATTAGGCTACCTGAGAAATGACCACACTATCTCCCTAGTGTCTTTCTTTACATTAAAAATTCACAAAATACTTCTCCTTCCTCTATTGCATACAAATATTTATTTTTGACACCAAAATTATCTACAAACTGATGATCCTATACATTGTTCGGGACGATTATTAATGGATTTTAAAAAACAATTGTGTAGGTGGGCATTGATCCAGACAAGATGGTAGGTTGAGAGTCCTAAACATATAGGGAGAACGAATTTGAACAAATTCACCACTGTACCCGCACCAGTGCGGGCTGACGAAGACGCTATAATTTCTCATAAAACATAATTCTCGCGCTACCTAGGGTCTTTTGCTTGTATTACTGTTAGTTCTCCTAGTTCGCCGCTAGATAGTACGTGATGCATAACTTGCAATAGGTCTTCTCTATTAGGCTAGGCTTTCATGGGGCTGGCTCTGGAATTCGTGGAATTGCACCGTCTGAACGAGGAGGCGTGAGTTTGCGTCGGACGTCATGGAGTGTCAGGCAAATTCACGAACGCTCACGAACGGTATTTAACATGTTTCGTTTTCAAGCTCGGCCACGAATCTCGCCAGTCGCATCTGGGGTCTCAATGCAACAAGTGTTTGTTTTTTAATTAAAATTTAGAAGTGTCGGACGAACCTCTACGTGCGGTGTGCACCACTGGCCAAATAAGTTTCCCGTGACCCGCACAACGCCCGTGTATTGAATGTAGCGCTCAAAAGATTAAGGGAATGGTTACGAATTCAAATGTGTATGAATTTTATTGCTCCAAGAAATATTTGAAAATAATAAATTTCCATTTTATTTCCTTAGCAAAATTTATATCCTCCTAACGGATTATATGCGAAATTCGTGCAAAACAAATTATAGCGTTTACGGCTTGGTGTTTATGGTCTTACAAACATCCTTTTTAGCGCGTTTCCTCACACCTTCCATAGGGAGGAAATCAGCATATGACGTCGACCCGTTGTCGAAAGCCGGAAGTGCCAAATAGAAATTTCACGTTTCAGAATTCATAGATCTCTAAAATAACGGGTTATATAAATATATACGGAGTAGAACTCTGGGGGACAGCCAAGCATTCCAACATCCACCGAATCCAAACATTCCAATCTAAAGTCCTACGTACCATAGTCAATGCTCCTTATTACGTTTCGAATCACACCCTGCATAATGACCTAAATATCCCTTTTGTCCGAGATATAATCCCTAGCCGCTTCTCATCTTTCCATAGTAAATTGATCAATCATCCTAATCCTTTAGCCCAATCCTTATCCAGCATCAATCATCCTTCCTCTCCACCAAGACGTGTTAACAGGAAGTGGCCCCGGGATCTACTTGGGCAGTAAAGAGTCGTGGAGTGATAAAAAATCAGTGTAATTGTAATTGTAATTAATTGAGAGTGATATCGATGGATATTTTCTCTCCTCATGAAATCACAGGCCACGTCTCATTCGCATCCAATCCTCCCTGCTAGTCGCAGGATGTGGTTGGATGGCGCAAGGTGAACTCCAGGTCATCCTAGAATCCTTCTTAACAAGGAAGGAACTCGGTTGACAACACCGGTTGGCACCGGAGGCGTGGTCAAGCTACCTATACCTATATCAAAGTACATAATACATAAATTGTAGACTGTAATATTTCTGTAAATAAATAATATATAAATATATATATATATATATATATATATGTATGTTTTATTGGGAGTGATAGGTCGATAATGCCCCTAAAACTCGATAGCACCAATCCAGAATCGATCTTCCGATTTGTGATATCCTTGTAAGACTTTATTAGGTATAATAACTCCCTTGTGGTTTATCGCTGCTTTTATTGGCCATCCTGGAAATAACGACTCCTCATTCCCCCTGAGCATTGTCCATAAGACATTCCAACATTCACCACTTTTCTAGTATTTTATTATACTTCGAGTATTAATTCATGTTGAATGTCTTCTAATGGCTTTAGATATCATCTAAAATTAAACATGCAATGAAGCAAAAAAAAAAAAATAAAAAATTCCATTATCATTTCATTTTAATTTTTCCTTAATATTTTATATTCCAACGTCAGATCGCTCCAGCTAGGGAAATTACTTTGCTTATATTATATTTTATCTTATATTATATATATATATCGCTTTCTAGCTGGCTCAAAAATGGTTCGACTTTGATGAAATTTGATATAAAAATCTTTCGTCTAATTTGAATTGTCAGGTTCGTTTACCAGCAGAACCCGTCCACCGGAAGATGCTTTTTGGAGCGAAATTCGCGCCTAAAAAATCGTAACGCTTACGTTTACGAGTTCATATGCTTGCTTTTATAGGTTGCTAAACGTAGAAAAATGAATGCGACCACTATTAAAGCGATATCTGTAACTGTTTTCGAGAAACATTGAAACACCTACTTTTTCAAACTAATTTTTAGTTTGGGTATTCAGAAACGATTAATTCAGTTGGAACTTGTTCCAGACGTTTGATATTCTTCTAATCTATGCTAAGTAAATTTCGGTTCTGTTTGGAGTTAAGGAAGTACTAGAAATAAAATATTTTGAAACGTTTTGGGATTTTATTATATTTTCTATAATATCTCGAAAACAGTTAAGAAATCGTGGTAAATGGGAGGAAGGAACTATTCGAAAGCTAACTGCATTCTATACAAAAAAAAATATTCTAATGTAAATTTTGATGGGGCGATATCAATCGGAGAAATTGAAAATTCGAAATTGTTAGTTTTGCTCTTTTGAACGAGTTTGTTTATCTGTTTACCTAGCGTTTTAAGTGGTTGTAGCTTACTTTAATTGAATTAACAGTAAAACGAGCATTTGACTAAAAAAAAAAAAAGTAAGAAAATGTGAACAGTTGTTATAATGTTTCCAAGAGCGAACGCTGAGAAGGTGGTAAATCTTTTTCCTCTTCTAGATTTTTTTTTAAATATTTCACGAATGATCAAGCCCCACCAATAACTGCTACTATTCCTTTACTAATAGCACTAGAGATATGAATAGAACCGCGCTAAGATGACCCAGTTCCTGCAAGTCGGACTTTTGTTGAATATCATGAAGCTTTGCTATGAACGAAGTCAATGCTTGGGAGCAAGAAGAAATAATCAAGCCATGGAATGACATAGCTGATGTAGAAAATTCTACTTGTCCAGTCTGTTGAAGTATAAGGCAAACTACCACCTCCAAAAGGTCAAAGGACGGCCTAAGAAGAATTATGTACAATGTCTGTATTAAATGACTACTTGCCGATATGAATAAAATTGGAAATGAGGAAATCTCTCAGGACATACTCTGCGAATGACAGTCCAATTAAACGCACATGGAAATACCCGAGGCTGCCCCAATGGAGGTGTAGCTCTTTGCGAAGAGCTTTAACATTTAAAGGTAGTGCTTTAACTTTTACAAGAGGTGCTAGACACTTTCGACCTGGGGTGACTGCAGTGATGAAGGGCTAATGCGGCACAAAGTTCCTATTGTATTGTAAATTGAGGTGTAGCTCTTTGCGAAGAGCTTTAACATTTAAAGGTAGTGCTTTAACTTTTACAAGAGGTGCTAGACACTTTCGACCTGGGGTGACTGCACTGATGAAGGGCTAATGCGGCACAAAGTTCCTATTGTATTGTAAATTGAGGTGTAGCTCTTTGCGAAGAGCTTTAACATTTAAAGGTAGTGCTTTAACTTTAACAAGAGGTGCTAGTCACATTCGACCTGGGGTGACTGCAGTGATGAAGGGCTAAAGCGGCAGTAAGTTCCTATTGTATTTTAAATGGAGGTGTAGCTCTTTGCGAAGAGCTTTAACATTTAAAGGTAGTGCTTTAACTTTAACAAGAGGTGCTAGTCACATTCGACCTGGGGTGACTGCAGTGATGAAGGGCTAAAGCGGCAGTAAGTTCCTATTGTATTTTAAATGGAGGTGTAGCTCTTTGCGAAGAGCTTTAACATTTAAAGGTAGTGCTTTAACTTTAACAAGAGGTGCTAGTCACATTCGACCTGGGATGACTGCAGTGATGAAGGGCAAAAGCAGCACGAAGTCCCTATTGTATTGTAAATGGAGGTGTAGCTCTTTGCGAAGAGCTTTAACATTTAAAGGTAGTGCTTTAACTTTTACAAGAGGTGCTAGACACTTACGACCTGGGGTGACTGCAGTGATGAAGGGCTAATGCGGCACGAAGTCCCTATTGTATTGTAAATGGAGGTGTAGCTCTTTGCGAAGAGCTTTAACATTTAAAGGTAGTGCTTTAACTTTAACAAGAGGTGCTAGTCACATTCGACCTGGGGTGACTGCAGTGATGAAGGGCTAAAGCGGCAGAAAGTTCCTATTGTATTGTAAATGTTAGTAGATCATTGGATTTATTCAGTCCAAATTTTTAAAATCTTCCCTCATGTGACTCTGTAAAATATTAACTATGGATAGGAATAGAGTACCTAGATTGTGCTATGACAGGCTATATGTATTAGATCAGTCACATAGTACTAAATTGCGTTTTAACTGGGTAACACAACTTAAGGGTATACTTATTGACCTAAACTATTATGATATTTGGTTAAACTAGGACCCCCATGTAATTAAAGCAAACATAGCAGGTATCATAGTAGCTTACAGGGAAAAGTTGTTAGGCCAGGATATAAATAAAAAAAATCAGTCCAATTACAGCTCTTTGTACAATAGAATATCCATAAAACCAGGAACTGTCCAGGAATTTCTTACTATTAATCTACCATTTTCCATATGCAAAACAATTTTCCAATTAAGAAGCTGCAGTAACTACGCAATAAAATTCAACATAAAAAATTTAACATATACAATAGACCCGCAGAAGAAATGTTCTGTTTGTAGTTTAAATGTTCTAGAGAACATTAATCATTTAATTATTCATTGCCCTGCTTATGAGCCGATAAGAGCAAACATCTGACCTTTCTTACTCATGATGATACAGAAATTAATTTCCTCAACGCACTCAATAGCACTAATAAATATAAACTTATAGGAATATCTAGATATATGAAGGAAATTCTAAAGTGTCGATCATGAATATAAGTTAATTTTTTTTTTAATCTTTGCTTTTTTATTTATTTTTTTGGGTTTTTTTTTGTTTTTTTTTTAATAATTCACTTTTCAGTTAATTTAAATTTGATTTATTTTTTAATTTTATGATTATATTTCTTATAATCATAAGGAGGAGGATTTTAATTCTGTATTATTAGTTATATTTGTTACTTGTCATATAAAGATATTGTTATTTTACAACTCATTTACTTCTTATAGTGTGCTCATGTTAGTGAAATAGTGCAAATATATGCTATAACAGTTATAACAGTTAAAATTAATTAAGGACTAACTAAATAAATATATAAGCCAACTCCTTTGCTAAAGAGAAATCCTGTATAGCAAATAAAATAAAATAAAAAAAATATAGATAAAAAACAGTATTTAACCCATTCGAGGCGACGTTTTTTTCAACATGGTCCCAGAAGCGAAATTTGTTTTCTTTTTTATATTGTTCACTAGCTGAATACCCGCGCTTCGTCTTGGCAGATAAGTAGTTATTTTATTGCGTTAAATAATGTATCATCAAAATTATCGCTACTCCATACTTTTACATCAATTGATAAGTAATCAAAGTATAATGTTACTTGACAATGAGGCGCTCCGGACCAGTGCCAAAAAACAGATAACCCGTTATCTATAGGTTACCAAGAAGTATTCTGACTGGGGATGCTGACGCGTGAGGAGGCCGTGCAAGGGTTCGGGATATTATTAACTCGCATGGACCATAGCGTAAACTCTATGAGGGAAAAAATCACAGTTTAGTTCTAGTAATTCAAGGAAGCCATCATAGTTGAAATGAAGCTCAAATAGAAATAATATTAAGAAATAAGTACGGTACAATAACAGCTGACCTGTTGTCGTCCTAGCAACGCTTGCCGCCTAGGCATGCCTACTCTGTAACCAACTAAAAATTCACACCCCTCTAAATATACTGAAACATTTTAATATCAAAAAATCCTTGGTAAATGTGAAGAAGCGCGGTCTCCACACCGTTCCTTTGCACTATAACGTATTTTGATGCACTAAACACGTATCCGTTAAAAAAAAAAGCTCGCTTTTCACTAGGAAAGAAGTTATGAAACACAAAAGTTCACTGTTGTGCGGGTTCTGAAAGGTAATGTAACCTACTATGTTTGTCAACATGCGCATGCGCGGGTATGGAAAAGTTCGTAATAAGGATGTCTAATTGAAATTTACCATCAATTATTTATCAATTTATCTCCAGTTAGTTATTCAAAAATTTTTTTTTTAAATAATAAAACATTCTTTAATTTTTTTTTTTAATTTTAAGAAGATATCAAAACTCTAGTCAATCCAACTCGCTAAAATTAATAGAATTCTATTAATTTTAGCGAGTTGGATTGGCTAGGGGTTTTGATATCTTCTTGAGCGAGCGGAGCGAGCGGAAACGCATTGCACGTATGCCCAAAAGCGACAATTTACGACCAAGTCTGCTACCACAAGGTGAGTCTAAATTTCAATTACACGTCGTCATTAAGGACTATTGCGCATGCGCGTGTTAACAAATACGCCCCGTCTTTTATAACCTCCATAACAGTGAACTTTAGTGCTTAATAACTTCTTTCCTAGTTGAGAACAACTTTTTTTTCGACGGATTCGTGTTTAGTGCATCAAAATACGTTATAGTGCAAACTTTGAAGAAAATCAGTGCTGAGGACGCTCTCCTTCAGATTTACCGCGACATGTTATGACAGGTGAGGACGCCTAAATTTACAATGATTTGTGAATAAATAGTTCATAAGCATTTCAAATAACAGTTCTTTATATGCCAATCTTACATCTCCGCGCATGCGCACGTTTACAAATACGTTGTTTACGTCAGCTTTCAAAACCCGCACAACAGTGTACTTTAGTGATTCATAACTTCTTTCCTAGTGAAAAGCGAGCTTTTTTTTTTAACGGATTCGTGTTTAGTGCATCAAAATACGTAATAGTGCAACATTTCAAAAGGATCGGTGTGGAGACCGCGCTTCTTCACATTTACCAAATCCTTTCTTAGCGAGTGTCCATGCAAAATTTCAAATTTTTCTGTCAAGTGGTTTGGCCTGGGCGATGTTTGAACCATAACTTAACTATCCTAGATTAGATGAATTTCAAACATCTAGAACAAGATTCAACTGAATCAATCATTTCTGAATACCTAAACTGAAAATTAACGTGGAAAAGTATTTATATCAAAATTTCCCGTAAACGGTCACAGGAATCGCTTTGAAAATGGTTTCATTCGTTTTCCTATACCTATAAAATCGGGAGTTACCATTTTTTTCGCGTAAATTTCGCTCCAAAAATCATGCTCCGGTAGATGGATTCTCCTGGTTGACAAACATCAACCTTTCAAATAATACGAAAGATTTTTGTACCATATTTCATAAAAATCGGACCATTTTTCAGGCAGCTACAGCGCGTACAGACAAATATATATATATATATATATATATATATATATATATATATATCACGTGTCTGTCTGTTTGTCCGTATGTCTGTTTGTTCCTTATACAAATCTACACCGTTTGACCGATTTTGACCAAACTTGGCACACAGGTATTGATACGGGAAATCTTCTAGGCTAGGTCAAAATAGTCAAATTTCAATATTTGGTCAAAAGGTCAAAAGTTTTGTTCAAGAAAAATTGGCTACACTGAACCATTCAGATTCTGACGGCCATTTTGAATCGGGAGCCATTTAGAATAATATCTCAAATTTATTTGTTGACGTTCTTGATAATTAGAATAACTCGAACTCATTGATGTCTTTACATCATTATATAATCATGTAATGCAGTTTATTTCAATTTTATATCAACAGTCACTGTCTAACTATGGAGCGCTGGCCTTTCTTTGATAACAGCTATCAACTCGCAGGCTGTGCTGCTGGCATCTGTCGGCTGTTTTATGAATAGCTGTGGTACTGGCCTCTGTTGGCTGTTTCACGAAAACAGATATAAACAAATTCACACCGTTTGGCCGATTTTGTCGTAACCGGGCATACAGGTAGATCTTGATACGGGGAGAGCCGTAGGCAGAAAGTAGGTGTAGCATGGCACACTGGGTAACAGCTAGTATATATATAAAAACAAATTTGAAACGCCGTTATTTTCGTGATTTATGGGTTCTGAAACATGAATATTTCTACTCGGCACTTCTGGATACTATGTTTTAACCGCCTAGTTTTCCTATGCAAGTAGAAATTAAAGGCTAGGTGGCTGTCATGTATCCCGGATGACGAAACTGGAAGATAAAATATTCCAGTGCACCCCCCCCCCCCCCAAGTTTCGAATTCAGTTCCTGTAAAACACGAGTCTACTGATCTAAACTCTCCCCGAATATCTGTTGATCTGTAATTATGTGTTATCTCCAGGAGCGAATTCCTAACAAGAGTAGTAATATCCTCGAATGCCTCTAATCTGTTTGAAGATGTAGTTGGTTAGAGATATTGGCCTGTTGGTGGATTAATCCAATCACTCTCTCCTGATTAGTGGTGATTGTAGATCCTAGTATCTATTACCCCGGTGTTGTGTAATTAAATTGTAATACTCAGCGATTATATCTTCTTCTCATTAGGCCTCGGGTACGATACGAGCGATGAGCAATGAGCGACAGAACGACCGAGCGTTTAGGGGAAGAGCGGCACCGGATACGATACAGAGCGGCTGGGCGGTAATGTCCTTTAGTCTCCGTCATCGCATACTCCAATATATGTTTTATAATTAAAATATTTATAAAATCAACTAAATCTTTAGTTAATAAAAATATATTACCTTACAAGTTTAATACATTTCCAACCTCTTCTCATAGTTTCTTGGTTATGATAGTATTTTTAAAATCACTGTTTCTGTCATTCATACATTGCACTTCCGAAATTAAAAGCTCACATACGCTAACATCCAATTTACTAGTAGACAGGATGCAAAACAAGTCAACACACCAATTTACTCTTTTCTGTCATGTTCACTAGTGAAAAGCTTGAAGATAACTGAGAGCGGCGAGTAAAATTTAATTTAATTATTGAATTAAGATAAATTTAGTCTAATTTGTTTTGATAGAAATAGAATATATTAAGTTAGATGAGAAATTGTATGTTAAATTGTATAATTTCATGAATTTAACTCTTTACACGTAATTTAATAAACAGGGAAAACAAAGAACAAAAATCTGACTAGACAACGTTGTTCTATATTTTATTAGCTTTCATTTAGAAGAAAAAAAAAGGCATTGAAATTGTTAAGATTTAGACGCCGTAACCTTTAAAATGTAATATCTGCGATGAGCGACAGCCCGGAACCTGCAAGCGACGTCACCCGGTCGCTCATGCCTATTGTTGACAGTCCTCCCTCATTCCTACTGCACTCCAGTTTAACATTAATGTGAGCGACGTTGCTCAGGCTGTTATTGCTTATCGCTCGTCGCTCGTATCCTATCCTAGGCCTTACAGTGTTTCTACAAGGATTCATAATTCCAAATATATCAAAACATTGTTCTACAATTGAAAAGGTTCCCCAGATAAGGGGGTAAACAATCTCCTATATATATATATATATATATATATATATATATATATATATATATATAATATATTTGCCAAATACCACTCACTCTCTGACCTATCATCGCCCAGCTCGAACCTCAAAATGTTGAAATTTTTCATGGACACTACCTTTATAACGTAAAATCACGCTAAGAAAGGAATTTTTGATATTCAAATTTTTAGTATTTTTTTGAGGGGTTTAAAGTTTTAGTTGGTTAGAGCAGGCAAGCATGCGTTGCAGGTAACAGGTAAGCAGTTACCGTACTGTATCTATTTCATAATATTATTTTTATTTGTGGTTAATTTCAACTATGATGGCAGTCCTTCAATTACTAGAAACTGTCTCTCATAGAGTTTACGCTATGAGGGACAAAATCACCATTTTAATTTCGGTTCATTTCAACTTGTCTCCCATAGAGTGTTCGCTATACCTGATGATGGTACATCCGAAGTAATAATATCCCAAACCCTTGCACAGTCTCCTCACCCATCAGCATCCCCAGTCAGAACACTTCTTGGTAATGCTCGCAAACATAATGGATATTTCAAAATGACACGTGAAAACCATAAATTTTTAAATTTTAGCGTACATTTATTATTGGCAACGAAATGTAACCCTTATTGGTTACACGGTTGTTTTTTGTAGCCTCATGGGCGTATATAGAAAATAATTTACTAGCAATCGACTATTGCTCTATATGATTTCGCTGAAATGTGTAAGCGAGGACTATACCCGATGGAATGTCGCCTCGGCAATTTTGTCGAACGAATCTTCGTTATCGGGTGAAGAGAATTTATCGGGTTGGTTTTCTCATTAACCTATTTACAATCCCCAGCGATGTAGCTGTCTACAAAAATCTTCTTTTTTAGCGACAAACAAAAATCAATTACTCAAAATAAATATTTTGAACCCCACTTATGATGTCAACGTTATCCGGAGTTGCCGATGAGAAATATCCACGTATCAGAAGAACCCGTAAGTCTCAAATATATATACCTATATATATATATATATATATATATATATATATATATATATATATATATATATATAAATAAGTCCCGTAACAGGCCACGAGGGCCCTGAGGGGCAGATACTATAGAGGTATCTGATTCATGACCAACGGCACACTAGGGAGGTAGTATGGTCAGTACTATGCTCCGGCCGCCTACAACACGTCGTGAATATAAAAAGAAAAAGATGCGTTTCAAAAATAAACTAAATCGGTTCATTAGACGTTGGAGTTTATTCTATATTACATTTGAAATTAATTAAGCGGCTCGGGCTTTGGTTGCCGCTTATAGCGCTGACCATGGACGCTATATCCGTCTTCTGCTGAACATTGAGTCAATTGTTCATTAAAAATAAAAAAGAGAAAACCAATTTGTTTATATATATATATATATATATATATATATATATATATATATATATATATATATAATTTAACATAGGTTTATACGTTATATTTACGCAAATTATTCAGGAATTTGAGTGTACACTATTCACCTATTCGCAGCGTGAATAAAGCACTTCATTTAATGTTAAAAATAAAAACTAGGTACTTTTTTCTTTTTTTTTATTTAAATTTTAAGTCCCTTAAAAGTGTCTGCCTTATTTATTATTCATTTTAATATTGCCTTAATTTGCAATTTTGTTTACATTAATGATAGTTAACTTCTGAATAAAACACTTTTTTAGGCAATATTGTTTTGCACCTTCCCCCTATGCGCAGTACCTGGTGCACCAAGGTATTTCTAGGAAACACAAGCTTATATCCTTATCTACCCAAGATGTACATTATAGCAAAATTTCAAGGTGCATAAAACACTTCATGAAAAGTGCGTTATCAGCTCTTTGACTAATAGATGACTTTATATATATTTTATCATTTGATATATTTTAATTAGCCTTAATGCACATTCGTTACATTGATTTTCTGTAAATGATAATAATTTTTTCTTTAATTTTCGACAGTTTGCCACAACGTACATCATTCTAACAGCACTCACAAAAACTGAAAATGAAAAAGTGCGTTTTTTCACAATCGATACTTTGCATTTGTAACGACGACATATCCACGAAAAGCAATTTTAGAGAGAGAAAAAGAACTTTTAGGCATCACAACGTACCGAAAACTCACAGTACCCAACTAAATACCGCTTCCAGGTCGTCCGCACATTCTTAAGGTAAACTCTATCAAAAAAAATGTTTTTAAGTTACATACTCTGTTTTAAAGTAATATTTATTTTTACTGTTAAATCCAATTAAAAGAAAACCATCGGGGGAAAAAAAAACGTGTCGTGGATGTTACTACGGCTAGATATCGTCGATACAAATGCAAACTAACGAATATGAAAAAATGCATCTTTCATTGTCCATCTTTAATAATTTCTGCTGGACTTAATTACGGCAAATTCTTCAATCTGACTTCACTCTATTAAAGGGAAAGTATTCCACTATCAAAAGGTCAAATCTGCCGAATATTTGACTGTCCAAAAAAAACGTTATGAATAAATACTTTTCCACTCGGAAAAGTGGATCACCACTTGCTTTTGTATCGACGATATGTTCTATATTGAGGAATATGCCGCCATATCCAATCCTTACCATACGCCAGATGTAAGCCTTTCTGTTGGATATCCCACATCTCCAACTTTTTTTTTTTTTTTATAATTTATTTATGAGCACCCCGCATTGACAGCGTTTCGCCCAGGTACACATATAAAATAGAAATACATAATAACAACAAAATAGTTACAATATTACATAATTACAAATCCAATTACATTCTTGTGTGTATCAATCTAATTATACAATTAAGTTTGTGAATAACATACAGCTAAAAGTATAATTAACTAGTAAAAAACAATACACTTTTAAGAAAAACTTATAATTATAAAGTAAACGAAGAAAATAGTTCCTATGTACAATATGACTATATATAATCGCAACAGTTTCTATTTACAATATAGGTTCTATGCATAATATGACAACATACATAAGAACAATAGCCCCATGTACAATCAATAGGAAGGATCCTATATAAAATAATGATGAATAAATGAATATATTACGTCATGAGTGATGTTTATTAAAAAAAAAAAAAAAAAAAAAAAAAAAAAAAAAAAAAAAAAAAACTTTCAACGGCGATGTTAAAAGCATAGTTTGGGTCGTCTAGACAATCAAAGACCATGAATTAAGAAAATTAAGTGGTTGTTGTAATACATTAGATGTATTGGATATCGATAGGACTCACGATGGAAGGGATTCGCCTATGAGGAGGGCATGCACATATGAACATACACACACACACACACACACACACACATATCTATATATATATATCCACTATACTTTTAACAAAAAAGTCCATTTGAAGTACGGAATGATTCCGAAGGGAAAAGGAGTTAGTTACCTATGTGTTACCTACGTAGACATAGGTATTTCTTATGGAATAAGAAAGAATTACTCAAAAACTGTTCAAGATAATTAAACTCTAATTTTGCAATCATAAAATGGATAAGATTTTCTTTAAGAAAACAGTGATTTAATTCACTAAACCTTTTGACAGAAGATACTTTCTGGCCGTCCGATAACGCACTTTCTTGCGAACTTTTTACTCGGCTCTCTAATGAACTACTGAACCATTAGTTACAGAAAATCGTCTGCATTTAGTAAGCATCACATCTCTGCAAATTAAGTGGTAGTTTATTGGGGGATAGGTTGAACCTTTGACTGCCCTTTGCCAAAAAATGTGGAATAGAGTTATGTTAGTTCAAATAACATGTGTGAGAAGATCATGGCTCTTTAAGAAGATTCCTCGCTGCACCCTGGGTGTCGGCGCTAATGGCCAAGATTTGTCGATGCGCCGTTAAAAATAAAATAATAAAAAATCAAAAATCAAAAAAAAAGTTATAGTTATAACTTGGACTTGACTTACTTGTGCTCTGAAAACAAATAAGAATGACTTCCAGATGTGTAGTAAGAACTGCTACAAGTGGCAAAATAATGAAGTTAGGACTTAGTCTCCTGTAGCAATGAAAAGAGCCATTTTAGTAATACTCTTCAATCCCATTACAACATAAAATGCTAAAAATGGACTTGGTCTAGTTGTGCTCTGAGCCCTCCAAATAAGGTCAATACCAGCTGTTATGTTCAAAAGTCCGTCACGCAGGAGCTGCATAACTAAGCACTTTCCTCAGAATTTGGGTAGTGTAGACTGCTTTCCAGAACAATTTGCTTAAAATATCCTACATAAATAAAATAAAAACGTGAATAGTTCTCATTTTGTAATGAGTAACTGATCAATTATTAATTTGCATCCAGAGTTATGTTTACACATGGTACCTACTACACTACGTAATAAATACAAAAATCCTCATATTATCGTATTTTGATCTAACGCAGGAACAGGATACAGTCACTCTAGTGGTAGAAAGCGCTCCTTGCGGCGGCTTTGTGAACCTACGTCTGCCGGCTTTTCTATTCAAATATATTACAAATTAAACCCCCGCTTTCCGATTGACCGATTCAGCTCATTTTTACAACACTTCCTTCTCATGAGTTACCCACGACGTATACCGCGTTTCGTTACAATACAGCAGAAATTACGACCGGTATGAGTATATTAGGAATTTGGGTCCGGAGTAAACCCCCCCTTCTAATGAACCGATTTAGTTTATTTTTACAACACATATTTACCAGTAGATTAACACTACGAATACCGAGTTTCGTCGAAATATACCGAAAATCACGGCTGGTAGTGGCGAATTGGTATTGTGGGTCCGGAGTAAACCCCCCCTCCTAATGAACCGATTTCGTTTATTTTTACAACACACATTTACCTGTGGATTAGCACTACGAATACCAAGTTTCGTCGAAATATACCAAAAATCACGGCTGGTAGTGGCGAATTGGTATTGTGGGTCCGTAGTAAACCCCCCCTTCTAATGAACCGATTTAGTTCATTTTTATATCTCACTTTTCTCTCTATATTACCACTACGAATACCAAGTTTCGTTGAAATATAACAAATATTAAGGCTGACATAGTCAAATAAGTGTTTTGGGTCCGTAGTAAACCCCCCCTTCTAATGAACCGATTTAGTTCATTTTTATATCTCACTTTTCTCTCTATATTACCACTACGAATACCAAGTTTCGTTGAAATATAACAAATATTAAGGCTGACATAGTCAAATAAGTGTTTTGGGTTCGGGGTAAACCCCCCCTTCCGGTGGACCGACTTTGGTGGTTAACGAACTCGTTCAATCGTTTGCTAATTGAATGCTATATACCAAGTTTCGTGACGAAAAAACAAAAACTCTGGCCGCTATCGTGATAACAGACACATATATAGTACATATGCATGCATATATATATATATATATATATATATATATATATATATATATATATATATATATATAAATTTTAACGGGGGTCATTTTCGGTGTCTACTAGGTAGGATCGATAAAGATTTGAAGAAATTTTTCAAAAATTCCGCCATGTGTCCAACCTCAATAGCTACTTTCCTTCGGAGGAAAGTGCTAAAACAAATTCCGCCATGTGTCCAACCTCAATAGCTACTTTCCTTCGGAGGAAAGTGCTAAAACAAATAGGTTCGACTCGCAGGGACTGCTTTATCTCAGGGAGTTTTCGTTCATTTGGTTTAGTTCCCTTGTTGGTTTAGTTCAAATCTATAATAATGTGAGTTAACTGTCCCATGTCCTGTTTATGATTGTATAATGTAGAAACTTGTTTTAGTAGAATTTTATGTTTACAATGGCAATTACAATTCCATTATTTGTACATATAACATTCTTTTTTCTCTGAATGTTATTAGTAATATTATAATATTCTTCTCGGTTTAGTGTAAGATGGACTAATTCGCCTGCTGTTCTGACGCCCGTCCAGTTCCTTATATTTCTTTGCCAAGAAAGGTGATTTCTTTCAATTCCACGTCTCCCTTCTATTTTCTTCTCAACGAATAATTAGAGGAAATCTTACTTCACACCACGAATGAGATGTCCAAAATAGGCCCCCTTTTAGCATTTTTGTCTTTTTACAGTTGTCAGAAGATCTCCAGATCTGTTGACTCTTTTTAAGACTTCTTACTTAATTATGCAGTTCCTGCGTGATGGCCTTTTAGCGCGGTTCCTCCCTCCCCTATAGGGAGGAACCCCGCTTATAGGGTTGATACAATGAAACAATCCGGAAGTCCCGACTAGAAAATTTCGCGTTTCAGAACCCCTAGAGACCGAAAATAACGGTGGTTCAAATTTGTATATATATATATATATATATATATGTATATATTTATTTATATATATATATATATATATATATATATATATATATATATTTGTCTGTTCGCTCTCTAGATAGAAGACGAATGGTCCGATTTTGATGAAATTTGGTACAAAAATCCATCGTCCAATTAGAAAGGTCAAGTTCGTTAACCAGCAAAATCCGCCCACTGGAAGATGGCATTTGGGGCGAAATTCGCGCAAAAAAAATCGTAACGCTTACGTTTTTGAGTTCATAAGCTTGTAAGTACTCTTTTTATAGGCTTCTTGGGCTAGGAAAACGAATGGAACCATTTTCAAGGCGATAGCTTTAACCGTTTTCGAGAAAATTGGAAAAATAATTTTTGAATACCGTTTTTGGTTTGGGTACTTAGAATTACGGGATTCAGTTGAAACATTATCTGCATGTTCTACTTTCATTAAAACTAATATGTTGAAAGTTTTGTTACGTTTGGAGTTAAGGAAGGGTTAGAATAAAATATTTTATGAACAGACAAGAAAAGTTTTGGGAACTTCGTATACTTTCATTAATATCTCGAACACGGTTGGGAAATCGTGGTAAGTGGATAGAAACTATTTGAAAGCTTTCTAAATTCTCTACAAAAAATATTCTAAAACTATTTTTGATTAGGTTATGTCAATCGGAGAAATAAGTGCTTAAAACTTCAAATACGTCTGTTTTGTTCTTAAGAACGGGTTTTTGTCGTTCTTTTTGTAATTTTTGTCTCTTTCCCTTTGTTTTTTATTGCTTTTTATTTTTGTAATTTCTTATGTTGGGAAAATTTTGTGTGTAAAACAGGATATGAAAAATGAGACCAATTTTCTGTTGCTAGAAATAATGTAAATTTTGGGAACTTTCATTAATATCTCGAAAACGGTTGAAAATCTTGGTAAACGGAAGAATACCATTAGAAAGCTTATTAAATGCTCTACATAAAAGGTCCTAATGAAAGTTTTGATTAGGCGATGACAATCGGAGAAAAAAGAGCTTAAAGCTTTAAAGTAATTGATTTCGCTTATTCGAACTGTTCTTTTTGTCTGTTTTTTATTCCTTGTTATTTTTTAATTGCTTATAGTTGGATAATGTATTCGAAAATAAAACAGGTTTAGTAAAATAACAAAAACAATTTATTGTTAGAAATATAGAGTTCCAAGATTCCAAGACCTTGTAACTAGCGGGAATGTTTCTAGTGATGCCGACCCTTCCAGGTAAGATTGTAAATCCTACCTTTCAAGACTGTTGGAACCAAAACAATAACTGTCGGGGTTCGGTCACTGCTACTTTTATCGTAAAAATGGTTTTATTGTGCCGACGTTTCGGCTTGAACTTCCAGCCTTCATCAGGGCTGTAAATACAAGTAGGACATATTTAACACTAATATATGCACATATCTATGTAAATATACCTAACATATATATATATATATATATATATATATATATATATTTATATATATGCATATACACATACACATATACACGCACACATATGTACATATATATGCCCACATACATACACATATGGGGTATGTATTATTAAGTAGCAGTGACCGAACCCGGACAATCCCTACCTTGCATCATCAACGGTCAACGATCTCCTCTCAACAAAATAATAACTGCTTCTATTTTAATCTTTCGAAATTAGACTAGGGATAAGAACGGAACCGCGCTAAGATGAGGCAGTTCCTGCGAGTCGGACTTTTTAAGTTTGTGAAAGTAACTCCTTGCCACTACCTAGTTCAGTCAAGACCCAAGATATTTGAAAACAGAAACTCTTTCGTTAGTTGAATCCTTAACTTAGATAATATATTTGTAATTTGTTTTCTTTCTACCCACAATCATAAATTTAGTTTTTATGCTGTTGACCTGGAGGTTGAACCTCCTGACTAATTTTACCAGCTGTGTTCACTAAATATTGAAAATTGTCTGCAATCAGTGTTGTGGCCCTCGCCATATCTGATGTTATTGACCAATTGACCGTATATTTCCACACCTTTCTCAGGAAAATATCATCTGTTTTAGGCATGAAAAATAATGGCAATAGAAGGCAACCAGTATTATTCCACCTATATATATATATATATATATATATATATATATATATATATATATATATATAAATTTGAATGAGACCATTTCTCTTCCTCACTTCCGGATTCATAGGCAGGCGTCATTGGCAGGTTTCCTCCCATTGGAAAGAGGCATAAAAAGGGCTAAAATGAATAGCTTTTATTGGCACATAAAACTTTAATAAGTCTTAGCTTACATAGATTTTATGAATAGGTCGTAAAGACAAGAAGAGTAGATTGGATCATTAAATATTCTTCGCAGAATAAAAATTTTATCTTAGAGTTTGTTTTTATTTTAATATTTTTAAGATAGTAACAAGACTTTTCATAAGAAATATTAACAAGTAAAATGTCACAAAAAAGCCTCTGAAAGTATTTCAGTAATCTTCAAAAACATCTGGAAAATGATAAATTAAACAGGCTGTAGAAGAATTTGTATTTGCTACTAAATATAAACTCTATTTACTGGGATGCAACAAACTATCTGAAGACGTTATGGAAATCGAACATAAGACATTCAAACCCCTCATACATTGCACGCAAAATGTCTCGAATGGTAACAAATAGAACATAATGCATAGCCTTCTCATCGAGAAAAATTTTGATGAGAATTTAATTTAATATTTTGAATAACCTTTTTTATTATTATACTTTTATAAATAATTCATGTTCATTGCATTTGCCTTCTACCAATAGCAATAACATTAGATGGGCCAACATTAATTTTGACTTCACTATCCTGTTCATGTAGATTTTTTTTTTCATATAAAAATTTGTTTTTATTTAATTTATTTTAAGAGCTTCGCAACGAAGGTGACTTGCTCTTTTTAAAATACAAAACAAAATATACAATATACAAAAGTAGAAACTTATGGAACTAAATATTACAAAAGTGTTATGAATAAGAATTAAGGGCTAAACATTATTTACACTACAGATATTATATTTACATAATATTTATTTACATACATATGGCTTATATATACATACATATGGCTTATATATACAAACATATGACTTATATATACATACATATGACATATATATACATACATATGACTAAAACTACTAACATTCATTAATGGTTCATGGAGGACACTAAATTTTTGAGGCCTTCCTTTAATGGCTATTTCGTATTTTTAAATTGAAATCAGATTATTATTTTACCATCGAAATAGTATGTCTACAGGCTTCTGTCCGACTAAATTTTATCCTGGAATCAAATTTTTGTGTGTAGGTTGTGTTGTTTTAAAAATGTTAATATATCGTTAATGAAGGGGCTACCCTCCGTCAGTAGTTCCTGTAAGTTGTAAGGTAGTTTTGGTTGTTCTCGTATTCTGCATTCCGTTAGTAAGTGTTTTATTGTCATTGGAACGTTACACTGTCTGCAAATGGGTTGTTCTTTATTTGTCATTAAATAAGAGTGAGTTAGTAAAGTGTGTCCTATGCGTAGTCTACATAGTATAACCTCTTCTCGTCTATTTCTTCGGCTACTAGGGTTCCATTCGTAGATAGTATTTTTGATTTCTCTCAGTTCGTTGTTTTGTATGTTTGTCCAATATTCTTGCCATGTTTCTTGTACAGTATCATTAGTTCTTTTTTAGCACTTTCCTCCGAAGGAAAGTAGCTATTAAGGTTGCACTCATGACGGAATTTTTGAAAAATGTCTTCAAATCTTTATCGATCCTACCTAGTAGACACCGAAAATGACCCCCGTTAAAATATATATATATATATATATATATATATATATATATATATATATATATATAAAATAACATCAAACACACACATATATATATATATATATATATATATATATATATGTCTGTTAACACGATAGCGGTCAGAGTTTTTGTTTTTTCTTCACGAAACGTAGTATACAGCGTTCAATTAGCAAACGGTTGAACGAGTTCGTTAACCACCAAAATCGGTCTACCGGACGGGGGGGTTTACTCCGAACCCAAAACACTAATTTGACCATGCCAGCCGTAATATTGGTTATATTTCAACGAAACTTGGTATTCGTAGTGGTAATCTAAAGAGAAAAGTGAGATGTAAAAATAAACTAAATCGGTTCAATAGAAGGGGGAGGGGTTACTTCGGACCCACAATACCAATTCGCCATTAACAGCCATGGTTTTTGTTATATTTCGACGAAACTTGGTATTTGTAGTGGTAATCTGCAGGTACAAATGTGTTGTAAATATAAATTAAATCGGTTAATGAGGAGGGGGGTTTACTCCGGACCCAAATTACTAATATACTCATACCGGTCGTAATTTCTGCTGTATTGTAACGAAACGCGGTATAGGTCTTGGGTAACTCATGGGAAAAAAGTGTTGTAAAAATGAGCTAAATCGGTCAATCGGAAAGGGGGGGGTTTACTTTGTAATATATTTCAATAGAATTAGCTTGCCAGACGTAGGTTCGCAAGGCCTCCGCAAGGAGCGCTATCTCCCACTAGAGGGACTGTATCCTGTTCCTGCGTCAGATCAAAAGACGAAAATATGTAGTTTTTAGTATTTATTAAGTAGTGTAGTAAACATAACTCTGGAAGCAAATTAATAATTGAACAGTTACTCATTACAAAATTAAAAGAGAACTATTCATGTTTTTATTTTATTTATGTAGGACATTTTAACCAAATCGTTCTGGAAACCAGTCTACACAACCCAAATTCTAAGGAAAGTGCTTAGTTATGCAGCTCCTGCGTGACGGACTTTTTATGTCTTGTATAGTCACATTTTTAGCACTTTCCTCCGAAGGAAAGTAGCTATTGAGGTTGGACTCATGACGGAATTTTTGAAAAATTTCTTCAAATCTTTATCGATCCTACCTAGTAGACACCGAAAATGACCCCCGTTAAAATTTATATATATCTATATATATATATATATATATATATATATATATATGCATATATATATATGTGTCTGTTAACAAGATAGCGGCCAGAGTTTTTGTTTTTTCGTCACGAAACTTGGTATATAGCATTCAATTAGCAAACGATTGAACGAGTTCGTTAACCACTAAAGTCGGTCCACCGGAAGGGGGGGTTTACCCCGAACCCAAAACACTTATTTGACTATGTCAGCCGTAATATTTGTTATATTTCAACGAAACTTGGTATTCGTAGTTGTAATATAGAGAGAAAAGTGAGATATAAAAATGAACTAAATCGGTTCATTAGAAGGGGGGGTTTACTCCGGACCCACAATACCAATTCGCCACTACCAGCCGTGATTTTTGGTATATTTCGACGAAACTCGGTATTCGTAGTGCTAATCCACAGGTAAATATGTGTTGTAAAAATAAACTAAATCGGTTCATTAGAAGGGGGGGGTTTACTCCGGACCCAAATTCCTAATATACTCATACCGGTCGTAATTTCTGCTGTATTGTAACGAAACGCGGTATACGTCGTGGGTAACTCATGAGAAAGAAGTGTTGTAAAAATGAGCTGAATCGGTCAATCGAAAAGCGGGGGTTTAATTTGTAATATATTTGAATAGAAAAGCCGGCAGACGTAGGTTCACAAAGCCGCCGCAAGGAGCGCTTTCTACCAATAGAGTGACTGTATCCTGTTCCTGCGTTAGATCAAAATACGATAATATGAGGATTTTTGTATTTATTACGTAGTTGATCAGTTACTCATTACAAAATGAGAACTATTCACGTTTTTATTTTATTTATGTAGGATATTTTAAGCAAATTGTTCTGGAAAGCAGTCTACACTACCCAAATTCTGAGGAAAGTGCTTAGTTATGCAGCTCCTGCGTGACGGACTTTTTCTATGTCAATATTCTGTTTTCTTGTAGCGAAGTTTGCTTGAATGTCGACTGTCGTACTTTCTGTGATATTTGTATGTAAGGGTAGCCAGATCATTGTGATGGATATGTTTTGTTCCTGTAATCTGTAGAGTTGATTGTATAGTCAGCCGATTTGAAAACGGAAAACACTGTTGGAAAGCTCAAACAATACTGAAGGCAACTGTCTTTACATGGTGCTGTAAAAGTGAATCCACGCCATTTACGAAGCCTTTTGAATCTAAAGGGAAAATTTATGGAGGAGTGTCCTTCGAAGGTACGGTCATAAGCGGGTAGGATCGCTAGTGTCCTTCCGTAATGACACCCGCAGCGAAAGTGTTAATGGAATCATCCCATGCAATCAGAACTGTGAAAGTAATCTTACTTTATATATCAGATGGTTTTAATTTATCAGTTCAAGGCCTGTTAAGATAAAACCTTTTTTGTGGCTTATCATTGTTTAATCTTGAGAGGGTGAGAGAGTTTGCTTGAGAAACTTGTGGAGGTATTGTTAGGATAGAAGCAAAGTTTGCTTTGGCTCTTCCTAGGAGAAGCAAAACTTGTATTTCTTCAGATCCGGGTTTTGAGGAACTTGGTTTCAGTACTCGTGAGGGGAGGGAGGACGTGGATATAGAATAAGATTGATGTGTTGGTATAAGATACTTCAATCTATCTTATCATTCTATCTGCGATCGAGGATTGTGAATGTTGAATGTGAAATCCCCATCTATCATATATCTGGTGGATTTAGATGCACTCAGGGGAACAACTCATTCATGCTGTTAGAGTAGAAACACGCACAGCGGAGCGGATCGCAAGGATCGATCCCATGGAATCCAATGGGACCGTGCACACATACAGCGGAGCGGAGCTTTTTACTTCTAAGCGATCTAGTTTATTTTTTCGAGCATTCGGGAGCGCGTAATCCCATATAAATGTTGATCATTTGAGGGAAAATAAACCTTTTTGGAAAAAATAAACCTTAATTTTGGTTTAACACTTCTCAATTGAGCAGATTGAGTTTTAGCCATATTATTGCATAGGTTTTAACATAAAACAAATGCAATAATATGCATATATGCCTGCATATAACCAGGCAAAAGCCTTACAAAGCCTGAATGTTAATGTAAAATTATTACAACAAATAATTCTAATAAAGCCTTTATAAAAAACGGCAAAAAAGCGGTCTTGCTTTCCACCCATAGACCGCTACTCTCCGCTCCGCTGTATATGTGTTTTTACCCTTAGTTGTAGATCTTCTTCTCGATCAACTCTATGCCCATAAGCCTATGGTCACGATTGCTTTTAACGTTTTTCCTCCATAGAATGAAAAACCTCTTACGACGTTCAATTCATGACGGAGTCCCGATGTGCCGACGAGAAAACTTCACGGTTCAGAACCCGTAGATCACGGACATAGCAGTGGTTGAAGTTTATGTTTATATATATATATATATATATATATATATATATATATATATATATATATATACAGGGTGTATCGCAAGTTAATAGCAATACTCCAGGGGGTGAAACTAAACCAAAAATGTAGTTCAACACCCCCCACCACACATTTCTTCTATCTCGCTCCGTTCCAGACATATGACGTTCTAAAGGGTTTTTAGAAAATGCTGTGTTCATTGTAGTACAACTTCCGCTTTCTCTGCTTGTACACATTTTTTTTTCGACGATTAATTACATTTTTAGCGGGGTTCCTCCCTCCCTCCGTAGGGAGGAACCCCGCTTATAGGGCTGACATCATGACGCAATCCGGAACTGCCGACTAGAAGACTTTACGTTTCAGAACCCCTAGAGAACGAAAATAACGGTGGTTCAAATTTGTATATATATATATATATATATATATACATATATATATATATATATATATATATATATATATATATATATGTATATATATATATATATATATATATATATATATATATATATATATATATATATGTATGTATATATATGTTTTTCTGTTTGTTTATTCCTTATACAAATCTACACCGTATGACCGATTTTGACCAAACTTGGAATAATGGTAGGTCTTGATACGAGAAATTTCCTAGGCTAGGTCAAAAAAATCTACCAGCTGTCTGTCTGTATGTTTGTCCCTTATAAAAATCCACACCGTTCGTCCGATTTTGACTAAACTCGGTACACGTGTAGATCTTAATCTGGGGAGTGCCGTAGGCTAAGTCAAAAACGTCTTATAGCTGTCTGTCTGTATGTTTGTCCCTTATACAAATCCACACCGTTCGTCCGACTTTGACTAAACTCGGTACACAGGTAGATCTTAATCTGGGGAGTGCCGTAGGCTAGGTCAAAAAAATCTACCAGCTGACTGTCTGTATGTTTGGCCCTTATACAAATCCACACCGTTCGTCCGACTTTGACTAAACTCGGTACACAGGTAGATCTTAATCTGGGGAGTGCCGTAGGCTAGGTCAAAAAAATCTACCAGCTGACTGTCTGTATGTTTGGCCCTTATACAAATCCACACCGTTGGACCAATTTTTACGAAACGTGGTATACATGTATGTCTTGATACGGGGGGTGTTATAGGTTAGGTCAAAGTCGTCTAGGACTCACAGTTGGGAGGCCACGGGTTTATAAGAGTTACAGATTCGTGTTATTAGATTTTAATAATACTTATTTGGTGTCTAATTTATTTAGGCTTTTCTATACGCAGAAAGTAGGCGTAGCATGGCACGCCGGACAACGGCTAGTATATATATATATTTGTATGTTCGCTCTCTAGGTCCCAGGAATGGTCTGATTTTGACGAAATTTGGTACAAAAATCTTTCGTCTAATTTGAAAGGTCGAGTTGGTTAACTAGCAGAATCCGTCCACCGGACCATGGTTTTTGGAACGAAATTCGCGCGAAAAAAATCGTTGCGCTTTCTTCATATGCTTGTATTCAAAAAGTAGAAATTTATAAAAGCTTCTGATTAGCGACAACTTTTCGAAAATCATTACCCTTCTAAAAAAAATCCTGCAGACAGTCGAATCCCACTAAAGTTGTAGAATTTAATCATCTTTCTAACAGTATACTCAAAACTGAGATTATCCCTTAATTTCATAATGTAATTGGAATTCTGGAGTTAAAAAACACGAAATAAATAAAAGTAATATTATTTTTATTTTCGTGATACTAAAAAAAAAAAAAAAAAAAAAAAAAATCAGTCCCGTAACAGGCCACAAGGGCCCAGAGGGGCAGATACTGTAGAGATATCTGATTCTAGACCATACGGTACACTAGGGAGATAGTGTGGTCAACACTATGCTCCGGCCGCCTGATTTTCCTCTTGGCTGCTTCGACTGCTAGAGTCATTAGCACCCAAGGTACCCATTATTAATTAAATTAATTAAAGGCTGGGTGAGCCTAGGGACGATCTGGGACCCCAAATCCAACCCTCGAACGGCAAAACTAGAAGAAAAAATCTTTAGTGCGCGCTCGTGTTTTGAACCTGGTCCTCCAGTTCATTAGTCGAGTGCTCTACCACTGAGCTAACCTCGTCCCCGTGATACTACCAAAGGCAGAACTAAATTAATTTCCATGACTAGTGCTTACCTGCATACAAGTGATTACAAATAAAATAACTTTTTAAAAAAAATATCTCAAAAAACTGCTTTCAGGCGAAAATTTCAAGACTTCAGAGTCTTTGAGGGTCGCCTTACATGGTCGATTGAGCTAAAAGTTTACACAGATCGTAATTTTGTTGATTGAAACAAGATAGGGGGCAACCCTAATATATATATATAAGGATAATATTATGAGAATGTTCTCTTTGATCTTCAATATTCAAGCAAGCACTGACAAAATACAGGTCCTGAGATTAAATCAGTTTGAATGGATTTATAAAAGGAATGCTTATTTTGCTTATTGGGCAAACACAACCAACCTCTTTGGAAGTATCAGATTAAAGACCTAAGACCAAATCTTCTTTATTGACCTAACCCGCAATACTCTCCATATAACCTATTTTATAGGTATATAATTTTCATCATATTGAGTCCTCTTTGAACCGCTCTATGCAATTTGATGAGGAAGCCTTTGAAGGCTTCTACATTTCTGTTGGTAATCTTCCAGCATTTTGTTCCAATAGAGACCCCTTTTCGAAAATCGTTGTTCTCTTTCAATTTAATCCTGGACTGATTTCCTTCATATTCATACTGCATCTGCTACTGAATATTACATAATGCGGTTCATTGCAAGAAAACAAAAGATCACATCCACTGGGAGCTCAAAAATAAACCTCCAGAGAAATTTTGCTGTTTAACGAACTCTTCCGATAGTTTATTATGAGAATGTTCCGATTTTCGGAAAGACACGCCGCAAACTATGGCAGTAATCAGATTAACATCCACGTATGTCTAATATGTATAAGTCCGTCACGCAGGAGCTGCATAACGAAGCACTTTCCTCAGAATTTGGGTAGTGTAGACTGCTTTCCAGAACAATTTGCTTAAAATATCCTACATAAATAAAATAAAAACATGAATAGTTCTCTTTTAAATTTGTAATGAGTAACTGATCAGTTATTAATTTGCTTCCAGAGTTATGTTTACACTGGTACCTATTACACTACGTAATAAATACAAAAAACCTCATATTATCTTATTTTGATCTAACGCAGGAACAGGATACAGTCACTCTAGTGGTAGAAAGCGCTCCTTGCGGCGGCTTTGTGAACCTACGTCTGAAGGGCTTTTCTATTGAAATAATATTACAAATTAAACCCCCGCTTTCCGATTGACCGATACAGCTCCTTTTTACAACACTTCTTTCTCATGAGGTACCCACGACGTATACCGAGTTTCGTTACAATACAGCAGAAATTACGACCGGTATGAGTATATTAGGAATTTATTTGTTTATTTTTACAACACATATTTACCTGTGGATTACCACTACGAATACCGAGTTTCGTCGAAATATACCAGAAATCACGGCTGGTAGTGGCGAATTGGTATTGTGGGTCCGGAGTAAACCCCCCCCCCCTCCTAATGAACCGATTTAGTTCATTTTTATATCTCACTTTTCTCTCTATATCACCAATACGAATACCAAGTTTCGTTGAAATATAACAAATATTACGGCTGACATAGTCAAATTAGTGTTTTGGGTTCGGGGTAAACCCCCCCTTCCGGTAGACCGACTTTGGTGGTTAACGAACTCGTTCAATCGTTTGCTAATTGAATGCTATATACCAAGTTTCGTGACGAAAAAACAAAAACTCTGGCCGCTATCGTGTTAACAGACACATATATATATATATATATATATATATATATATATATATATATATATATATGCATATATATATATATATATATATATATATATATATATATATATAGATATATATAAATTTTAACGGGGGTCATTTTCGGTGTCTACTAGGTAGGATCGATAAAGATTTGAAGAAATTTTTCAAAAATTCCGTCATGAGTCCAACCTCAATAGCTACTTTCCTTCGGAGGAAAGTGCTAAAAAGCCAAACTCCAGGTTAGATTCAAGGCCGAATTTTCAACAAGAAAGTATATTTTTAACGATCGATCCAACGCAACCAATAACTGTTTCTATTCCCTTGCCAATAGCACTAGGGATAAGAACGTAACCGCGCTAAGATGACGCAGTTCCTGCGAGTCGGACGTTATTTTACAAAAGGGAGCCAATCGTTGAACCTACATCCCGATAAACTTCCACTTCATTTGCAGGAATTTAATGCTTACTAAGTATAAAAGTTACTCTATAAGCACTAAATCTGTAGGCTTAGGAAACAATTCGCGGGAAACCTCTGATTCATCGAGAACACAAAATTGCGTTATTGGACTTTCAGAAAGTATCTTCTATCAATAGCTTTAGTGACGTAAATGTGGAAATTTTGTTCCAAATTAGCGTTAATGTGGAAAATCGGAATTTAATTAGCTTGAACAGTTTTTGAGGAATATTATTCAATAAATAAATTGAAAAGAAAACAAATAATATGTCTACTTCAAAAACACAAATTGGACGAAACTCCTTTCCCCTTCGTAGTCCGACCATACTTCAAATAAACTTTTTTGCTGGAAATTATGACTAGAATTACCTCCTAGAGTTTGGCTATTTAGACCTGAATCACCGTACATGTGTGTGTGTTATAGTCAGACATAGTTTTGGTCCTTTCCTTCTTGAAAATCGCATTCTCGTAATAGCCTGTTGGAAGCGTTCGTTAACCAGCAAACTTCCGTTGCTTCACATATGGAGCGCCAAGATGACCTCTTGGGAGGTTTTCGCGGTGACGGGAACTGCGATTAGTTTCTTCGCTGAAAGCTTCGTTCATGGCGTCCGCCTGCATAACAAGGAGAGGCCCGCTAGGTGTAGGCGTTTCAGCTTGGCTCGTTCGTGGGGATTCCGGACATACCTGTATGAAGAGCAGCAAGGGTTTTCGCTGTCTGTGGTTTGTTTTACATTGACGATGTGGAGTGTTATTATTGGATTTGTGGATCCACAATCTCTTTACCTAACATAGGACACCTATTAAACCACCAGTCGAGGTCAATCCGTTCTTGTTCCACCACCTGGGAATCATATCCCATACGGCTGAATTTTCGTCTTACCAGTATGTTGTTGTTCGGGGCACTGATTGAGGAATAATTGAGGAATTGCAGATGATGTCCCGTACAGACAGGAGGGCCAACGCCCCATTTTAGACCAACGCTCGTGTGGCGCCCGTACATCTGATCTGAGGGCTTTTGGACACGCGTTATCTTGCCGTAAAACGCGTAAATCAATACATGCTGTGGAATTGTGTATCCAAATGTGCTGAGAACGTCTATCACGTTAGATATTTAGTGTACGGGTTTGATTGAAATTGTTCGTAACCATTCCAGAGTTCTTGGGAAGAAGGTGGAAGTAGGTTTATGCCTGCACATGTTTGTTTACATTATTCTGTACTGACGGGGAGCAGGTATGCCGTCCATATAGTACTGAACAAACAGCTGCCCTCAATCCTGGATCATAAGTCCATGAAGAAGTGGTTGATAAAGCGTCGGAGCGATCAGTCAGATCCTCCTAATCCTTGCGAGATTATCTTCGGCGAATTTATTATCATCATCATCACCGACCTTTATCGCCTTCATCTTCCCTCAAGGATTTTCCTGTCCCATTGAAATAAATGGCGGACTCGTCCTCGTCCCTCTTCCCTCCTCTCCTGCTTCTAAATCGCCTCCAAAACACCCTTCATTTATTTGCTTCATCGTTTAGCTCTTTAAAAACAATACGGCCCGAGTCAATAAAAGGATATTTCACTTTCTATTATCTATTCCAAATATATTCAGTTTAAATACTCTTTTGTGTTTATAATAAAGACTGTCTACCTCCAAATTGCCAGGCGCTAGAAGCAGATGCGCCGTACAAAAAAATCTATACTGGTAGTGCAGTCAAATAATATACTGTACCTAGCAAAAGGTGGGGTAGACGATTTTTTTTCGCATTGTACATGTTCGTATGAATAATTAAAAAAACAAAAAAAAGTAGTTATCCAGCATGGCCGACCACGGAAGAACTTTTGATTGCCGAAAAAACACACAAATTATTAATTTTTGTATTTTTCTTTTCAAAATATCTAAAAAATGGTACATAGAAAGGAGGGAGAAAGAGAGAGATTGAGAGAGTGAGAGAGGGGAGAGAGAGAGAGAGAGAGAGAGAGAGAGAGATGTAATGAGTTTGATACTGTAATGAGTTTATACAAATGAAAGTTGTAGTACATTTAATTATCTTTAAAATTAATACGAAGTCATTTTCGCTTAATCCATCCATTTTTGAGATATTTTGTGAAAAAAACAACACAACAAATAATAAATTTTAATGGTACACCTTTAATACTAATCTATAGCCTTTTTTTGCATACCTATTGACTGGACTACGCAACAATTTTCTTGGCCTTTGGAACAATAAGTAAAGACGTGTGAAAGCTTTTTTCAACATCGAAGACGTTAGAGTCGTGCTGGATATCGCAATTTTCAGATGAAGAATCCAAGTTCATTGAAATTTATCAGATTACGGGGATGAGAGTTCGCTACTCTATCTATGAGAACTGATTGGAACTTCTTGACACCAACAGGAAACCTGTAGGACAATATTTCAACTGCATCCCCATACGGGGATCATACTCATTAAAGGGTTAACTGACAATGTATGTTGTTGTTTCAGATTGTACGTTGGAGTGGTCTACCCCCGCGGAGAGACGGGCCTCGCCCGATCTGTCGACAGATCCCTAGGAGGTGGTCCACTGCGCCCGATCCTTACAGAACTAGAAGCTGGCCTGAATGCAATATGCAGCTCTTGGTCTGGACGGAAGATCGCAGCGGTACTTCTGTTCGGGCCAGCGCCTGCACTAGCCATCGCCTCAGCTTCACTATCTCTACCTACGCTCTGGATTGGCGGTCATCAGTATCTACAGGTAACATATTCACATTTAGTGCTAGCATGAAAAATATTAATAAGCAGTCATGGAATAGTTGGGATTCGGCTAGGAAAACATCAATAAGATTTTTGTAAAAATCTCTATTAAGTACATTTGAGGCCTTTTAGGTACGAAGGGCAAACTCAACATCAAGTTAACACTTTCAGGACCGAAGGCTACGAAAAATATTCCATCAGGGCCCAAGTCTTCTTTTTGTTTAGGTATTTCGGCAGTCATAAAAAACTAAATAAGTAAAGAAACTTTTAAAATGATGTACTTTTCGTGGATTAATTACAATTTAGTAAAATGTCAAATACGCCACGATAGCGGGCCCACTGAACGCTGATCGGGCGGATTCAGTATCATACGATACCAGACCCGCAAACCTAACCGGGAATACGTAATGAGGTCCCAAATCAAATACGAAGCGTATAGAACAAGGCCCGGAGAATGTCCCGCATTGAGGTGTCAAAACTTTAGGGGTGTATTCTTTCTACACCTCATTTGTAGTCCAGGGGCGCAGAAATGAGCGTTCTATCTGAAAACAGAAGATCTACTCAAAAATTTGTCTACTTTTTAATAACTCATGGTCTTTTTAAAGAAAAAATGTGTTTTCGGGATTTCTTATCAATGTATCGTAAATAACGACATTTTTAGAATCTACATTAAATTTCCAATAAGAAACACCCATTATTGAAATATTACTATGTAAATTAAGTGCTATATTAAAAGCAAAATGTATGAGAACGTTTGATAGAAGTGTTACGTCTTGGCTACAAATGCAAAGTATCGAATGTGAAAATTACCACTTTTCAGAGTGGAAAAGCGTTTATTCATAACTTTTTTTTTTTTTGACAGTCAAATATTCGGCAGATTTGACCTTTTGATAGTGGAATACTTTACACTGGAGTGATCTAAGATTCAAGAATTTGCCGTACATAAGTCCAGTAGAAATTAGTAAAGATTGATAATGAAAGATGCATTTTTTCACATTCGTTGCTTTGCATTTGTATCGACGATATTAAAATTAAGGCGCCTAGAATCAAAACAAGACACATCACTACTTTTAAAATTTTTAGATAACAATTGATTTTAAAAGTTCAAAATGTCCTCTATACACAGGTAATGAAATGTCCTCTATACACTGGTAATGAAATGTCCTCTATACACTGGTAATGAAATGTCCTCTATACACTTGTAATGAAATGTCCTCTATATACTGGTAATGAAATGTCGTCTATACACTGGTAATGAAATGTCCTCTATACACTGGTAATGAAATGTCCTCTATACACTGGTAATGAAATGTCCTCTATATACTGGTAATGAAATGTCCTCTATATACTGGTAATGAAATGTCCTCTATACACTGGTAATGAAATGTCCTCTATATACTGGTAATGAAATGTCCTCTATACACTGGTAATGAAATGTCCTCTATATACTGGTAATGAAATGTCCTCTATATACTGGTAATGAAATGTCCTCTATACACTGGTAATGAAATGTCCTCTATATACTGGTAATGAAATGTCCTCTATATACTGGTAATGAAATGTCCTCTATACACTGGTAATGAAATGTCCTCTATATACTGGTAATGAAATGTCCTCTATACACTGGTAATGAAATGTCCTCTATACACTGGTAATGAAATGTCCTCTATATACTGGTAATGAAATGTCCTCTATACACTGGTAATGAAATGTCCTCTATACACTGGTAATGAAATGTCCTCTATACACTGGTAATGAAATGTCCTCTATACACTGGCAATGAAATGACCTCTATATACTGGTAATGAAATGTCCTCTATACACTGGTAATGAAATGTCCTCTATATAGTGGTAATGAAATGTCCTCTATACACTGGTAATGAAATGTCCTCTATACACAGGTAATGAAATGTCCTCTATACACTGGTAATGAAATGTCCTCTATACACTGGTAATGAAATGTCCTCTATACACAGGTAATGAAATGTCCTCTATACACTGGTAATGAAATGTCCTCTATACACTGGTAATGAAATGTCCTCTATACACAGGTAATGAAATGTCCTCTATACACTGGTAATGAAATGTCCTCTATACACTGGTAATGAAATGTCCTCTATACACAGGTAATGAAATGTCCTCTATACACTGGTAATGAAATGTCCTCTATACACTTGTAATGAAATGTCCTCTATATACTGGTAATGAAATGTCGTCTATACACTGGTAATGAAATGTCCTCTATACACTGGTAATGAAATGTCCTCTATACACTGGTAATGAAATGTCCTCTATACACTGGTAATGAAATGTCCTCTATATACTGGTAATGAAATGTCCTGTATATACTGGTAATGAAATGTCCTCTATACACTGGTAATGAAATGTCCTCTATATATATAATAAAAAGGATTTTCAAAACTCAATAGATCATCCTGTTTTTTAATACTGGAAAGTTGGCTTCAAAATAATACATATATCAGCGAATTTTAAAACTAAGTAAGACACATTAAAAATAAAAAATCCTTAAAAATAGATAACAACAGATAAACTTCCCAAATTCTTCGAAAACATTCTTCTGTGACACAACTTTAAAGAAAATTATACAGGTGTATGATATTAAACATAAGACTTGTTCAGTTTTTGGTGTTTCCTGAACAAATTGGTTTCAATGGTGTCTTGTTTTGATTCTAGACGCTTCAATTATTCAATATTTTTTTAATCAGCTATTTTTAGACTTAGAGGTTTACCTCCGCCTCAAAAGTTGCATTATTTAATAATCTTCAAAATGGTACCTCGTAGTTTTAACACAAGTCCATCCACGAAATATTAACTCAATCTGGTTTAAAATGGATGGTTGCCCAGCTCATAATGGAAGAGTGGTGACGAAATGGCTGAAAGTTTGAGTTGATCTGCTCCATTTTCAGATAGAACGCCCATTTTTGCGTCACTGAACTACAAATAAGGTGCAGAATAAACCCCTAAAGTTATGACATCTCAACGCGGAACACCCTGTATAATTTGTTTGTTAACCCTTGAACACTAACCGTAATTCATCCTACACTATTACTAACCTGTGTATAAATTTGACGTATACACAGGAAAATGACTCAGAACTTGATTATCAGGGATAATGGAGAAATCTGTTGTTAAAAAATGAATATTTGTCAATATTTAATACATAAAAATACAAATTAAAAAAATAAAACATAGAGCAACAAAAAATATGGACCATTTCCGGGGTATCGAATACTATTTTAGAACTTGGAATAGTTTTAACCAACTAGACGCTTACACCTAAAATAAAATACTTTTTATGAACTAAGTAATCTTATTAACTTTCTATACTAAACTCAAAAATCACATCCCTTCGAACAAACCAACCACTGTGTTAACCAAATCCCGTGTTAAACCTCTTCCTGCAATGCTGTACACATATCTAGGAGAAACCAAAAATTATATTCACGCCTGTTTTACACAACACTAACGAACCATCATTAATAACAACAAACGAGTACCTGCAAGCTTATGCACTCAAAAATGTAAGCGTTGCGATTTTTTCCCCGCTCCAAACATAATCTTACGGTGGACGGATTTCGTGATCTAAGGGATCTGAAACGTGAAGTTTTCTAGTCGGCACTTCCGGATTGCGTCATGAGGTCAACGTCATGAGCGGGTTTGGGGGAGGGAGGAACAGTGCTAAAAAGAGACAGATCTGCCCTTGCAAAACACGCCATTACTAAAAAAAACACACACATTTAACTTGAATGACACCAAAATTCCCGTTACAGAACGAAACAACAAAAACAGAAAGTTGAGATCTCTGAATTTTTACACATCAACTTAAATACCAAATATATAAATTACATTTATATTTATTTATTTTACGAGCATCGCAACGACGGCGACTTGCTCTTTTTTTTTTAAGATACAGTAAAAAATACAAATTTATATGTTCACAATTATCAGTAACTTATAGTACTAAATACAACAAAAGTTTGAAAAGAGCATACGACAAAAGTTAGGAGGTTTGTGTTAAGAATTATGTGCTAAACATTATTTAGAGCCTTGCTTTTTGAAATATAGTTAATATGTTTACATAACTTATCACTAAAACTAACTACAATTTTTTATTAGGTCATGATGGGTGCTACATGTTGTGGTTTTCCATTAATGACCAAGTAAAATTGAGTAATAATTACATAAATAGTTATTAAGCACTTAAGTTCACTGTTATGCAGGTTATGAGAGCTAATGTAAACAACTAAATTTGTGACGGCTTTAAGGCATAAATGACGACTTTAAGGCATACATGCTATGCGTTTCCGTTCGCTACGCTCGCTCAAGAAGATAACAAAACCCCAGTCAATCCAACTCCCTATAATTAATAGCTCTCATAACCTGCATAACAGTGAACTTTAGTGCTTAATAACTTCTTTCCTAGTTAAATCCGACGGGTTTTTTTTATCGTATTCGTGTTTAGTGCATCAAAATACGTTATTGTACAAAATTTGAAAGAAATCGGTTTGGAGGGCGTGAAACTGCATTTTTACCAAGATTAATAATATTATTACTGCCTGTTCATTTGTACTTCATTTCATTTCATTTTAAATTTTTATGATTTTAATAATCTGTCCATACTCTGAGCTAAGTTCTAAAAAAACTGTTGTTTACTTACCTGTTTATATTACATATTGGTGTTAACAACAAAATCATCTTATAAGTGATTTCTATTTGTAGATCTACCATATTTCTTTATTGGTTTTACTATTCTGTCTATTAATGCTGCAATTGTGTTTTGTACCAAAGAGTATAGTCCTTAATATAATAAATAATAATAAATAAATAAATAAAGCCTTTATTGCATAAGAGGAACAATACAAAAAAAAAAAAAAAAAAAAAAAAAAAAAAAAAAAAAAAAAAAAAAAAAAAAACTATTTCCAAAAAAAATAACCAAAATAAAAAGTAATAAAAATTTAAATTCATTTCTTTTTAAATTACTATTTACAATATTTACAAATACATGTTTCTCATGCAGGCCTCCCCTTCATGGGGGTAATGGTCTAACTTCCCTGGCGACCAACCCAACTAGGAAGTGGAGTTCCCTGTTTCTTCCAACACTGCTTTCCATTTGTCTTTGTTCCTGGCAACGTTCATCCAATTCGGACCAGCAACGGACTTAAAGACATCACTCCAACGCCTACATGGTCTTCCTCGTCTCCTCCTTAAGTTAAGCGGAATCCATTCCGTAGCCTTCAGGGTCCACCTGCTATCCTGCAATCTGGCAAGATGACCAGCCCATTTCCACTTAATTTTCTTTATATGCAGGCCTATATCTGTCACTCCAGATTCTTGCCGCATAAATGAACCCCTGACTTTATCCCGTCTCCTGTAGTTCATCATGCTTCCAAGGACGGTGTTTTGCCACACTACTAGCTTGGATTCTTGCTCCTTGGTCAGTGCCCATGTTTGGCAGCCGTAACTCACAGAAGGGAGAACACAGCTTTCGAACACCATCTTCTTGTTATTCAGGCTAAAGTTACCCTTCATTACTTCCTTTAGTGACCAATACTTCTGCCAACCTCTAGTAATTCTCCTTTGCACTTCTTTAGCTGCACGATTATTAAAGGATATGAGTTGTCCCAAGTAAACAAATTCATCTACATACTGTAGAGCTATTCCGTTGAGGCTTATCTCCTTCTTTAAGCTATTGGTCATTAACACGGTCTTAGTGTAATTTGGGATTAGTCCTACTTCAGCGCTATGGTTTATGAGATCCTTCACCATTATTCTTAGTTCTTCAGCCTTTTCTGAGATCAACACGATGTCATCAGCAAACTTCAAATTGCTCAGTTTCCTACCATCAATTTTGACACCCATGTTGAACCAATCAAATGCTCGGAAAACCTTTTCCAATAATATAATAAAGAGAGTTGGAGAAAGTGGGTCGCCCTGCCTTACTCCTCTACCTACAGAAAATTTTGGTCTATCTCTTTCTGCCTGAATATAAGCTGTATTCCCAGCATACAGTTTCCCTACAATTGAAATGTATTTTCCTGGTAGGCCTATTTCATTCATTGCCTCAAAAATGCTTGTGTGATACACACTATCAAAGGCCTTCTGAAAGTCCACAAAACAAAAATATAAAGGAAAATTATATTCTCTAGATTTCTCAATTAATTGATTTATAACTTGGAGATGGTCTGTGACTGAGAAATGTTTCCTGAAACCAGCTTGTTCTATTGATAATGTTGGAGAGATGTAATGGACTATTCTTCTATTGATAATACTAGTGAAAAGCTTAGCTATTGTCGAGCAGAGAGATATGGGACGATAATTTTCAATTTTAGTTTTGTCGCCTTTTTTATGTAATAAAATTATTTTGGCAATTTTCCATTCCTCAGGTATAGATTCCTCTGTCATAATTAGGTTGAATAATGTACATAATTCTACTGCAAGAATCCCCCCTCCTGCCAAAAGCATTTCATTTTTCACTCCATCTGGGCCAGGTGTTTTGTTAAATTTAAGCTTTTTCACCCCTGCAGTTACTTCTGAGGTCATTATACATGGAATATCTTCAACTGATCTGTAGTTTGTTATATCCTGTTCATCTAAGCTAGAATGATAATAAAGTTGTTTGAAATAATCAGTTGCAATATGCATAATCTCTTTTCTTCCGGCTTCTTGCTTTCCTGACTGGTCCTGAAGAGAATAAAACCATTCCTTATTTGACATTAGTTCCCTTCTAATCTTTCTACTAGATCTATTTGATTCAAGAATATTCTGTATTATACACTCTCTGTAAACCTTTATGTCTGACTTAATCTTCCTTCTAATAAGTTTGTTGAGCTCAGTTAGTTCTATTTTTTCCAATGGATAGTCCTTAATATAGATTTAAAAAAAATCGTATTGATGTTTTCCTTCCCGAATCCCAACTATTCCCTGACTGCCTATAACGTCGACGGCTAATTAGCATCACCTGTTTAAAAATATTAATAGTTCTTCTTTTAAGGCGAAATATCACCTTGTGTAATCAAAATCCTAGTAGTCTTCTCCAATTTATGAGAAGAAGAAGAAAACTTTATTAAAAAATAATAAAGTGAGCTGCCCAACTTTATCGGGTTGCTGGCCACACAGCATGCTCCTCCACCTGATCTGGTATTGCTTTCTAAATTCGGGTGTTTCATTTGCAGTCTGTTCTTCATTGAGTGGTGTAAACATCCTTCATAAATATCCCCATTAGGGAAACACTTTTTTTGTTTTGCCTTGTGATTATTTTCACCTTAACAAAATGAACTAAGAAAATAAAATAACAATAAAGGAAAGGAATGGTGTCCATCAATGACTGTATATATGTTGGTTAATAATGCCAAGTAAGTCAATAAGTATTGAATCAGCTAAAACAGGATAGGTTTCAGGAAGGATTCCAAGTTCTTCAAGATATTTGGAAGTAATTTTTGGAATTGTTCCCCTCGCACCAAACCCCTAATAATATAGTTTCTTGGCCCATACTTTTCCAGGAATTTATCTTCTAGGTACTGAACGCATTTGGAGTAAATACCTTTCTTTTCTCTATCTATTGATTCTGCTTGCTCAGGATCATTAGTCTCGAATTGGATAGTTGGGTCGAGTATGTAGGCTGTGGTACTATTTTTTGGGAAGGCGACGATGTCAGCTACCCAGCTGGAGTTTCAGGCTCTCTGCCGCATTTACGACAATGAGGTCCAATATCAGCTGCTCCTGCCACGCCAGGGACACCACGGAGTGGGGCATAAGTAAAGTTTAATTTCAAAGCGTTAGTCCATTCAGAGCTGGACAAACGTTTTTTGTCATAAATAAATTTATTACTTTTTGGACAATCTCTGAAATTTTTCACTCCAATGCCTTGCCATTTGCATTTCGCCCATTCTTTGAAAGACTCCTCGCGCAGAGATCTCCTAGTGTTTCTAATATTGTGGTCTTCAGGTAGGACTCTGGTGTCTATATTTAGTCTTTCTATGAATTCTGCCGATTCTTCATCAGAATTGAATATCGTATTAAATAGTCCATCAGATATTTGATCCAACTTCTGAGCGATCGACAAGTGCTGCAGTGGAGCTTCCCATTCACACTTCAGAAGACCTAGACCTCTTAATCTTCGAGGAGCATACAGCATTGCATTGCAGGTGTTTGCAGGGAGACCAATTATGGCTTTGACGCTTCTTCTTATTATAATGTCGACACCTTGTAGAAATAAATCAATACTTTTCAATTATTAATGTTATAATTTTTATATGGGTTGTGAAAGTCTCCAATAAAAAAGATTTAATTTTTTTTAACAAAATGACGGCGCTGTGTCTGTCCAACATAAACCCTCTTTTTTTCAAGGGCGATAATCTGCAGGTGGAAATTGTTAATCTACAATATATACGTTTTTCTGTTAGTGGGGTTGCTCAATTCTAGGAAGTGAAAATATAAGGCCTTGTCATCACATACCTATGTAAATGAACCATCGATAACTAGTCGTTAAAAATAGTATTATTTATAAATGGACGTTAAAAATAAAATAACATTTCCCTCCGTGACTAATAACTATATTTTTATTTTCAGGAAGGACTGGGAGATAGCGTGGTCAGCCTAGGGCCAGGAGTGCCACAAGGTTTACGTGCCCTTCGTTCCTTGCTTATCTCCTGGCGTTGGTATAGCTACACACTCCTCTGGGCTGGACCTCCACTCCCAGGACTAGGGCACCTCAGCAGGCCACCACTGACACCTCTACTCTACAGGCTGGCTCCGCCTTATGACAGGTAAGAGAGTCCGTCTAAATAGAGTCTGTCTATTTTTGTGTAGATGATCGCAACGAATACCGAGTTTCCTTAAAATATAGTAAAAATTACGGCTGTTAATGGCAAAATGGTAATTTGGGTACAGTTAACCCCCCCCCCCCTCGCTCTACTAATTAACCGCTTTACTTTAAATCACATTTTCGCGCGTTTTTTTCTAAAATATACTTACAGTTATAAGTTGAAGTCTGGAATGCTGAATGTGTCACCAAGTAACTAATAATGAATATATATATATATTTATTAATTTAATGAAATTACATTCTGTAAAATAATACATTTTGTAATGTGCTTGCATAAAAATATAAAAATCACCAGCGTATGCACCAGTTGCCCCCTTTGTCTCCTCGGGTAAGCGAGATGACTATGGACAGCCGTACCCCATTCCTCAACCAGCAGCAGTAGGAAGTACTGGAGCTGGAAAAGGGACGAGAGAACTGTAGACACTCTAGGGGGTTGTGGGGAGAAGATAACCTCCGTTATCACTCCCTTGTATTGCTTAAAGCAGATCGCGGGGCCACATCCTGCTCAACCGTCCTGCTGGGAAATAGGGATGGTTGGGAGTGGACAGTGACTGGACAGCAGGATTAGGGTTTAGGGATAATTTGTGACGAAAATTTGCAAATCGGATGGGGATAAGGTCTTGTATTAGAGGAATGTTGAGGTCTTTATGAAGATTCTTATTGGTTATGTAAAAAGGAGCATTGGCTATAGTTCGGAGGACTTTAGATTGGAAGGTTTGGAAGCGTCTGATGTTCGATGCAGTTCCCCATAGTTCTATTCCTTATGTCCAAATGGGTTTTATAATTGTGCTGTAGATTATGAGTTTGTTTTCGAGTGAGAGGTGTGAGTTTTTATTCATTAATCTGTAAAGCTGTCCAAAGCGTCTGTTGAGTTCTTGTCTTTTCAGTCTGATGTGGTCTTTCCAAGTGAGTCTAGAGTCTAAATAAAAGCCAAGGTAACGGACTGTGTTGACGGGAACAAGGAGTTGGTTATTAAAGGATACGGGGGGACAGGATTGGCGACGGAGTGTGAATGTTATGAACTGGATTTTGCTTTCATTCACCAAAATCCTCCAAATTTTGGACAATTTTTGTATTTTATTTAAGTGGTTCTGGAGAATATTTGAAGCAACGTTCGGATTGGGATGGGAAGAAAGAACTGCTGTATCGTTGGCGCATGTGGCTAGGAGAGTATTAGTATGGACAGGAATATCAGCTACCAAGTAACTGATCTAGGAAGGCTCTGAGTGGGGCTTATGGGGATGCTAATCGGTGGAATTCCCCAATAAAGGTAGTGGGGTGGGCTTGAAGGGATATTCTTAGTATTAGGAGACTTACCCTATCTATTAGAAATTATGGAACATCTTGACGCCAACAGCGAACCTGTAAGAGATGTTTTCATCGCCATCCTCATACGGGGTTATAAGGGGTTAAGATGACCACAACGAATACCGAGTTCGTTGCAATACTACCAAAATTGCTGCCTGTATGAGCGAACAACTACTTTGGGTCCAGAGGAAAACCCCCCTCCAGATGGAACGATTTTTCTGGTTAATGAACTCATTCAATCATTTGCTAAGGAGAATAGTATATACGAAGTTTCGTTAGTGTTTATCGTGTTAACAACAGTTCATCAAATGTTCGACGTGATTCTTTACATTGACATAACTTTTTATTTATGAACCGATTGACATGAAAGAAACACTCAAACGCCTCATGAACTGTTTCATTCGTTTTATCCTCGGGATCCCCAGAGACTCCCACATATCACATTTCTACCAGGAGCTAAACGGGCTATTCCCTCTTTATCGTCCACAGTACTTCCTCGGCTCAGTCCTTTACCAAGTAATTCAATCCCGAAGACCTTCTTACGTTTTTCAACTCCTTAAATTTAAATCCTCTGTTCACTCCCGTAACACCCGATCTCGTACTTCCGATCTTTATATTCCTTCCCACCGAACAGCAATATTCGAAAAAGCATTCGTCACCCGTGCCACCTCGCTATGGAATTCCTTACCTCTCTTTGTCCGCCATTCTACCAACCAAGAAACCTTTAAATCCCGACTCTTCCACCACTTTCTATCCCTGCAAGTTTTACCCAATCCCTAGTTTATATTGAAGCTGTACATTATATGCTGGTAGTATTTATAAGTTTATATATTAAATTCTTTATTATTTTGTAATTTCAAAATTATTCCTATGGGACTTGTGTGCCGGAATAAGAATAAAAATTTTCATTTCATTTCATAAATGTTAAGTGAAGCTTACCACAATACATTTGTGAAAACCGCATCTAGTTTGGATAAGCCGTTTTCTGAGATTAGTGTGCACAGATAAACAGACAAAGATTTCTAATAATCATTTTTTTTTGGGTACTATTGCGTTGATAAAGTCCACCAATAGACTTTTTCCCCATATGTCTCCCATGCACAGACAGCGATCCGTAACAATTTTGTTATATGTATAGATAGATATTTTTGTAGATTTTGCCAAAACGGATCTAAGATGTCGCAGCCCTGGGACTTCTAAAACTTGAAGCATTTATCCTAGCGGATCTCTCCAAGTAATGGTCACCCATCGTTGTAAAGCATTGGTTCTGTCTTGAAAACTGATCTTGATAAATTTCATCATGAGCTCCTTGTCATCTAGGTCTGAAGATTAACCCCTCCCCCTTGATAGTAGAATACGCCCGTGTTTCTATGACAGAACTAATATCTTCCAGCAGACTGCCTACTTAACATGGAGACAATTTGTTTTATAAATCCTAGCCTTTGAAAAATGGTATTTTCGTTCCAGTTAGACTTCGACCAGGCGCGAAGGGCTAAATCTTCTCTCTCTAGGTCAGCGAAAGCTTTTTGAATCTCGTGGCCATTAGAAAGAGTCAAGAGGACATTCTGATAAGAAAACCCCCTGAAGAGATGCGACACAAAGGCACGAAATATGTCGGGCAAAAGATAACAAATAAAGCACTCAATGTAAACGAATGGTGTACTGCTTTATCGATCTCCTGCTATAAAAAGAAATAAGAAAAAGTGAAAAATATATTTTGGGTACTTTCAGAAGAGTATATATATACTAGCTGATCCGGTAAGCGTTGTTTTGCCATATACATCGTTTCTAGTGAATATTTTGGTAGTAAAATAATATTCCCGTACCCGTTGCGGGATCTCGTTGTTTAGTATTTACACAATATCCGTCTTGTCTCTTCTCGAACATTAGCGGATATTGGTTAAAGTCGTATGAATGTTGTGTATAAGCAATGGACTCAAGATTATTATTTCTTCTTCGAATCAGGATTTCTCGCGTAGCTGCACGGTCGCCAACCATGATTCCAGCAACGTCGTCAGCAACAGGTGAATTTAAAATACTCTCCAGATGGTTATTAATCAGAATTGATGACAATAGCGTGATTGTCACTTTGCTAATTGTGCATGTGTGATTTAAAAAATTTCAACAATTCATTCTGCTCATTCAATAGATCGTCCAGCTTACTGACGATGCGCCTGGCAAACCGTGAATTGAGGTTAATGTAGCCCCAACGCGCATCCACGCGATTGGTGAGTGCGTTTTCGGAGTCCCTCGGCTCCCTTAAAGTAAATTTTTTAAAAGTTGATGTGGTTCGTTTGGCATTGGGAGCAATGGTTCCACTTTGTGATAAATTTGGCCTTAGATTTTGAATGTTGAATTGTTGACCATTTGCAGCATTATGCTTAACTATTTCCGTTCCTCAGAGCGATGTCATTTGGAAACATGAATTGAATGTTGGAATTAACATTAGGAACAGGTTAGAATCAAGAGCCATATTTTTCTCTGTCAAAAGATCATATCGCACTAGTATTTCTAAAGTGACACAACTCAAAAATCGGTTTTATAAACACCGTCATAGTTATGACTGTGAAAGACTTGGTAAATATATCCTTATCAACCATCAAAACTGTATGTACATAGCTTCAGAGCTTGTACACCAGAGGGCACTTGTGTCACCGTTCCAGTCTTAATCGTAAGGCCCCTACATAGGCCAGAGTGACACATTTTCAGTTGAGTTTCATTTTGAGTTGTGTCACTTTAGAAATACTAATGCGATAGGTTGAATAAAACTACATTTTATAATTTAAATTTATTTATTATAATTAAAGTACTCGTTATTATAAAATGGGGATTAGTGGTAGAAGGTTGAAAATTTTGGGTTGTATGTACTTTTTAATGCTAAATCATAAAAAAAATGATATATTACATTTATATATAAATATATAATATATGTTAAAAAAATCTAGAATATATAAAACAAAGGGCAGCAGAAATATTACATAAAATAACAGGTTAAACTTCCAAGGATTTAAATAAATATATTACTTGCAAAATATTGGAAAGATAAAATACTGTTTACAATAATTATAAATAAATAAACAATAGACATTTTCAGAGTAGTTTTAGACACTTTCAGGTTTAAATTGAACAATTCGAGTAAGCGTTGATGAGATGCATGGAATCTGTTTCTTAGCATGCATTTTATTATTTTCTGGAGTATTAGATTCAAATTCGGTTGCAACTCTCTTGTTGACGAGCGTAAGAATAGTAAGAAGATCAAACATGAAGCACTTTTCTCTTAACTCTCTTACCAAGGATTGAGCAAACCATGAACCTTTGTCCAGATTTCGCCATGAGTAAAAACCTGGTGGGAAAAAATCACATTTATTTATTTGTTTGGATTTTACAATGATGTAATAAGGTCTTCTGAATTTGGTCTCTAGGCTACTTATCCTCGTTCAAATTTCACAACCGCGTAAGTCTATTTTTAGCGAAATTGAGATATTGGTATCTTTAGAATCTAGGCGCACGGTAGTGCGCCAGGCCAAGTTCCGGCCTAAGCATACTGTGTGTATATTACAGGCGGTCTTAGAGCCGATTTTTACCCTCTCATAACTTTCAACCAGGTAAAGATAAAGTTATGAAATTTTACACAGGTATTATACTACTAGATGTGAGTAAAACTGGGAAATTTCATAATTCTACATCTAATAGTTTCTGAGATAGAAGCGATCGAAAATCGGGATTTACAGGACTCACTCACTCACTCACTGACTCATCAAAATTATTAGGCACTTCCCATGATGCTAGGAACTTGAAATTTTGCATGAAGATAGATATGAAGACGTTATTAAAGGAAAAAATCGAAAAATCGCGAAAAGTTGTGTTTGACTCCGCTTTCGGGGCGGGGCGTGCCAGTTTTGTACTTCCTTCGGAAACCCATCATTCCGTCCGAAACCCATGATGTGGGGTATCAAATGAATTGTCTCGGTATGAAGAACCTATATTTGATGTTTTAAGAAACAATTAGACGCATATAGGCTCGGTAAAAATCTTATACCAGCTGTCTGTCTGTATGTTTGTTCCTCTTACAAATCCGTACCGTTTGACCGATTTTGACCAAACTTGGGACACAAATGGGTCTTGATACGGGGAGAATCATAAGCTAGGTTAAAGTGTCTATCAGCTGTCTGTCTGCATGTTTGTTCCTTACACAAATTCACTCCATTTGACCGATTTTGACCAAACTTGGCACACAGGTAGGCCTTGGTCCGGGGAATGCACTAGGCTAGGTAAAAAAGGTCTTTCAGCTGTCTGTCTGTATGTTTGTTCCTTATACAAATTCACACCGTTTGGCCTATTTTGACCAAACTTGGCACGCAGGTAGGTCTTGATACGGGAGTGTCATATTACCTATGACGTTTTCTACTTTTTGTCCCATCGAAATGCCATCGTTCCTTCTGAAACCCATCATGTGGGCCATCAAATGAATCGTCTTGGTAAGGAGAACCTATATTTGATGTTTTAAAAAACATTTCGACGCATCTTAACAAAAACAGTTGTGACTTGTTTCTTAAATGTAGTAAATAAAGTCGTAGGGGTTCACTGCATAATATACTTCAAAGCAGATACTAAGTTTTTCAAAGTCGAGCCATCTAAATTACAAAGTTTAGGATCACAAACCCAAAATGTATCGTCTTTGTTCATATATTTTTCTTGAAGGCCTTCTGCACTTTCCCTATTGTGATCTTTATCCTCGGGATAAGGTTCCTGTGTTTTACAGTGTAATAGTTTAGTTAAGAGAGCAATCAATTTGTCCTCTAGAGTAATGTCATCTGGAACAGCTTCTAACTTTTCTAGTCTAGTGATTAGATGTATGTAGGTTGATTATTGGTATCAAATATCAAGCAGTAAGGAGAACCTTATGCAGAATCCAAAGACCCTGGTTTTATATGAAGTACAAAAGCCAGTAGGTATGCGGCAACTAAATTCTATTTAATACTTAGAAAAAAGTAATGAGATCCCAAAAAAAAACATAAATGTGAAATAGAGGCCAAGTTCCTGCCCCACAAAGAAACACTCCCTTCCTCAAAAATATCCCCTCCTAAAACCCCCCAAAAACGCCTTACAATTCTACACTCCAAAAAAGTAGGATGAGTTGGTGTATTAATTCAACCAAAAATATTTGCCAATACAAGAGATGATACAAGAAAGAAATGTCCAAGTTCATTACTTGGAAGACCTCATAGTTTCTTACTAAGAACAGTAAAGACACTTCAACTGACCTTTAAAAACAACAATAAATATACTTATATCCAGTTACTAAAATATCACTTTCCTCAACCAGGTATATTCTTAAACTTGGCAATGTTTTTTTTTTGTGCCGAAATTATCTTTAGAGAAAAACTAAACATTTCCAAGTTTAAGATTATACCTGGTTGAGGAAAGTGATATTTTAGTAACTGGATATAAGTATTTTATTGTTGTTTTTAAAGGTCAGTTGAAGTGTCTTTACTGTTCTTAGTAAGTAACTATGAGGTCTTCCAAGTAATGAACTTGGACATTTCTTTCTTCTATCATCTCTTGTATTGGCAAATATTTTTGGTTGAATTAATACACCAACTCATCCTACTTTTGTGGAGTGTAGAATTGTAAGGCGTTTTTGGGGGGTTTTAGGAGGGGATATTTTTGAGGAAGGGAGTGTTTCTTTGTGGGGCAGGAACTTGGCCTCTATTTCACATTTATGTTTTTTTTTGGGATCCTTATTATCTCCCGGACATGATGGTAACAGATGTTTATTTTTTTAAAAAAAAAAGCAATAGAACGCGAATAATGACGCGAGAAAATTGAGCCAGCTTTCATAACCTCCATAACACTGAACTTTAATAAATTCTTTCCTAGTTGAGAGCGACTTTTTTTTTTTTTAAACGGATTCGTGTTTTGTGCATCAAAATAAGTCATAGTGCAAAATTTGAAAATAATCGGTTTGGAGGAGGTTAAACTTCAGTATTACCAAAAATAGTACAAAGTAATCCCTCCCTTTCCGTTTGACCGATTTAGACAGAAATTACGACCGGTATGGGCAGATACTTTGTGTCCGAATTAAATCTCCCCTGAAGATGGACCGATTTTTTCTTATCTTAACGACCAAAAGTAAACATTTAATAGGTTTATTTTTTGCAATTTAATAAGTATATTAACGAACTAAAAAGTGTCAGCTAGACTGTCAACTGAAGACTCATACCTGGAAGCGTAGAGTAGGCAAAAAGAAAGTCAGGATGATGCCAGTTTGCTACTAAATTATAAGAATTAACTTCATTTGCATAGAGAAAGGGTGGATCGACTCTGTCTCCTCGACATGCCTAGAACAAAAGAAATATTGAAGCTCTTCCTTCAGGTGCCTGAAGATCTGATGGTTAAAACAGCGCCATCATAGCGCGTTTCCGTTCTTATTCCTCGTGTCATTTGGCCATCTTTAAAAAAACAATAAAAAAAGTCCTGCTCGCAGGAACTGCGTCATCTTAGCGCGGCTCCTTTCATATCCCTAATGTCATTAGCGACAGAGTAGAAGTAGTTATTGATAAGTTTTATTCTTTTGTGAAAAATATAAAATGACGTCTCAAAGAGAAGGAAGATTTAAGGCGCCACAGCAGGAATCTAATAGTATTATGAGTGGCAGTGACTTCCTCCGCCATGGGAAACACTATTACCAATTTTACCAAACAATTTTACTATTAAATACAATTTAATCGTTCCATGCAAAAAGAGCTTCAGTCCATTTTTTTCGAAATATGAGTTAGTGATGGATTCGTTGTCTCTGATGGTCACTACATATTTCTATGTTAAGAGGACTTTAGTCCAATACATTGTTTGCCATAGAAACACATGTAGGAAAAAAAAATCATTAACGGCATTGTAGCACATACCTTTCGTTTACTCAAGGTCTTCAGGCTCCAGTGTTCCCTCCCAATCCTGCCTACCCAGGAGGGAAGGTCCCCAACAAACAGAAAAAATTGAAGACATTAAGAAGTCATGGCGCGTATATAAGGGGAGGGCTGAGGGGGCTGCAGCCCCTCCCGAAATTTTCATTCAAATGATGGTAAAAGTGTGTCATGAAAACCTTAAAAATAAATTAAATAAGATCACTTAGTTAATACAAAATAGTTTATTTTAGGTGTAATAGCGTTTTAGTTGCCTAAAACTATTCCAAGCTCTAAATTTTTCATATTCCATACCCCGGAAATGATCTCAGCCTCCCCCCCCCCGAAATTATCCCAGCCCCTCCCGAAATTATTTCCTATATACGCCCATGTAAGATTGATTCCATACGTTTCAGAAGAGCACAAGAATTTTTACTATGAAATATTGGGTTGGCCAACAACTATAAACATAGATGAAGAAGTTCAAGATTATTAAGCAATACATTTACTCATTGTATGAACTTTATTTATTTACTTAAATTTTAACGTCCATTTATTATTAACAACGAATTTTAGGACGGGTTATCTATCCTTTTCTAGCCAGGATAGGGGTGATGCCTTTTCTTTTTTGGAAAGAAAAGCCACTAGTGGGAATCGAACCCACGACCTTTGGCACGGAGTGTTAAGTGCTCACGCCTTGACCCTCACGGCCATCGGGTCTCCGTATGCACTTTATATCATGCAAATATTTGTATGAACTTTATATCATGCAAAGATTTCTTACACATTGTACCATTGATAATAAACTGTTGCTCAATATATCCTACAATGTGTTTTACATTATATTAGACCTTATATTTTGCAAGGAGGTACTCCTTAGGCTGTTCCATGCAAGAAGAGCTTCAGTCCAAGCACTATTATTATATTTTAATAATATAATGCATTGGTTAGTAATAACCAATATTTCATATATAATTTGTGTTAGTAGGGGGTACTCAGACAAAAAAAAAAAAAAAAAAAAAAATAGCACAACAATAGAACAAATGAAGAGGGTAGACAGTTTTCTCGTTTTCTCAAAACTACTGATTATGGACTGAAGCTCTTTTTGCATGGATCGATTCAATTAAAAAAATAATAACCATTTAAAACGTTAGGTAAACAGTCACAAAACCCCGTTGAAAAGAACAATACTAACAAGTTTGAAGCTTTAAGCACTTATTTCTCAGATTGACATTTTTGCCCCATCAAAAATTTCATGTAAACCTTTTTTCATGGGGAATTTAGTAAGTTTTAGAATGGTCACCTTCCACTTACCCCGATTTACCAACCTTTTCGAGATATTTTAGAATATTTTAGAAATATTTCATTTCTAGTACTTCCTTAACTCCAAACGGAACCAAAATTAATCTTAGATAAAATGAATATCAAACGTCTGGAACAAGTTTCAACTGAATTAATCGTTTCTGAATACCTAAACTGAGAATTAGCTTGAAAACATTAGTCAATTATTATGAATTTATAAATATTCTGTATCTGGATGAATATGGTTTTCCATTTTATATCTGTATTTGTACGAATCGCCTACAAACGCATAGCCGTCACACCAAAGATATTTTTTGCGCGATGTTTGCCTGTGAAACTGTGTCCCGATGATGGTCCTTGACATTGACATTTTAAATCAGTCAAACCATTTTTGTGGCGGCTAGAGAGCAAACAGACAAATATGGCTACACACACACAAACACACACACACACACACACACACACACATATATATATATATATATATATATATATATGAATATATTTATATATAAATTTAATTTACACATTTTTCCTGTTCCTCCAGTACTCCTTCATTCGTTCACTGAAGTCCCTTGTGCCACTAAAGTTCCTCCTCCTTTCTTCGGACAACTTCGGCCTTTGAGCATTTGGTGGTGTCTTCTCTCACATCACTTCCCACTTGTGTACTTTATGTCAAAGGATGTTTTTGATTGTGACGTCTGCTGGATCCACCTGTGCTTTTTCACCAGTTTTGTTTTCTGTCATCAGCCTCTGTATGTAGCCGAGGATGCTGTTGGTGAGTCCGGTCTGTGAGAGTCTATACATAAATTATTTTTCTCCCTAGTTCAGTCCGGATTAGGCAGAGTTTTAAATTAGCGGGACTTTAGTGCGTAAGTATGTATATAAACAGTTTTTAAACACAGTTACTTTCTTGATCTACGAGTTCGGAAACATGAAAGTGCAAAAAAATGAAGTATAAATTACCTGTATGAAAAATAATTTTGGTTTTCCAGCTAATGTTATACACTTGTCATCAATAAATTTTTCCCAAAGGTGTTCTTCCTTGTATTGAGAATCTTTTGCATAAATGATACCCTCGCCACCATGCGAAAGCACGCAAATCACCATGCAGTCCATTGATGTGTAATCTACTTTAGCAACTAAAACAAATAGGTATGTATAATAAAAATTATTACGTCGTTAAAAGTTACAAACTGACAATACATTGATACCAATAAACCACAATTACGATCACCCCTTAAATGACCCAATAACCGTAGACGAACTCAGACTTGCACTATCTACTGTACACTCAAGTTCTCCTGGACCTGACAGAATTACTTATGAAATGATTAAACATTTACCCAGCATTTCATTCAAAACCCTCCTAGACATTTACAACGAAATCTTCCAGAGTGGTAACTATCCTCTTATCTGGAATGAGAGTATAGTGGTACCTATCTTAAAACCAGGTAAAGACGGTGACTTACCCACTAGCTACCGTCCGATTTCATTGACAAACTCTGGTTGCAAACTACTCGAAAAGATAGTAAATAAAATACTGTTATGGTTTTTAGAAGCAAATAAATTACTGTCACCCTACCAGTGTGGTTTTAGAAATCAACATTCCACGATGCACCATATCGCCAAAGTAGAAAGCGATATATTAAACGCTTTCCTAAACAAAGAATCTTTGCTAGCCGTCTCCCTAGATCTAGAGAAAGCCTACGACACCGTATGGAGAAGGCTTATCATATCACAGCTGGTAGATTGGGGTGTCCAGGGAAAAATACTGCAGTACCTCAGTAACTATTTATCTCAAAGAAAATTCAGAGTGAGGGTAGGTACCGCTCTTTCGGATGTCTTTGCTCAAGAAAATGGAGTGCCCCAAGGAGGTGTTCTGAGCACAACCTTATTCAATATTGCTATGAATTCTGTCCATCAGTGTATCACCCCAGGAGTAAAATTTTGCATGTATGCTGACGATCTACTTAATACAGCTCATCCAAACGAATTCACACCGCTGAACAACACATACAAAGTACACTTACAGAATTAGAAAAGTGGAGTGGGAAAACGGGTTTCAGGTTTTCCAGAGACAAAACAAAATATATTGTTTTTACAAGGAAAAGAAATCTTCCACCCCCCCCCCCTACCTTACAGTACACCAAGCACACATTCAACATACAGAAACACTCAAATTCCTCGGACTAACACTGGACAAAAAATTAACGTGGTTGCCCCATTTGAAAGAGCTCCTTAAGAAATCCAAAAAATCTTTGAATTTTTTAAGAGTTCTCAGTAGCACAAAATGGGGAGCTGACAAATTTAGGATGCTTACTCTGTACCGGTCTTTTACCAGATCGCTTCTAGATTACGGATGTATAGCTTATTCTTCTGCCAGCCCAACCACCTTGAAACTACTTGACACAATACAGAACACAGCACTAAGAATTGTCAGCGGTGCATTTAGATCTAGCCCAGCAGAAAGCTTATGTGCCGAAACTGGTGAACCTCCACTGCAGTACAGACGTCGAATGATATGTAATAAATTCGTATTGAAATGTAAAGCTATTGGAACGCCATGCGTCACTGAGTTTTTATATAACCAATACTCCGAAAAATACACCGAAAGAAACGTTAAGCAAAAGCCACTCTCATTACGAACTAAAGACAATCACAGCGACCTAACTCTCTTCCAAACACCTGTTCACACAAATAACATTTCTGACATACCTCCATGGCGATTGAAAAACCTTAAACAAGACTTAACACTGACAAAATACAAAAAATCAGACCCAACTTCTTCGACACACTACAAAAACGTATTCAACTCCCTGTTCAGGCAAAATAACAACACTCATTACATATTTACGGACGGATCAAAAACTAACTACGGGACTGGTGCTGCCGCCATCACAACAAACGAATCCTACCACATAAGATTACCCGATCACAGTACTGTATACACAGCAGAAGTACACGCAATCCTTTTAGCACTCAAAAACATTGAAGATACAGACACGGACGACATAACAATATGCATTGACTCATTAAGTTCCTTACACTCAATGACAAACATTTACAGCACACACCCTATTGTCATAGAGATTTTTACACAATTATTCCAACTACAAACAAAGAACAGACATATCACTATGTTTTGGTTACCTGGACATGAAGGGATTTCACAGAGCACTACAGTAGACTTACTAGCGAAAACTGCAACTCAAAGACCTACACCTGACCTGAACAAAATGACAGCAACTGACCTATGCAAACTAGCTGAAAATAAGACAGTAAACGACTGGCAGACAGAATGGACTAACTCTCAAAGCAAACTACGGGAAATAAAAAATACAATAAGAACCTGGTCAAGAGAAAACCTAACAAGACGAGACCAAGTTATTATTACGAGACTTCGCCTAGGACACAGTTTACTAACGCACTCCTATCTAATGGAACGACAAGACAGACCTGTATGCGCATGTTGTAACGAGACATTAACAGTTAAACACATACTTACTCACTGCAGATTACGAGACAACCTAACAATTCCTCACGACTTACTTGCCTCCTCACGACTTACTTGCCGAAAATAGTCCACATATTAACACCATACTAACTCACTTAAAGATAATTAACCTATATTCGAAAATCTAGCCTTATCTCCAATTTACCTGCTAAAGTTAATTTAAAATAGTGAACGAAATAGCCTTTATAAAATTATTTACATTTTTAAGAAATTAAGTTAATTAACCTACATTTAAAAATAAAGCCCTATCTCCAATATAATCTTACCTCCTCTATCCCCCCCCCACTTTTTTTTTCCACACTCTATTTAATATCTATTATATTACCGTATTGTTATTGTGAAATATATTATATAAAAAATGTTATTGTTATTATTAATTAGCTCACTAATGTACTAGCTATACTCATAAAATGTACTGACTTGTTATATATACAATGTGCAAAAAGTATTTTGTAATATCTTGATGTACTGTTAAAGAGCAAGTCGCCAAAAGTTGCGAAACTCTTAATAAATAAATATCAATATCAATAAAAGTAACAAGGCAAATTCCACACAACTCAGTTTACTTATTATCACGAGGTAGCCCTTACATCTACACTATACTCCAACATTTAAAGACAAACAACATTTGCACTAAAATGTAATAAAACCTGTAAAATTTAAATATAATTGAATCTTAATTAATGTCTTAAAATCAACAACAAGCTTTAAATTGTTATTTGTCTAAAACAAAAATACAAATATCAGGCTGTACCGTTTGAAATGTCAGTTTTGTTTACTTTGCGATTTAATCCTTTCCCTTTTTTATTTCATTATTTACAAACATCATTGTTATTCATATAGAATTAAAGCTCTTTTATTCCTATAATTTAATCAGTAACTTGCGTACTGTGTTGTGAGAACGATCCTCTGAGAAAAAAAAATAAAACTTAAATTATGACTTCAACGGAAATCCGTATTATTTTTCGTTATGAATTTAAGCTCGGTCATAGCGCTGCTGAGGCGTGTATGAACATTAACACGGCGTTCGGGGGACGGTGAATGAACGAACTGTTTACCGGTGGTTTTCCTGGTTTCGAAGTGGAAATTTTGACCTTGACAACGAGGAGCGAGGAAGGACAGAAACCAAGATTGACAATGACCACCTGAAAGAAAGGGTTGAAGCTTGTCCATCAAAAAGCACTAGGGAACATGCCAAAGAACTCGGAGTAGGAGCCATGACAGTTTCAAGACATTGCGACCCTCCAGATGGACCGATATTGTTGGTTAACGAACTCCTTCAATCGTTTGATGGGGGAATACTATATACCAAGTTTCGTGGCGAAAAAACAAAAACTCTGGCCTATATACAAAAACGGGCACATATATAACTATATATATGCGCATATATATATATATATATATATATATATATATATATATGCATGTATATATATGTATATATATACATTTATATATATATATATATATATATACATAAATTTTAGCTGGGGTAATTTTTGATCGATAAAGATTTGAATAAATTTTTCAAAAATTCCGTCATGAGTGCAACCTCAATAGCTACTTTCCTTCGGAGGAAAGTGCTAAAAAAACCATAGCCTTTTTAATGGAAAAACTTCTGTCATAATAGGTACGTAGTTAATCTACAGAAGAAAACATATTAACATATGATTTTTAGATGAAATTCTTCAATAGATGATTAAAATTCCCATTTTAATTTTTTCAAGCCCCCCCCCCGAGAAATGAAACGAATTGGGTTCTGGAACTGGACCCAGAACTACCCCTTATCCTACCGAAGGTACTAGAAGAGGCTATATTCAGAAAAGTCATCTTAGCGCGGTTACGTTCTTATTTCTAGTCTCATTTGGATGGATTCAAATATTTATTTTATTTTTATTTTAACGTCCATTTATTATTAACAACGAATTTTAGGACGGGTTATCTATAGGTTACCACCCTTTTCTAGCCAGGATATGGGTGATGCCTTTTCTTTTTTCTAAAGAAAAGCCACCACCCCTAGTGGGAATCGAACCCACGACCTTAGGCACGGAGTGTTAAGTGCTCACGCCTTAACCCTCTCGGCCATCGGGTCTCCTAGATTAAAATAGAAACAGTTATTATTTTAGTTCGAACTTTCTTGAAATGGTTTAATGGCCCTACCTGGATGGGTCGGCCAGCCCCACAATCCACTTCTAGAGATACTTATTTCAGAGTTCAATGCATTTAAAAATATCAAAATGTTTGACATTTTCTTGGGTTCTTCTACTATAGTACTAATTATACAAATGCATGGAATTTAAATCAGACAAAAACCAACACCAACCGCATAAAGACAGTTGAAAATATTCACAAGGCGCCTTCGAATCTCTCTCTTGGAAAGCTATATTTCTAACAATAAATATTTTGTCTTATTTTAGTTATCCTGTTTTATTGACAGATACATTCACCTACTATAAGCAATTAAAAAATAAAAATAAATAAAAACAGACAAAAAGAATCGTTCGAATAAACGAAATCAATTACTTCAAAATTTTAAGCACTTATTTCTCCGATTGACATCGCCTAATCACAACTTTCTTCAGAACCTTTTCTGTAGAACATTTAGTAAGCTTTTGAATGGTAAACTTTTGCTTGCCAAGATTCTCAACTAATTTCGAGGTATCAAGGACAATATACGACGTTCCAAAACTATTCATGTCTGTTTATAAAATATTTTATTTAATATTTTTATTAAACGTAACCAAAATTTCAAGATATTAGTTTTGTTGAAATTTAACGTGCAGAAAATGTTTCAACTGAATCCCTTGATTCTAAGTACCCATACCGAAAACTTTATTCAACAACTATTTTTCCAATTTTCTCGGAAACGGTTATAGGTAACGCGTTAAAAATGGTTCCATTCGTTTTCCTACGTAAAGAAACCTATAAAAGTCCGTCACGCAGGAGCTGCATAACTAAGCACTTTCCTCAGAATTTGGGTAGTGTAGACTGCTTTCCAGAACAATTTGCTTAAAATATCCTACATAAATAAAATAAAAACATGAATAGTTCTCTTTTAAATTTGTAATGAGTAACTGATCAATTATTAATTTGCTTCCAGAGTTATGTTTACACATGGTACCTATTACACTACGTAATAAACACAAAAAACCTCATATTATCGTATTTTGATCTAACGCAGGAACAGGATACAGTCCCTCTAGTGGTAGAAAGCGCTCCATGCGGCGGCTTTGTGAACCTACGTCTGGCGGGCTTTTGTATTGAAATATATTACAAATTGAACCCCCGCTTTTCGATTGACCGATTCAGCTCATTTTTACAACACTTCTTTCTCATGAGTTACCCACGACGTATACCGTGTTTCGTTACAATACAGCAGAAATTACGACCGGTATGAGTATATTAGGAATTTGGGTCCGGAGTAAACCCCCTTCTAATGAACCGATTTAGTTTATTTTTACAACACATATTTACCTGTAGATTGCCACTACGAATACCGAGTTTCGTCGAAATATACCAAAAATCACGGCTTGTAGTGGCGAATTGGTATTGTGGGTCCGGAGTAAACCCCCCCCCCCTCCTAATGAACCGATTTAGTTTATTTTTACAACACATATTTACCTGTAAATTACCACTACGAATACCGAGTTTCGTCGAAATATACCAAAAATCACGGCTGGTAGTGGCGAATTGGTATTGTGGGTCCAGAGTAAACCCCCCCCCCCCTTCTAATGAACCGATTTAGTTCATTTTTGTATCTCACTTTTCTCTCTATATTTCCACTACGAATACCAAGTTTCGTTGAAATATAACAAATATTACGGCTGACATAGTCAAATTAGTGTTTTGGGTTCGGGGTAAACCCCCCCCCCCCCTCCGGTAGACTGACTTTGGTGGTTAACGAACTCGTTCAATAATTGAATACTATATACCAAGTTTCGTGACGAAAAAACAAAAACTCGGGCCGCTATCGTGTTAACAGACACACACACACACATATATATATATATATATATATATATATATATATATATATATATATATATATATAATTTTAACGGGGGTCATTTTCGGTGTCTACTAGGTAGGATCGATAAAGATTTGAAGAAATGTTTCAAAAATTCCGTCATGAGTCCAACCACAATAGCTACTTTCCTTCGGAGGAAAGTGCTAAAACGAGTACTTGCAAGCATATGATGTAAGCGTAACGATTTTTTTCGCGCGAATGTCGCTCCAAAAACCATGTTCCGGTGGACGGATTTTGCTTATTAACAAACTTGACCTTTAAAATTAGACGAAAGATTTTTGTACCAAATTTCACCAAAATCGGACCATTATTCATTGAGCTTACTTAAATTTATTGGAACATGAATTGAAAAATCGAATTTTTGGCGATCTAGAAACTATTCCGCTACATAAACATTCTTGGATATTATTTTTGATTAGTTAAAGAAGCATGGTAAATAGTAAAAAAAAAAGTTACAAAATGGTATTACCCCTTGAATAACAACATTTGTAATCAGCACTGGGGTATTTTTTACTTTAGCCGCGCCAGTTACTTTTATTACTAAAACAGTTATTTATCGTATCATCGTATCGTATCAAGTTAATAGTTATGAAGAACAGATGTTTAAACTAATAATTAGTTTAAATAAATTATTTATTCAACAAATGTAAATAAAAAAAATTGAAAATACAAATGGTTGATTATTCCGGAGGCCAAAAGGCTTTTATTGATTCGTACCTTCTTCTGAGCAAGAACTCACAACAAACACAACTTCAACGCAGAGTTGGGCAAAATTTTATTTATAAATAAAAATACGAATTTATTCGTACTTCATATATTTGTGAATACGAATATAAATAAATTCGTATTCATAAGTGTGAATACGAATTTATTTTTATTCACATATATTAAATATAAAAATACAAATAAAATTTTATTCGCAATTTTTTCTGCGAATAAAAATAAATTCACAGAAAAAATTGTAAATAATCACAAAAAATGTGAATATTCACAGAAAAACATGTGAATAAAAAAAATCGCAATAAAATATACGAATAAAAATTTATTCACAAAAAAATTCACAAAATAAGTTGTAATTTTAGCGTATTACTGATAAATTAATAGAAAATGCTCCTCACAATTTACGCTAAATATTGTCGTACGAGGGTAGAAAAAAGTGAGAATTATGGATAATGCTTTTTGTTTATTTTCTTTTATATGAAGGTAGAATAAAAAGAAGCCAAATTTATACATAATACATACTTTAACACAAGATAGAAATATACATTGTGTTAACTGGTCGTGAGGTAGGATATGCTGAGTAAATGTAGACACCAGGCTAGACTTACCCGGGATTCGATGTCCCAGTCCGAAGATCAAGTCGATCTTTCGACTGTTGATCTTTTCTGGATTATCGTTTGGTCTCAGAAGAACACATATTAATTCTCTTCTAAACGATAAGATTTGTTGACTCCTGCTATCTGTAGCATTTCGCTACCTAAGAATAACTTAGTTTTTATTTAGATGTTCCTTGGAATACACGCAAGTTATTACAACTGTACAATATCTATCTTATCTGAGTAAGTAGTTATTTACTAGGCAATCCTTTATGATATTATTTTGCTAATATTATGGAAAGGGAATACGCTCAAGCCGATGAATTCTTCGCTGAATCAGACGACGACCCAGAGATGTCAGAATTGGCCGTTAGTGAAAACGACCCATTGGCCAACATAGTGCAGCGTTTCTCTGACGTTAGGGCGGCTCTGACTGGTTCTTTCTTTAGACCCTTAAATCCCGACCCTTTTCAAATTGCAGAAGAAGCAAGATTGTCAAATTCCATAACTGTACTATGGCTTATGTGTGGCCCCGAAGTAATGCAAAAGAAAAAAGAAGTGAAGGCTAGTCTGTTTACCAATTCTAATTTAATTTCCCATTTGTGTCGAAATCACAATCCGAAAACCATCACAGAATTCAAAAACAGTTTGGCTGAATCTAGGCTGACGTTTGTGAACACAAATCCGCCATGAGACTCGGGCTCCAAGGACTTCTTCCTCTAATGACACTCGAGCTTTTGAATTCGATCAGCTGATAACGGATTTCGTCATTCAATCCATGGTCCCTCTACAGACTGTAGACCACTCAACCTTCCGAAACTTTTTTGAATATAGAAAAATTAGGGTTGAATGTGATGAGCCGTCGGACATTGGGTAGGCGGCTTGATGAACGGTTCGCAGAGCATATTACCAGCCTCCAGAATTCACTTAGCCCAATACAATGGGTTTGTACGACTGCCGATATTTGGTCAGCAGGAAAACGTAGTTTCATAGGCGTAACGGTCCATTGGATTGACGACAACCTGGATAGAAAATCATTGGCTCTTGCCTGTAAGAGGTTCCGGGGCAGCCACACTCATGACAAGGTAGCTCGCATCCTCCAAGATATACACAAGAACTTTCAATTGTCTCCAACTAAAATAGTTGCTACCGTAACAGATAACGGTAGCAACTTTGTTAAAGCCTTCAAGGTGTTTCAGGTGCAAGGTGAGTTCAGTGATGAAGAAGAAGGCGAATGCGAGAACAATACCACACTAGTCGACATGGAGGAAGATGCCTGGGTGCCGTTAAAAGATGATGTTGTAAGAGGATTGCCAAATCATTTAAGATGTGCTGCTCATACGTTGGCGTTGACAGCGGGAGTAGACGTACCCAAAGCCATCAAGACAAATGCCGTTATTTGGACGTTGCATAGAGAAGCAATTGAAAAATGCAACGTACTATGGAGAAGCTGCAACAAACCAAAGTCTGCAGACATCATCCAAGGATTACTGAAAAAATGTCTCCCGAGACCTACTCCAACTCGGTGGAACAGTCTATACGATTCCTTGAAAGAAATTTTAAATATTCAGCAACAAGTTGAAGAATTGTGGGGACTACTTGAGTTGAGCAATTTTACGGGAGGAAGAATTGTTGTATTTAGGAGAATACGTATAATCCGCTAAACCAGTTGCAGACGCCATTGATATTCTCCAAGGAGAAAAAAACTCATATTATGGATTGTTAGTACCAACCATTTTGGCACTGGAAAAGAGACTGCAAAAGTTGGCGTTCTCAGAATTGGTATACTGCACTCCAGTCGCGGAGGCCTACCTATCCAGTATAAAAATACGATTCGCCAATTTCATGAGTTTTGATACATCCGAAGGAATGAGAGCCGCGATTGCGGCTCTGTCGTTACCTAAATTCAAATAAAGTCTGGTTTTCTCGGGTTACAAAGGTTAATCAAGAGAATGTATTAAGCCGATTTCAAACCTTAATCCAGGAGGAAATTGCATCCGATGAAACGAGCGCTGAAAACGAGCCCATGGACTTGGAACCACCTTTAGAAGATTTTTTCGATTTTGAAGAAGAGGAAGGCATGATTACAATACCACCAAGCAGTCTCGCTCTAAAGGCAAAGGGGATTATGGACCAATATTTTGCTGACAAAGCAAGAGGAGCAGAAATGCTCCACAAGTATCCGCACATCAAAAAACTATTTTTAAAATCAAATACTCCTCTACCATCTAGTGCTCAGGTGGAAAGACTTTTCTCCTACGCCACTATGACCAACACCCCAAAATCAAATCGTCTCAGTGACGAAAAATTTGAAAAACGGGTAATTCTAAAGGCAAATTTTGGTCAATAATATATATAACAAAATTATGCTTTTTATTTTCTGTTTTATAGCTGTTCCATATTTTCTGTCCGCATTCAAATTCCGAATAGATATTTATTAAATTTGGTATTATATTAATAATTAGTAAATACATCATTTTATAGTAAATTCATGTTGTTCTACCAATATTTTTCGATATTGCTAAATACGCTAGTGCAAATTTTCTTTCAAGATTAAATATTTAGTATGCATTTTCCTTTTTGGTATTCATTGTTTTTTGAAAATAGTTTTTACAAATGTCGTTGACTCAATATTTGAATTTTTAAATTTCTATAATTTATATTAATATTAATACGTAAAAATTGGGCTTGTTATGTGCTAATAAATTATATGCTAAAATTACTACATATTTTGTGAATAAGTATTTATATCAGTAAGTAAGTATTATCAATTAATTTTCACACTCGCATAGTAATATTTAGCGTAAATTGTAATAGGCACACAATTTTTTCTTTAATTTCATATTTATTTATCGGTAATACGCTAAAATTACAAATTATTTTGTGATTTTTTTTGTGAATCAATTTTTTGTTCATAAATCATAGTGTGAATAAATGTATATTTCATATTTCTATCTTGTGTTAAAGTATGTATTATGTATAAATTTGGCTTTTTTTATTCTACCTTCATATAAAAGAAAATAAACAAAAAGCATTATCCATAATTCTCACTTTTTTCTACCCTCGTACGACAATATTTAGCGTAAATTGTGAGGAGCACACAAATTTTTCTTTAATTTTCTATTAATTTATCAGTAATACGCTAAAATTACAACTTTTTTTGTGAATAAATTTTTATTCACAAATTATAGTGTGAATAAATTTTTATTCGTATATTTTATTGCGATTTTTTTTATTCACATGTTTTTTTTGTGAATATTCACATTTTTTGTGATTATTTACAATTTTTTCTGTGAATTTATTTTTATTCGCAGAAAAATTTGCGAATAAAATTTTATTTGTATTTTTATATTTAATATATGTGAATAAAAATAAATTCTTATTCACACTTATGAATACGAATTTATTTATATTCGTATTCACAAATATATGAAGTACGAATTTATTTATATTCGTATTCACAAATATATGAAGTACGAATAAATTCGTATTTTTATTTATAAATAAAATTTTGCCCAACTCTGCTTCAACGTGTCTTATAATCTATAACCTCATTCATGTATAAACTTTATGTATCCTAGAAACCCCTTTACAATATTGTAACAAAATATTATGACGTTATTCTAAAAAGTAACTGGCGTAGGTAAAGTAAAAAAGACCCCAGCACTGTTAAAGGGAAAAAATTAATTGTAACCTGCAAAGTCAATACTTACGCTCATCAATTTTAGCCAACAACTCCTTTTTAACAAGGTCATTGTATATTGTAACATCAAAACCCAACTTTTTAAAACATAGTTTTAGGCTGTCACAATCTGACTGGGTACCAGATCTTTTCTGCAGATCAATGAAGTTTTCGTGATTGAAAATGGTAGCTATACCTCTTTTAGGGTGATCCATTTTATAATAATTGTCTGTCATATCAAAATTGAGTGGATCAAAGTTATTAGCAGCTCTAGATCCGTTAATTCTAAAAAAAATAATTTCATTTAAATTCACTGTTAAAAGGATTTGCCTGAAAAAAAAAATCGTTTATTTAACATTTGTATATTTGATCATTGTGCTAATTAATACAAATATTAATATTTTTATATATTAATTGTTAAGAGACTGACAAAGTTCAAACATAAAAAAGTCCGACTCGCAGGAACTGCGTCATCTTAGGGCGGTTCCGTTCATATCCCTAGTGCTATCAGTAAAGGAATAGTAGCAGTCTTGGTGGTGTTTGATCATTTGTGAAAAATATAAAATAAAATCTCGAAGAGAAATTAAATTTAAGGCGCCACAACTGGAAACTGACAGTATTATGGCGATTTCCCCGCTCTTCTTTCCCTCTAAGATCTTGGCCTCGTGATCAACTAAATAATTATTGTTATTTATGTTGCTTGACCGCAGCGATGGCGATTCGCAAATATGAAGATGTGTATGGAAACGTCAGCTTTGAAACGTTGAGAGTTTTAGAAACAATAACTAAATTATAAATAAATTATAATAATCATAAATACAATTTTGGAGAAAGTCTAAGACGAAATAAATTTAGGTAAAAAAAAACTTTAAAAAATAATAAATAAATAGAGAAAGAAATAATAATTTAAAAAACAATAAAAGTGTATTTTAGTTAAATCTTGTAATATGTACCAGTATTATATAAGTGTTTAAATATTGTGTCCAAGTAATGGCTACCATCAGTCAGAAGTACTTTAAGGTCAGTGGGTTGTGTAAATGTTTTCGTCCTCTGCAGTCAGTAAGTAAATGTCTTATGGTCAGTAGTTCGTTACATTGTCTACATATCTGTACGTCTCTTTTGGTCATTAGGTGTCCGCGAGTAAGTAGAGAATGGCCAATTCGGAGTCGGGTTAGAACTACCTCTTCTCTCCGATTATTTCTATTACTGGATGCCCATTCTTCTACTGTATGTTTAATTTGTCGCAGTTTATTGTCGTTTATGTTGTTCCATTCTGTCTGCCATTGCATTAGTATATTTTTTCTGCAATGTGAGGTTAGATCTTCGTATGTAGTCTCATGTATTTCTATATTCTGCAGTGCAGTGGCTAACTTGGCTTGTATGTAAGGGACAAATAAAAGCTCTTAACTAGGAAGTGTCAATATTGATTGGCTTCTTCCAAAGTCCTTGTTTGATTTTGTTTTATTATCATTAGTTATTTATTTTTTATATTGTTATTTTTTTTCCTTTCTTAATTATATTATTTTTTTATTTACTTTTTATAAGCGCGGTTCCTCCCTCCCCCATAGGGAGGAACCCCGCTTATAAGGTTGATACAATGAAACAATCCGGAAGTGCCGACAAGAAAATTTCGCGTTTCAGAACCCCTAGAGCCCGAAAATAACGGTGGTTCAAATTTGTATATATATATATATGTATATATTTATATATATATATATATATGTATATATACATATATATATATATATATATATATATATATATATATATATATATATATATATTTGTATGTTCGCTCATTTCTGGCTTCCCTGATGGTCCGATTTTGATTAAATTTGGTACAAAAATCTGTCGTCCAATTTGAAAGGTCAAGTTCGTTAACCAGCAAAATCTGCCCACTGGAAAATGGCGTTTGGGGCGAAATTCGCGCAAAAAAAATCGTAACGCTTACGTTTTTGAGTTCATAAGCTTGTAAGTACTCTTTTTATAGGCTTCTTGGGCTAGGAAAACGAATGGAACCATTTTCAAGGCGATAGCTTTAACCGTTTTCGAGAAAATTGGAAAAATAGTTTTTGAATACCGTTTTTGGTTTGGGTACTTAGAATTACGGGATTCAGTTAAAACATTATCTGCATGTTCTACTTTCATTAAAACTAATATGTTGAAAGTTTTGTTACGTTTGGAGTTAAGGAAGGGTTAGAATAAAATATTTTATGAACAGACATGAAAAGTTTTGGGAACTTCGTATACTTTCATTAATATCTCGAACACGGTTGGGAAATCGTGGTAAGTGGATAGAAACTATTCGAAAGCTTACTCAATTCTCTACAAAAAATATTCTAAAACTATTTTTGATTAGGTTATGTCAATCGGAGAAATAAGTGCTTAAAACTTCAAATACGTCTGTTTTGTTCTTATGAACGGGTTTTTGTCGTTCTTTTTGTAATTTTTGTCTCTTTCCCTTTGTTTTTTATTGCTTTTTATTTTTTTAATTTCTTATTTTGGGAAAATTTTGTGTGTAAAACAGGATATGAAAAATGAGACCAATTTTCTGTTGCTAGAAATAATGTAAATTTTGGGAACTTTCATTAATATCTCGAAAACGGTTGAAAATCTTGGTAAACGGAAGAATACCATTACAAAGCTTATTAAATGCTCTACATAAAAGGTTCTAATGAAAGTTTTGATTAGGCGATGACAATCGGAGAAATAAGAGCTTAAAGCTTTAAAGTAATTGATTTCGCTTATTCGAACTGTTCTTTTTGTCTGTTTTTTATTCCTTGTTATTTTTTAATTGCTTATAGTTGGATAATGTATTCGAAAACAAAACAGGTTTAGTAAAATAACAAAAACAATTTATTGTTAGAAATATAGCTATAGCAACTAGCGGGAAAGTTTCTAGTGTTGCCGACCCTTCCAGGTAAGATTGTAAATCCTACCTTTCAAGACTGGTGGAACCAAAATAATAACTGTCGGGGTTCGGTCACTGCTACTTTTATCGTAAAAATGGTTTTATTGAGCCGACGTTTCGGCTTGAACTTCAAGCCTTCATCAGGGATGTAAATACAAGTAGGACATATTTAACACTAATATATGCACACATCTATGTAAATATACCTAACATATATATATATATATATATATATATATATATATATATACATATATTTATATATATGCATATACACATACACATATACACATACACATATACACGCACACATATGTACATATATATGCCCACATACATACACAAATGGGGTATGTATTATTAAGTAGCAGTGACCGAACCCGGACAATCCCTACCTTGCATCATCAACGGTCAACGATCTCCTCTCAACAAAATAATAACTGCTTCTATTTTAATCTTTCGAAATTAGACTAGGGATAAGAACGGAACCGCGCTAAGATGAGGCAGTTCCTGCGAGTCGGACTTTCTATGTTTTCACTTATATTTATTTTATTTTTAATTCATTTATGTATATATTATTTACTTACTTCTTAATTTTATTATGCGATCATAACTAAGCTCATGTATAAAGTCATCACACTTAACCATTGTATTTTACTATTGTACAGATGTTAAATAAACGTATAATATAAAAAAAAAAAAAAAAAAAAAAAAAGATCTTTTCTTATATTTTCTTACCTTGTTTTAGTCAAATACTCGTTATAGTGTTAAATCCAATTAAAATAAGCAACAACCAGTTAAAACGTTGGGTAAACAGATACAAAAACCCGTTCAAAAGAGCAAAACTACCATTTGCTAATTTGCAAGTCCTTATTTCTCCGATTGACATCACCCCATAAAAAATTACATCAGAACCTTTTTCGTAGACAATTTAGTAACCTTTAGAATGGTTATCTTCCACTTACCACGATCACCCAACCGTTTTTCGAGGTATTTTACAAAATGTACGAAAATCCCAAACCATTTTACAACTGTTAATGAAATATTTTATTTCTAGTTCTTCCTTAACTCGAAACGGAACCAAAATTTACCTATCTTAGATTGGATGAATAACAAACGTCCGGAACAAGTTCCAACTAAATAAATCGTTTCTGAATACCCAAACTGAAAATTAGTTTGAAAAAGTAGGTGTTTTAATATTTTTCGAAAACTGTCACAGACATCGCTTTCAAAATGGTTTCATTCGGTTTCCGCGTTAAGAAACCTATAAAACGAGTACCTGCAAGGATACGTACTTGAAAACGTAAGCGTTACGATTATTTTTTTTTTTTTTGCGCAAATTTCGCTCCAAAGTGCATCTTCCGGTCGACGGATTCTGCTGGTTAACCGACTTGACCTTTCAAATTAGACGAAACATTTTGTTGCCAAATTTCATTAAAATCGGACCATTTGTCTGGTAGATAGAGAGCAAACAGACAAACACACACACACACACACACACACACATATATATATATATATATATATATACAACGAAACGAGAAATTTTCTAGTCGGCACTTCCGGATTGCGTCGTAAGGTCAACCTACTATGCGGGTTTTCTCAATATGGAGGGAGGGAGGAACCGCGCTAAAAGGACCGTTCAAATAAACAAAACCAAGAACTAAAGTTTTAAGAAGTTATTTCTCGAAATGACATCGTCCCATTGAAAATTGCTTTAGACATTTTTTGTAGAGAATCTAGTAGTGAATATTTCGAGTTCAGGAATGTTTTCGATTTTCAAATATGTCAGTACTTTAGTTGTTCTGACGATAGTTTCACAACGATTAGTAGTATAAAATATTTTACCTCTAATCAAAACCTTGAGTACAAATGAAATTGCTCGCCAAAGAGGCAATTTTTATAACTGACTTAATGCAATATCGCGACGGCTGATAAGAACGCCCTATCACCCCTTCCCACCCATCTATGATTAGGGCTTCCTTCTAGAACAGCTATGAGTCATTCGTGGTCAAATAATCACACAAAAAAATGTTCAACCTCACTATCTCAGAAATTGATGAAATTTTGGTGAGGAGATAGCTTTTGTAGAGACTAAGAAAAATACAAAAAAAAAGTATTGAAAAATATCTACTGATTTGGAAATTACAACTATGTAAAATTTCACAAATCGTCAAAGAATGCCTTTACCTTACATATTTGAATTGCGAGCTGGGAGAGGTGTTATTTTAAACATCTCTGTAAGAACAACTGTTGATTTGACACGGGCTGACCACAATACTCAGCAGGCTGCATGCGGCCCGTAGCTCAGTGGGGCCAAACGACATTTCGAGTTTCAAAAAAGGCTACAGCCTCTAAATATTAACTGATTTCAATGAACTTTTTTTTTAAATGAAAGATAATAAAATTTGGAACAACTTTGTCTTTTTTTGTTTTGCCTGTTAATAAAATTAAGTGTTAATAATTCACAAACTTTTACAATTGAGCATAAAATAATACTTTATTTTTTATCTAACTTAATATCAGCACTGATATCGTTGAAATTAACCATTCAAATCCTGATTAGGCTTGGAAAAAAATCAAAATATATTTTCAAATCATTCAAAAATCATATTATTTCAATTAATCTCACTGTTTAATAAGGATAAATTTACATTTTGAAGATGTTAATCTATTTCTTTTCAAGTCTAATCAGGATTTGAATGTTTAATTTGAACGATATCAGTGCTGATATTAAGTTAGATAAATAATAAAATATTATTTTGTGCTCAATTGTAAAAGTTCGTGAATTATTCACACGTATTTTAATAAACAGTTAACACAAAAAACAAAAATCTGGCCAGACAAAGTTGTTCTAAATTTTATTAGCTTTCATTTAACAAAATTCCGTCACGTAGGAGCTGCATAACTAAGCACTTTCCTCAGAATTTTTGTAGTGTAGACTACATTACTGAATAATTTGCTGTAAATAACCTATATAAATAAAATAAAAACTTGAATAGTTCTGCTCATTTACATTTCTTATTTGAACTGTTCAATTATTAATTTTGTAAATAATATGATTCCAGAGTTATGTTAATATATGATACTGTACTACTTAATAAATACACAAAAACTTAATTTTCCGTCTTTTGATCTGACGCAGGAACAGGATACAGTCCCCCTAGTGGTAGATGGCGCTCCTCGCGGCGGCTTTGTGAACCTACCTCTGGCGGGCAATTCTAATGAAATAGAGTTTAAAGTAAACCCTCCTTTCCAATAGACCGATTTACTTCATTTGTACAACACTTCTTTCTCATGAGACACCCACGACGTATACCGCGTTTAGTTACAATTTTTTTTTTTTTTTTTTTTTTTTTTTTTTTTTTTTTTTTTTTTTTTTTTTTTTTTTTTTTTTTTTTTTTTTTTTTTTAGTAATACGTTTATTTAACATCTGTACAACATTTGGAGAGTACATTAGTTAAGTTTGCTCTCAGATAAAAATAATGATTATATACAGAAATTGAGTTGAAATACAAAATAAATAAAAAACAAATAAGAAAATAAATAAAAAATAAAATAAAAAAAATAAAAAAAGAAAGAAAAAGTACATAAAAAACAAAAACAATGAATAGGAAATAATAATAAAAATAATAATAAAGATAATAACACTTTTGGAAGGAGTCAATCAATACTGGCACTTCCTACTTAGAATAATGTTTTGTCCTTATTCAGTTAATTGATCACGAGGCCAATGTCTCTTGAGCCTTCTAGGCGGATTTTTGGGGTGAGTTTGGGAGGAAAGTGTTTGTGCTCTAGGATTGGGATGGAAGGACAGTTTGAAATGAAAGGTTAGGAAGCGGGATTTTGCCAGTTCTTGAACGAAAGGGATGTTGAGGTCACTATGAAGAGTTTTATTGGAAACATAGAAAGGAGCATTAACTATTTTGCGCAGGACTTTGCTTAGTTACAATACAGCAGAAATTACGACCGGTATGAGTATATTAGTACTTTAGGTCCGGAGTAACCCCCCCCCCCTCCAAATAACCCGATTTAGTTTATTTTTACAACGTATTTCTCTCTTTAGATCATCATTAAGAATACCGAGTTTCGTTTAAATATAACAAAATCTACGGCTGGCATGGTCAAATTAGTGTTTTGGGTCCGGGGTAACCCCCCCCCCCCCTCCTAATGAACCGATTTAGTTTATTTTTACAACGTATTTCTCTCTTTAGATCATCATTAAGAATACCGAGTTTCGTTTAAATATAACAAAATCTACGGCTGGCATGGTCAAATTAGTGTTTTGGGTCCGGGGTAACCCCCCCCCCCTCCCGGTGGACCGATTTTGGTGGTTAACGAACTAGTTCAATCGTTTGCTAATTGAACGCTATATACCACGTTTCGTGTAGAAAAAACAAAAACTCTGGCTGCTACCGTGTTAACAGACATATATATATATATATATATATATATATATATATATATATATATATATATATATATATACCGTTATAAATTTTAACGGGGGTAATTTTCGGTGTCTACTAGGTAGGATCGATAAAGATCTGAAAACATTTTTCAAAAATTCCGTCATGAGTGCAATCTCAATAGCTACTATCCTTCGGAGGAAAGTGCTAAAAATTGCATTGAAATCGGTTATGATTTGGAGGCTGTAGCCTTTCTTGAAACACGAAATGTCGTTTGGCCCGTGCTTAGGGCGTTTGTGGTTGACCCATGTGATGGTACTTTATTTGAAGGGTCAGGGGGGGGGCGATGAATGTCACTAAAAGGTAATTTTGAGAAAAATTAAAAAACGAGTTTCTAGATCGTTCGTGCTTTAATTCGGCATGGAGACCCGAAGCTACCCCTGTAACCCCATCGTGACACACCCATCGCATACAATGGGTGCTAGTATCCCGTATGGAAAGGGTTAAGGGAGAATGTACGGCCTCGTAGTCCATCCATTGAGGAGAGTGTGGGAGCCCGCACTGTCGAGGGAACAGCGTGGGTGAAACGTCTTTGTCAGCCCGCACCGATGCGGGAAAAGCTGTCAAGTGGTTAAATTGTACAATTTAATGTAAAGTAAAAGGTCAAAAGAGATCCTGTCACTAAATTCCATATTCGTTATCCCTTTACAATTGCCAATTCTAATATATATTCGTTATCCCTTTACAATTGCCAATTCTAATATATATTCGTTATCCCTTTACAATGGCCAATTCTAATATATATTCGTTATACCTTTACAATTGCCAATTCTAATATATATTCGTTATCCCTTTACAATTGCCAATTCTAATATATATTCGTTATCCCTTTACAATTGCCAATTCTAATATATATTCGTTATCCCTTTACAATTGCCAATTCTAATATATATTCGTTATCCCTTTACAATTGCCAATTCTAATATATATTCGTTATCCCTTTACAATTGCCAATTCTAATATATATTCGTTATCCCTTTACAATTGCCAATTCTAATATATATTCGTTATCCCTTTACAATTGCCAATTCTAATATATATTCGTTATCCCTTTACAATTGCCAATTCTAATATATATTCGTTATCCCTTTACAATTGCCAATTCTAATATATATTCGTTATCCCTTTACAATTGCCAATTCTAATATATATTCGTTATCCCTTTACAATTGCCAATTCTAATATATATTCGTTATCCCTTTACAATTGCCAATTCTAATATATATTCGTTATCCCTTTACAATTGCCAATTCTAATATATATTCGTTATCCCTTTACAATTGCCAATTCTAATATATATTCGTTATCCCTTTACAATTGCCAATTCTAATATATATTCGTTATCCCTTTACAATTGCCAATTCTAATATATTATTCGTTATCCCTTTACAATTGCCAATTCTAATATATATTCGGAGAAGCATGGATGAGCTATCATTTATATTTATTTCTTTCAGAATTCTGAAGTCTGTATCCCACAGCCGCCGGGGCGTGATAGCGCTGGTGGCGGACAGAAAGACTGCCAAGAACGTACTTACAGAAGCAACGCAGCTTGGAATGACCGATGGTCAGTACGTCTGGGTCTGGTTAGACACGGCTGGTTCCGGTCGGCTGGACACCAGTCAGCTGAGAAGGCCGAGGTCGTCTCTCCTCAGGTATATTGACAGGTAACTCATTTATATCATCAATGCAACTTTTTTTTTTTTTTATCAAGCATTAATTTAGATCTTACTTTTGGCAACTAGTTTGTGTAGTGCAGGCGAAAAAGGCTTTTCTCTAGACTAGGAGACACAAAGTGATAACAATATACACTACAAAGAAAAAATTAATCCTTTAAGAGGCCACGAGGTCCATGAGTGAATACACCCTTTAGCGGCCCCAATTATATATTCTTTGCTATTTATACGTCCAGTACTCCCTATGTTTAGGTAGAAAATAGAGAATATTTCGGTTGGATGGAAATGATGAGACATTGAAAGATTTATTGGTCTACACATTTCATGATGAACACTGAGATTGTTTTAACGTTTGAAGGAAAATACATAAAATAGTAACGCAATATATATCATTGAAGCAAAATTTAATGTTCTACAGCTGTATAGCTACAATTTATTTTTTGGGCTCATCGTTGAAGAGATATTCGATAATATAGCGCAAAAAGTGTGTTTTTTCCTATAATGACAGACTTTCTAGAGCGGAGGTCACAAAACCTAATGATATCATGAAAAAATTGATTAAGTAGAACTTGTAGCAAATTTAATCACCTTTTATTTGTTATGTTGCTAGAACACAATAGATACATGTGAAACCCCGAAAGACGGGACCTTCTAACCCCACCCCCGTCCCACCGGCTCAAAGGCTAAGGCGGGGACTTTTGATATGTTCTCCTCCTTACTAGCCCAAACAAAGTTACGAAGTCAAAAATTGTGTTCCAAACATTTCCATCCATAACTATTCGTTGACTTGACTGTCTGGTCATATGATAATGTGCCTTTCAGCTGCATATGACAGCTCATTTTATTGTTTAGATCAGTTATGGTCAACCTTTGACATGCTGCCGGCAAAACTTTAGTGTGCATTGCGTTCGCCGGCCGTGTAGATGTCTGAAAATAAAATAATATAAGATTTTAAAGGAGTGTTCATAATTTATAACGATAGATATAACATTTGAAATAATGCGATAATGTTATTGTAATTCAATTTATTAAAATAACAAAATTAAATTAAAAAAATATTTATTTATTTATTTATTAAAGAGTTCACAACGTGGTGATTTGCTTTTTAAGTCTATGTGCGAACAAAGCTAACCATTATACAGAACAATATAAAAACATTATACAGAACCATGTTTATAAAACAATAAAGCTTGCCAAAAAAAAAAATAATAATAAAAAAAATAAACAACTCAATTAAATGAAGAATATATAGAAAGTGTCATGTTAAATAAATTATAGCATATTAAAAAATAAAATAACATCATATGAAAAAAATATGCACAAAATTATAATTAAAACGTGAAATTTGGAATTATTACAAACTACGAAAGTTAAATAGTGACACGAAATCAATGAGGCTCGGCTTGCTAGCTTAGTTGATTCCGCAGGAGCAAGCGACAAACCCCATCTCACTTGACCTTCCTCATTTTGAGTGAGTGCGAATATTTTTTCTTAATTGGCATATTTAAAATGCCTCGCGGGCCTGTTGTTGCCCACTTGTGCCAATATGGTTGAATTCAAATGATTTTTATGATCTTCTTCTTCTAAATTATATACAGATACGGAGTATCTACAGGTTACCGCCCTTCTAGCCAGGATAGGACTGTTGTCTTTTTCCATAAAGCCATATCGGTTGTCGAAATCGTACCTACAACTTCAGGTTTTAATTTCTTAACTATCACGGCCTTCATATTTTATATTCAACTCGGTGTTACCCAGTGTGCCATGCTACACCTACTTTCTGCCTATGTCTCTCCCCGTATCAAGATCTGCCTGTATAACCAGTTACGTCAAAATCGGTCAAACGGTGTGAATTTGTTTATATCTGTCTAGTAATTCGTGAAACAGCCAACAGAGGCCAGCACCACAGCAATTCATAAAAGAGCCGACAGAGGCCAGCAGCACAGCCTGCGAGTAGATAGCTCTTATCAAAGAAAGGCCAGCGCTCCTTAGATAGACAGTGACTGTTGACATAAAATTGAAATAAACTGCATTACATGATTATATAATTATGTAAAGTCATCAATGAGTTCGAGTTATTCTAATTATCAGGAACATCAACAATAAATTTGAGACATTATTCAAAATGGCTGACGATTCAAAATGGCCGTCAGAATCTGAATAGTTCAGTGTAGCCAATTTTTCTTGAACAAAACTTTTAACCTTTTGACCAAATTTTTGAAATTTGACTTTTTTGACCTTCCCATATCAAGGGCGTGCCTACCTGTGTGCCAAGTTTGGTCAAAATCGGTCAAACGGTGTAGATTTGTATAAGGAACAAACAGACAGACAGACATACGGACAAACAGATAGTCACGTGATTTTTATATATATATAGATATATCTTTAACGAAAATGAAATTTTCCCGAATGCTTCCGCTACTTCTGAAATAGTACTGCATCAGACGCAGCAAACAGCTTGAATGTACACTTTGCTAAGCTTGCACATTGATTCTTTGCAATGTTCTAAGTTTTGTGCTTGTTCCTGAAGGTTGCCCGTGGGCCTATTGCGACTTCGGGCAGGTCTGCCTCCAGCTGATCGCCATCTTGTCAGATCTGCAACTCGTCTCCTCATCGAGTCCATCAGAAGAACCTCCCTCAGAACGGAAGTGACAGCTAATCCTATTTCCTGTTGGGAGCCTTCTCCTCCGACCAACTTCAGTATCCATCTTGCAAGGTAAGCGCAATGTATCAACATCAAATGAAGGAATATCTTTCATATCAAAGCAAACACAATGTTTAATACTGTACACCCTTCTATCTAGAAATTTAGCTATGGAGGTTGCAATTTTGAAAGAAGTTTAGATGGATTTCTTAAAATCTTCATCTTTCTATCCACTTAATACAGAAAATAACTTCGTTAAAATTCATAGGGCTAATGTTTGGCGTACCTTTCAGCACAGTGGGACTGAACGGCGAAAAAGCGGAAAATATCAATATCTGGAGAACGCATTAACATGGGAACCTGAGGCCGGTCTCATTCGACTCAACAGAACAAAAAAATACATCAAGTTTAATCCATTAACATTTTGAATAAAATAATGACTTCATTTTACGGTATAACTACTTTAAGAATAATGCACTTTCAATGCCTAACAGTGTCTCTCTAAAATCGCAATAACTTTTCAAAAAGTTGATATTAATTTTTTTTTTTTACGGCGCATCAACATAAATCTTGGCCATTAGCGCCGACATGCGGCCGACATGCCGACATGCGGGTGCAGCCAGGAATTTTCTCAACGAGCCTTGAGATGAGAAAATTCCTGCCACCGGTGGGGATCGAACCCACCATCTCCCGCTTATGAATCTAGCGCGCTAGCCACTAGACCACGGGAGACCCCAGTTGATATTAATAAGGTTAATTAATATTCATAAAGTCTAGTTACTGAAAAACTTCGGGAATCACTACTCCTTCACAAAAAAAAAAAAAAAAAAAAAAAATCTACAATCTGCCGAATTTCACAAAAGTTGTAAAAGTTAATACCCTTTTGAAGTATGCTTACAACTGAGATAATCTCTCAATCTGATAGTGTCTTTGGAAATTAAGAGGGAAAAACAACCAATCAATAAAGCTGATATCATGTTTATTTTTGTGGTCTTAACAAAATAAAATGAAAATTATTTTTGATGAAATTAGCATTTAATGATTGAAGGAAGCCTTACAATATTGATGAGGAAATGAAAGCCTATTGGTACGTTAACATTTTTTGAAATATGTTGTACTCATCAAAACAAGTTGCAACAAGTATACTTAAATTAATTCAGGGTGGTTTTGTTTGAAGAAAACGTCGAAGTTTGTACCACCCAACCAGCACTCACGCAAATTTCGTTATTCAATTTTCGCTCATAAAAGCTCATGACTAAACAACTTTAGCACCTAGAATGAACTCGAATTAAAAGTGCGTACATTTATTATAAGACATGTCCGAACGTTAAAATACTTCTAATTATCAAAGCCAATTGGGTAAACTAGATAGTGCAACAAACAAAGGACTTTCCTTTCTACGCGGTGTTTTGATCGGATAGGCAGATAAAGGCAGATGAGTTTTGTTTTAAAATTTATTTTAATACGTCTAGTTTGAAAAGTGATATTCCACATCTCGGAAGAAGCCGGAGTTTGTTTTTAATAGCTGTGTTCAATGTTTATTTAAAATTCTTAACTTTGAGCGTTGTAAAGTGCTCTAATTTTTTTTATGCCCAGTTTGATTGATGTGTGGCTTAGTCGATAATCATGGAGCAGGGGAAAAATTGATAACTTTTTTTCTCGCTGTTTTACAAATATATATCACTCATTTAGAGTAGGTTGTAATTTGGTCAAACTTGGGCCTAAAATAATGGGGGAAATTTTGAAACATGGGGGAAAATAGCTATCGAAAATAGATTTTTTCCGCTCTGGCACCAATGTGTGCCGTAGAGGTAACGTCCTGTACATTGAGCTGGAGCGGTGCTTCTGACAATAGTTTAACCCAATCGAGACTGATAGCACTTTCGTGAAAACGGGCTATACAATTTTTTTTTTTTTTTTTTTTTTGTATTTATACGTGTAAATAAAAATAAATTCGTATTCATATTTAACCAGAATCCTTCACAAATCAGTTAATATTCCTTTTTATATTTTCTAATTAAATGCCTCCCAAAATGATCTCAACATGACCTCCTTTCACACAAGAACTGGCGCAAGAACTCCTAACTTTTCCTTTTAAACTTTAAATTGTCTTTCCATCCAAATCCCAGAGCTCTAACGCTTTCTTCCCTAACCCAGTCGACCCCCTCCCCTCCCACTAAGTGGCTCAAGAGAACTTGAATCCTTGATCAATTACTTCATTAAAGAAAAAAATATTAGTAGGAAGTGTCAATAATGATTGGTTTTGTCTGATAGGTATTATTATTTTTATTTTGTTTTTGTTTTGTACAATTGTTATAATCATGGCCAATATATAGATTTGTTTTCCCGAAAATCTGAGTGTTTTTCTTACCCCATTTGCATCTTATTGTCATTTTCACACTTTCCTCCGAAAGAAAGTAGGTTCTGAGGTTGGCCTAATGACGCAATTTTTGAAAAAATTCTTTGAAGATTTGTAGAAATGAACTAAATCGGTTCATTAGAATTTGGGATTTCCTCTGCATTATGTTCAAATTGAATTCCCGCTACACCAGCATTGGTTGTAACTTCCACCACTAGGAGCGCCAAGGACGCTGCACGGCTTCTCGTCTACATTGAGTCAGCTGCTCATTGCAAATATAGGTTATGTTGAGCAAATTATTCAGGAATACAGTTTACAATACCCACTTTCTGGGAAGAGTGCTTAGTTATGCAGCTTCTGTGTGACGGACTATTTTTATTAACATATTCCAATAACTTCTTTATCTTTTTTTTTTTTTTTATTTAGTTATTCAATTTATTTTTATTTCTTTAGGTATTTTTGTTTCATTTTAAATATAGTACTTATTCATTAATTTATGCTAGTTTTCACCATTTAGGCAGTAATCGCACCATAGTCAAACTTCATTGGTCACAATATTATATTTGCGCAAGGGTGATATTTTCTTGCACACAGGCAAAATCGTTACCAATGAAGAGCAATTATTGCTAGTGCAAAACTTTTACAAAAAAATTATTTCGGCATTTCTTATTATCTAATTTTGTGAGCACACTTAAATAATGTTCTTTAGTATTGTTGGTAAACAAATTATTATATATATATATATATATAATGTATGAATTGCAAGTATGTTGCACATTAAGAGGGCGTTCACCCCATGCCTCCTTGAGGGGGGGGGGCAAAGCATCATAAAGTCATTACCCCCCCCCTGGGCAAGATGGCCGCATTCATGCCATTTTAATGAAACTTTTAATCTGCTCTCGGATTTTTACTCCGTTTTTTTCTGGCGCCCTGATGGGAGCATCAGGTTTTATGTGTCACTGTAATCCACTTTTCTTCTTGAATGGCGCAGCCTTTCTTAACACTTTTTACTAACTGACGGCTCTTCAAACACTGAATAAAGCGAGTGTTTTCAAAGTCCTTCTTATTACTCTTTACTCATTAACTATTGTTCTTAAAAGGTTTTTTCGCCCTAATGTCTCTATTGTCAATTTTAATATTATTCCTGAAAAAAAAAGAAATAATTACTTTCTACAAGAATACACTATTTACAACGATAATAATAGAAAAATGTTGTTAATGTCTGAGGGCCTTATTTTTAATAGCGAGACTGCAATGGAAGGGAGTGAGCATGGAGAAAAGATACAGGTTCATAGGGAGGAAGGTTATGTAGCCATCTTCCAGAAATTTATAGAGACCTACACATTGAGTTAGTAGCTAGTGGAAGGAGTGTTATCTATCTTCCAATGCTAAAAAAGTGTAGGTCTGAAATCGGCCATGCCAGTTCCAGTGGCGACGCGCGTAAATTTGAATCTAAATATGATTGTAAGCAAACAATGAATTTAAACGGATATATATATATATATATATATATATATATATATATATATATATATATCATATTCTTATTTAGTTATATTTATACATAAATATACAGATGTCAATGAATACGAATACGATTTATAAATTCGTTTAATTTCATTGTTTATTTACAATCATATTCAAAAATTCACCTTTTCTCGCGCTCTTGGTCACACTGGCATGGCCGATTTTAGGCTTCAACTTTTTTCATTTAGACTTCCTCCCCTCCCTTCTAACTCAATGGATGTACAGCCCTTTCTATTCCGCATGCGCAAAATGTTTACGGAAATATTTTCGGCTGTTCCAACATTTTCAGATTCCCATTTCAATGAATAACTAGAACAAAAAAAATATTAACAGGCATAAATCTTTTATTAATGCTATATGTATATATATATATTTCTGTTAACACGATAGGCGCCAGAGTTTATTCACCACGAAACGTGTCATATAGCTTTCTCTTAGCAAACTTATGAACGAATTCGTTAACAACCCAAAATCTGTCCCAAAGTAGTTATTTGCCCATACCGGCTAAAATTTTTTTTGTATTGCAACGAAACTCGGTATTCGTTGTGGTAATCTTAATAGACAAATATGTTACAAAAATAAATTAAATCGGTTCATTAGGAGGGGGGATTATTCCGGGCCCAAATTAGTAATTTCCTCATACCGATAATTTCTGGTGTATTATAATGAAAGGCGGTATATATCATGGGTATCTAATGAGGATGGAGTGTTATAAAAATGAAAGAAATCAGTCTATCGGAAAGGGGCGTTTACTTTTATACTATTATATTAGACGTTAGTTGGCCAAGCTCCCACTAGGAGCGCTACTGTATTGTTATGACTTATTTCTTCTTTTTGGTTGTAGTGTCTGATTACTGCCACTAGGAGCGCTGTATCCTGTTCCTGCCTTATTAATGTGTCGGTTCCTTTTATTATTCATCGAGATCAATAGACGAAAATGTTTTTGAAGTTTTTGTGTATTTATTGAGTAGTGTATTACCTGGGCTTATACAAAACTCTGGAAGGAAATTAATTTCTTATTTAATAATTGAAACATTTGCTCATTAGAACTATTCATGTTTAATTTTATTTTGATACGTTATTTAAAGCAATTAATTCAGGAATGAACTTGACACTACCCAAATTCTGAGGAATTTGCTTAGTTATGAAGCTCCTGCGTGGCAAAATTTTTTATGTGTGTTGGTTTCAGTTGTTAATTGATTGTTTTTGTTAATTAACATGTAACAGTAAAATGAATAGTTTAGTAAAACAAGATAAGAAAATAAGAAATATATGTGTACTACTGTTTTCCTAGAGCAAGGTGGAGGGAGTCATTTCCGTTTAGAATACAGCCAGTGTCCTGTTTTGGCGTCTAAAATCTTCTCTTTTATTCTCAGCTTTCGAAGTGACACTAGGACCTAAGAAGGGAACGACGCTAAGATGAAGCAGTTCCTGCGAGTCGATGGCGTTTTATATAGGGGTTGGCTGAACAAATTCCCTAATCGTGGTTCTTCAGAAAACGCTAGTTCGTTTTATGCTTGTATTTCTTAAATCTTAGTTTATAGTAGGATAGAAATGTGGGGTTATTATATTATTAAATAAATGAGGTAAAACTGAAAGAGAGCGTCCTCTGCACAGATTTTTTGAAGATTTTGCACTATAACGTATTTTGATGCACTAAACACGAATCCGTTAAAAAAAAAAAAAAAAGTGGCTCTCAAATACGAAAGAAGTTATTAAGCACTAATGTTCATTGTTATGGGGGTTATAAAAGTTGGCTTAAACAGCATATTAAGAAGAATGTCTAAGACGACTTTTGGGCAGACGTGTTATGCTATCTCGCTACGCTTGCTCAAGAAGATATCAAAACTCTAGTCAATCCAACTCGCTGTTATGGATAGAATTCCGATGTTATGGAGGTTATAAATAGTTTATCAACATTTCAAATGAGAGTTCTTTGTTTCGCAATGTTAGATGTCTGCACATCCGCATGTTTACATGTTTTACGCAAATTTTAACCTCAATAACAGTGGACTGTAGTGCTTAATAACTTCTTTCCTAATTGAAAGGAACTTTTTTTTTAACGGATTCGTGTTTAGTGCATCAAAATACGTTATAGTGTAACATTTGAAAAAAATCGGTGCTGAGGACGCTCTCCTTCAGTTTTACCATAAATAATATCTATTGAAGGGGTAACAGCAATTAAGAAGTTGGGAGAAAATTGTAGGGGCCTTTCCACCTTGTGTATAGGGAGGGAACCTGATGAAGATGTCGACACGATGATGCAAATTGAGGGCCCTGAAGGGAATGTTGATCTTTCTTGGGTCCATTTGTCGTTGCGCGCCCCCACACAAATGAGCGAACAAACAAACACTTTCACAACATCAACTCATAAACAACCATTTATTGATTGGCGAACTGGTTCTCCTTCCCACTCACTTGTCTTAGCTGTTTCTAGGATAACTAAGTTATTCCCTAGTGATATTAAGCGTTCATTCATAAAAGTGGAACATTGTTCATTGAAAGACAATGGTGCCTTTATTCGTCCATTGACTACAAACCCTGGCTGGAATAATAAACCATCAACAATCGGAACCCGACCCTTTATCCCAAGAGTGCTTAGAACCTCATTTCCATGTATTCCTTTATTCCTATATCTCCATTACCTTTCTACAATCCCAGCTAAATATTACCTATGATTGTTGTTTAAATTGAATAGTCAAGTTCCTTATCCAGTAGAACCCACCTACCGGAACACCTTTTTTTTGGGGGGGGGCGGAAATTCTCGTACCGCTTACAGTTCTCCGTTACCCTTACACGACGAAAAACCAATATATTGGCGGTGAGCGGCTTTGGTCCAGACGACGATGTAACAATATATTGAAGTTTGCATTTCAGCCCCATATTAGTGGGTGACATGTGTGAGACTTCTCGGAAGATGATACTAATCCCGAAAGCTTAGAAGATGACACTTCCGAAGCTTAATTATTTACATTGTAATTTGGTTTGGAAGCCCCTCAGATTCAAGGAAATACGTTTTTGTTCAGTCGTACAAAGATGTTACTTGTAAAGGTTTTTTTGAACTAATTAAGGAATATATATATATGTATAGTTTGGTTTGGAACTAGAGCCCAACCGGATCACATCCGGTTGGCAGTGTATTCAAGGACTCCAGTGTGACCAGTAAGACTCCACGAAGGAGCATAGTGTATTCAAAGACTCCATGAGGGAGCATTGTGTCTTGTAAGACTCCATGAGGGAGCATAGTTTATTATAAAACTCCATGAGGAGTAGTGAGTAAATTATAAGACTCCATGAGGGAGCAGTGTATAGTGTATATTAGTAAAAAACTCCAAGAAAGGAGTAATTTGTGTGTCCATAAGATTCGGCCGAGCATAAGCCCTGCGAGCAGGAAATAATAATATTTAAAGAAAAACTGATATTTAATATTTAAAATGAACTGTTGAATAAATGACTCAGAATAGGTGAGTACAAAATTTGATTTCATAGTACCAGATTACTGCTATTGCCATTCCGGTGTACAAACCAAAATACAGTCCACTCATTAGAGGAACAAACATATATATACGTATATATATATATATATATATATATATATATATATATATATATATATATGTGAACAAAAAAATCTAAAAAAAAAACAAAAACTTATTTTACGTAATAAATAATTTTAGTTTGCAATTAATCTTTTCTTATTTCTAATGCAATAATTAAAATTTCTAATTAAAAAAAAAGGTAACTGGTCAATTTTTAAATTAAAGACAATTTGGGAGAAGTAGGGCAAGGATCCGGATTTTGGCTTGGATATTCACAAATACAAATCTTTTGCTGCAATTTGCACTTCATCGCCGAATGTCCAAACCTATGGCACCTATAACACCTCAACGGTAGCGGATGTAAGGTTTTTCCTAAAGAAACTTTAGAAGGTCATATTTCTGGAACGGAGTGAGACAGAAATGTGTCGTTGGTGGTGTTGAACTACATTTTTTTGTCTAGTTCACCTCCTGGAGTATTGTCGTTAACTTGCAGTACATACTGTATAGAAAAATAATTCGGAGGGGGGCTGGAAGAACTTCAAGGGAACTGACAGCATACTAAAAATCTAGAGCTTGTAACAGTTACACAATTAAAACGCTATTACACCCAACAAAAATTATTTTTTCTGAACTTAGTAATCTTACTTAATTTATTATTAAGGCTTTTATGACACCTTTTTACAAATTTCGGGAGAGGCTGGAGCCCCCCCCCCGTTATATGCGCCCATAAAATTTGTAGATAATACAAAATCTCTCAATCGATTGCTCGAAATAGCTGCGGTGTTCTTTGTTGTTTTCCATTCGTCTCGAGATTTTTTCCTTTAGAAATACAATGCCAGGGACTTCGGAGGATTCGAACCTTCATCGGTTGGACAATGCAGGCAGGCGATAATACGTTAGGTCGGAGTGCATATCACTATCCTTCTCCGATTACAGAACCACTTCTCGCTCGAGCACAAACAAACCCAAACATGGACGCACACTCACAAATAATTGCTACTCCTTCCAAAATTAAATAGTTACTTATTCTCAATGGTTCATAGATATACTCGTACGTTAAAGAGGTACCTAACAAATTTACAATTAAAATGTTGGTATGCTAATATTTAATTACAATATGGGGCAAATATAAATATATATTATATCGTAAATTAACCTCTTCTATAACTAATTATATTCAATTTTTAAAGGCCTTTAGGTGACATAGTTTTTAATTTCTTTTCTTTCTTTCTTTTTTTAATTCATTTTTTATTTGACGCATTTCTGGCAACAATATATAACATCAACTTATTTTTCATTAATCTTATTCAATTTAATTTTCCTTATTTTTTATTTTAACAAATCATCTCATAGATTTTTAATAATAAGTCCACAAAATAACACAAAAGAAAGAAAAGCCCTTATTTCGCCCATAAACAAGTTTTCCGGTTGGCGGAATCTGTTGATTAATTAACTTTGTACCAACTTTAAGAAAATCGGACTATTTATAGCTTTGTCTTATTTTCTTGTTTAGAATTGTAAATTGAGGTCTTAAAATAGCCTGGTTTATTTGTTTTCTTCTCTCTTCTAACTTTTTTTCTATCTAGATTTAATGCATTTTTAACTCTTTTATTAAAAAAAGATTATAGATAATTTCTTTAAAGACTTTCTTAAGGAGTGTTTAATTCCTTTATTTTTTTCTTGAAACTGCTCAATATTTATATTTTCTGCTTTGTGCTGTTTTGTTGGAAGTGGATTGACTTGTCTAATATTGCTAAGAATCATGCGGTGATCAGTATTGATGTTCAAGTGAGTAATGACTACGTTTTTTTTTAATCATTTTAATTCTGTTTCTGCCAAGTGCACTTATTTTTATTCTTCTTATGTAAATAAGTATTAAAAATTCTGTTTGCTATAAAGTGAAAAAATTATCAAATGCTTCGCCTCTTTTATTTGTTTTCTCCATAGACTGGCTCTTCTATTCTGGCATTTATTATCATTATAACAGTGTATTTGGGGGTCTGCAGTTGGTGCACAAACCTTTACAAGTACAATGGGTTTTTCTTCCCTATATAAAGGGTGATTCTGGTCTAAGGTGTCAAACTCTAGGAGGTGATTCTAAACATAATTTCAAACGAAAAAGGTTCTTTTGAAGTATGGTCCGATTCCAAAGAGAAAAGCAGTTATGTCCAATTTTCTGTTTTTTTAAACGTAGACATATTGTATATTGAATAAGATAGGATTACTCAAACACTGTTCGACATACTTAAATTCTAATAATGCCATCATAAAGTAGACCAAATTTCCCTTAAGAAAACAGTGATTTAATTCACTAAACCCATTAATAGAAGACACATTCTGACGTCCAATAACGCCCTTCGGTTTTCCTCGACAGATCAGAGTTTTCTTGCGATATTTTCTTCCCAGTCCCCTAACGGACAACCGGTTCAGTATTTACAGGAAAGCTTATTCATTTAGTAAGCATTCAATTTTTGCAAATTAAGTGGAAGTTTATTAAGGGATAGGTTGAACGATTGACTCAAATAAATTTGTATTCACATTTATAAACTACGAATAAATTCGAATTTATATTACTCTAACTCAATCATGACAGGGCTTGATGGATTATTTCCGGATTTCGGGTATGAATATATTTAAAGAATGATCCTGATTAGGCTCTAAAGGTGCGAAAAAATTATCACATTTATTAATTATGTTTTATCACATTTATTATTACCTACTGCCTGATAAATAATATTTCGATGCTTAAATATAGGAGAATTTAGCAGGAAGAATTAGTCGACGGCCGCTCTCTATTTGATGCAACAAGACAAGCAAATGGTAGGGGATGTTGTGGTTTATCCTGAGCATTATTCATCAGAAGAGGTGTTGGTTGGCGCGAATCGAACCCTTTGTGAAGTAGGTTGAGAGGCTCTCCCCTGACAGATCCTCTGCCTGATATTGACAGCTCAATGTATTATCTCTATCAACCGGCCCTTTTTTATTCACAACAATTAATTTATTATTTAAACTTGTACCATTATTTTTACTCGTTCTGCTTTAATTTTTCTTTTTTTTTTTTTTTTTTTTTTTTGTTAATTTAAAAATCTAGAAATCTGATTCTGGAAAGCGTTTTTGTATGTAATTTAGTATAATTTCGAATGGTTACGTACCAATTATCACGATTTTTCAATCAAGTTCGAGATATTTAAATAGGTTTTTTGGATTTTCCAGCGAAACCGTTAGTTTTATGATAACAATATTTCAGACAAATATTGTAGATCGTGCAATTATCTACAAAGCTTGTCCCTGCACTTTTTTTCATAACATTAACCATTTCTGAGAAAAGGCGATTCCATTCTTTAATTTTATTTTCCTTAAAGAGAATATATTCTTATTAAGTAATAAAAATAACAGCTTGTCTAGGTGATACTGCTCTACCTGTTTCTCTTTCTAAGGTCCTGACAAAATTACCGTTACTGCCATAAAGCTCACAAATGTGGGATTTACAATAAGTCCAAAATGACGGGGCTGACATTTGAAGGGGTCGGGGCAAAATAGTGCCAAACAACATTTTTAATAAACTTTAACTGTAGCTGCTATATGTTGGATACTACGTGGGACTATCAGTTGAAATGGTTAGGAGCAACAAGATTAAGTAGCATAAAGGGCTTGTAGTCATGTTTTAGTAGCATTTGCATCATAGACTGATAGTCCAACATAATATCCAACATATAGCAGATACAGTTAAGTTGTGTTAAAAATCTTGCTTGGCACTATCTATAAAGATTGATTCCGAAATGATACTGAATTTGTTGGGGCCCACGCCTAGGTCTTGTAGGAAGTCACTTGGTTTTGGCATAGCCCCTCTCGCGTTGAACCGAACCATCATCATCGACACCGTAACCTTCTTCAAAACATTTAAAACCTTTTTCCTGGCGGAGAGAGATGATCTTATGTTAAAATCATGATGTTGCCTGATAACGAGAAGCATGTTATTTGGACACTGTCCAAGCACAAGATTTATGAAAAAATGATTCAACAATCGTTTCATGAGTACAACCGCAGGAGCTACATTTCTTGTGAAAATTTTAATGTTTCTTTTCTACAGGCTTTAGTTACCTTAGAGGGATGCGTTATGTTTATATTTATTTATGTATAAACAAATCAAATGTCCATACTAGATGTATTTGCATTCGTTTATGTTTTGGGTGTTTCAGAGAGCTGAAGAGGTCAGGAGAAGAGGCACTGAACGGAAGAGCTGGGAACGAAAGCGTTGGAAGGATCTTAGCATCTAGATTTCAGATACTTAACCTCGTACCGCGACCAGAGCTGCAGAACTCCACTTCTCACATCTCCTTGGAGTCAAGTTAGTATATATATATATATATATATATATATATATATATATATATATATAGATAGATATATTTATATATACAAGAGTAGAGTGTTTTTGAGGATTCCAGGACAAGACGTCAAGAGCAAGGCGTAGGGATGAACCAAACCCAACTGAAACTAACTACGCTTTGTTTGTACATGTAGATGTAAGGCTCCGTATTTTCTTTTGGACTTGGGTCTAGTGAAGAAATATGCTTATATAATACTTAGATTTAGCTAGCGACAATATTTTACACCGCAATTAAAGTGACTTGCTCTTCTTACAAATATAATATTTATATTATAATATAAACATAATACATTAATTTGTCTGAAAAAAAAGTCCAACCCGCAGGAACTGCATCATCTTAGCGCGGTTCCGTTCTTATATCGAGTGCGATTAGTGAAGGAATATAGCAGCTATCGGTAGGTATTAGCACCATTTTTCCCCCTTAATATCTTCAAAACAGTGGGAAGTACGATATAACCATTCAAAAGCTTACTAAATTCTCTACAAAAAAGATTATGAAGCAAATTTCGATGGGGCAATATCAGTCGGAGAAGTAAGTGCTTAAAACTACGAAAGTTTTAGTTTTGTTATTTTAAACGGGTTTTTGTCACTGTTTACCTCACTTTTGTTTTTTAAGTTTATTTAACGGTGGAATGAGTATTTCATTAAAGCTGAGAAAATAAGAATCATATTGGTAATAGAGTTTTCTTAGAGTGAGCGTCGCGATGACGGCAGAGTCCCATCCGCTTAGAAAACTGTCAGTTTCCATACGTGGCGCTTTAAGCTTCCTTCTTTTTGAGATTTTATTTTATATTTTTAACGAAAGATCAAAACCTACCGATAGCTGCTACTATTCCTTTACTAATCGCACTTCGGATAAGAACGGAACCGCGCTAAGATGATGCAGTTCCTGCGAATCGGACTTTTTCTATAATAGTTCGAGCCTTTCTCGGCTAACCAGGACGATCCTTTGCGTAGAACGGTTTGACCAAGAAGTCAAACGTCGTCCGGGGAAATCATTCGAATGCTGATGCCTTAAGCCGTACAACGCAGTAGTCAATTGTCCTAGGCGGAAAATAACCCGGGGTGCTCTAAGGAACGATCCCTCATGTCATCGAGCAATCAAGGAAGTCACTGATCATGTACGTTCAGATGCCCCGATGGACAACAGACCAGTCGAAATTTAGGCTTATGGTACCTGAGGGTCCTCGGATAAGAGTTGTTAAGCAAAATCACGCTAAAATACCCTGTACGTCCGGAAGTTCATCGTGTATCAGGGTTACTCACCAAATTATCTCCTGCTAAGGCAAGAGTTAGTAACAACTGTTAACTGCTGGGTTGGTCCATCCAATGACGGTCCGGAATCAGTGGATCTCGAGGAATATTAAGACAACGGCTTAAAGAAGTGTTTAAGGATGCCTTGATTCGTGCTGAAATGTCCTGCCGATGGGGTGAACTCCAAGTAGACGAATTCTCTTGTGAGTTCACTGGCGAGTGGTTCCATGATTATGGCCGATATCAAAAGGCAAAACGGGTCCCATTTGAAGGAAGAGATTCGCATTCTATGTTAATACTGAAGTCTGTTGGGACACAAATACGGACCAAGATTACGCAGTTTCTGTGAGTCGGGACTTTAAGTACACGGTAAAGCTGTAGACGTCGCATGTTCATATGGATGTGAGTAAATTGGTTCCCTACGTAGTTGAATAATCTAATGTTGAGTGGTCTTTGAATTGTCCTCCTATGATTGTAGATTACTATGGATGAGTACTGAATTAATGTTTGTATACATGACTTATTAATCCTCCAATTTCCAGTTCTGCATGAAGGAGATGGAGCTTAAGTTTTAGCTCCCTTTGTTCTATTTCCTTTTTACTGTTTCTTTGATCATCAACTTCTCAAGCCAGCCTTTCCGCCGCTGGGCTTCAGATAGCTTCAGAGTCTTCTCTTTAATTCCAGCCATTGACTTCTTAAAGCGCAGCTTTGAATGGCCTTCTTTCAGAACATTTAAAAAAACAACAACACAAAAAGCTTATTATTGTTGATTGATGCTTTTGAGTTGTCTATCTGATTGCAGAAAAGGAAAAATAGCTCCATCTTGGAAAAATACTTATAGAAGGAAGTTAGTAATTTGATTTTTGTTATATTATAATATTTGCTGTAATTAATATAAGGCGAGACTCACCCAGTGGTAGAGCGCTCTGGAGGTCATGAGTTCATAATTCGAGCGCGCACTACTGCTTTTATGTTCTAGTGTAGTCATTCGAGGGTTGGATACGGAGTCTAAGGCCGTTCCTTGGTCCACTCAACTTTTAATTCATGCAATGTGTACCCCTTTAAAAATTAAAAGATGGAAATCAGGTGACCATAGCATATTACTGCCCACCCTGTCGAGAATGCCACTAGACTGTAACTTTCAGTACAAAACAAAACAAAAGACTTATACAATTACTTGAGCTGTTCGTCAATCTGTTTGTCGATCTTAACCCTTAAGTGACAGCAACCAGTCTCGCCACGGTTATGCACTGAATGAGCCCAAATAAGTGTCGTGAGAATCTAAAACAATTACCAGTAATCTGCAGAGAACACTGACATTTACTAATAGTAGGTGAAGAAGGTAGAATAGGAATCGAATAAAGCCATCACTGGAGATTAATAGATGTTGGTAGGAAGAAAGGCATGTGATAAATGAAAATATTATCAACGATTGAGGTGCAAGAATGCTTGATAGTTCTCGGCGAGTGTAATGCAGACGTGGGCTGATGGGCGGATCTTGCCTCCTACAACCGGATATATAAAGGCTGATAAAGTCCTGACACTTTTCAATCCTTTTTTCTCGTTCCTTGTCAGTAGAAACCGAGGCTGCACCAAGGTCCAAAGTCATCTTATGGATGACTAACAAAAAATATACACTATGTCATTTTGAAGTATGCCCGTATTTAAATATCGTACTCCCAGTAGGTTCTTGCTCTTTAGCTATCCCAATGCTTGCTTACTCAGTGAAGTTTTTATCATTACAAGCCCACGATCAATCACCGCGATCTGATGGATCATGTAGCTGTCTTCGTGAAATGTAGGATTGGATCATGATCGGTAAGGATATGGATTTGCCTTATTCTTATGAAGGAACAGAAGTACGCAAGGGTTTGTACTTCCAACGAAATATTCCGTTGAGAACCATAGGACCACAGATCAACCCATGCATCCGTTAGGTGCATCACATGAAAGAGAGGTCTCTATAAATGAGGCGACTCCTGTAGATACAATACTCTCAAAAGCTTCGATCAAACAATCTTCAAAATATTTAATAAATTTAAATCAACTGATTTAAAAAAAAAAAAGAAAATTATTATTGAACATTTTAAATGAGAAATATGGTGGCACTTAGCCGTGCATATTACTTAGAGACGTTAAAAGAAGAGATTTTTTATGATAATTGGGTTGCAATCTTGGTGGAGGGGAGAAATTTTGATTTAAATAAATTTGCCAGATGATCTTTAAACTGCTAAGATCTCTGAAAGAATGATTAGCAGCAGTTCAGCTCCTATAATTTTTGTTGCTCTGAATCCCCAGAGAATCAATAAGAATTTATTCCGCGTTAACAGCTAGCTTGTCCGTAAGGGATCCTAGTTTTTCAAGGGGCCTCACGCACATGTTTGGATCAAATAAAAACAAAAATTTTAATTTTCTGACATCCTTGAATCTCTACTATTCTACAGCTATCAGGGCTGAAGGGTCTCCAAAAGCATTCATTTATATTCCAAATAATTTTCTCTTATTAATGTTTCTCCTTTATTTTTCAGATTCGGTTGTGTTTTCGGACAACTGGAAGCAGGTCGGGGAGATCATCGGGTGCTGTGATGTCAGGCTGGAACGAATAATCTGGCCAGGTGGCAACGTAGGTAAGAAACATCTCAACATGTTCATACCAACGCTAAACCCCAGTTCAGGTAGACGGAGAATTTAAATTGCGCTTGCCCAAACTACTGAGGGAAATTACCTTTTCACTCTCCTTTCTGTTCGGCCATTTTTGAAGATGAAAGAACTGTAAAAAATACTCTAATCTACCTCATTCAATATGAAATATTTACATTTAACTTCATATTCCGATAAATTAAAACCATTTATTCGCATAGTAAAAAATTACACTTTATATGAAAACATAATGCCAAATAAGTTAAATAGTGTAGGAAACATAGAAGTGAAAACCTCACTGTGATAAAGTTATCACAAAGGGAATATTCCAACGTATTTAGGCCACGCCCTTTTCACTCCACAAAAACCATCATTTTGAACAGGCTTGGTTTAATATTTGTTGACATCTCATTTTACTGGACGCCTTTAGCATCACGAGTTGTTATTTAGATTTATGTATGAGAATCCGCAAATAAGCCATCCAAGCCATCCAAAATTAATCAAATAGCTAATGAACTAACATATTGGAAACAAGGAACGAATTTGAAGATAGTGTAAATAACATAAACATTAAGCATCAACTGTATAATTTGCACGCCTCCCTGGCATGGGTGGTGCGCGCAAATCTTGATCGAGCAAGCTCGGGATCGCCGGATATGAGTCCCGGCGTGGAGTTGATAAAAGTGGACTGTATGAAATGATATGTAACAAAGATTTACGTGAGAAAAATAGCTATATTAAATAAAACATATTTCTTCCCTGGGCTTGAAGAGCCAATGGTGTTAATATTGTTAATGATTGAGATTAATGTTGCCTGGGGATTATGATGGCCGCATGCTGTGATGTTGCCTCGATGTTCGCCGGTTCGCTGTCTTCGCTCCTCTCTCCTCCGCACTCGCACTCCTGGCCGGAGATGAGCCTTTACTCCCTCATGATGTTGTGTGATTTCCTCGGTGAAATGAGTGAGGAGATTTTGCTGAGGAAGAGCTGTTGAGCGGGTTACTTGCTCTTCAGCTGCCCAGGACGTACTGTACTCTCAAGGCTCCGTGCGTGTAGCCTAGCGCTGCGTGCTGCAGTGCGAGCTTGCAGAACTTCCTGCTTCACCCGCTGGTCCGAGAGAGTGCGTGGGGTGTAGGAGAGCATCATCTTCGATAGGCGAGTGATATAGCAAGCTCGTAGATCGAACAAACCGCCCACCTAAATCAGTGTAGCGGTGTCCGCCTGATTTAATAAATTACAATAAGAAAGGCAGCAGTGATATACAACTGTAATGAGGGCTTACAATGCCCGTTAAAAGTAAATAGCTTCACTCACCTTGCGATAAGAACAAATATGTACAAAAACATAATAAAGGCTCGTTGGGAGCGACATAAAATGAGAAACAAAAGGAATAATAGCAAACCTAGCTAAGAAATAACAATTAAATGAAGTCCCCCTGGGGATGAAATAAACTAACTAAGAGTTCCCTGACTCGTGATAAAATAAGGGAACCAAGGAGGTCACTGCTCTTGTAAGGAGAGTGCCGGAAGGAGTGCGCACAACGGAGAAGTGTCCAGGTGTCAGCACGTCGAAGATCGAAGGATTAGTTTGGCGGCTCGAGGAATCCAGTAGCGCAGTCTTAGAAGCGCCAGGCATAGTGAAGGTCCTGCATGAAAGTTGCGCACATGGATGTCGTCTATCAGAATCTTTGATAAATGCGCTCGGGGCGGCAGCAAAATTGGATGCTTTTGGCTCTGGGGAGTGGCAACTCTTGAGGACGGCCGCCCACCCTGACAACACCCGCCTCATCAATGATTGGGCAGAGAGCACAATAGGAGCGAGTAGTCCGAGAGGGTCGAAGATTCTCGCGACGGCTGATAACATGGCGCGCTTGGTGACGTGCTCGAAGGGGGGATTCCGGATCGTGTACAGAAATGAATCAAGGTGTGGATTCCAGCAGAGCCCCAGGATTTTCACGAAGTCGCCTTCTGGCGGCACGACGGAGACTAGATCAACTCTGTCGGAACTGCATGATGAAGGAAGAATCTTAGGACAATTTGACGCCCACTTGCTTAGTTCAAATCCTCCTGCCGCGAAAAGATCAGTTAATTGGCGAATAAGCCGAGTTGCCTCTTCCTTCGTCTCTGCTCCGCTCACAATGTCATCGACATACATGTCGCGTGGTATTCGCAAAGCGGCTATTGGGAAACGATGGCCTTCGTCTAGAACGAGCTGGCGGATCACTCGAAGAGCCTGAAAGGCGCTAGATTTCACACCGTAAGTGACGGTGGAAAGTTCCATTTCCGAAACGGATGTCGAGGGATCGCTGCGCCAAAGTATATGCTGATAGCGCCGATCTTCTGGATGAATCAGGATTTGTCGATACATTTTCACGAGATCAGCGCAAACGGCGACGGCGTGCAATCGAAAGCGTATTAGGATAGAACATAGGTCTTCTTGCAGGTTGGGTCCTGCATGAAGTAGGTCGTTAAGACTTTGGGCTGTAGAGGGACAGGACGCATCGAAAACCACACGTAGCTTGCTGCCCTGCGGACCTTCTTGCCATATGCCGTGGTGAGGGATTAGATACTGAGACTGCTGCGTTGTGGGTGACATATGCTTGAGGGCGAGATATTCTCTCATGAAGTCACCATATCTCTGGGCGAATATGCGGTCTCTGCGGAACTTGGATTCCAGTGAGTAGAACCGACGTAGAGATACTTCCCGGTTGTGGCCTATACGAGGCTGTTTATCCTTGAAAGGTAAGCGAACGACGTATCTGCCTTCTGCGGTTCTAGAATGCGTTTGGAGGAAGTGGTCCTCGCAGAGGGCATCATCTGGATGGTCCCTTTGCGCCGGGGAGGGTTCTTCTAGCTCCCAGAAAGCCCTAAGTTGTTGCTCCACGTTCATTGGAGAGTCCAGGAAAAAGGAATGAGTCTGCGAGGACTGCACGTTATGGAGGACTCCCGTCACAATAAGGCCGAATATTGATGGATGGAAGAATATGTCTCGAATTCCAGAAGGCTGAGGTGCTCCTGTGATCACGTGCGAATAGAGATCGGCCCCGATAAGTATTTCAACTGGCTGAGGGCTGCCAAATTGATAATCCGCCAACGGATACTGCGCGAGTTGCTGGACGGTGGCGGAGGGCACTTCCTGGCTAGGGATGGATGATGATATTCTATCCACAACTAAAACATTAACTGGGAGTTCTCGTTCTCCTGAAACGTTGCGGATCGTACAAGAGGTAGTTCCCTTGAGGATGGATTTTGGGACTTGCGATTCGCCTAAGCTAAGAACCTGGCCGCTATATGACACAACTTTGGCTCCCAGATTGCGAGCGAGCTCCTTGGTGATGAAAGAGTGCTGACTCCCAGAATCCAAGATGGCGCGGGCTGATTGATAATTGCCCCGAGAACCGCGAATCAGAACATAAGCGGTTCCTAAAAGGGCCGTAGTGGTGGTGGCAACTGGATGAACTGGGGCAGAGCCAAATCCGATGAACGCGCTCGCAGTCGCCTCTTGCTGCGCAGGCTCCTTTGCTGGCTCGGAGCGTCGGGTATCACCGTGCAGTAAGGTGTGATGTCTTTTGCCGCAATTCCTGCAGCGAAATCTGGAAAAACAGTTGGCGACGCGATGTCCCGGTTTAAGGCAGTTGGAGCAAGAATTATGGGCTCTCACCACATTCATCCTTTCTTTGATGGACATTTTGAGGAACTCAGGGCACTGGTGAAGACCATGATGCTGTTGGCATTGGGCGCATCGAAGCTGGCGCCTTGCTGTGCCGCTGGTTGGATTCGCTTGGGGCCTCTCTGCCTTGGGTTGTGCCAGACTTGGTGATGAAATGTGAAGGGAAACTCCTCTTCTTTTGAAGTCTCGTGGTGAGGTGGATTTTCGGCGACTGTAAGGAACTGAGGAATACGAGGAGCTTCTGAGGTCTTCTGCCATTCTTAGCGCCAACCTACGTTGCCTCACGAACGTTATTACTGAGTCTGCTGTTGGCATCTGCGCAGTACCTAGGCTAAGCTCATAACTGCGCCTTGTCTCAGGATCGAGAGCTCGGAGGGCTAAGGACGCCAATAGGAATTCCTCGGGGTTCTCAATATGTAGGGCCTTGAAAGCCTCGATAGAGTCTGCCACTTCATTTATGAATGAATCATGGCCTGTCCCAGCGTTGACACTTGAGGAGGCCTTATACTCAAGAAGCCTGTTGATGAGGAAGCTGGCAAGGATCCGCGGGCTGTTGTAGGTGGTCATGATCTTTTCCCAGGCAAGGGTGTATGTCGCGTCATCAACGGCAAGGTGGGACACTAGGGTAGCAGCCTCACCCTTTAGGGCTCCTAAGAGGTAGTGGAATTTTTCTACGTTTGTTAAGGAGGCTTCCTCGTGGATTAGCGAGGTGTAGGTGTCCCTGAAGCTTGTCCATTTTAGTAGGTCACCCGAGAAGAAAGGAATAGGAATCCTGGGGAGCTGCAGACGGGTGTGGCCTCCGTTGCAGGTAGCATTTGGAATGTCATCAGGCTGTGGTAACGCTTCACAAACTCTAGCGGCTCTGCATGCTGCGTCTTTGAGCCTAAGAAGTTTGGCCTCATGGGTGATCATCTCGGTTTGAAATAAAAGAAACTGTGCGTTCCATGATTCGGCGGGAAAAGGGCTCACGTCGGGTTCGCCGGATAGTTCCTCGCGCTGAAGAAATGATTCTTGATACTGCTTCCAGAATGAGCGCGCTGTGTCAAGAGACGCCTCAAGGAGGTGGACATCATCATCCGCGGTGGCCTTCAATGTGTTGATGATGCCGGTGATGCTACGGGCTAAACTGCGTAGCCGCCGCTCTAATGTTAATGCCAGTTTGTCAGACATTGTGTATTTTCAAATAAATCAAATGATAATGCATACCGGCCAGGTGGTATGCGACGAGGACGAAGAAGAAGAGAATAGTAGGCAAGACAGCGAACAATGTACAAAATTCATGCTGAGAGGGGAGCGAACAAGCAAACAGATAAATGAAAGGCAGTGGAGAGGGGTAAAATACAAATAAAGAAATACATGATGCTTAGATATAAACTAACAAGGTCCTGTCATGGGACTGGAACATGCCCTGAAATGAGTACGATTGACTCGGGGTGCTGGAAATTGGAGTTTGCACCCATGATGCCAACAACTTGTGACATGCAACGTGCTTGCCGCGCTCTGAGGGGGGCAAGCAGGGAAAGAAAGACAAAATCGATGCACAAGAAGATAGGCATGCTAAAGAAATACAGGCATAAGGGCGAAAACATCAAGACATAAGCAAAATAGAATAAACATAAATGGCATGAATAAAGAAATATAAATAGAACAAGCCTAGATAGTAAAGGCATGAATATTAAAAGCTTGAATAGGTTAAGCATAAATATTATAAGCAAGAAATGACATTTATGAAATAAAATCCCCAATCCACCTGAAATAGAGAATGAAAAGTCCCCTGAAGAAGCCTGATAAAGGCATGAAACATGATAAGCATGGAAATATAAAGTTATCTTGAGCAATAAAACTTCAATAAATACCAAGTCAAGATGTAATAGATTTAATTGAAGCTACAGGCATTTACTAACATGGAAGAAAATCGCTAATGGAGATAATGAGCGCTTATGAATATGAAACTTAATTGAATAATCGTGAGTGAAACTTTACAATAAGTTATGTTATTTATATGAAAAAACCCACTTAAGAACTGATATAATATTATATGTTCCACCTTGCAATTTAAATCATGAAATAGAAATAGGATATAATGCAAATAGAAAACATGATGCATATAGTATAAATGGAATGCATGTAAATAAATATACGTGATAACTGCAGGCTAGAAATATGATTTTGCTGCCTTTAACATGCCAAGGTACATAGCCTGAACAAGCATACATGCGGTGATACGTCAGTAATGCATCCAATAAATAATGTATATACATGCAATTTTAGTGTTTATATGTTTTATACTAAACTGCGGAATTCGCTAAGCAAGGTGCATTAAGTGAGCAGAGATAAGCATTAAATGAGAGAGATAAGACAATGAGGCTTAAGATTAAAGACTCTCTCTTGATAATTAACTAATATGGAATTAAATATATCTAGCTGAAGGCTCATTAAATATTAACAAATGTTATTTATTTACTTAAATGTTAACAATAAATTTATTTATTGAACTTTAACGCCATTTATCGACGTTAAATTTGATTTTTCTGAAATTTCATCTTTATTATTGAAATAAAATATCCACGCCGGGAGCTTCACATATGTGATTTGTATAATACTTAATTGATGTGAAAATTCGAAAATAATATCCGGCCCGGTACGGACCACATGTATAATTTGCACGCCTCCCTGGCATGGGTGGTGCGCGCAAATCTTGATCGAGCAAGCTCGGGATCGCCGGATATGAGTCCCGGCGTGGAGTTGATAAAAGTGGACTGTATGAAATGATATGTAACAAAGATTTAGGTGAGAAAAATAGCTATATTAAATAAAACATATTTCTTCCCTGGGCTTGAAGAGCCAATGGTGTTAATATTGTTAATGATTGAGATTAATGTTGCCTGGGGATTATGATGGCCGCATGCTGTGATGTTGCCTCGATGTTCGCCGGTTCGCTGTCTTCGCTCCTCTCTCCTCCGCACTCGCACTCCTGGCCGGAGATGAGCCTTTACTCCCTCATGATGTTGTGTGATTTCCTCGGTGAAATGAGTGAGGAGATTTTGCTGAGGAAGAGCTGTTGAGCGGGTTACTTGCTCTTCAGCTGCCCAGGACGTACTGTACTCTCAAGGCTCCGTGCGTGTAGCCTAGCGCTGCGTGCTGCAGTGCGAGCTTGCAGAACTTCCTGCTTCACCCGCTGGTCCGAGAGAGTGCGTGGGGTGTAGGAGAGCATCATCTTCGATAGGCGAGTGATATAGCAAGCTCGTAGATCGAACATCAACAAATTATTGATTGTTCTCCTTTAGGCTCCTTCGCTGGGGCATCGTCTTCATCTTGTCTCGGCTTCTTTCTCCAGCGGTGCTCGTTGTCCGGCCGTTATATTTCGCCCAAATCCTATTGGGCTTCATCAGGCGTGTTCCTTCCTCTTCGGGGTGTGCAGGAGCTAGCACCCCGAAGAGGAATGAACACGTCTGATGAAGCCCAATAGGATTTGGGCGAAATATAACGGCTGGACAACGAGCACCGCTGGAGAAAGAAGCCGAGACAAGATAAAGAAATTATTGATTATGAAAAGAGGAAAGTATACAAAATTTAAAAAAAAGAAAATTATTTGTTTACGTTTGAGTTGTAATAGAGATTAGTTTCTTTGAACAAGACAATCAAACTAAAAGGAAGAAACATATTATATTTATATATATATATATATATATAGTTTAGTTTGTTTGATTAATACTTACTAAACTGTGAATTTTAAACCACATCAGATACATTTTACAAACAAGCATAAATTACGATGCATCGTTTGACGTTTTAGCGCGGTTCCTCCCTCCCCCATAGGGAATCCGGAAGTGCCGACAAGAAAATTTCGCGTTTCAGAACCCCTAGAGACCGAAAATAACGGTGGTTCAAATTTGTATATATATATATATATATATATATATATATATATATATTTATTTATTTTTATATATATATATATATATATATATATATATATATATATATATATATATATACAGGGTGTCCCGTAAATGTCTAGTCATATTGAGAGGGGTGATAGAGGACCCTTAGGGGAACAAAAAATGTTCTATGACGATTTCCCAAATTCTCGCCCATAAGGGAGAAAACGTAGTTTTGTCGTTTTTTTCGAGACAAACGTGGTTTTTAAGAGAATAATCTTTGTAGCTCCGTCCCAGGTGGTACTACTAGAAAGGGTGTGAAACCAATCGAAAGCTGAGTAAATTTACTATAAGACTAGTTGGGAGTAAACGTAAAAATGAATGAATGTAAGTATGTATATCTTACCAAAAGAAAGCTATTCTAAATTTCCTGATATTTTATTGATATTTCTTTCCATCGTTACTCCTCAATGGGCAGGATCTGAGATTTCCGGGTTTCAGAAAAACTTTTTCATTTAACCAGCTTTCCATTCATGTATCACAACCCTGTGTTATTGAAGTATTTGAACGATTTAAGAATAAAAGTTTAAAAAAAACATGGATCTGTGAAAAGAAAATTATATTTTTTTCTTCAGTTTATTCAAAAAGCTGAAGAGAAATATTTATTTGTATAAATGTTTACATAAATATTAAGTAAATATTTACTTAAAACAATAAAAAAATTAATTCCACGAATTTAAAAAAAATTCCTAAAACCGTAAATAAATAAAATACACAATTTGTTAATTACAGTAACTAATAATGGGTCCAGGAGGTGGCCATTAATGAACCCCAACCATACATTAACCTCAAAAATTATTATTTTTACCTAGATCAAGCATTTGAACATATATTTACAGGTATTTATTTAGAAAACAAATGCTTTACCTTGAATTGATACTGATGGCTATGCTTGTGAAACTCACTGGGATTCTCGTGAGCCCATGCGTTTTTGTTGTGGTAATTAAAAATTCTATCCCTCATAAATAAGATGTACATAGTCCTGTAAAAATGTGTTCAAATGCGTGATATAGGTAAAAATAATAATTTTTGAGGTTAATGTATGGTTGGGGTTCCTTCATGGCCGCCTCCTGGACCCAGTATTAGTTACCTGAATTAATAAATTCAAAATAAATGTGTATTTTATTCATTTACTGTTTTAGGATTTTTTTTTCATTTTCGTGGAAGTAATTTTTTTTATTGTTTTAAGTAAATATTTACTTAATATTTATGTAAACATTTATAAAAATAAATATTTCTCTTCAGCTTTCTGAATAAACTGAAGAAAAAAATATAATTTTCTTTTCACAGATCCATTTTTTTTTTTAAACGTTTGTTCTTAAACCGTTCAAATACTTCAATAACACAGGGTTGTGATACATGAATGGAAAGCTGGTTAAATGAAGAAGTTTTTCTGAAACCCGGAAGTCTCAGATCCTGCCCATTGAGGAGTAACGATGGAAAGAAATATCAATATAATATCAGGAAATTTAGAATAGCTTTCTTTTGGTAAGATATACATACTTACATTCATTCATTTTTACGTTTACTTCCAACTAGTCTTATAGTAAATTTACTCAGCTTTCGATTGGTTTCACTCTCTCTCTCTAGTAGTACCACCTGGGACAGAGCTACAAAGATTATTCTCTTAAAAACCACGTTTGTCTCGAAAAATCGACAAAACGACTTTTTCTCCCTTATGGGCGAGAATTCGGGAAATCGTCATAGAACATTTATTGTTCCCCTAAGGGTCCTCTATCACCCCTCACAATATGACTAGACATTTACGGGACACCCTGTATATATATATATTTGTCTGTTCGCTCATTTCTGGCTTCCCTGATGGTCCGATGAAATTTGGTACAAAAATCTGTCGTCCAATTTGAAAGGTAAAGTTCGTTAACCAGCAAAATCCGCCCACTGGAAGATGGCGTTTGGGGCGAAATTCGCGCAAAAAAAATCGTAACGCTTACGTTTTTGAGTTCATAAGCTTGTAAGTACTCTTTTTATAGGCTTCTTGGGCTAGGAAAACGAATGGAACCATTTTCAAGGCGATAGCTTTAACCGTTTTCGAGAAAACTGAAAAAATAATTTTTGAATGCCGTTTTTGGTTTGGGTACTTAGAATCATGGGATTCAGTTGAAACATTTACTGCATGTTCTACTTTCATTAAAACTAATTTATTAAAATTTTGGTTGCGTTTGGAGTTAAGAAAGGGTTAGAATAAAATATTTTATTAACAGACATGAAATGTTTTGGGAACTTCGTATACATTCCCTAATATCACGAAGACGGCTAGGAATATTGGTAAACGGAGGGTTACCATGCGAAAGCTTACTAAATGTTCTACAAAAAAGATTCTGAAACAATTTTTGATTAGGCTATGTCAATCGGAGAAATAAGTGCTTAAACTTTGAAGTAATTGATTTCGTTTATTCGAACGGTTCTTTTTGTTTGTTTTTATTCCTTGTTATTTTTTAATTGCTTAAAGTTGGATAATGTATTTGACAATAAAACAGATTAATAAAAATAAGAAAAACAATTCATAGTTAAAAATATATCAGGCTGTACCGTATGAAATGTCAGTTTTGGATTTGTCGTTTTCCTTCAAATGTCTTGAAACTGTCGAGGCTCCTACTCCGAGTTCTTTGGCATGTTCCCTAGTGTTTGTAATTGCTTATAGTAGTCAAATGTATTTGTCAATAAAACAGGATACGTATAATTAGAATCAATATTTTGTTTGTTAGAATTCGAAGATGCCGTATGAATATCTAGATTACAGTACTGGTGTTGATTTCGTTCTTTAGAATTATTCTTGGTATTCCCTATTTTCATCTGTTACCCATAGTTTTTTATTGTTAGTAGGTTTTTCTTATTGATTATAGAATATAAATCTATTTGGCTATAAAACAGGATACGTAAAATTAGTGACAATATTTCGGAGATTTCTGAGCGAAATACTTTTAAGATTTTCTACCACCACGAACGGCTTTTTTCCTCTATTTTTATCCACTAGATAGGCTTTATTTTGCATATTATTCTATATAAGTTTTATTCAGCAGGGGATTCTGATGAAATGTCGTGTTTTTGCTGTGGATTTTAAATACGATGTATCTAAGATTGGATAACATTAGCGAGTCTACATAGTTAAGAACCGACGACGGAGGATTACTTCTTGCTATGATTTAGTCTACATATGTATATTAAGTCCTAAATCCAAAAAATAAACTTCACAACGGTTAGATACTATGAGCGAATATGGCGGTTCAATGCCCGTAGAAACAAGGGGGCCGCAGGAAATTTACCTGCTAAGAGTTAATCCTCAAGAGCTGTAAATATACCCCAGGTATCTGCCGACACAAATACAAAGCCTAGGCGGAGAGCACCCCAAAAACTCAGATCCAAACATAAGGTTATATACTAAATATTCATAAAGACTACTTAGTTGTAAACCGATTCATCAATTAGCAATCAATAGTTTTCAACAAAGGTTATATACTAAATATTGATAAAAAGTATTTAATTAGAAAAAAAAACAATATTCCACAAGACTTGTTTTTGGTCCATTTGTGTCTACTCCATAGACTTAATTAGGTATATTATTCTATTGTAGTTGGGCAACTAAACTTTGTTTTATTTTGTTAAATAAAGTTTTTTTTCTTGACTTGTTATTCGTCAAGACTTTTATTTGTCCTTGTGTATTAACTAAATAGGTTTAATTCGGCATATTATTCTATATAGGCTATATTAGGCAGGGTATTCTTCTCAATCTTGTGTACTTCTTCTTGATCCTTCTGTACATGGGCGTATATAAAAACAATTTCGGGGGGGGGGCTGAGACCATTTCCAGGGTATGGAATACTAAATATTTAGAGCTTGGAATAGTTTTAGGCAACTAAAACGCTATTACACGTAAAATAAATTATGTTTTATGAACTCAGTGATCTTATTTAATTTATTTTTAAGGGTTTTACGAGAAGTTTTTATCATCAATTCAAAATTTCGGGAGGGGCTGCAGCCCCCTCAGCCCCCCCCTCATATACGCCCATGCTTCTGTATCCACTAGAAAGGCTTTATTAGGCATATTTTGTATTGATTTATAGACCTTTGCTTTAGAATGAGAGCCAGATTCTGTAATTTCCGCTTCTGTGTAAAAGTTAGCTACTGTCGGTGTCCCTGACGCCTTAATATCACTTTTATTCCAGATGTTCGAGAGGATTTTGACAATTTTCACGAGATATATAAAAAAAATAAGTTTATTTCTTTTCTAAGCTTATCAAATGGCACTAGGGACATGAACGGAACCGCGCTAAGATGCTGCAGTTCCTGCGAGTCGGACTTTTTTTTATATTCCTAATTTGGAATTCTATTCTAACGATACCTCTGTAGAATATATTATTATCCGATAGTGGAGTATAAGGTTGATATACAAATTTACTTAGATATCAATATTTATTTTAAAACAGTGTTTTCATTCATCAACGGGTTATTGTATATAAGTAGCTTCTGTCTTCTTTTCGATTAGGCTGAGTAGTGCTTCCTCGGTTGTCAACTAATTCATTTACTGAAAAGAATATAGTGAAATTGATTCATCTATTTAGAAAAGCCGGTGGCCGTCAAGGCGTGAGCACTCAACACTCCGTGCCAAAGGGTCGTGGGTTCGATTCCCACTAGGGGTGGTGTCTTTTCTTTAGAAAAAAGAAAAGGCATCAGCCCTATCCTGGCTAGAAAAGGGTGGTAACCTATAGATAACCCGCCCTGAAATTCGTCGTTAGTAATAAATGGACGTTAAAATTTAATAAATAAATATATAAAACCTGAGAATTTAAAAAAATAAAAAAAGGTCACAATATGGAATAATTTAGAAAAAAAAAAAAAAAAAAAAAAAATCTGATTCTTCCTTTATTTCAGTCAATTGCAGTTATTTCTTAAGTTCATGATATTTAACTTGAATTTTTATTTAAATTAAGATATTGATTACAAAATAAAGATGGTGTAATACAAAAATAATCATAAAGTTTTATGAAGCATATAAAAAATATCTATCTCAGCGCTTTCAAAATTGTCTTTGTTATTTTCTTCTTTATTTTTACTACTTCTGTTTGCCTTTAGTGTAATTATCGTGCAAACTATAGTTTGTCAGAAACACCTTACACTTTGTACCCCTCGGAGCCTCTTACACGATTTATTATTTGGTTTCCCCTGTATTTAAGCAATCAGAATGATTCCATGATAAAGTTGGCTGTTCTCTGATATCCTAAGATCTGGAATCTCGCTTCCAACCCTAAACCGGAGCTTTAAATCGAATCCTCTTTCCGCTAACTTCGCACCAACTTAATCAACCAACTTATACTAATGAAGATTAATACCCTTGTTTTTCTTGACTATTTTCGCCTTTCCAGCAGGGTTCCTCACTTCCTCATTCATCTAGCCTAACATATTTTGGTTGTGTTTAGAGTTAAGGAAGTATTAGAAAAAAAAATTGTATTAACAACCATAAAAGTTTTTTGGTATCTTGTTATATTTTCTGAAATATCTCGAAAGCTTGCTAACGTCTCTTTAAAAAAGGTTCTGAAGTAAATTTTGATGGGGCCATGTCAGCCGGAGAAATAAGTGCTTAAAACTTCGGAATTCATAGTTTCTTTTTGTGTTGTTTTTTAAACGGGTTTTTGTCTTAGTTTAACTCATGACGCAGTTCCTGCGAGTCGGACTTTTTGTTTTTTTGTCGGACTTCAGGTAAAATCGCTAACCTTGTTCATGAACGGGAGATATAGGGTTGCCCCACCAAAGATCTCCTTTGATCGTACCAGGATTCATTCCAGAATTTTAACATCACCCACGTTTTAAACTTTATTTTATAATATATATATATATATATATATATATATATATATATATATAAATAACTGTTGACAGGTCAACCCAGTCATGACGATGCCCAAATAGAGGATGTATATAATTTTATAAATCATGTTTATTACTTCACATATTTTATTTGTTGACTTTCCGCCTGGTACACAATACGTTTATTGAATTTAATTTACATTTTTAATGTATTTTTATCTTTATTATTTATTTTTATACTTCCTTTTTGTTTTAACTAGTTTTGAACCTATGAAGAGCGATAAGTCAGGAAAACAAAATGTGTTACCTTTCATCCCTGGAGCATCTATGACAGAATAACAGTTGCAATATGTATTTTTTAGAGCACTACCTTAGAAACCATCTTCTTAACTTTTAACAAGGAATGTATTGTCTAGTTTTGTACTGCTACCTATATGTAGTTGATGATTTGTGACTGGTCGCAGGAGGTCCGTGCGGCGGGTCCCGTGCCGTCCTCAAGGTGGTCACTGCCATAGCCGCTCCTTTCGTCATGGTCTCCGAGAGTGCGAGGGTCCTGGAAGGGGCTTGTCTTCGTGGGTTTCCTTGTGATATTGTTAGTGACAACGGAGGTATAAGGTAAGCCAACAAAAATAGGCTATTTCATTTTTTCATTTATTTCAGCGAATCTGTTTTGAAAGTCTCCACCCCTCATATACACCAATGGTGGAGAAAGAAATATTTTTGGTAAGCCTATCGCTCAGAAAAGTAAACCTACCACAACGTCATCCAGTGTACCACGGAGAGAAACGAGAAATCTTTTTACTGTATACTATGTAGTTTTCTCATAATTACGAATCGCATTTGAAGTAATTTACATTATTTAAATCGACGTCTTAATATATCGCTCCATAAGTGTCTGCACAAACTATTTAATGTGACCTGTGAAGAGACGGCATGTCGCCCATAGATGTGTGTTATATGTGCTTCAACACTTGAAAAGACAGTATGTCGTAAATAGATGTGTACTGTACTACTTTTGTCTAAAATTGGACTTTGATTGTCCAGACAGCGATTTTCATTGTGATGGTTGACTTCAATTATTTTTTAACTAATCAATTCATCTCTTAGTCGTGAAGTTTAATCAACAATTTAATTGCTAAATAGTTATAGGGTTTTTATTTTGTATTTATGATTGTTATTGAGTAGAAATTGTACAGGCAGAGGACGGAGAGAGTGGGAGATTGAGGATAGCTACTGGCAATAAATCACTCCTGTCTAAATTTAGCCGTAGAATCCTCAACATCGATCCTGCAGGATACGTCGGCTATTCGTTCAAAGGATAACTTATCTTTGTCAGGATGTGTTATGCAGGACCTTCAGAAGGACTATTGCTCGCTTTGCATCTTGCAGGATACACCTGCTCTGTCGCCCGTAAGCATGGGTAATCCAGGACCTTCAGTGATATTGCTCGCTTTGCATCCTGGAGGATACACCTGCTCTGTCGCCCGTAAGGCTAGGTAATCCAGGACCTTCAGGGCTATTGCTCGCTTTGCATCCTGTTGGATAAGTCGGCTATTCGTTCAAAGGATAACTTATCTCTGTCAGGATGTCTTATGCAGTCTTGAAAAGGACTGTTAGTCGCTTTGTATCCTGTAGAATACGTTGGCTATTCGTTCAAAGGATAACTTATCTATGTCAGGATGTGTTTTGCAGGACCTTCAGAAGGACTATTGGTCGCTTTGCATCCAGCAGGATACACTTGCTCTGTCGCCCGTCAGGTTGGGTTATCCAGGACCTTCGGGGCTATTGTTCGCTTTGCATCCTGTCGGATACGTCGGCTGTTCCATCCAAGGATACCTTATCTCCATCCGGATATTCGCTTTGCATCTCGTAGGATACATCTGCTCTGCCTTCCAAGGATAACTTATGTCTCTCAAGTTGCGTCCGCGACCTTCAGGACTATTGCCCGCTAGGCTACTTGCAGGATTCGTTCTTAGGTTACTTATCTCTGTTTGGATACGTTGTCCAGGACCTTCAGGAGAATTGCTCGTTTTGCATCGTACAGGAAACGTCTCTTCAATCTTCCAATGTAACTTATCCCTCTCGGGTAGTGTTTTCCAGGCCCTTCAGAAGGAGTAATGCTCTATTTGCATCGTACAGGATACGCCGGCTATTCCTTCGAAGGATACCTTACCTTTGTCCAGGACATTCAGAAGGACTAAAGCTCTTGCAGAAACCTCTAACGATAACATGTCTATATCAGCATACGAGAACAATTTTACACTACAACAAACTAAGGGACTTTAAAGCATCTAACCAGCAGAATCCGCTCACCGGAACATGAATTTATGGGCGAAATACGCCCGACAAAAATCGTTTCGCTGAGGGCTTTGCGATTATAGACTTTCATGTACACTTTTCATGTACACAGGTTTTAACACACAGAAAAACGATTGAAACTATTTCCAAGGCGATATCTCTGACCGTTTTTGAGGAAGGTGGGGAAAACAAATTCTAACTAATTTCTAAGAGGTAATTAGAATCGCTGAATTCAGTTAAAAAATATTGAAATGAATTCTGTTATATTTAAATCTTGGTTAGGTGTGGAGCTCATGAAGTGTTCGGAAAAATATTTTATTAACAGTCATAAATAGTTTTGGCTTTTTCGTATATATTCTTAAATATCGCGAAAACCATTTTCTGAAGGCTCTGAGCTTTAACTAAAGATCTACTGTGATCATGCAGTCAATAAACACGGTAATATCACATTGATCAATCACACAGATTATTTAAAACTCCTCGATAACCTAATCCATCATTTTTAATCTCCCGATTCCTGTTTCAGGTACACCGTGAAGGTATCCTGCTGCTACGGGTTAGCGATGGATCTCCTCGAAGCTGTATCTCACGAGTTGGAGTTCGACTTCTATCTTTACATGGTTCCGGATTCCATGTTCGGCTCCAAGAAGGTCAACCCAGACGACAAGTCCCAAGTCAAGTCAGTATTTATTGTTAATAACTTGTAAAATATTATCAAAAAGTTACTTGTAGCTTCATATTATATTTGTATTTGTATAGAAATATAAAAGGGATGGTGGCGTGGTATCTGAGAGATCAGACTAGAAAATTGTATGCACTTGCTATGTTGAACATACTACTGTTTTCTGTGAATTCCACTTAGGAAGTTAGGGTGCGTTTACACTTGATAGTTATTGCAGGATCTTTAGGATATATAGGTTATATACGTATCGGATAGATATTCTCTCGCAAGTTTACATACTGAGAGAAATAGCTAGACATTTATATCATGGATATGTACACGACAGTTCTACATTTCTTGAAATTGGCGATAAATATACGGCCCGTTTACATTCATACATATATGTCCTGTGTAGTCCATTCTGCTTGCAATAAGGAAAGAATGGAAACGCAAAATAGGTTTCTTCAGTCAATTAATATCTGAGCTCTGTATCGAGGAACCAGCGTAGTTTTTGAATTTCTTAAGAATGAAACGAGCAGATTTCTAAAAGCTTGCTTGTAAAATAGGTCCTCTTATATCAAAGGAAGATACAATTTTGTATTCATTTGTCGTCATTCTGTTACACTAATAGCCTTTCTGAATTTTAATTCAGAAAGGCTATTAGTGTAACAGAATGACTAGCTCCAGCTTTACGATTTTTAGCATCGGTGCGTAGGAATTTACATGATAAAATACTATTTTATAATAGGAAATTTTATTAATATGAGCTATGTTTTGAAACTGTACACTTGATATATTTCACAATTGAATTGGTTTCTTTAGTTGTAATTTCTTTTTAAATTTCTTCGGTTGTTGTACTGAATGCTTCGGCCATTTCACGGAGATTGCCTCTTCAGTTATGAAAACTAGTAATTTTCAAAAGTGTATTTCTCCTCAAAAATATGGAAAGATAAATAACACTTCAGTTTACTGTTTAGATAAATTAAGGGATTAATTCGGTCACAAATTATTAATGCACTTTTTTTTTTTAAATTTATTTATTTGAAATCTGTACAATTTATCAGCTGTACAATGATCAAGATTGTTGATACAGATATTTGCTTTGTACAAATTGATTAAAATGGGGGGAGGGGAAAGGAATAAAAAAATACAAAATTTTGAAGAAGCCAACCATTGTTGGCTCTTTTAGAGATGTGTTAATGAATATTTTAATGATTATGATAAGATCAGGTTAGTCAACCTCAGGTGTCAACTGGGAGGATTGTCTGGATGGGATTGGGAAGATAAGGATAGACCTTCAGGATTAGGATGGTAGGACAATTTGGAGTGGAACATAAGCACCTCTAAAGCAAGGTATTGTTGTTATATTGCGACTAAACTCGGCCTTCGTCGTGCTCATCTAAAGAGAAAAATGTTTTATCAAAATAAATTCAATCGCTTTATTAGGAATTTTAAAGCTGCCCCTTCTCTCGTAGATCGTTATCAGGGATCTTTGATACGGAGCTAGTCAGTCGTTTCATAACAGAACTGGGATATGCTCGTGCACGTGCAGTTCGTACTGACCGTCCTCCTGGGTCTGTCGAGATTTGTCTTGGTTTCAATCTGGAAACATCCCTTGTTTCTCTTAGTATTCGGCTTCATCTTCTTCGCCATATTCTCTGAGACTTCAAGACTCCTGAGGGACGCCACATTGTTCGCCCGAACAGCCTTCTTGTCGACCGATACTCTGATTGGATACGCCATTGCCGTCTTCATCGTCTACAAGATGGTCTTCCCCAGGTGATCATAGGTCAAGTCTCTAGCTGGTGATATTGAACATCGCGCTGTTTTTTATGTGATTTCACGAGAATGTGTGAATAAATCATCTTGCTGTTGTGAAGCTCACTAAATAAATAAGTACATTTCAATTTATTTGATCTCTTCCCAACATGTTTCACACATTTTTAGTCTCTCTTCAAGATTTTCCACACAGCCACATCCACAAAAAGACCCTGTGAGCAGACCACGTTTACTATATGTTTTTGGGGTCGCTGAATCCGAACCGAAGGCCAGAAAAACCCCTAGACTTTTTCCTTAAGCCTAACCCCCCAAAACTCACAATTTAAGATATTTGACGCCATAAGCGTTTTATTCATTAAACAAAGTTAACGACTATTTCCTGACCTCAACGAAGTCCATCTGGAGCCAAGTTACAGCCCTTTAAATATCTGACTTTTCTAAATATTTTGCGGTTTTGCTTATATTTTAGTATTGATTATGTTTTCTAATGCCAACAATCTTCTTATACAAAAATTTACCCGAGGCTTTCAGAGGCGATTGTTGAACTGATGCAATTCTTGTAATCCCAAAATACAACCCTTAAAAAATCTCCCCATGTTTGATTCGAGCAATGTATCAATTGTAGTAAATTAAATAAATATATTTTTTTTCTAAAGAATAGCCATCGTCCCTAGAGGGAATCGAACCCATGACCTTAGGCACGGGTTGCATACGCCTCAGTTCTCACGGCCACCAGGCCTCCAAATATTTATTTTGTTTAGGCAATTGCTTGCCGAGTAAACAAAGCTAATCAAAAGTCTAGTTAATGGACAATAAAAAATGGATATTAATGTTGTTTTGTCTCAAAGATTAGTTCAGATTAAGTTACATTCCCTAAAAACGACTAAAATTCGAACCAAGACCAATTCAGGACCTAGTAAGAAAGATGTAGGTAAAAAGACGCTTCGCCTTGTTTCTCTGGTTCTCCTTTGGTTCTTTCACAGTTTCAATGCTTGAGTGAATAGCACCATCATCTATGCAGAATTCAAATTTGAGTCGCTGGTTTTCAAGGGCAAATCCAGGGACTCAAACTCCCCTCCTAGCATTTTGTTACCCATAAATCACTCGTATAAATTAAAAATAAAACATGTAATTTCAATTGCATGCTTTTTCAATCAGGTTTATGTATCAGCATTCCATAGAGTAAACATTCGCCTATGCTATCCTGAAGGACTTTCAGAACTTTCACTTCAATTTCCGAACATCTGGATTTCGCGATTCGCCCTTTCTCCTTCAAAGTCTTGATTTGAGGACTTTAGTAGACGAAAACCCTCACAGAATTAATCGGAATACTCAGAGAGAAGTTCGTATAGACCACTCAACAGTTGCTTGCCATCTGGAACGAATTAGTCCTATAAAAACCTGCATAATGTTTGCACCAACCCAATATAAATAGTTATCTGCCAATATAATTCTATTTTATTATTTTTTCTGTAATTGTTGATTCCATCTATAGCGCATCACTGTGGATATAAATAGGATCAGATAATAGAACAGCAACAATCAGCATTACACAGTTCACTCGTTAGCTAATAGTTTATCGAAGTTAATTTGTTTTGACATGAAAATGTCATTATGGCTGGGATCTACAAATTTTGCGTCATGGATGACCCCGTCACCGGTCACGTGATGGTATTTTTTTTTTTTTTTTAAGGGCACAGATAGTTAGCCGTCTAGGCGATAAAACTTCAGATTTTCAGAAAAATCTATATTTCAAACGTTTCGGCATTTTTTTTTTTTTGGCAACGCCTTCTTCCATTAAAAAAAAGTCCGTCACGCAGGAGATGCATAACTAAGCACTTTCCTCAGAATTGGGTAGGGTCGAGTACATTGCTGAATTATTTGCTTAAAATAACCTATATAGATAAATAAAATAAAAACTCTTCTGCTCTTTTGCTTTTATGAGCAGCTGTTTCAATTATTAATTTTGTAATTATTTAAATTTTAACGTCCATTTATTATTAACTACGAATTTTAGGACGGGTTATCTATAGGTTACCACCCTTTTCTAGCCAGGATGCCTTTTCTTTTTTTTCGAAAGAAAAGCCACCGCCCCTAGTAGGAATCGAACCCACGACCTTTGGCACAGAGTGTTAAGAGCTCACGCCTTAAACCTCACGGCTACCGGGTCTCCTGTATTTTGTAATTAATTTCCTTCCAGAGTTTTGTGTATGCGTGGTACTACACTACGTAATAAATACACAAAGCTTAACATTTCATCTATTGATCTTGATGAGTTTCGCGAACCTACGTTTGGCGGAAGAATTCAATTCAAACATAGTACAAAGTGACACCCCCCCCCCCTTCCAATAGACCGATTTAGTTCATTTTCACAACACATCTTTCTTATTAGATAGCCAGGAGGTATGCAAGAGAACAATACAACAGAAATTACGACCGGTATAAGGAAATTAGTAATTTCTGTCCGGAGTAAACCCCCCCCCCCCTTCTAGTCAACCGATTTAGTTTATTTTTACAACAAATTTTTCTCTTCAGTTGACCACAACAAATACCGATTTTCGTTGAAATATATCATAAAGTATGGCTGGTATTGACAAATAACTACTTTGGCTCCGGAGTAGACCCCCTCCGGATGGACTGATTTTGTTGGTTAACGAACTCATTAAATCTTTTGATGAGGGAATACTACTTACCAAGTTTCGTGGCGAAAAAACAAAAACTCTGTATCGTAAATCTCCTTGTTAACAGACACATATATGCATATGTATATATATATATATATATATATATATATATATATATATATATATATATATATATATATATATACACAGATATATAAATTTTAACCGGGCTCATTTTCGGTGTCTACCGATGATAAAGATTCGAAGAAATGTTTCAAAAATTCCGTCATGAGTGCAACCTCAATAGCTACTTTCCTTCGGAGGAAAGTGGTAAAAGAAATTTACACAATTACAAAAGAGACTAATCAAACAGTAAACAAAATTTTTAATTATAAAAAATCTACTATATATTTGTCAAATACCACTCACTGACCTATCATCCCCCAGCCCAAGCCACTTGACAGAAAATTTTGAAATTTTGCATGGACACTCCCTATATAACGTAGGCACTCACTAAGAAAGGATTTTTTGATATTCGAAGTTTTAAGTCTTTTTAGAGGGGTTTAAAGTTTGAGTTGGTTAGAGCAGCCAAGCCTAGGCAGCATGCGTTGCTAGGACGATAAAGAACAGCTGTTACCGTACATTATCTATTTCATAGTACTATTTTTAATTTAGGTTAATTTCAACTATGATGGCAGTCATTGAATTACTAGAAATAAACTGTCCCTCTTAGAGTTTACCTTTTTAATTACCTTTTTAATTGCGGTTCATTTCAACTTGTCCCCCATAGAGTTTTCGCTATACTTGGTGATGGTGCATCCGAGGTAATAATATCCCGAACCCTTGCAGCCTCCTCACCCATCAGCAGCATCCCCAGTCAGAACACCTCTTGGTCATGCTCGCAAATATAATGGGTGTTTCCAAATGACATGTGAAAAACATAAATTTTTAATTTTAACGTACATTTATTATTGACAACGAAATTAACCTATTTCGGATACTGGTAACCATGGGCGCGTATAGGAAATAATTTCGGAGGGGGAGGGGGAAGTTAGAACTTAGAATAGTTTTAGGTAAATAAAACGCTATTACAACTAAAATGAAATATTTATTATGAACTAAGTGATCTTATTTAATTTATTTATTTATTCAATTTATTTTTAAGGGCTTTAAGACACATTTTTACCAATAAATAAAAATAGAGGGGGGGGGGACTGCAGATACCTCAGTCCCCCTTATATACGCCCATGCTGGTGACCTATAGACAACGGGTTATCTCTAGGTTATCTGTTTCTTGACACTGGCCGGAGCGCCCCAGTGTCAAGAAACATTATACTTTGATTACTTATCAATTGCTGTATAACATATAGTATGACGGGGACCAGGCTATAATAAACTGCAAAAAAGTTATGTTGTGATGATACATTCTTTAAAGCAATAAAATAACTTATTATCTGCCGTGACGAAGCACGGGTATTCGGCTAGTAGTTTATAAAAACTTTGTTATGTGCATATTATTTATTAATTTAAATGTTATGTATAGGTTACCCCCCTTTTCTAGTCAGGATAGGGCTGATTCCATTTCTTTTTTCGAAAGAAAGGCCATCTGCCCTAGGGAGAACAAAAAATATTTCGTCCATTTTAAATTCTTAGTTTAAGTTCTTTAACCAGCAGAATCCTTCCATTTTCGGTTTGGGTACTTAGATTCGTGAGATTCAATTGAAATATTTTCTACATGTTTGAAATTTACCAAAAATAGATGTTTAAATTTATGTTTTTGTTTTTTGAGCGAAATTTGCGCGGAAAAAAAAAATCTTAACGCTTAACTCGGTTTATAGGTTCCTTAACGTAGACAAACGAATGAAGCCATTTTTAAAACGATATCTGTAACCGTATACGAGAAAATTTGATACAACTAATTTTCGAAAGTAATTTTAAGTTTAGATTGAAATTCATCTAATCTAAGATATTTAAATTTTGGTTGCGTTTGGAGGTAAGGAAGTATTAGACAAAAATATGTTTTAGAAGATATAAAACGTTTTCGGATCTTGGTATATTTTCTAAAATATGTCAAAAACGGTTGGGAAATCGTAGTATGTGGAAATTTATGAATCAGTAAAAACAAAATTCTGAGATTAAGTCAGCTGATTAAAAAAAAAAAATTGTTTCTTCGCACTCTTTAAATGAAAATATCCTAGCAATATAGGTCTGTAGCAATTCCACCACACTGTATTAATGTGATCCCATCTTACACTATTTAAATGTAGACTTTTTCCTGTAGGTAGTGAATGAACGAGTGAGTGCGTTATTGGACGTCCAGAAAGTATCTTCTGTCAATGGGCTTAATGAAATCACTGTTCACTTAAAGGAACTTTTGTCTTAGCTATTATATGATGGCATAATTAGAATCTAATTATTTTGAACAGTTTTTGAGCAATTCTTTCTTATTCAATAAAAAAATATGTCTACGTTAAAAAACAGAAAATTGGACATAACTTCTTTCCCTTCCGGAATCGGTAAAAGTGAAGTTTCATGCAATCAAAACCGATTTCTTTAACACTTTTCACAACAATGTATTTTGATGCACTAAACACGAATACGTTAAAAAAAAACCTTCGCATGTAACTAGGAAAGAAGTTATTAAGCACTAAAGTTCACTGTTAGGAAGGTTATAAAACAAGGCGTCAACAGCGTATTTGTAAACACGCGCATGCGCAGATATGTAATATTGGGAAACAGAACTCTCATTTGAAATGTTCATAAACCATTTATTCAAAAATATTGTTAATTTTAAGGGCATCCTGACCCGTCGTCACCTGTCGTTTAAGGGCATACGTGCTATGGGTTTCCGCTCGCTCAAGAAGATAACAAAACCCCAATCAATCCAACTCGCTAAAATTAATAGAATTCTATGACTGGGGTTTTGTTATCTTCTTGAGCGAGCGTAGCGAGCGGAAACGCATAGCATGTATGCCTTAAAGTCGTCATTTATGCCTTAAAGTCATGTATGCCTTAAAGTCGTCACAAATTTAGTTGTTTACATTAGCTCTCATAACCCGCATAACAGTGAACTTAAGTGCTAAATAACTTCTTTCCTAGTTGAATCCGAAGGTTTTTTTTTTAACGTATTCGTGTTTAGTGCATCAAAATACGTTATTGTACAAAATTTGAAAGAAATCGGTTTTGAGGGCGTGAAACTTCACTTTTACCGAACTTTTTTGTTGGAAATTATGTCCAGAATCACCTCCTAGAGTTTGGCTACTTAGACCTGAATCACCCTGTATATATGTAGCGTTAACTAATTTGCTGATTTGTGCTTAGTTACACTGCTCCTTTGAGACGGCCGTGTTATAATTTGTTCGTTGAATGATCTCAAGATAATTACTTGCGAATAATGGAATCGTCTCCTTTATTCCAGATGGAGTGGAGTCATGGCCGAGCTGCTCAACGGAAATGCTCACATGGCCTTCACTGCTCTGAGCATCACTCGTCCCAGGCAAGTAGTATGTTCATTTTCATCATATACGTCTTCATAGTATAGTATTTTGTAACGTTCATACATATATTTTTTTAATTTACATATTCATAGTTTTTCTACATTTTTTAGATTTTGGAATCTTTTTATATATTACTTCCTCAGCATATGTCTCCAGGATAACGGGTTTCTAAACCACAAATTTCCTTACCATCAGCAAAATGTCTTTGCTACTTGGATCTAAAACATCCTCAAAGAGAACCGTCATGTTCGGTAGAAAACTAACAACTGAGCAAACGTAGGCGTGCGTTTAAACGCGGCCTAAGTATGATTTATCAAACGAGTGCCACAAATCTAACAAAGAAGGCTATAACCGATATTCCTAAGGATGCGCTTAGCAGGTGGCTGAACTTCGCCATTGCTTCCACGAGGTTACTAGCAGAAGGGATTCGAGGCCCAGAAGCGGTTTGAAAGTACTATGAATGGTTAAATGTGATTGGAAGTTGGTTGATACACTCGCGAAGGATCGTTTACAGATGGATAACATGGCCGTTGACGAGAGGAGGGCTGACAACGGACTCATCTAAATCTAAAGCAGAGAAAATCGAGGCTTCTTTTGAGGTATTATCGTTCCGAGGCTTTTACTAATCCAGCCTATAAGTGTGCAAAACCTCTTCAAAACACAAAGCTTAAGGGTACTAATTAAGGTATTCCCAAAGCCACTTCTAAGAATACCTTGTTGCCGCACAATAACACCTTCAATTTATCATGAGAAGAAGATGGAAGAAACGACTACAAGAAGATACAAATTTTTCCAAGTACACAGTTGTGAGCGCAGAAGGACAAATAGTTTTATAAAGTTTTCTCTATTTCTCATCCAAAAGGTCTTAACGTACGAAATTCGTTCTCTAAATGTAGTAAGTATAACGAAAAGCGCTTCCTTGCTCATTGAAGCTACTAGCAATGTCCAGACGGAAAGGACAATGAAATAAAAAACTTTAGGGACGTAAATGCAGAATTGCACAAGGCAATGAAATCTTCCAGACGGATGAATACGTGCTTCAATTTAGAACACTCGTTTGGCGACGAAATTCTAGAAGGCTTTAGAGAACAAGAAGTGATTGGGGGCCTTAAATTCTTTTGTGATAAGAATAGTGTGGGCAGTACGGAGAAGACGACGGATTTCAAGAGATGCGCGATGCACAAGTTTAATCAACCTAAGGTCAATTCCAGCGTTCATGCCGCTTTCTACACACTGGAAGTTCACTCTTACGTTCCCGAGCCAGTGAGATGATACAGATGTCAAAAGTTTGGACATTCACCTGCAAGGTACAAATCGGAGAGGCGGTCTTCTGTATTGAGTTATACACTTTCTCGAAAGTTTCCTACCTGTAATGGCCCTTATAATGTACACTCAAGTGTCAAGAATGTAGACAGGAAGTATAGAAAATTAATATTGAAAATAAATGTCTAACTTTTAAAGAAGTCCAGAGGAGTGTGAAAATGAGACAAGAACTGTTGAAAGCACTCTAGGTCCCTCAAACATAACGAGTTAACTTCTTAAAACTCTTCTGTAAAGTGTTACTTCCTAAAACTAATCTTTCATCCCAAACTGATATTAGACTTCCATCATACCTTCCAATCACTTTGTCCCAATTCTGTCGCTCACTTCATTAACTGGCGACTGTTAAGATGTTGGAAATCTAATTTTTGAAAATAACAGAGAAGTGTAGTTTTACTACTTCCTCCTTCGTTTCTCACAAGGGCTAATGATCTCTACGATATGACCGACGATGGAGGTGATTCTGTAAAATTTGTTGACTGTAGATGAACAATCTGTAGTATCATCTTGATTTGTGTTGGAATTAGGCCGAAAATGATGCCATGACCTTTATTTGTGTTGTAGCTAGCGACCAATTATACACCCTATTTATTCTAATGCTGATCCAATGTTCTTGCAGATCCGAAGTGATAGACTTCTCGGCTCCCTACTACTTCAGCGGCGTGTCCTTCCTGTCCGCTCCCAGCCAGCGGACGGACATCCCGCTCTTAGCCTTCTTGCTTCCGTTCTCCCCGGAACTCTGGATTGCTATCTTCACCTCGCTGAATGTGACTGCCGTCGCTGTGGCGATCTACGAGTGGCTCTCGCCTTTCGGCCTCAATCCTTGGGGCAGGCAGAGGACAAAGAACTTCAGGTTAGTATTTTACTTGACATCATTATATTTTCGTACTTTAATTTGTTACCAAATAAGTAAAGACAAAAATGAGGTCAGCATTATAAAAAAACAAAAAAAAAACAAAAAAAAAAAAAAAAAAAAAAAAAAAAAAAAAAAAAAAAAAAAAAAAAAAAAAAAAAGAAGAAGAAGAAGAAGAGTTTTTTCGAAAGAAAAGCCACCCCTAGTGGGAATCGAAGAACCCAAGACCCTTTGCCACAGAGTGTTAAGTGCTCACGCCTTAACGCTCACGGCCACCGGGCCTGCGAAACTCGGAATAAAAAATATAAAGTCATAAATAAATGTGAACATAAATAAAAGTAAAGAAATAAAATTTGCTTATAGCGTACCAACTTTTTAGGTTATTAACGCCTCAAATGTTAAACAAGTTTGGGAATTTCATTTTATAAATTTATCCTTGTAATGACTGTTATTAAGCCTTTATGTAATAAATTATTGTCTTCAAAATGTTATATTATTGAATATTGAAATTTTTAAACTTATTTTATTTAATATAGTATATATTAGTTATTAGTTTATTTAACTACCTTGAACAACATGTAGCCAGGTTTTTGTTGTATTTTTTTTCTGAGTTTCTTTTATTTTTTTGTCTTGTGTTGTAAATTGTGTTCTTCTACCTTCTTTATGATGACAACTGCCAAATGAAGCGATGACTTTCAACATGGGTTAAATCCATTTTTTCACCGGGTTAAAACGCTTCTTTATTTCACAGAGCTAAAACATTTTTTTTTTTTTAATTCATTAAATCTCATCCAAAAAGAAGGAAATGAATTTTGGTGTGACCTCGCAAATATTAATTTCCTAAAGGAACTATACTAGCTTAGACGTTTTTTGTGTCCCCTGAAAAGTTGTACGTTTTGGATAAATCCTGTTTTGAAAGTCAACGCCTTAAATGTACAATACTTCTCATCTAAGCACTCTTTTCTAAGAAATATTGTGTTTAAGCTGAAGGTTGATCTCAATAACATCATTAAATTGCCAGAAGTTAATCAACTTTCCTTGAATCCAGACAAATCCAAAACTGCTGTGAAAGGAGACCAATCGCTCACAAGTTCAACTTCCTCCTTGCCTTCCCGTTTCCTCACCAACGTTCCTAAAGCATAAAAGGATGTTGTTAATCACAACATGGGCGTATTTAGGAAATAATTTCGCGAGGGGGGCTGGGAACATTTCCGGGGTATGGAATACTAACAATCTACAACTAGGAATAGTTAGCCAACTAATACACGTTACAAAAAAAAAAATATATATATATATTTTTCCTGAACTAAGTAATCTTATTTAATTTTTTTTAAGGATTTTATATCAAATTTTTACCGATTAAATCAAAATTGGGGGGGGGGGCAGCCATGAATCAGAAAAGTATCAACGTTCTGAGAAAATTACCTTTTAAGTTGAAATATCACCGGGATTCAGTAAATTATTCTTTTCAAAGTATTTTGTCGCCAAACAAACTACATATATTTATGGTGTTTCTGTTAACAATAACTTTTCTGACTAAATAACTGGAAAGGAATAACACTATATTGTTTCAAAATAGTGCACCTTTCTGATTAACACGACCCAAATATTGTACATTTTTAGTAAATCTTGAAATTACATTTGTCCAAAAACCTTTCCTGAAAAAATCATATTTCTCAAATTACCCGACAATCCATATTTATCCTCAGCCAATTCAACCTCTACCGCCATACAACGTTTTACTGTGGTGTAAATTGTATCTTAGTCGTTGCTCATGGATCTCCTTCATGGCTATTTAGGGGTCCAGGTATCCGCTGGTAGCTAATACCTGGAGTTCAAGAGCCCGGAAATGTTTCTACGTTTGGAGGGTTTAGTTGAATAGTAACAGGAGGAGACAATAAGCTGTTGGAATCGGCTTAGCCCTGGAGGATTGGTGCCAAGCTGTCTGCAATTGTACGCGCTCAAACTCTTCATTAACGGCTAAAACAGGAGGACAGATTCTAGATTCCTCCGTACCTATTTGTCCAGGATGGTTCATTATTCAAGACCTCTTTCTTATAGAATTGCTAAGGCTGTAATTTGTTTAAGTAATAAATAATTATGGAGAAATAGTGTCACAAAAATAAAATTACAATATGATACGGATTCGCCATCTTATATTACATTAGCATTGCGTAGATTTGTATCAGGAAAGAGCTGTAGGGAAAGACCTCGCCCTAATTAAGAAATCGCAGTTTTAGGATATCTCGAACACGGTTGAAAATCGTGGTACGTGGACAAGAACCATTCGAGAGCTTACTAAATTTCCTACAAAAATAATTCTGACATAATATTCGATGGGGTGGTCACATTCGGAGAAATACTTTGCTCTGAATACTTTGAAGTTGTTGGTTTAGTTTATTTATGGTTCTTTCTGGCTGTAGCAACCCACCCCCTTCCGATTTCCGATCGCAATTCGACGGTACCGTGTGAGTATCTTCTATTGCCGTACTGCTGTTGGACTTTTCTATTCTAAAGTTGCACCTGCATTGGATCTATATTTCTCCCGATCCAATCCGATTTCTTTTGACCGACAACGGCCGACGTGAGTGCCTACATTGGTCCGGACTCGATCCGATCCGATTTAGTCACAGCTCGTCAGTAATGACCTCGTAGTGAAGTGAAAATGAACCACCAAATAAACCTAAGAAACCTTCTTTCAATTGGGTTGAATGTTGGAGGTATGAAGGAGGAGTTGAGAGGCCAATTAATCTTCTGGAAGTATATCAGTCCCGAAAAAATAAATCTTAGTGTAACAGTTAAAAATTAACGATAAGAAAAGCATTAGTATTCATATTATAAAATTATTTATAAGAAAGGTAACTAGAAGGTTATAAGCAGTGGAACGTTATAAACATTGGATGGATATTAACATCTTTCCACCATTTAATAAACAAGGGAAACAAAAAACAAAATGTGAATTGACAAAGTTGTTCTAAATTTTATTAGCATTCATTTAAAAAAAAAAAAATGCATTGGTATCGGTTAAGATGTAGAGGCTGTAGACCTTTTTGAGACACAATACGTCGTTTGGCGCCATTTTACGTCTTTGGTACGAAACAAACAAGTTTGAACCGCCGAGAATCTGTGGCGATCGGATCGGATTGGATCTGGACCAATATAGGCACCTCCATTGAGATGCATGTGTTTGTTTTTCTTCCGATGGTCGGTGGCTATCGGATCGGGTACAATGTATTGCTTTCGAAATGACACTAGGAATAAAATCGTAAACGCGCTAAGATGACACAGTTCCTGGGAGTCGGACCTTTTTGATTTTTTATGTGCTTAGCCCTCATATTTTGAAGGAGAACTGTATGTGTTGTTCAAAAACGGCAGGTAGTTTTCAGCACACCAAAAAGCATAAAATTCACCTAAAAGATTCTATGCTGGTGATCAGAATCAATATAGTTAGCAGGTTCGTGTAATTGTCATTTCTGGAAGGTAAATACTCTCATTGCTTGAGCTTTGGAAACACCTTTGTTCGATTCCCCTGTTTTGCATGTTGTAATGAACTAATACCTTTACCTTTGCAGCATGTCCTCGGCTTTGTGGGTTTGCTGGGGCCTGCTTTGCGGGCATCTTGTAGCATTCAAAGCACCCAAGTCTTGGCCCAACAAGTTCTTGATCAACGTCTGGGGCGGCTTCTCTGTGATCTTCGTAGCTTCTTACACTGCCAATATAGCTGCTCTCATCGCAGGCCTGTTCTTCCATTCGGCTACAGCCACGCCCAATGACAACAGTGTAAGTAATATATCATTGGATACATTTATTCAAATAATTATTATTATAATTTTATTTATTGCTACTCCACTACGGGATGAATTGCATCGGATAACATTGTAGTTAGGTGCTGTCAATAGGTACCAGTATATTATTGTCCTGCACCACTAAAGTAAAATATAAAATATACTGGCCCTTGAATGCGGAAGTCTTTGAGCTGATGGAAGGGATTTCAAATAATGGAAGGAACTTCAGCTGAGGGAAGTTATTTCAGCTGACGGAGTTATTTCAGCTGATAGGAGGTGTTTTAGCTGATCGGAGGTATTTCAGCTGATGGGAGTTATTACAGGTGATGGGTGGTATTTTATCTGATGGGAGGTATTTCAGCTTATAGGGATATTTCATTTGATCGAATGTCTTTGGGCTGATGGGTGGTGTTTTAGCTAATGGTAAGTATTTCAGCTAAAATGAGTTATTTCAGCTAATTTGAGGCGTTTTAGCTGGCGGGAGATATTTCAGCGTATTTCAGTTGATCGGAGGTCTTTGAGCAGATGGAAGGAATTTCAGCTAATGGACGTTATTTCAGCAGATTGGAGTTATCTCTGCAGATGGGAGGTATTTTAGGCGATAAGAGTTATTTCAGCGTATGGGAATATTTCATTTGGATCGGAGGGAATCGGAGGTCTTTGAGCTGATGGATGGTATTTCAGCTGATGGAAGGTAATTCAGCTGATGGACGTTATTTCAGCTGTTGGGAGTTATTTCAGCTAATGGGAGGTGTATTAGCTGACGAGATTTATTTCAGATTATGGGGATATTTCAGTTGATCGGAGTTCTTCGAGCTGATGGTTGTTATTTCAGTTGTTAGGAGTTATTTCAGATAATTTGAGGTGTTTCATCTGACGGGAGATATTTCAGCGTATGAGGAATATTTCAGTTGATCGGAGGTCCTTGAGCTGATGGACGATATTTCAGCTATTGGGAGATGCGAAAAATGACCACCTAAAGCATGTCAAGGTTTTTTTGTTTGTTTTTTTTTTCTTCAATTTTTACTGTAGACTCAAAGTAGAAAGAAACGGGTGCTCTCCGAAACCTCTCCGCAGTATATAGGTATTTTCATTTATTGAATAAATAAAATTACAGACTTTAAATAAAGGAGTCATGCTTGATAACAGTTTTGCGTTTCATGGCCACACTTAAAAGCAGACAAATCTTCCTTATAAACCAATCCGGGAGCGTAAAGGTCCCCACGAGAGGTTGTTGCATATGATGACAAGGGTGTTACGTTTAATGATGGGTCTAGATCGAAAACTTCACCAACATGTCGGCCACTTTCTTCGTCCCAATGTTTGAAGGCAATTGTGTGATAGAAGTTCTGCCAAATCTAAAGCGAAACCCTTAAAATATGTTGCAGTGGCTGTCACAGCGAGTTGCTGCACCAGAAGGCTCAGCTGCTGAGTACTACGTCCAACGAGCCAACAAGATGTTGTGGGAACACATGAGGAGAGTAAAGGTTCCTGATGTAGCTGTTGGCGTGCAAATGCTCAAGTAAGTAGAGACATTTTAATGAATTCTGCTGGTTCTGGAGAAATTTTGAGCCAATCAAAAAGGGTCTTTCTTTAAAAGCAGAGCGCATAAAAGTATCTGTATTTTCTGATAAGAATATTTGAACTAATTGCAGAAACGGTACCCTAGACATCCTGATCGCCGACACGCCCATCCTTGATTACTACCGAGCGACCGATCAGGGCTGCAAACTACAGAGGATGGGAGATTCCATCAACGACGACATGTATGGGATCGGTATGGTGAAAGGTTTCCCCCTCAAGGTAACCATAATCTTATCTGGATAAATCAGCTGTATTTTGTAAATATAATCCTCCAAACTACAAAACAATAATAAAGAAAATTACGGAGAAGGATCAAGTTCATAAAGGACGAGGTGGCCTGCAAAATGCATTTTGTGCAAAAATATAAAAAAAAGAGTTATTAATATATTTGTGTAGTGTTTGTTATTTTTTACGTGATGAAAAGGTTAAATCATCCAAAAACCAATCTGTCTCTTATATTCAGCCAGCTAAATATTGATGGTTTGTTTAACATTAGACAAAAGATTTTTGTACCAAATGTCATCAAAATCGGACCATTTTTCAGGAAGCTACAGCGCGAACAGAGAAATATATATATATATGTATATATATATATATATATATATATATATATATATATATATATATATATATACATTTGAAAGACCTATTGGTTATGAAACATTCTGATTTGTACATGAGTTTGCTTCCAATATATTAGTCATGATAGAACTGTCCATTGAGCTGTTAGCCTTACTTCCTGCTTGTTCCAGGACAGCATTTCCTCCGTGATCGCCAAGTTCACGAGCAATGGCTACATGGATCTTCTCCAGGAGAAGTGGTATGGCGGCTTGGCCTGTTTCACGATGGACAACGACATGACGCAGCCGAAACCTCTCGGAGTGTCTGCGGTTGCAGGTAATGTCTTTACACATCCTATGCTAGGAATCAATTGGTAAATCAGTCTGATTTTTATTTTCAGTAGGATGCGTGATGGCTGCGAAAGTTTAGTCTCAAAACATTGTATCCATGTAAAAGGGAAGTTAAAACGATTAAAAACTTCCTTCGGGCCTCGCAAAGGGTTTCTCCCCCCTGTTACTTTCCGCTTTTAACCTACTAAAAATGGCATTCAAGGAGTCCATATTTCCGTCGCCTCGGACAGATGTCTTACTAAACCAAATTTATCTTGTTTTTTTTTTACAGGTGTCTTCCTTCTGCTCGGCCTTGGAGTGGTTATGGGCTTCGTCATCTTGATGGTAGAACATCTCTTCTACAAGTACACACTGCCCATCCTCAGGCACAAACCCAAAGGCACCATCTGGAGGAGTAGGAACATAATGTTCTTCAGCCAGGTAAGACTGCTTGAGTTCCTGGGTCGAGGTGAGCTTAGGCCGAGCGCAGAACCAAAGTCTCCAATGGAGAGACGCAGACGAGACAAAGGCTCTGTTGTACCTCCTTCCGGAGTATGACTGCGTTTTTAAAATGTATGAGTAGCGTACCGATGTTTGGCTGTAGTGTTTATGCTTAGTTTTAATAATCTATGCAGTAAACTTTTGTGTTACCTTTCTTCCCTCTAATATCCTCTTTATATATATTTCACAGGTTTCACAAAATTCTTTACGAGTCGCTAAATAATTTCGTTTAAATAACTCATCTGGAATCGTTTTTCAAATGATAAACTCGTCACGAGTTTCTTTTATTCGCAAAAACTACCAATTCTTCTCTCTTTTTCGTCGTTGTTTTAACAAACTGGCGAGAAAAATGCATTAAACTGTTTCGGACTTAAGGCTGAGCAAAGGAACGTAGAATCCACATCGGAACTAGGCACGTTACTGGTCTTGGTTCAATTTGCGTTGACGGCTCTGAACTGGTTCCTACGGATCTATGCGGTTAGTTTGCCCTCCATTTTTGTAGCACCTCGGCTAGGTAAGCTTATTTGGCGCCCGCCTTAAGACACCTGCAGTCCTAGGGGGACTAGCGTTATATGTAGCGGACTTGCTTGCAGTATTTAATAATAATTAAGCAGAAATCTTGGCTTTTTGAAATGCCTTAATTGTTTTGGGAATGAGCTTATTTTTCGTTTCAGAAATTGTACCGGTTCATAAACTGCGTGGAACTGGTGAGCCCTCACCATGCCGCGAGGGAGTTGGTGCACACCATACGTCAAGGCCAGATCACCAGTCTGTTCCAGAAGAGTGTCAAGAGGGTGGGTATCCATATTATACACTATGGCTATATACATTTTTTAATGTATATATATACATATATATTTTTTTAATGTATATATATATATATATATATATATATACACACACATATATAATTTATAGAAGTTTAGAAGTAGGAGTTTTATTCTTGCATAAGAATATATTTGTGGCTTCATAGCCATAGATGTGGTGGTGGTGGTGTGTGTCTATATTTATATATATATATATATATATATATATATATATATATATATATATATATATAATATATTCATTTAAATATATATCCCTTTACATAAGTTATTTAAAACATCCAAATCCTGATTAGACTTGGAAAAAATCAAAATCTATTTTTTAATTATTCAAATTCATATTATTTCAATTAATTGGTGAATAAAGATAAATTTACGTTTTGAAGATGTGTCAGTTGATTTTATGCAAGTCTAATCGGGATTTCAATGTTTTCAGCGATATCAGTGCTGATATTAATTTAGATGAAAAATGAAATATTATTTTATGTCAAATTGTTAAAGTTCGTGAATTAATTACACGTAATTTATTAAACACAGGAAACAAAAATCTGGTTAGACAAAATTATTCTAATTTTGATTAGCTTTCATTTAAAAAAAAAAAAAAAAAAAAAAAAAAAAATGCATTGAAATCGTTTAAGATTTTTGAAACACGAAATGTCGTTTGGCACCACTTTCCGACACTAGGGCAATCCAACCCCCTAAATTAAGCGACAAAATAACGCGTTCGGAGGACAGTACTGACCACACTATCTCCTTAGAGCGCCGTATGATCAAGAATCAGATACCTCTACAGTATCTGCTCCTCTGAACCTTCATGGCTTATTGAATTTACTTCGACTCCTTAAATTAGTTCATCCATCCGATGACTCCTTCCTTTAATACCATTCATTGCTTCCAGAAGGAACACGAACAGAGGAGACGAAGGAAAAGCAAAGCACAATTCTTTGAAATGATCCAAGAAATAAGGAGGTAAGTTAAATTTACAATAATAATTTTAATATAATGAAGGAGTAAATACAAAATACAAGGTATTATTTAATATATTTATATATATATATATATATATATATATATATATATATATATATATATATATATATATGAGACGTAGGTCAAAAATAGTACTTCATTTTTCTCTTGTATCACTTTAATGTATCTTTACATATATCCCGAACCCTTGCACAAGCCTCCTCACCCATCAGAACACTTCCTGGTAATTCTCTCAAATATAGTGGGTGTTTCCAAATGACATCTTGGAGTCATAAATATTTAAATTTTAACGTACATTTATTATTGACAACGAATTTTAACCTGTACAGGTAATACTCCTGTTACTGAACCTATAGAGAACGGGTTATCTCTAGGTTATCTGTTTGTTGGCACTAGTCCGTAGCGCCCCAGTGTCAAGAAACGTTATACTTTGATTACTTATCAATTGATGAATAACATATAGTTTGACGGGAGCCGTGCTATAATTTACTGCACAAAATTATATAGCGTTAATTTTGATGATACATTATTTAACGCAATAAAATAACTGCTTATCAACCGTGACGAAGTTTATTTGGTATTCATGTTGATTATTTCAAGCAAATTATTCAGGAATGCCGCAGACACTTGCCACCTTTCCGTGTAATGTTTTTAGTGAAGCAGCTCCTTCGTGACGGACTCCTGTAAATGATTATTATTTCGAAAAAGGAAATCTTGCAATATTGTGAATATAGGAATTCCCTAGCATGGGCATATATAGCAAATGATTTCGGGGGGGGCTGGGAAAATTTGGGGGTCTAGGAAAATTTCGGGGAATGGGACCATTTCCGGGGAATTAAATATTAACAATCTTGAACTTGGAATAGTTTTATCGGATATTTTTGCGAAGACCACATCCAGTTACTTTTGAAGTATCTGAAGTGATTTTTAACAGTTATTCGTACTCTCTGATAAGCTTACAGGTTCTTTCATGGTAATCTATTACTACTTGACACGTTATCTACTATGAACTAAAGACGAATCTGTTAAACAAAAAAATCGCTCTCAACTACGAAAAACGTTATTAAGCATTATTGTTAACTGTTTTGCAGGTTATGAAGGGTTTCATAAACAATGATTTTTGAAAACACACATATTACATTCCTTTTTTTCTCTCTCTTTTCGGATATTTTACATTTATTTAGCATTATGGGCATACGTTCTATGCGTTTCCACTCGCTTCGCTCGCTCAAGAAGATATCAAAACTCTAGTCAATCCAACTCGCTAAAATTAATAGAATTCCATTAGTTTTAGCGACTCTAGTCAATCAAACAAACGCTAATTCACTATTGAATGTTACTTTACTCCCAGCAAGAACCAAGAGAATTGCTCATAAGAATCCGCCAATAGAAATGCAAAGGAGTTATTCGCATGCGCTGAATCACTTAAAATCACTACTGCTACTTCAAAAGGAACGCAATGTTACACGGATGTGGTCTGCGCAAAAAGGCCCGTTTTAGCAAACTAAAATGCTATTACACCCAAAAATGAAATATTTTTATGAACTAAGTGATCTTATTTAATTTATTTGTCAAAGGTTTTATGAGTCATTTTTACCGATCAAATCAAAATTTCAGGGGGGGGGGCTGGAGCCGCCTCAGCCTCCCTTATATACGCCCATGTTGTCTAGATATTCGTCTGCTTTAGAATGGTGGTGTATTGACCAGCTGATATCTGACCCTTCCTAACTCTTCCTTTACAAAAGGATAGAAATCTCCACCAAGTGCTGTTATCTGCAGGGAATCACGGCTCACTGCTTTTCCTCTATTCTTACAAACCTTTATCTTCCTTCCATTAAAAGTTTCCTTTAGCTGTCTATTCTCACAAAAACTTTTATATATGTATCTTAGCACTTTCAGAAGGAATGTAGTAATTGTGGTTTCACTGCACAGTGTTCTAAACGTTTCGTTGAATCTTAAACCTCATACCAAAAGACGAGGTACCAAAATTTCAGAAGAAGAACAAAACTAACAATTTTGAAGTTATAAGCATTTATTTCTCTGATTGACATCGCCAAATCGAAAATTACACCTAAACCTTTATTGTAGGGAATTTAGTAAGCTTTCGAATGGTCACCTTCCATTTACCACAATTTCACAACCGTTTTCGAGATATTTTAGAAAATATATACGAATATACGAAAATCCCAAAACGTATCATGCCTGTTAATGAATTTTTTTTTCTAATACCTCCTTGACTCCAAACGTAACCAAAGTTTGTCTATCTTAGATCAGATGAATATCAAACGTCTGGAACAAGTTTCAACTGAATCTAAGCGCACGGTAGTGCGCCAGGCCAAGTTCCGGCCTAAGCATACTGTGTGTATATTACAGGCGGTCTTAGAGCCGATTTTTACTCTCTCATAACTTTCAACCAGGTGAAGATAAATTTATGAAATTTTACACAGGTATTAAACTACTGGATGTGAGTAAAACTGGAAATTTTCATAATTCTACATCGAATAGTTTCTGAGATATAAGCGATCGAAAATCGGGATTTATAGGACTCACTCACTCACTCACTCACTCACTGACTCATCAAAATTATTAGGCACTTCCCATGATGCTAGAGACTTGAAATTTTGCATGAAGATAGATATGAAGGTGTTATTAAAGGAAAAAATCTAAAAATCGCGAAAAGTTGTGTTTGACTCCGCTTCCGGGGCGGGGGCGTGCCAGTTTTGTACTTCCATCGGAAACCCGTCATTCCGTCCGAAACCCATGATGTGGAGTATCAAATGAATTGTCTCGGTATGAAGAACCTATATTTGATGTTTTAAGAAACAAATAGAGACGCATACAGGCTCGGTAAAAATCTTATACCAGCTGTCTGACTGTATGTTTGTTCCTCTTACAAATCCGTACCGTTTGACCGATTTTGACCAAACTTGGGACACAGATGGGTCTTGATACGGGGAGAATCATAGGCTAGGAAAAATTGTCTATCAGCTGTCTGTTTGTCTGTTTGTTCCTTATACAAATACACACCGTTTGACCGGTTTTGACAAAATTTGACACACATGTCGGTCTTTATCCGGGTAGTGCCATAGGCTAGTCAAAATCGTCTATCAGCTGTCTGTCTGCATGTTTGTTCCGTACACAAATTCACACCATTTGACCGATTTTGACCAAACTTGGCACGCAGGTAGGCCTTGGTCCGGGGAATGCACTAGGCTAGGTAAAAAAGGTCTTTCAGCTGTCTGTCTGTATGTTTGTTCCTTATACCAATTCACACCGTTTGGCCTATTTTGACCAAACTTGGCACGCAGGTAGGTCTTGATACGGGAGTGTCATATTACCTATGACGTTTGCTACTTCTTGTTCCATCGAAATGCCATCATTCCTTCTGAAACCCATCGTGTGGGGTATCAAATGAATCGTCTTGGTAAGGAGAACCTATATTTGATGTTTTAAAAAACATTTCGACGCATCTTAAAAACAGTTCTGACTTCTTTCTTAAATGTAGTAAATAAAGTCGTAGGGGTTCACTGCATAATATACTTCAAAACAGATACTAAGTTTTTCAAAGTCGAGTCATTTTTGTTCTTATATTTTTCTTGAAGGCCTTCTACACTTTCCCTATTGTGATCTTTATCCTCGGGATAAGGTTCCTGTGTTTTACAGTGTAACAGTTTAGTTAAGAGAGCAATCAATTTGTCCTCTAAAGTAATGTCATTTGGAAGAGCTTCTAACTTTTCTACTCTAGTGATTAGATGTATGTAGGTTGATTATTGGTATCAAATATCAAGCAGTATGGAGAACCTTATGCAGAATCCAAAGACCCTGGTTTTATATGAAGTACAAAAGCCAGTAGGTATGCGGCAACTAAATTCTATTTAATACTTAGAAAAAAGCAATGAGATCCCCAAAAAAACATAAATGTGAAATAGAGGCCAAGTTCCTGCCACCACAAAGAAACACTCCCTTCCTCAAAAATATCCCCTCCTAAAACCCCCCAAAAACGCCTTACCATTCTACACTCCAAAAAAGTAGTATGGGTTGGTGTATTAATTCAACCAAAAATATTTGCCAATACAAGAGATGATACAAGAAAGAAATGGCCAAGTTCATTACTTGGAAGACCTCATAGTTACTTACTAAGAACAGTAAAGACACTTCAACTGACCTTTAAAAACAACAATAAAAATACTTATATCCAGTTACTAAAATATCACTTTCCTCAACCAGGTATATTCTTAAACTTGGCAATGTTTTTTTTGTGCCGAAATTATCTTTAGATAAAAACTAAACATTGCCAAGTTTAAGAATATACCTGGTTGAGGAAAGTGATATTTTAGTAACTGGATATAAGTATTTTTATTGTTGTTTTTAAAGGTCAGTTGAAGTGTCTTTACTGTTCTTAGTAAGTAACTATGAGGTCTTCCAAGTAATGAACTTGGCCATTTCTTTCTTGTATCATCTCTTGTATTGGCAAATATTTTTGGTTGAATTAATACACCAACCCATACTACTTTTTTGGAGTGTAGAATGGTAAGGCGTTTTTGGGGGGTTTTAGGAGGGGATATTTTTGAGGAAGGGAGTGTTTCTTTGTGGTGGCAGGAACTTGGCCTCTATTTCACATTTATGTTTTTTTGGGGATTAATCATTTCTGAATACCCAAACTGAGTATTAGTTTGGAAAAGTAGGCGTTTCAATGTTTCTCGAAAACAGTTACAGACATCGCTTTAAAAATGGTTTGATTCGTTCTTCTACTTTAAGAAATCTATAAAACTGCAAGAATATGAACTCGAAAACGTAAGCGTTGCGATTTTTTTTGCGCGAATTTCGCTCCAAAAACCATCTTCCGATGGACGGATTTCGCTGGTTAAGGAACTTGACCTTTCAAATTTGTGTGCCAAATTTCATCAAAATCGGACCATTTTTGAGCCGTCATGTATATCTGTATCCCGGAGGTAAAGGACGTCATGTCCATTTTTTTTATTAAATTGACGACAACATGTTCCATTTTCATAACGTGGATTTTTCCATTCATATAATGGTGTAGGGCACTATTTCATGTTGCCATAAATAACGAAGAGATGACAGTGAAAAATGAAATCATGTCCGTTTTCATTGGAGGTAAAAGACACCAAGTGGAGGACATGGTTTTGTTGATCATTACTTCTAATTTCTTATCAATGCCAATAACAATGTGAACATTTTTCTATAAACTGTTTCTATAAGTAAATAAGAAACAAATTTTAATAGTTTAAAGTTATGGAAAATTGGCTGAGTAATTACAAATATGTGACATGGCGTCCTTTACCTCCGGGGTACATATATATATACACTTTTAAATGTAAGAAATCCTAAAACCACTAATATTTAAGGCAAATCCTAATTTTCAAGCAACCTCAACAATAATTTTCAATATGTCTACAATCCTATAAAAAGATATTTGATGACCTCAAATTCATTTGGGTATTTTATCGTATGACTTTTTTAAAATTGATAACGAAGGTTTTATAGAGTAATTAGTTTAACACTTTCAAGGCCAATGGCTTCGAAAAACATTTGTATCAGGGCACAAGTCTTCCTTTTGTATAGTTATTTCGGCCAATATATAAAAATAAATAAATAAATAAGTGAAGAATGTTTTGAAATTATGTACTTTTAGTAGATTAATTAAAATTTAGTTAAGTGTCGAATATGCCACGACATGGCCCGCTTAGGGAATTTTTCTGGCGGATTCAGTTTCATACGATACCAGACCCGGAAACCTAACCGGGAATGACGTAATGATGTCCTAAACCAAATATGAAGGGTACAGGATAAGGCCCGGTGTAGTGGAGATAAAGCCAAGGTATCTGCTGACGCACACGCCACGACGCTGGACCCGCAGAACACAACTCTTTGATTCATATGCCACGACGTCAGGTTTGAGAGATGAAAAGGTTTACTTAATTACTTATTATTAACTAATTGCTTATTTATTTCTTGTAGAATGGAGCCGTATAGCTTCACAATCCACTCAATAATTGAGAAATAATTTCATTTTAAAATCAAAAGTTTTACACATTTTCATATTCATGAGGGCTTGATAAGTCTGGAGGAAATTGAATATGCAGAGTTTGTTGGTCTAGTTTAAGCAAACAAACTCTCCTTAATTTTAATATCTGCTTATTTTCAAGCGGATGCCCGATGACCGTGAGTGCTAAGGCGTAACCACTCCGACCCTAAGATCGTGGGTTCGATTCCCACTTTGGAATGGAAAAGAAAATGCCTTATGCGGGCTATGTAAGGGTGGTTACCTTTAGATAATTCCTCATAAATATCTGTGGTACTTTTAAATGGACATTAAAGTTTTAATAAATAAATAGATAAATTAATTCTTGTAGACTTCCTCAGTACATGTTACTTAATTTTTTTAAGGAGGTGAAACTCAACTATAGCCTGTCCAATTAGATGGAGTAGTTGGAGGGGTAAAAGGAGTGAATGGGCGGGGCCTATATCCCGAGAGTCAGTAAAAATAGCAGGAAGTACTCCCTGTTATGACGTTATCAGTTTTCAACAGTTTGTTTACACTAATACAACCTTATTTTCATCTTCTACTATGTATTTGTCAAATACCATTCACTCACTCACTCACTCACAGACTGACTGACTGACTCACTGACCTATTATCGCCCAGCCCAAACCACTCGACAGTGGAAAACTTTCGGGGGGGGGGGCTGGGTTCCATTTCCGGGGTATGGAATACTAACAGTTTAGAACTTCGAATAGTTTTAGGCAAATAAAACGCTATTACAACTTAAATTTAATATTTTTTATGAAGTAAGTGATCTTATTTAATTTATTTTTAAGGGTTTTAAGAAACATTTTTACCAACAAATCAAAATTTCGGAGGGGGGCTGCAGACTCCTCAGCCCCCTCCCCCTTATATACGCCCATGCTGGTGACCTATAGATAACGGGTTATCTCTAGGTTATCTGTTTCTTGACACTGGCCGTAGCGCCCCATTGTCAAGAAACATTATACTTTGATTACTTAACAATTGATGTATAAAATATAGTATGACGGAAACCGTGCTATAATAAACTGTAAAAAATTATGTAGTAGCGTTAATTTTGCTGATAGATTATTTAACGCAATTAAATAACTACTTATCTGCCGAGACGAAGCACGGGTATTCAGGTAATTATCTATACATGTAATAAAATTCTAACGGATCGCTGTCTGTAAATGGAAGATATATGGGGAGAAATACTATCGGGGGCCTTTATCAACGCAATAGTACCCAAAACAATGATTTCTAGAATTTTTGTGTTTGCCTGTGCGCGCTAATCTCAGAAACGGCTTATACGATTCATTTGCGGTTTTTACTAATATATTGTGGTAAGCTTCACTTAACATTTAGTGTTTGTTTCATATCAATCGGTTGATAAATAAAAAAGTTATGCCAATGTAAAGAATCACGTCCGACATTACATGAACTATCGTTAACACAATTCACACTTGAGTTTTTCGTTTTTCGTCAAGAAACTTGGTGTGTAGTATTCCCCTAGCAAATGATTGAACGAGTTCGTTAATCAGAAAAATTAGTTCATCTGAAGGAGGGTTTTCTCCGGACCCAAATTTGTTATTCGCAATTATTGTTGAATTGCAACGAAACTCGGAATTCGTTGTGGACATTTTAATAGAAATATATGTTGTAAAAATAAACTAAATCGTTTCACTATCCACGCGTACGAAGTCGCGAGCAGAGCTAGTGTTTAATATGAAGAGTCAATCTATTCATGGGCGTATATAAGGGGTGGGGGCTGCAGCCCCCCCTCCGAAATTTTGATTTGATCGGTAGAAATTGTATAAAACCCTTAGAAATAAATTAAATAAGATCATTTAGGTCATAAAAAATATTCTATTTTGGGAGTAATAGCGTTTTAGTTGGCTGAAACTCTTCCAAGATCTAAATAGTTAGTATTCCATACACCGGAAATGGTCTCAGCCCCCCCCCCGAAATTTTCCCAGCCCCCTCCGAAATTTTTGCCTATATACGCCCATGAATCTATTGCAGTATCTGTAATACAATACTTTTGATTAATTTTCAATGTTTCTCACATGTCCACAGCACTTCATTCATTTTTCTGTTAAATATTCTTTAAAACCTAGTGCTTCTTTTTTGGTTAAATTATAATTTAAAGATGCCCTTGATATTTGTCCTTTTACATAACCCCAAACCAGTTCAATTGGATTTAAATCTGGATTATAAAGAGGTAAATGTAGGGGTGTGTGACCGAGTTCTTTCAAAATGTCATCTATCTATAATATATTTTTTCCATAGGCGTATATAGAAAATAATTTCGGAGGGGGCTGGGAAAATTTTGGGGCGGGGGGGGGGCTATAATAGTTTTAACTAACTAAAACGCTATTACACCCAAAATACTTTTTATGAACTAAGTGATCTTATTTAATTCATTTTAAAGGGTTTATGACACATTTTACCGATCAAATCCAAATTTCGAGGGGGCTGCAGCCCCCCTTATATACGCCAATGCGCGAAACAGCAATATTTTCTTGGAAATCAGAGAAGAGGGAAAACAGGAGAAAACTGTAAAAGCCTTTCTTGCGCCTCTTCGTTGTCCATTATTCTATATTTTTGAGAGGGAGTCTCGTTGCTTCTTGCATTTCTTATTCTACGTGTATAAATAATTAATTGTATTTTCCTATCGTTAAGGAAGCCCAAGAAATAATTTAAGGCACAAATATCCATTATAATTTGTATTGGCAAACGTTTTCAAGGACTTAGCTCCATTTTCAAGCCCATGCTATGGTCCTTTCTCAGCCTAACAGTGGTCCGGGACTCTAGAGAGCATTGCTCGGTGAGCCTCTATTGACATTTACCAATAATACCTTAGTCAAAATTTGTCGACTCTTATTTACCATAGTAAACTTCAATCACAATCCGGCAATTCCTACAATGCATATGTATAACCACTTAAAACCAATAATGGTGACCACAAAGAAAGCGACATTTTTTATCATGAGCGACCAAAGCACTTAGTGGCTTTCGCACCAGCAAGCAGGAAATAATGCATCTACTTATAGAATCTTACTACGATAGAACTGTTCTTCTAGTCTGTTACTTATCCATCTCTGAACGCATATTGATTTTCCAGAGTACAGCAAGAGGAAAAGCAGAACAGCGTATCTACGACAGACGGCGGAAGTAAGCAGAGCCCGAGAAGTAGAGGGAAGAACAAGAACGCACAACTACTCAGCCCGCCAGAACAGGGAAGAAGGATGTCCAAGCTACCCAGCAGGTGTATATATTCAGTCTTCTTACAATATACCAAGTCTCTCTTTCTCTTTATATATATATATATATATATATATATATATATATATATATATATATATATATATAGAGAGAGAGAGAGAGAGAGAGAGAGAGAGAGAGAGAGAGAGAGACAGAGAGAGAGGGTTCCTAACAACTGGGAAATGTCAGGGAATTTAATTTTGAAAAAAAAGTCAGGGAAATTGAAATTTTCATTTTTATTTTTTTAAGACGTGAACATTATAAAAAACAGAATAAGAAAATATATATACAATTATTATTCTCTTTCTCTCACTGCCTTATTTGGAATATTTTGGTCTCTGTAACGCAACATGTGGAGGCTGGGAGGATTGCGTGAAGAATCTTTAAAAACAAAAGTAAGAAGTCCTTCTTGTTGTTGCACATATTTTCAATTGTTTTCTTCAAATATAAAAATAAATAAACGTTTTTTTTTTTTGTTTTTTTTTTTTTCATTTGTTTCATGTCAAAATAAATAACAAAATATCTTATAAGGTGAGAAAGGATTTGGCTATTAGGGGATGCAGGAGGCAAAACATGTTTTCTTCTTCTTTACTTCTTCTATTGTTCCTGATCACACAGCAAAAACACTTATTATCGGCCTAGTAAAATCTTAATTGCAAGATTTCCGCAATTATTGGTAATCTTAAAAAAAAAAAAAAAAAAAAAAACAGAAAAGTACTAGGTTTTTTGTACCCTAACACAGAATCCCTCGATTACTATCAATTATTACTATCTGCGGGGGGGGGGGGGGGGGGGGGTTCAGGGAATTACATTTCCAAAACTCAGTGGGAACCCTGTATATATAAATATATATATATATATATATATATATATATATATATATATATATATATATGTATATATATATATATATATATATATATATATATATATATATATATATATATATATATTGTTATAAAAATAAAAATTTATTAATTTTTAAATAATTTAATTTTTTTATATATCGACGTATAATGAATTGAAATTTAAACGGGTCGTGTTGGGTTCTTATACAAAATTAGAAAGATATTTTTTAAAAAACAATACGTGGTTAGTGATATACATCTTACTACCACAGAATAATATAAAATTTATACTATGAACATAAATTACCTTATATCCACAGGCGTAGCTCAAGATCCAATTTTCAATATTCCCAAGGTTCTCAATATTCTCTTGATATATGTTCAATTCAAACAATTATTTTGGTACAAATACTTTAGGATGCTCTCCTAGCATAAAAACTAAGGACCTCTTCTTCTTCTCTTCAGGAAAACAACTGACGATCTGCCCGGCCTTCTTGATTTCAGATTGAGGAAATTTATATTCAGCCAGAATTTTATATTACTAAGAAGTAGTAAGATATTTCTTGGTTCATTATTTACATTTAATCTATTTATATTGAAAATATCACTACAATATATATATATATATATATATATATATATATATATATATATATATATATATATGTAGGGCTTATACATGGACATACTTTCTAAATGGTTCTTAGTTAGATACATTCTTGATGGTGATTCCTTACTCTAAATTTCTTTGCTTCAAGTAATGATTTTATAGAAAGATAGGTTTGTTAAGAACTTAAATAATGTACTATTAAATCAATGGATGTAACTATCAAATTAATCAAATCCACAGTTGCAAATGCTCGCATAACGGAGTTTATACTTGGAAACGCTTAAGCCATTCGTCCGAGCAAATAGATGTGAAGCGAAGAATCCATTCAGAGTATGTGTATTTATGTAATATATGTAATAATCACCCAAGATATTTCTCAGCAGCACATTCTCTTCAATGTAACATTCCCTTACCTTAGTGGGAACATCCACGTACAGATTCTGCACGGTAATAATGAGCGAGAGCTGCCCAGAGCCCGATCTTCATGAAACTTCGTATACTTATTCATTTTGGCCTAATTAAGAAGAAAAAAATTAAAAATCACTCGCGGTCAGGCCTAGAACAGTATTTATTAAGCACTAAAGTTGAGTGTTATACAGGTTAAAAGCTGGTGTAAACGAAGTATTTGTAAACACGCGCATGCGCGGTAATGTCAAATTGGGAGAGCCAGAATTGACCTAACTCCGATTTTCTTAAAACTTCGTATACTTATTCAATTCAACCCAATTATGAATAAAAACGTGACAAGAATATCACAAAAGACTAATTGTTTTTCCCATTGTTATGATACAGCTCGTAATGTTATGATAAAACTCGTTTATAGCCTGTATATCAGTCAACTTTAATGCTTAATAAATACTGTTCTAGGCCTGATCGCGAGTGATTTTTTCTTCTTAATTAGGTCAAAGTGAATAAGTATAGGAAGTTTCATGAAGATCGGGCTCTGGGCAGCTCTCGCTCATTATTACCCTGTATTAGATACTTGTGAAACCTCTGCACAAGATATATGTTTTTTCGGTACTTACGTATTAGCGTCAAAGCAGGTTAAAGAGGCGGTTCTCTTTCAGAGATCTGGATCATGGATAACGCATTTCTATTGATCAATCACTATCAGAGATATCATCTATCGTGTTTATAGTAGCCATCTTGTTCCCTTTGTCTTTTTAACGCAATTCATTTGTGCTTTATTTACCCACGCAATTGTTGTTGTTTTTTTTTGTTAGGCGATTTCAGTTTCTGTGCGAGATAGCGACATCAGAATAGCTAGGATGAAAGCTACTTTTTCGAAGCGATGCCAAATTGTGTATCAGTCCATTATCCAGCGAAAAACCATCCTTGATCTATATTATCAACGAGTTGGATTGACTAGAGTTTAGATATAATCTTGAGCGAGCGGAAACGCATAGCAATTATGCTATTAATACAAGTGCTACGCGTTTTCGCTAGCTAAAGATTATATCTTAACCTAAATCGTTGATAATCCCGTCGCCATATTGGCGAAATCTGATTTGACTCCTTGATCCAGATCTCTGACACGGTGTAGATCCAGTTCTCTGAAACCCGGCTCTTTAACCTGCTTTGACGCTAATACGTAAGTACCGTTTTTTCCACAAGAGAATATGATCCTGCACCTCAGGATCGGATACCTGTTAAACTTCTGCACAAGATATGTTTTTCACAAGGGAATAATACCCAGCACCTCATGATCGGATACCTGTTAAACCTCTGCACAAGATATATATGTTTCTTTCCAGAAGGGAATACGACCCAGCACCTCAGGGTCAGATACCTGTTGAACCTCTGCACAAGATATATGTTTTTCCACAAAAGAATATGACCCAGCACCTCAGGATCGGATACCTGTTAAAGCTCTGCACAAGATGTATGTTTTTTCGACAACGGAATGTGACCTAGAAAACTCAGACATCAAAATCAATGAAACCTCTGCACAAGATAATGATTATAATAGCATCCTAACTACTTTTCCTATATTAAAACAATCATTATTTATCACTTTTAAATTATGAACTTTTCAGTAAGTATCCTCTCTCTGCAGAAACTAACTAATCCAAGTTGAAAATTTACTTGTGTAAGTTTCAGTTACTTCTGGAGTGAATTCAATCTGATTATCATCATGTCTCATGGATATATTTTAATTATAGCTGGAGAATATTGTATAATAGCCAATATATCTTACAGATATTATTATAAATACTCAATGGATTTCAGGCTCGAATTGGCTCGTCGATTTAGCAAAGATGTGTTTAGATCGAAGAGTTCAGGAAATTTAAGCTTAAGAAGGATGAGTTCAGACATCAATTTTGCTGCTAGTCGTTTCCTCGAATGCCACAGTTCACAAGCGATTGGGAGAAGGTATTGTAGCACAATCATTATTTACTAAACATTTATTATACACAATTCATTATTGATGTCCTTGCAACATAGCCTTGGAGCATGATACTTGCACCTCACTATATTCCCTGTACCTAAATCCTTTGAGCATATTCCTCATGCCAAATTCCTTACCACACAGTTTTTGGAGCACATACCTCATACCAAATTCCTTCCACCATATTCCTCATGCCAAATTTCTTGCACCTAAGTCCTTCAAGCACATTTCTTGCCCTTTCCCATATTCCTAGTGCCTTGCTCCATGTTCATCACAACAAATAACTTGCAGCACATTCATTGCATCATATTCCTCACACCGATTACTTGTACCATAGTTCTGAGAGCAAAATCTTTGAACCATATTCCTTGTGCCAAATTCCTTGCACCATATTCCACACATCAAATTCCTTCTAACTACATCAGCTCAGGCAATTTTATGGTTTAAATTGTTTTCAGGCTTAGGTTTGACTAAGTATTGATAAACGTTAAACACAATCTCCCTTGCCTGATCACTCAAAACTTTCCCTGTTCCTATAATGAAATATAATTTATTTTGTTGTATTTTATGTAAAGTGTCATTCATTAAACGTGTTTACAAATGGCCGCGCAGAAGGGAGAGTGTTAGGGTATATTTAGCTTGGAAGGTAGTGCATGCACTTTGAACTATTCCGTCCATCTGAACTGGCTATAATCAATGAAAAGACACAGAATTAGTGTTTTTGCAAAAATTAATAACAATTCAGCATTGTGCGTTATTATTTTGTAGACTAAGCCGAGACACTAACCCAAGTCCACCGGATATAAATTCTCGAAGGCAGAGCCATCTCCTGACTCCAGAACTTTCCGTTGCGAGTGCTACAGAATTGGAGGGACCTGCTACACTTCCAAGATCACCATATCTACTTCCTCCAGAAATTGCCGTCCATCCTCCATCTTCACAGCACAGGTATCGATTTAAGATTAAAAAAATATATAGGTATACATAAAAAAAAAAAAAATAAATAAATAAACAGGAAAATGTGTAAGGAAGTTTTCTTAATAAAATATATTCAAAGGTAGAATTTGTCAGTGTTTGATCGTAGTATCTTAATAAAACTACATTTTTTTATAGGAAAATATGTTTTATTGTTTCCCGACGTTTCGGCTTGAATTTCAAGCCTTTATCAGGGCAAATATACTCATGATAATTACTCACCTTCTGCCATTTTGAAAGTAAAGTAAGATATTAAAATGCATGGGCATATATAAGGGGGGCTGAGGGGGCTCCATCCCCCCCCCCAAAATCGATAAAAATGTTGGTTTAAAATCAGTGTCATAAAAACCTTAAAAATAAATTAAATAGCATCACTCAGTTCATGAAAAAATATTTTTGTTGGCTGTAATAGCGTTTTAATTGGCTAACTATTTCAAATTCTAGATTGTTAGTATTCCATACCCCCCAAATGCTCTCAGCCCCCCCCACCCGAAATTATTTTCAATATACACCCAAGTTAAAATGTCCCAATATAAGTAATAGAAATTTACTAGGTTTTCCTTGTAGCTGCAGTTTGGTAAATCCTTATTGAATTTGTTTTGCAGGTTCTCATATATCGACACGGGAAATGCAGCATTTCGAGAGCGGCTCGCAAGGTTTACAGGCGAACGCTGTCAATCTGAAGAAATGGAAGAAAGGAGAAGAAATGCTCCTTCGTTATTGGAACAAATCAACAATATGCAAGATCAATTTCCTAACAAACCCAAGGTAATGGCATCAATATACAAACATTTTCTATGAAAATCTTGTTGTAGTATGGATGACTTGAGAAGAGGTCGTTGAACATTGACTTTGTTGGGGCTCCGCTTTGAGGTTAATAAAATTATAATTTCTTGTATAAGTATGCGTTTTATTTTTACTAACGCTTCGTCTGGAGATTCTAGCCTTAAATGGGGCTGTAAAAGTAAATGGAGAGAGTAAACATTAATAACAATATTACATATATAAAGAGCGCCTTGACGAAGGCTTCAATCTCAGGCTTAAACATTGGAAAAAATAAAACAATACTTTTATATAAAGAAATGTAGTTTTATTAACCTTTTGATTGCTAAATTCAAAACAAGGGTTTGGGTCATATGGAATTCATTTGGCCAGTGGTGCACGCCTCATGTTGATCTAATTTTGTATTTCTCTTCATGCCTTTACTCCTTAGAGAGCTTAGTCCTAATAGAGGAGAAAGGAGCAAGTTGTACATCGGCTAATATCTGTTGTTGGACTAGAACAATAAGGAAATGTTCCTTAATAGTGTGAAAATTCAGGTGTACCAGTGTGGTGGTACCAAAGGGAGAGCTTCTTTGTTAGTCTGATGTGGCTGAATGGGTTAACCTCACAACGGAACTCCAACAATCTTCGTTAAATTAATAAATATTCTAGACTTCTCCATTATAAGCAGAACATTCTCCAAGAACAGAGCGACTCTTTTTCTAACCTTCAGCCTGGCCGTATATAGAAAATTATTTCGGGGGGGGGGGGCTAAAAGCATTTTGGGGGTATGGAATACTAACAATCTAGAACTTGGGATAGTTAGGAAACTAAAACGCTTTAGTTTAATTTATTTGAAAGTTTTTTATGACTTATTTTTACGGATTATATCGACATTTTGAGGGGGCTGCAGCCCCCCCCCCCCCTTATATATGCCCATGACCTCCAGCCTAGGTGTGATCTACCATAATCTATGCTTTTAAAATAAAATAAAGAAAATAGAAGTAGAACCATGATATGGAAAGAAATAACATACCAGAACTGTAAATAAATTCAGCCTCAAAAAGTGGCTTTTAGAGTCAATGTCTTGGCTTTCTCTAGTAATTTCAGGAAATTCAAATTTATCTCAAAGCCAATACATAATAACCCATACTGAACCATAAGGAGCAATACAGAGGGGGCTGCTGCTCCCCCCCCCTCCAAATTTTGATTTTGATCATAAAAACCTCAAAAATAAATTAAATAAGATCATTTAGTTCAGAAAAAATAGTTTTAATTGGCTAACAATTCCAAGTTGTAGGTTGTTAGCTTTGAACAGAAATTTGATTTTAGGGATGGCTGTGAGTGAGATGAGAAGTGCTTAGTGAGTGTGTGTATATAGTAATATATAAAACTATTTAGTCTAGTACAAATTGAGCCATAAAGATTTTACAAATCATGAAAATGGAACCAAAATTGACAAATTATTCAGTTAGAAATAAAATGTCATATGTTCATTTTTCCATTTTGGTAAGAAAATTTTGGGTAAAAAAGCCTATAAAAAGAAAAATGTCTTCAACATTTACCCTGTTTCCTATGTGCAAGAGGAACTCAAAACTCATCATTTTACACTAATATATTTAAATATTTTAAAAAGATGGTCTCAGCCTCACCCGAAATTATTTCCTATATACGTCCCCGGTAATAATACAAACTTTATCTTTTTTCTGTATTTAAAAAAAACAAAAAAAAAAAAAAACGTATAATATAATATAGGAAAGATAAAGGTATTTTAACTGTTCAAGAAGCTCCTGTGGGACAGGATTTTTTTTTTTTTTTTTTTTTTTTTTTTTAAAGAAGACATTTATAAGAGCTCATAGCTTATTTTTCTTTCTTTTTTCAAAATAGACCTCCTATTTTTATGTTCTGCATTTTGTTTTTACTTCTTTCCTAGGTAGTCTCCGTCCTTCCCAAGAATAAATGCGCTTCGGAGATGAGCCTGAGGCAAGAATTGGCGCAAGTTGTCGAACGGATGCCGAGAGATGAACTCGGGAATTACTCTCAATATCCGGGAGCGGAACTCAAACGCAGAATAATAGATTCTTACAACGGCAAGGATCCGACTTGACTTTTCTTCTATTGTATTTTAGATATACACTGTGTATAAATACATATTTGTTCTTTAGCCAATGTGCGTATACATAAGTTTGTTTCTGGTCATATTTTCTCATAATGAGAAGTTAAGAGGTAGTGAATACAAAAACAAAAATGACCGATTTCAGAATGTAGTAATTTAAATTAATTCTACAGAATTTCTTTAAATAGAAAAAGACGTCTAATCTGTTAAAATTGAAGCGTTTGGCAGATGAGAAGTTGTTTACGATAGAAGTTATCTTATTAAATTAGGAATACGGAGTATGTATTAAGGCTTTACGAAGCTTTCTTATCAGAAGGAATGAGAGTAAAATAATCTACTTTAAACCAAAGAAATCTTGTAGTAAAGATAATTGTTGAAATGTTCGTAATACTGTGGATTTAGATATAAAGGTAATTAAATAGAAAACTCTACAATTTTTATTCAATTAATTTATTAACAAAAATTGTTTATTTTGTATCCTTTCTCTTCTGAGAATTTACCAACAAACCAACTCAGTTTGTTGGGATTTTATTTAAAATGAGTTAAAGTTTCCCACCACTAAAAATTAATTGATCAATCTATTAATTATTTCTGATGGCACAAATACTTCTCAGGCGATGCTGATCGGAGTTGGTAACTTTAACTGGACAATTAAGTAGTTTGTATTTTGTGGTTAAATATTTTACTCTAGAATTGATAAATGATCGCAAGACTACAAGTGAGGATGGACTCCTGGCTGCTCAGAAAGCGCATCGCCTCAGATATTTAACTCCGTTCAGCACAAAACATAAATATTGACTCAACTTGACCCAAAATTTGCCTTTCATTTTGTTTTCTTAGCGTAATCATTAATATGCCTTTAATAAAAACTATACACTTAGGTCGACTTGTTAAAAGTTATAGATAAAGTAGAAAGCCTAGTTAGATGTGTACATCACCTGTAGAGCCTTCATCCAATATACTCACCAACAAATATAGAGAAATTCCCTTCCACAACAATCTAAAAGACAAAATACATGACCAAAATTACAAAGGAAAATTAGCCTTTTTTAGAGGCAAAAACGATTAAATTGGACCATATTTAAGCTTTATAAAAGTCTTGTGATACAATTTATTATTTACAAATGAATTTCCTTAATTTTGGCTCACTGTGGTGGGGTTTTTTATCTGCTTTTATTTCAAAGGCTCATTGGTAGTTGTACACGTAGAAGACAAAAATTGTAAATACTATTGGAACGGGTCAAACTTGTCTTAAAGTAATTAGATTTGTTGTATTTGAAAATAGTCCCGAGAATTTAACACCATTTTAAGCCTCCGTATCTTTAAGATTCTAGCCTAATTAACTTACAACCAATTGTATAATAACTCAATTATACAATTTTGTTATAATTCTATCGGAATTTTAATAAATCTAACAGGAATATCTTTACAACGAGTTTTAAAATTTTAAGTAAGTCGATATTTTAAATAAGCATTATTATAAATAAAGTTATTATTAATGAAAATACATAATTTTCTATGCACTAAAATAATTGAATTTATAAATAAATATAAATTTGCACTTATTGTTATTGTCGATGATTATATAAATCGTCAGAAAGTCTTCAAATTTATATTGTTATTTTAAAAAATATATATCTATTTATTTACATATATAAATTTTAGAAAGGATAGAATAGCTAGAGTAGAAAGCTTAACAAAAAATAGCAAAGTTGCTATTTGTTTGTAGATAAAGCAAATGCATATATATTTTCCATATGTGATTATCCTTATTTGACTTTGCTATTATTTGTAAACGCTTGGTTTCATGCTGTGAAGTGAATTAGATTCGGAAGATTAAATGAAGAAATAATGATATGAATAGATGTTATAAGAGATTTTTCCAAGGAAACGTAGAGATTATTACATGAAATCGAGAGTTGTCTCCATTCAGAATATTATATTAAATCAATTATCTAATGAATAGAATAATTAGAAAATAAATTTGACTGTACAGAAAAATATTGAAATAGTAACAAGACCATTCTTTATGTGGATTGAGTTACAAACATAGGATTGAGTATTGTTAAGGGTACTACCATATTTCAAAACAGTTTAAAAAAACGTATACATTTAAGTAAAACCATTTTTCAAAATTGTTCTTAACCCCCCCCCCCCCATTAGTCATTGCGCTGAATGACTATACTCGACTACCAGACGCTCCACACATGATAACTCGTGTTCCACTCTCGGTACCCCTGACGCTCTTCACAAGCTAACTCGTGGCCCCGTTAGCCCCATATGTTGCTTCTCTGGCCTAGTGCTATTAAATCGTATAAAATTAGTGAGTACTAGCGAGAATAAGGAGCCTTCTAAGCTTCATTAAATCCATGTCAGAGATAAATGTCTTATCCCTTAGCCATCTAATGAAGACATAATAAAATAACGCACTACATTTTGTGTGCATTTTTAGAATCTGTAATGACTATTAATTTCCTTTAAAGGTTAAAGTAAACGAGGCTTTATATCTCAATTATCCTGTAAATTGTCGTGTTGATTTCATTATTTATGAATAGAGTTTCACCCGGTTTTTCAAATATATACTTTTTGATTTCACCAAATCTTTTTTGTATATTATTCATTGCAAGTATATTATTAACTATAAACAAAATGTAAAGTTCTATAATCTCCATTGTTATGCCTCGCCACCTATTTGCAGAGTGAAACACAGATTTGTCTCTCTAAACCTATTGTTTTTATTTATATCTTTTAGTCACAATTTCTTGTTTAGTGATAAATGATATCAATCAAATAATTATATCGTAATTTATTATCTGAGTGATTTTCTTTTCCAGGATGGAAAATTTCTTTTATGTTAGTATAAAGTTATCAATGTACAGGACATTTGACATTATACGTTAATAATTTCAAATATATAACAATTGGATGCCGAGAGAGACTAAAGAGTCGAACGGTAGTGAGGTCGAGATGAGGAGAGATTGGCAAGCGTTTGGGGGAAGCTACACGGATAAGCATCGAGCATTCCAGGAGCAGGGAGTCCCTTCATTCGCCAGCAATAAAAGGGTTAACAACTAAAAAGGATCAGTTTATTATTATACTTTATGGCAATAATGACCTAAATTCCTCTTTAAAAAAATTACTTTATTGAATAGTACTAAACATTATCATTCAAAATACTACTTTTTTTATGATGCCAACCACAACTCATTCATTAAAGACCCCCACCCTAGTACCCTTATACAGCGGATACTTGCCTCTCCCCCCTCACAGTACCCTTAGAATTTGAAATCCTTCATATTAATTATTGCAATATAAAATTATATAAAATAAGATGGTATTTTAAGAGTAATGCTTTCTAAGGTTTTCTATTGAGATATTTTGAACTCCTCAAGAATTGTGCCTAGTCCCCCTCCACGTCTATCTAGATTACTATTTCCTTTAACTTGTCTTTATCCTTCTCTAATGCCTAGTTTATTTGTCACCTAAGCAAGCGGCAATTTTTCAATTGTAATTTTTAATGACAAGTGGCAAGAATGAAAACACCACTCGTATTAGTGAATAGGAATGATTTCTATTTACTAAGCGACAAGTGAACTCCCCCAACACCATTCTACTATCCAGTAGTCCCTTGTCATATTGTGTAAACAGCCCAACAAGCGGTTAGTGACGTGATAGTTACTGGACAGACCTTACTGAACGCACATGTCCTCTATGTGAGAGCTGAGGTGATGACTTTCAAAATGGGTTAAGTCCATTTTGTCATCAAATTAATTTCCTTTTCTACAATTTTTTTTCCTCACAGCAAAAACATTTTTGGGGGAAATTCATTAAATCTCATCACAAATAAGGAAATGAATGTTAGTTTGTACAATCATTAAGGTATTTAATCTAATACAGCAAAATTAAAAAATCAAAACTGAAAATTGAGGAGTTCAGTATTTCAGTATCATTAACTGGATATTATTTTTTTAAAAATGGTTAATTAAAGAATATAATGGATTTGTTTTATTAAATTATTATCACCTGAATAATCTAAAAATTCATAGAATTTCCAAAAAATACTGTTAACATCCCTCCTAATTAAAAATGAATTGTCATTTTTACTGTGTGATAGTGTAGCTGTTAGAAAAATTAATATAGGAAAATATTAGTGAACAAATATTTATGCCTTCTTCTTAAACATTGATAAAATTGTTAAGAAATGAACTGTAGTATACATGTTACAAACAAATGTAAAATATCCAACAATCACTGTATATATATTTACAAAAATAGATGTGCCTCCTGAAATTATTAGCTTTAAGTGGTTTCACTTGTTTTTTTTTGGGGGGGGAGAGGGGGGCTGAGATTCTTTTTGAAGAGAAGGAATGCTGAAACCGATAGAACTAAATTATTCAATTACATCTGCTAGATATAAACCTTGCAAAATTAATATTTACCAATTTTTCTCTTAATGATAAATAATTTATTTAACAAATTTTTGCTTTATTTAAGGAAAAGAACTGAAAACATTATATATTCCTTCTCGTCAATAAGAAAATATGTCTTTTTATTAGGAGGTTTATGTTGAGAGTAGTAATGTAGTCATTAATAGAGAGAGAAATCATTTTGAGCAGGAAACGGTGAGAAGTTTGAATATTCATATATTTTCATTAGAGACGTAATTTATTAGACCATCATCAATAGTTGTACAATTAGCCAATCGCCTCGAAACAATCAATAAGAAAAATAACTTAAACATTGGTAAAAGTAAAAGGAAACTAAAATCCATTTATTTATTAAATTTTAACGTCCATTTATTATTAACTACGAATTTTAGGACGAGTTATCTATAGGTTACCACCCTTTTCTAGCCAGGATAGGGCTGATGCCTTTTCTTTTTTCTAAAGATAAGCCATGACCCCTATTGGGAATTCAACCCATGACCCTTTAGCACGGAGTGTTAAGTGCTCACGCCTTAACGCTCACAGCCACCGGGCCTCCGAAATCCATTTAATCAGATAATTATGAGCATAGCTCCCTGCTGGCTTTGATGAAGACCATAGCACCCTGGTGGCTCCGATGACAAGCCTAGCTTCCTGCTGGCTCTGATGATGAGCCTACCTTTGGTGTGAGGTTTGACATATTTAACTTTAATTTATAGTCAATAGCATTTCATTTATTACTCATAATGTAAAAATACTTATGGGCTTAAGAGATAATGAAGAGTAGTTTCTATGGAGAATACTTAAGACTCGGATGCTGGTGCCCCTTAAGTCACACACACAGATGCTGGCACAGGTTCAGTGAGATCCATTCCTTCAAATTGAAAATTATTTAAAAATTATACCTGATGGGTGAACAAAAATTAGCATTAAATTGAGAAAAATGTAATTAATCAAATATACTTAAGGGGATGCTGGTGTGGTATCTGAGAGATCAGATGGACGTCTCTGGAAAATATACAGTGAAGGTTAACACACTACTGCCTGTATTGAATCGCAAATTCAGGAAAATAGAGAAAATTGGGGATTTGTCACCATAGGGTCTTCCAACAGGCGGTAAAAAACTAACAACTAGATCTGTAGGATTTAGCGCCAGAATTGGAGTGTTAATAGAAGAAGTTGTGATTGTAAAATTACATCATCACATTATTGTGTTTTTTCCTGTGTTTCTAAATCAATGAGCTCATTTAATTTAAATGAACAAAATTACATTAATCTCTAAATGTGTAATGACTCCATTACTACTAAAATAGTTACTTCTCAATCTATCACATCCTCAAATCTATCATTGTCTACGACTTATTTGAAGAAATAGAATTGAGAGAGATTTTAGAAACATTTTAAATATTTTACTAAAGATATTTCTAGGCGATTCTTTGTACAAGTTGTCGGAATGATACATAAGTTTGTATAGACACTAGCGCCTTCGTAGTATAGTCTAGAACCTGTCTATATTATCTGGGATTCCTTCGAACTAACGCCCAAGGTATACATAGTGGTTCTAATCCAGTGCCTAGTCGACACTCAAATACATCTTATATTTACAAATAGATACAGTGATAAATTTATCTTTGTATTTTAATAAATCTAATAATGTTATTACATTTATACAAACATTTTAATAATTGTTTAAAACAAGTAGAGTAACTGTCCATAATGTATATTTTTTATAAGTGCTTTATTTTGTGTGAACTACATGAATTACTTTTATTCCTCATGTTATCTTATCAAGAAAGGTCGAGCCTAATATGACATAGATTTAGTTGCTGCCTTCAATACACTTTTCAACTAATGCATCAGGGAATCATCTAAAGCCGTAAAATGTACAGTGTGGTGAAATTAGTCCACTGCTTATATAGACGATACAAATGCAAAGTATTGAATGTGAAAAATGGTTTGATACCTTATAGATGACTTTATATGCATTTTTTTTTTTATTATATTGTAATGATTAATTATTTTAAAAATGATTGCGCCACGTTGGGTCGCCAATAATTGTTAAGATTTTATTATTTTAAAAAGAAATAAAAAGATTTTAATTACTTGAGTAAGTTTTATTATATGAATTTAACTTAATCTCAGGGATCAAAGTTCCGAGTGAATGAACGATATAATATTGATTCTTAGACAATTCCGAAATACAAAACAATGTTAAAATACACACAAATAATAATAAAATAATCAACAACTACAAAAAAAACAATTTTTACCTCTAAATCAATCCGCTTCCAACAAGGCTTCAATACACTCCGTACTCCTTGGAGGAGAGCTCCGCATTCGACCAACGCTGAGAATCAACTGAACTCTTTTCTCTATTGCTGCTGAGAATCCACTGACGATCCTCAATCCAAGGCTGCTGGGGATCAACTGACGCCATTCGAGCAGGAAACTTTGGCTTCTTTCTTTCTAACTTCCGCAGTTTGTTGGATTATATATAAAGATAATAATTATGTTTTTTGCAATACCAAATAATTAATTTATTTTTATCTGAATGTAAATTTAATATGGATATATTGTATACCAGTATTGTCCAAAAATATTATTAATTTTGATCGTATATAATACGATGTTATTTGTATATATGGTTCGTGATTTGCGCGGGCTTTTCAAAATATCGATGGTTATTTGAATTTAAAAATATTTTCGTGAATGTAATATATCATTACAATATATTTTAATTAGGCTTTAATGCACATTCATTAGTTTGATTTTCTGTAATTGATAATTATTTTTCTTTAATTTTCGAGAGTTTGCCACAAGGTACACCAGTCCTTCAGCAATCAGTATAGTAGAAGGTAGAAAAATAATGTCTCTCCACTGTTTTTTTCACAAAACAGTGGAGAGACATTATTTTTCTACCTTCTACGAAATCGAGAACTCCACAAATAACGCTGCATACATCACAGAATCAGTATAGATTGAAAATGAAAAATGTGTTTCTTCACATTCGATACTTGTATCAACGATATATGCTTATATATTTGTCTGAGAGCGGACAGACAAATATATAGGTATATATTTGTCTGTTCGCACTCTTTGAGTAAAATTCGACCCTTTGGTGTCAGTAAGATGAAAATATCCTAGCAGTATAAGTCTATACCAATTTGACCACACTGTACTAATGTAACTCCATTTTATGGTATTATATAAATGCCAACAATAACAAAATGATAAAGCACATAGATAGAGCGATGATAACAGAGCTTTCATTCCATCAGATTAAATTAGTGAGCTGATATAATTTATATTGCCGGCCTCTGTAAGGTTAATAATGAATGGGCTCTAACCAAAATTCTCAAAAATCATGTAGAACTCTTAATAGCAACCAGACACACATCAATCTAACAAGAGCCAAGAAAATTGTTCAAATATTTTAAATAAATGTCCTAAACAAATAATTCTTTTCATTAAAAAAGCCCCTATGCAAAAACATTTATTTTTCAGGAAACAGAGCAATATATTTCTCGTAATAATATATCACCCAAAAAAATGTATAAAGCACAAGGATGAATGGGATTTTAAGACTGTTCAATTATCTCCTTAAATTTTAACGTCCATTTATAATTGACACAGAATTTTAGGACGGGCTACCACCCTTTTCTAGCTAGGATAGGGCTGATGCATTTTCTCCTTTCCAAAGAAAAGTCACTACCCCTAGCGGAAATCGAACCCATGACCTTAGGTAAGGAATACGCATGCCCTAGCACTCTATATAAAGTATTTGTATAACTGCAAAAACAAAAAAATCCTTTTAGATACAAACCCCACTGACTATAAATACCCCTTCTATCTTCTATCATTAGAGGCTTCATTCAGGGGATATTTTGAACAGTCGAAACCATTTTCAAAGAATCGTCCGTTGAGTAATCTAATAAGAAAAAGTATTTAATTTCTTCTTGCAAACTCTGCATAAGAAGTAATAAAATATGATTGAAAATGAGACGCGGACACGTTTTGCTTTTTTAAAGCAATTCTTTCTAAATTTCTAATTTAGGCATCATTACGTAGATCTGCTAACTCATTTGTTTATGAATGAATTAAAAAGGCAATAAATACAAATTAAAAAGTAAATAAAAAGAATTAATTTATTGTTGTATAAGTTTTTTTTTTATTCAAGACCCTTTGGCGGAGCCATTTGACGCTGAGCCTCCCTCCCATACCATGTCGAGAGATTAGGAAGATGGTTGAGTTCGGGGCAGATCCCACCGTCCTTCCGGTTGAACAGAGAGGTCAAATGTTTGAGTCTTCTAATAATAAATCATTGTTTAAGTGGAAACAATAACAGCGTATAAAAAAACAAAAAAAAAACAAACTACAAAATCATCGCTACTTCACATGTTTTGTGCACTGTTGGCAGAGCAACACATAGCAGATGTACTGCAAAAATATTGTTACTTCAAATGTTTTGTGCACTGCTGGCAGAGCAACACATTACAGATGTTCTGCAAAAACATCACTACTTCACATGCTTTGTGAACTGCGGGCAGAGTAACACATAACAGATGTACTGCAAAAACATCACTACTTCAAATGTTTTGTGCACTGCTGGCAGAGCAACACATTACAGATGTACTTCAATAACATCGCTACTTCACTTGTTGTTTCTTGCACTGCTGGCAGAGCAACAGATTACACATTCACTGCAAAAATATTGCAACCTAAAACGTTTTGTGCACTGCTGGCAAGTTGCAAAGAATTGATAAAACAATGGGAAAAATAAAAGTAATTTCATGGAGTTTAAATAGGAAGATAAGTCTTATTATCCTAAATCTGAGCTTTGTAGCTCAGATTTTTTCCTCCTAAAGCTTAGTTACCTTATTAAAACCTGCGAAATTTCACACTCATTTTATTCAAAAACAAAAAATACTTGTCAATGAATAAATGTTAGATTTCCTAGCAATAACTGCCCTTTTATAAAAAGAAATTTAACAGTTTTTGTTTTAAAAAAAAATTGTGTTAATACGTAAGGAGGGTTGGAATGTTGGAATCTAAGACCTTCTGTAATATGAAGCCAAGAATTGGCAGCTTGTTAGTCATCGCAATCAACATGAATGGCTATATTGCTCAACAAACTAAAAGAAGGACATTTAAGTTATTTTTCATTATATATATATATATAAATATACTTTTTTACTACTCCTTGTCTGCTCGAATTAATCTACTTCTTCTTCAAATTAAGGTTTAAAACATAAAATAACAAAATAAATAAAAATAAAGTCGACTTATTATATAAGTTGTGTGCTTTTAATATTTTGCATGTAAAGGGCAGACAAATAAAAACTATTAATACTTTAAAAGTGTCACATTAATAAACATGAACTAAAATATTTTCATGAAACCACTATGCATACATATTTAAATTTCTATCAATTAAAAGGTTTATAAAAAATAATATCTCATTTATTGATATAATATAAATTTATGAGATAGTATATTGAGTGATTATTTGTATATTGTTACGTCTTGCCAATTTCATTGAAGTGTAAATATTGTATAGTTGTATTGTAAATAGAATTAGTAAAATGAAAAGAATGGTAAGAATGTATGGAAAGAAAAACCTTGTGCGACATATTTATAAATGAATAAAGTTGTTAAAGAGAAAACATTAAAAAAGTAATAAATTCATGAATAAAGAATTTGAATTGATTAACCTTTATTCCTTCCATCCCTTAGGACCCCAGCTGATTGATTCCAACCTCAAGGATATTATTATAAAAGTCCGTCACACAGGAGCTGCATAACTAAGCACTTTCCTCAGAATTTGGGTTGTGTAGACTGGTTTCCAGAACAATTTGCTTAAAATATCCTACATAAATAAAATAAAAACATGAATAGTTCTCTTTTAATTTTGTAATGAGTAACTGTTCAATTACTAATTTTGTAATTAATTTGCTTCCAGAGTTATGTTTAGACATGGTACCTACTACACTACTTAAGAAATACAAAAAACTTCATATTTTTGTCTTTTGATCTGACGCAGGAACAGGATACAGTCCCTCCAGTGGGAGATAGCACTCCTTGCGGCGGCCTTTAGCGAACCTACGTCTGGCGAGCTATTCTATTGAAATATATTACAAAGTAAACCCCCCTTTCCGATTGACCGATTTAGCTCATTTTTACAACACTTCTTTCCCATGAGTTAACCACGACATATACCGCGTTTCGTTACAATACAGCAGAAATTACGACCGGTATGAGTATATTAGTAATTTGGGTCCAGAGTAAACCCCCCCCCCCACCTCCTAATGAACCGATTTAGTTTATTTTTACAACACATTTGTACCTATAGATTACCACTACAAATACCGAGTTTCGTCGAAATATAACAAAAATCACGGCTGGTAGTGGCGAATTGGTATTGTGGGTCCGAAGTAACCCCCCCCCCTTCTAATGAACCGATTTAGTTTATTTTTACATCTCACTTTTCTCTCTAGATTACAACTACGAATACCAAGTTTCGTCGAAATATAACAAAAATCACGGCTGGTAGTGGCAAACTGGTATTATGGGTCCGAAGCAAACCCCCCTTCTAATGAACCGATTTAGTTTATTTTTCCATCTCACTTTTCTCTCTAGATTACCACTACGAATACCAAGTTTCGTTGAAACAAACAAATATTACGGCTGGCATGGCCAAATTAGTGTTTTGGGTTCGGGGTAAACCCCCCCCCCCCTTCCGGTGGACCGATTTTGGTGGTTAACGAACTCGTTCAATCGTTTGCTAATTGAATGCTATATACCAAGTGTCGTGACGAAAAAACAAAAACTCTGGCCGCTATCGTGTTAACACTCACACACACACACACACATATATATATATATATATATATATATATATATATATATATATATAGATAGATAGATAGATATATATAAATTTTAACCGGGGTCATTTTCGGTGTCTACTTGGTAGGATCGATAAAGATTTGAAGACACTTTTCAAAAATTCCGTCATGAGTGCAACCTCAATAGCTACTTTCCTTCGGAGGAAAGTGCTAAAAAAAAAAAAAAAAAGAGAATAGAATTTTCTATTTGAAAGATTGTCTAGCAAATTGAGTGATTACACAGGTCTTTTTTTTTTTTTTTTTTTTTTTTTTTTTTTTTCAGGCATTTTATTTTATAAATGTACTATCGTAATGAACTTTCTTAAACTATTTTTTAATAGTCATTTCATTTTATAAATGTACTATCATAATTAACTTTATTAAACTAATGTGATATATTCTTTTATTTAACTTTAATCTTCTAAATGTTATAATACAGGGTAGGGTGACACAGAAAAACGGGAAAGTTTGAAGTGAGTCTACCTACTCATTTCTGCAGGTCCGACCTATGGCAGGTCTATTTACCCAAGAGGCCGCCTTTTTCAAAACTGTCTAACCAAGGTCTATCTTTATATCCATCTTATAGTACCTCAGATCCAATCAAAATGTCTGGCTTTTGGAATTTACTTCATTTAATAGGTAAAGATTGTTTAAGCAAAGTTTCACAAGGGTGTTCGATGCTGTGTCAAGCTTGCTTCCTCTCTCTTACCTACTCCGTTATTTAATGTAAATATATTCCAATATAAATCCTCTAAATGCATAACCTGGACTTATTTTATTCACTCTTCTCCTCTACCTCTGTACTGGTGTGCTAACCAGAGGCCTCTCCTGTACCGTTGCCTCATGTGTTGTAACTTGCCTAATTTGTGAATTGTTCCTTATTCTTAATAATTTCATCCAGTTACTTAAATTGACAAACTTAATTTTTCCATATCTTACGTTTAAACATTTAGGGGTAGTTTCAAGATTGGTCATGTATTCTGTTTTCTGAAACAAAATCTGTAGACCTACTTTATTTGAAATTTCTTGTAGGATCTCAATTTGTTTTGGGGCAGTGACAATATCTCAAGGTAAAATCACAAGATATCGGCAAAAGCTAAACAAAAAACTTTAATATTTGTTCTTCCTAACTTGATAGGTTGATCCACATTATTGGTATATTGAGTAAGTAGGATTGATGAAGATTTGAAGCCTTTTTTAGGGGGGGATTTGAAATTTGATCAACAGTATTTTTCCTTAACCCTCGCAACCTTAGATGCCCGTTTTATCCTCCTGGTTCCACTGGAAGCCATTATTAAAATAGCTGCATCTCCACCGCCCTTCTCTTCTCATTTCTCCTTATATACTTTTGTTATTTATTTCTTCAAAAAGTTTTTTCTGTCTCCAGTTTCCTCATCCTAGGATCGGAACAGTAGACGTTTGGAAAAAGTTTTTATTTAATTTTTAAATTAAAAAAAAAAATTGATTTTATTTTTTAAAAATAATATCATGTCAAATATCTGTGTTGGTATAATATCTATGAAACATGATCTCTATGTACACATCGACTAGTAAAACTCAAATAAGGTTCTTTGGAGGCACCCAAACTATGCAAAAGGAAACCGCCATTTCAGAGGCTCAAACTGTATTTTTATTAACTCTAGCGGATACAAGAGCGACTAGAGCTTACAATATTTACCTCTAGATATCACAAAAAGCTGTCACAGCGGTGGCTTTCAGCCCCAAGGCGAAGAAATGGCAACGTCCCAAAAGTGGTTATTAGGCCACGGGGTATGAAAGCCAGTTGTCATCTCGAATTAAAACATTTCCAAAATAACAGCTCAAGTGCTCATTAGGGATGTCAAATAATATCAAGTTGCTCTAGAGACATAATAAGAGGTTGATACAATAAAAGAAATTTGAATATAATAAAGAAATCTTGTTTTACGATGACTCTGCAGTGATTTCACTGGGACAATTAAATTTTTGGATATAAGGTTTAATAGATAGGCAGGCATGTAATAAAAAATTATTCTACATCAATTTATTACATTTAATTAATCATAATTATATACACTAAGTAATAATAATAATAATTTTAAAAAGTCAAACAAGAACATGACAATTCATTTAATATTTAGCTAAATACAACTAAGAAGACCGCTATCCCAATTCATTACAAAATATATCACAGAAAGATCTGCGATTGGAGACATTCATGTCAATCGCGAAGATAATTACAATAAAACAACCATGAGGACTACTTCCAGTTACTTAGGACAGGGTCTTAGCAAAAACACACAGATAGAAAAGTCTCGGAAGAAAAAGGAGTAATATAGATAAAAAAAGATTTAATATTAAATCTTATTTCAGTTATTTAATTAACACTAACAAATTTTAGGCCTGGAAAAATTGTTTGCATTCTTACACACCATTATACACAGGGTGTATCGAAAGAAGTTGAAAATATTCGAGGAGGCGAAACTAGAACAAAAATGTAGTTAAAAGCTGCCAACCGCAAGTTTCTATATGCCGTTCTAAAGGTTACTCGAAAATATAGTGTTTTTTGTAGAAAACTCTCAATTTTCTCTGTTTGTACACATTATTCAATGTTACATTATTTTTTTGAAATCAGCATTAAATTTTCTTTTTCAAAATACTAATGCACGTTGAATGTTGACAAGCATCCTTTTCAAACTGCAATAACTGTTCAAAAAAGTGAAATAAAAAAAAATCGAGTTACCGAACAATTTTTGAGAATCACTACTCTTTTAGAAAACATTCTGCAAACGGCCTATTCTCACAAAAGTTGTAAAATTCAATTACCTTTCCAATAATATACTCATAACTAAGATTTTCTCACAATTTCATAATATAAGAGGAACTAGACAGTTATTGCGGTTTGAAAAAGACACTTTTGAACATTCAAAGTGCATTAACGTTAAAGAAAATGTAATGTTTTTTTTTTTTTTTTTTTTTTTTTTTTTTACGGCGCATCTACATCTAGGTCATTAGCGCCGAGTTATGCTAATTTAAAAAAAGTAATGTAACATGGAAAAATAATGTGTTCAAGCTGAGAAAATTGGGATTGTACTATAAAAAACACGTTTTTTTTTTTTTTTTTTTTTTCAAAATAACATTTAGAACGGCATATGTTTAGAACAAAACAAGATAGAAACATGCGGTTAGGAGCATTTAACTACTTTTTTTTCTAGTCCCCCCCCCTCTTGAGTATTGTCATCTACTAGTGATACACCCAGTATACGTGTGTTTGCATGCCTGGGGTTGAGATGTACAATTCAAGTCATATAACAAATATTATCCTACAGACTAGCTTTAAAGAAAAACATTTACAGCCTGAATTTAGTACAATTCTGGCTTAATTGTAAAACATTGAGTAAGGATTAACAAATCACATTCGAGAAATTAGAATAGTCTTTCGTAAGTAGTTTATCGAATACATCAGATCTTGATGAAGGATTTTACACGTTGAGGAAATATCAACGATCTGGATGAGTGTGGATTGGTACTCATTGGCATGCATTGCAATATCATCGGAACATAAATATAATTTCTTTTTTTAAGGAAAAATAAATATGTAGACTACTAAAGTATTGTTTTAATTATTGAAATATGCCTTTTTAATTTGTTTCTTGTAATAAATATTTTGAAAACTACAAATATGATGTAGTATAACATTATTCTTATACAGTTAATAATGGACCATTTGATCTAAACGAGATTACCTTAATACATGAAATTACACGAGCTAAAAAAAAAAAAAAAAAAAAAAAAAAAAAAATCTGCCACACAGGATCCGCATTCCTGAATAATTTGCTAAGATGACCTACATTAATTAATTCTAAACAAACGTGAAAGGATCCGGACCAAACCCCAAAATTTAATGGACCGAATTTGTTTATTTTTTACAACACATATTCCTCAAAGGTGGGGCATCTTGTCTTGTGTGGCAAGCCAGCCCAGACATTCAGGGAGCTGTCACTCAGGATCTACAAGGAGGATCTGGATACTCAGCCCCGACTTTCAGGGAGCTGTCCCTCAGGATCTACAAGGAGGGCCTGGATACTCAGCCCCAACATTCAGGGAGCTGTCCATCAGGATCTACAAGGAGGATCTGGATACTCAGCCCTGACATTCATGGAGCTGTCCCTCAGGATCTACAAGGAGGATCTGGATACTCAGCTCCGACATTCAGGGAGCTGTCCCTCAGGATCTACAAGGAGGGTCTGGATACTCAGCCCCGACATTCAGGAAGCTGTCCCTCAGGATCTGCAAAAATGGTCTAGATACTGAGCCTAAGCATTCAGGGAGCAGTCCCTCAGGATCAACAAGGAGGGTCTGGATACTCAGCCTAGGCATTCAGGGAGCTGTCCCTCAGGATCTACAAGGAGGATCTGGATACTCAGCCCCGACTTTCAGGGAGCTGTCCCTCAGGATCTACAAGGAGGATCTGGATACTCAGCCTAGGCATTCAGGGAGCTGTCCCTCAGGATCTACAAGGAGGGCCTGGATACTCAGCCCCAACATTCAGGGAGCTGTCCATCAGGATCTACAAGGAGGATCTGGATACTCAGCCCTGACATTCATGGAGCTGTCCCTCAGGATCTACAAGGAGGATCTGGATACTCAGCTCCGACATTCAGGGAGCTGTCCCTCAGGATCTACAAGGAGGGTCTGGATACTCAGCCCCGACATTCAGGAAGCTGTCCCTCAGGATCTGCAAAAATGGTCTAGATACTGAGCCTAAGCATTCAGGGAGCAGTCCCTCAGGATCAACAAGGAGGGTCTGGATACTCAGCCTAGGCATTCAGGGAGCTGTCCCTCAGGATCTACAAGGAGGATCTGGATACTCAGCCCCGACATTCAGGGAGCTGTCCCTCAGGATCTACTAGGAGGGTCTGGATACTCAGCCCCGACATTCAGGAAGCTGTCCCTCAGGATCTGCAAAAATGGTCTAGATACTCAGCCTAGGCATTCAGGGAGCTGTCCCTCAGGATCTACAAGGAGGATCTGGATACTCAGCTCCGACATTCAGGGAGCTGTCCCTCAGGATCTACAAGGAGGATCTGGATTCTCAGCCTTGACATTCAGGGAGCTGTCCCTCAGGATCTACAAGGAGGGTCTGTATACTCTGCCTAGGCATTCAAGGATTGATTATTAAAATTCGTCAGAATTTACTCTAAATTCAGATAGAATTTTAACTTCCAAGAAGAAAAAAAATACAACACACTGTTATGCGCAACTCATTCGGTAAGAATAAAAAGTAGAAAATCCCAAAGCATTAGCTCGCCACCCAAACGAGTACCATAAAGAAATTACAAAATGGAAAATTAATGGTATATACAAAGATATGAAAAGTTAGGAATCATTTAATAATCAGAATAAATATGTGAATCACAATGAATGAAATTTCATTCACAACTTCTAAAGGTTAATGAAAGAAGAAATTATAAGTCGCAAACACAGCCAAAATAGTTAAAAAAACTAGGATAAATAAATATTTTATGATTTGAAGAAATACAGTGAATATTAGAGAGCTTAAAAATATGCACGTGTGTGTTTAATCTTTAAATAGGTTTTTATCTTAATCAACGCCATCTCAGATCGGTAATGTTCTGGAAATTATCTAAAAAACAAACACACTTATCACACTAATAAACATAGATAATCCTAATTATTTACAAAGTATTTTCACTTTCTAGAGTCATGTCACATATTAGTTTTGAGTGTGTAAGTATTAAGCGTGGATCGCTAACATTTATTTTAAAACATTAAAATTTGAACGTTTAGAAAATGAATTTCTTACAATACAATGTGATGTCAAATAGCTTGAAGAGGTAGTCGATTAATCAATTGCTCTTCTGCTAAAAATAATAAAACAAAAACTTTGAGTATAGATTTACTTCATAATAATTGAAACGAAATAGTAATAATTCTGTCAAACGAAAGCAAATCTTTTTTAAGTACAATTGTAATGCTGATAGAAATAATATCTGAGGTGACTATCTACTTCAGAGAGCTACAAACTAGATTATCAGAATGGAGAATTTGATAAATATAAAATGTTTGAAACTACACCGAGTTGTATGATGAGCTAAAATCTAGGCAAATATTGTAACTGCTACCAGCCATCATCTTCAATAAAAACAAACTTTCACAAATCAGTTTTATTCTTAGCAAAACTTTTATGATTAATAAAAGGATCAGGGATTTAACGACATTATCTGCATGGATTGTTTGTTGAAATCATTTCAAATAAATTAAAAATTGTTTTTTCTTTATCTACTATTTAATGTTAACTTGAAATTATGCATAGGTCTTATCTTCTGGACCTGATGAAGGCTTACTCAAAGAAAATAAAAACTGATTCGATGAAAGATGTTTTCATGGAACAAGATGAGCATGAACTCCGACTATCACTTCTTCGTATCACTTCGTAATTTCAACAGCCAACATTCTCTTGAGTAAATAAAATATTACACTAATATACATCAATATTTACTAAATACGTACAATTATAAGCTAAATATAACTTGAGCGAGTTTTTGTTTTTTTTTTTTCTAGAATTATTATATGCTTTTGGTGAGCTAAACATTAATAGAAATTACACAATTACAAAAGATAAGTTGCGATTTTTAATATTATTATATTTTGCTATAGTTTCAATGCGGATTGATGAAACTTCATTGGCTTCTTATCGGATGTATGTTCAATCTCATCTATTTATTAACTAGGACGTCGAGTTAAACCTAACTTCTCCAGAGACTTTTCACAACACATATCACAAACAAATAAACAAGAAAATTATACAACACATATATACAATTAAATAAACAAAAAAAAAATATGAAAGACAAAAAAAATGTGACAATTTTATATTTGTCATATAAATAATATTTCTTATAATAAGGAGTATTCCTACATATATCAGAATGTGAACCAATTCTTCAAATATATTGAGAAAAAAAATGTTAAAAAGCAAAAAGAAAGAAAACCTTTTAAGAAAAGGTTATGTAAAACCTATTAAAAAGGAATTGTTATTTCTTAATAAAAGTAAGCCTTTTATTAAGAAATAACAATTATTTAAATAAAAAGAATTTTCTTATCATAAATTGGATTTAATTTACTTTTGGTAATAATAAATGGTGGAAGTGGAGCAATAATAAATTGAAGGGCGCGCAGCAGCAACAAGGAGGCAGTTCCTTCTTTCACATTTTTGGCAAATTAAAGAAAAAGTTTTTAAATTAGGTTTCTTGATATTTTTTTCCATTTTCTCTTTCTTATCAGAACGTAGCCACCTACTTATGAAAGTAAGTCCATCGGCACCCTATCCTACCTTTTTTAGAGGGGTGGTGTTAATTTTAATGGTTTGTAGCTGCCTTGTTATTGATCCACGTTCTATAAAAACCCACAATTTATGACTTTTTTAATTAAAATGAACAAACTTTGCTTTTATTCGCATTTTTAATTTAAGAAGCTCATATAGCAATACAAACAAAGAATGTAAAATAAAATAAAAAAAAAATCAATTTATGCAAAATTTATTTATATTCTGGGTATCTTTCTGTCGATCATCGTCAGTATAGCTGAAGAAGCTACACATTTCAATGCGTTATCTCATGGAATGGCATCTCATTTTCTCCAATATATTTAATTGTGAGGCTCATTACAACATTGTATGTCTCAGTTTTTAAGAGCAGGGGTTGGCTGTACGCAGATGGAAAGTCAACAGTGGACCTTACACAGCGGTTTAGTTGCTGAGATCTCACTATTGAAGTGATCAGAGCTGCTTCCTTATTGTACCAGAAGATAGGGATAATTTTTAAATCCATGATAATGTTCTGACCTGAAAATCCCCGAAAAAGAAGCCACCTTCTTATTGCTGCACGCCTGTCAATTATGTTGCTTGTAAGCGAATGCAAGTGAAAAGTAAATATTAACTATTACCAACAAGAATAATAAAAAGGATTGTTTCGGTTATTTGTGACATGTTAAATTTCGTTTATGTGGTTTTGTGATACCTGGACGCAACGGAACGCGCTAAGGTGAAATTTAATGTCATGGTGTTAAAAGGTTTCTTACTGTTTGATTATACTCATTTGTAACTATTTATATTTATTTTTTAGCTGAAGAAGGCTGCCAAAGTGCAGCCAAAACATCCAATATATAGATCTTTCCTATATAGATCTGACATTTTTTCTCCTAGCCAAATCCCAACCATCCCTTGATTTCATAAAGGAAGATAGTTTTAAAAATAATAAACATTTAAGAAAGCTAATAAATTCTAAGAAAAACACTTGCTTTATATATTAGAAAGACGGAAAGTATTGGAAGCGGAAATCCCTACCAATTGATATATTTAGTATTATTCTTGATGTATAAAAACATTCATATTATATCCGACTTTCAGAGCTACAAGGATATAAAACGTGAGCAGCTATTGCCTCTTGAGATAGATGAAAAAGTTCAATTCTGCTTACGCAACATTTTGAGGGATATATTCCTTGTGATTCCGTCACTTGGCAATTCCCATTTTAAGGCACAAAACGATATGTGAAACACTATAAAAACTTATTGTGTCTTGTTTAGGACCAGGGAAGGCTTTGAGAGGCCATAACGAAGAGAGATAGTGTTTAATATTTATCAATATTTAGGCTGCGCCTACATTGGACCCCATGTTTCTCCCGATCCGATAGAATATCGTTTGACCGACAGTGGCTGACAGGAGTGCCTACATTGGTCCCAACCCGATCCGATCCGGTCTCAGCTCATCAGTAATGAACTCGTAGTGAAGTGAAAATGAGTGATTAATTTGTGACACCTTCGATTACCTTGTTGGAGGTATAAAAAAAGAGTTGACAGGCCAATCAATCTTCCAAAAGTATATCAGTCCCGAAAAAAAATCTTAGTGTAACAGCTAATTTTTAATTGTTACACTACAAAAAGAGAAGCATTAGTATTCATATTTTAAAATAAGTTATAAGAAAGGTAGCTAGAAGGTTATAAACACTTAATTTAATAAAGAAGGAAAAAAAAAAAAATGTGACTAGACAAAGTTGTTCTAAATTGTATTACCTTTCATTTAAAAGGAAAAAAATGCATTGAAATTGGTTAAGATGTAGAGGCTGAAGACAGTTTTTGAAACACAATATGTCGTTTGGCACCATTTTGCATTGGCCAAGAAAAAAAAGTTTGAACAGCCAAGAATTGGTGGTCATTGGATCAGGTCGGGTCGGGACCAATGTTAGGCACCTCCCTTGAGACGCTTGTGTTTGTTTTTCGTCGGACAGTCAGTGGCTATCGGATCGGATCAGGACCAATGTAGGTGCACCCTTGGCCAAAGCTGAAACGTTTTAAACTTCCTAGTGATAAGGTTCTCCCCCTACCAAATAAACCATCAATTTGAAAATTGAATGTAATAGTTTAAACTGTTTTCAGCCTTAGCTTTGCCTAGGTATTAACAAACATTAAACACTACCTCCCTTTCCCAACCTCTCAAAGCCTTCTCTGGTCCTAAACTAGACATAATCAGATTTTATAGAGTTTCACATTTTCACACACGCTCGCACGCACCCACCCACCCACACACACACACACACACACACTATATATATATATATATATATATATATATATATATATATATATATATACGCAGTAAGGTCCCTAAGTTTCCGGCCTGTCCTGCTTCCCCTCCTTCAAACGTGCCGGGACCTGCACGCCTATGCAGGTCCATGCCTGCTCACTCCATCACTCCATACCCATCGCCCACACTTCCTCAGTCTTGTCAGTCAGTGTCCAGCCTTGAAGGAAACTTTCCATTTTTAAAATGTTCAAACTCGAGTACCGTGCGGTAATTAAATTCTTTTGTAAAGAGGGTCTTACTTCTGCGCAAATTAAAGAGCGCTTGGATTGTGTATACGGGCAGTCCTCCCCCTCGTATTCCACAGTGAAAGAATGGGCAAAATTATTTAAGTTAGGGAGAGAAAGTCTAGAAGATGACCCAAGTCCCGGTCGCCCATTGGAAGCTACAACAACACAACTTGTGGAATCTGAATTGCTGTCTGACCGGCGACTAAAAACCAAGGAAATAGCAGCGAGGTTAGGGCTTTCAAAAACAAGTGTTTTGAGGATCATCAAAGAACATTTGCATATGAACAAGGTTAGTGCAAGATGGGTTCCAAAAATTCTTTCAGCTGCTCAAAAACAGGAACGAGTTCACTGCTGCAATGAATTTTTACGCGAGTATAATGCCGACCCGCATTATAATGAATGGAGAAGACCAGGAGAAGCACCTCCTTTAAAGGCAAAAGTCACGCAGTCAACAAAGAAGGTAATGGCCACAATTTTTTGGGACTGTAAAGAAATACTACTGATAGATTTTAAAGAAAGGAATACCACAATGAATGGTGAGTATTATGCAGCCCTACTTCACCGGTTACGAGACGCCATTAAAGAGAAGAGGCGAGGGAAGTTAAGCCGAGGTGTCCGCCTCCTTCACAACAATGCCTCTGTCCACACAGCATTGATTTCCAAGGCCGTTGTGAAGGACTGTGGATTCCAAGAAATCTCTCATCCACCCTACAGCCCAGGCTTGGCCCCTAGCGATTTCTACCTTTTCTCAAAGTTAAAATCTGACCTTCGTGGAAGGCGATTTAACACTGACGAAGAGCTCCAAGCAGCAGAGGAAGAACATTTTTTTAACAAAGAAGAAAATTATTTTTTTCGTGGTATAGAAATGTTGCCAAAGCGTTGTATTAAGTGTGTTGAACTTAGAGGAGAATATATTGAAAAACAGTAAAACCAGTTTTTTTCTTTCGCCTTTCCTTCTATCCCAGGCCGGAAACTTTTGGACCTTACCTCGTATATATGTATTTATGTATAAATATATATATATATATATATATATATATATATATATATATATATATATATATATATAATATATACACTTCGCATTTTGCCCATAAAATAGGAATATGCAAATGGCGAAACAGTCAGAAATATTTATCTCAGAATTTCGCTCATGCACGATTGAACTTTCCCATTTTACTGAATAGTTGGCAATAGTTTACAAAAATCAAAATACACCTTCCACATTGTTTACATAAAATTTGAGAAACATTGGTTACTATTAAACTATTCAAACCACTTACTTCATTTTGGAAAATTAACAATCTCAAACTTATCACATTTTATCAAATTACTTTATAGATCTTAAATCCATTTCTAAAAAACGCTTCAGAAAAAAATTCATGGGCTTATTTTTTCTTTCTTTTCTTTCTCTTAATTAATGTTGTTTATACTCATTATAAAAAATTGAATTATGAAGACCTATTGAAACTAGGAAATATACAATAAAATAGAAAATGGTAATGTTTAATTCTGTAAGAGAATATGACAGAGACTAATTTGCAATTTAGAAGCTGTCTCAAGTCTCATTACATTTAAATTTTGCACTTGGCTCGGTTCTTGTAGACATTAACATGAAGCACCCAATAGAAAAGGGAACTAATTCATTAAAATAAAAAGCAACAGGGAAGCAGATTTGCCAAGAGAGCAGACTTAGGAAGTAATATTTATAAGACTGTAGATTGGACAAATCCCCTCACATTAATACACATATTCTGTAGGTTTAAATACTATGGAACTTCTAACATCAGTACAAGCCGCCAACGGCTATAGCCACATTGAATACACCGGTTCCCGTTGATCACCGAAGTTAAGCTACATCGGGCGTGGACAGAACCTGAATGGGTGACCGTCCATGTGCTGTTAGCATTATAAAAGAGTGGCAACCTGTAGATTGCCCGGCGCTAATAGCCCAGGTTTTGAATAGCGGTAAAAAAAAAAAATAATAAAATAAAATCAGTACAAGCCCAATATCTTTCTTGCCCAACAGAACTTTCATTTTCAATTATGATAGAGGAACATTTTCTGTTCACATTATAATCTTAATTTGAGGCATTGCGGGTACGAACGGTGAGCTCAACATCAGGTCAATCTTTTTCCCACCATCCGATTGTACATGCTTCAGAGAATCTACAAGTATATTTTTCATGTTAAGTTAGCCTATCTTTCCCTCTCAAAATACACAGAGAAATAAAAAAAAGCTGGCTCGGAACTGTCATAGGAAGGCAGATATGAAATGCGAACCCAATACTCCACTACCGGTCAGCTGGATGATGATATAAATAAAATGCTCTTTTCGTTGAAAGAGAAGTTCACACTAATTCCTGTTTCCAGAAATTTTCTGAATAAGCTCTAGTGGAGTTCGCCCTTATGGAAGAAATATTCAAACTCATTTTCATTAAAACTATCTTTTGTTGAATTTGCCCTTCGCATACACAACACCTCATTTGCTTCTAGCTATTAATCATAGTTTCAATAGCTACAAGAAGACTGGCGGCAAGGCCAAACCTTTGACCCAAAGATAATTGGAATTTTAAATTATGTGAAATTCTAGAAGGCATAGAGAATATTTGTGAAACTCGAACGAGTAAAAGTAGGGTCGTTTTGATATATTTGGTGTCAGAGATGACGATACTCAAGACTATCTGTATTTCGACAAGTTATTCCTCGAGCTGTCCCATCGACACCACAATATATATTACAATCCTATTACATTTATTACGACAATACTACAAATCATTATTGCAAATTTCTTCAGTTAATAAAAAATTAGTGCTGGTACTTTTGATACAATTGAAAATTAAACTTCACTACAGTTAAAGTACAAAGTTTCTTCAAAGACATTCATTAAATATCCTTATGCTTTTCTTTAGACAATCCTAATAATATTTACAAGAAAGCAGTCGACTAATATTTCTCATACAGGAAATACACTTTGAGGATTATAATTAATATACGATATAAGCAAACAAAAACTACATAAACTTTCAATAAATACTTTCTTAAAAAAAAAATCACAATAAAAAAAGTCTTCAGTCGTAATTGTTCCACTAGACAAATCCTAATGGTATCTATAAGTTTATAAAGTCTAAAATATATATATAAAAAAAAAAAAGAAAGAAAGTAATTATATGTGTGCAAGAGAAGATAAGATAAATAAAGTAGTGACGAAGATATTTGTCCTTAACTCCTAAGTGACCTGAGTAATGAATAGTCTAAGAGTACTGTACAAAGTTCTCACTGATAGCGATGAGAGAGAGGACATGGTGATGATGTAGGAACTGGAATAGTTTCATTATCTCCGCTAATCCTGTAGATGATGGACGTGGAGATTAGTAAGGGAAGCGTCGGAACCCAATAAGATTATCGTGGTCGAGGATCAAATTAAGAGGCAGAACTGAAAATTAAATATTTACATAAGCAAACTTAAATAGTTATATTTTGAAAAATAATTTTACATTCTATGTGGATTTTTTTTTTCTGAAGGATTAACCATTGAGCTGTCACCTGTTAAGACATCATATTGACCCTAAACCTGAAACCTAAATATTGAGCATAATAATGATTTAATGCACATTTTTATTAATAGTCATAAAATGGACGTAAAAGTCGGGAAAGAAATAAGGAACAGGATGAAATTCAATTGAGGAATGGGAAACCAAAAGTAAGGTGTACTCTCAACAGGTTTGATTTTATAAAGCTGAAAACCAAATAATATTTATACTAGCATTCTTTGGGTTAAAACTAATTTTTACAGTTTGTGAAAATATTAATTGAATGATTTTTGTGAATAAGTTGAAAAAAATAATATTTTTAAAAATCCAACATACTTTACCAGATTTTACCTTCTCCTTTCAAAATAACTTTAGTTTTTTTATCTAGATTAAAATCTACCGCCTGCAGACCGGTTTACAGACAGGTTTCTATTCGCCAGACACAGTGCCGCCATTTTGTTTTCGAAGAAAGAAAACTTAAATTTTTGTTGATAATTTTTTTTTAAATTTTAACGTCCATTTATTATTAACTACGAATTTAAGGTCGGGTTATCTATAGGTTACCACGCTTTTCTAGCCAGGATAGGGGTGATGCCTTTTATTTTTTTCGAAAGAAAAGCCACCACCCCTAGTGAGAATCGAACCCACGACCTTTTGGCACGGAGTGTTAAGTGCTCACGCCTTAACCCTCGCGGCCATCGGGTCTCCATTTTGATAATTTAACATCCCATATAAAACCTATGTGGGGCGAGGTTAGCTCAATGGTAGAGCACTGGACTAATAAGTTGGAGGACCTGAGTTCAAATCCCGAGCAAGCACTAAAGATTTTTTCTTCTAGTGTCTTCGTTCATGGGTTGAATTCGGCCTCCCTGGCCGTCCCTAGGCCAACCCAGCCTTTAATTAATTTAATAATGGGTTCCTTGGGTGCTAATGACTCTAGCAGTCGAAGCAGTCAAGGGGAAAATCAGGCGGCCGGAGCATAGTAGTGACCACACTATCTCCCTAGTGCACCATATGGTCATGAATCACATTACTCTATAGTATCTGCCCCTCAGGGCCCTCGTGGCCTGTTACGGGACTCTTTTTTTTGATAAAACTTATGACATAAAGAATTGAAAAATATTTATTTATTTGTTATTCAGGGAGAAAATGACTTTGATTTTGATCACACAAGGTAGTATTACCCCTTAACCCTTTCCGTACTGTAGACTGCTGAATAAGTCCATGCACCTGGAATGAAGGACATGACTAGCAGTCGAGAGCCGCCGAGCCCTCAGCACGAAGGACTTGTACAGCAGGCCGACCCCCTTCCCTTTCTGGTTTACCGGCTCACAACGTCTGACTTTTCCAGTACTTCGACCTTAAAGCTATTAAGCAAGGACTGAGGAAAGCTTTTACTATTTATTTCACCACTAGTTGTCGGAGGAATTAACTCTTTGTGACTAGGGAGCTAGGGATTAGAGATACCTGAGTCCGGCTCGAAAAAATTAACCCTGCCAGTGTTAGATCCAAAGCCCTAAATCGAAAAGGAGGATGTTCTTTTTTTTGCTTTAATAAAAAATAGGTTATTTATTTATTTAGCTTAATTCATTAGTACCTATATCATAAAAAAAAACAAAAAAACAAAAAAAAAAAAAAAAAAAAAAAAACAAAAAAAAAAAAAAAAAAAAACTTATTTTTCATATTAAAAGGTATAGTCCATAAAAAAATTTCTTGTAGCATATAATTATATAATTCAACCTAAATATTTAGAGCTAAAAGAAAAAGTAAAAAAAAAAAAAAAAAAAAAAAAAAAAAAAAAAAAAAAATCAGTCCCGTAACAGGCCACAAGGGCCCAGAGGGGCAGATACTGTAGAGGTATCTGATTCTTGACCATACGGCACACTAGGGAGATAGTTCCGGCCGCCTGATTTTCCCCTTGGCTGCTTCGACTGCTAGAGTCATTAGCACCCAAGGTACCCATTATTAATTAAATTAATTAAAGGCTGGGTGAGCCTAGGGACGATCTGGGACCCCAAATCCAACCCTCGAACGGCAGCACTAGAAGAAAAAATCTTTAGTGCGCACTCGGGTTTTGAACCTGGTCCTCCAGTTCATTAGTCGAGTGCTCTACCACTGAGCTAACCTCACCCCCAAAAGAAAAAGTAAATAAATAATAAAATGTGACGTTGATGAATGTGAAGTTTTAAGAGAGGAAATCATAGTGTTCACGCACGTATAGAGGATGGCGATAATAGCTTTGTAACTAGGGCCCAGCCAGGTATAGACATATCCGAACGGCAGGGTCGGCTTGCCTGCACTACCCGCCTTAAGCTAAGGGTTAATTCAATGAGGCCAATATTATATTATAAGTAACATATATTTAAATGAAGATGATATCTCTTTGTGAGCTTGAAAAACGAATAAAATTAGGAAGCTCATCGAAATGACGTTAGAAGGGAGTCGTGCAAAGGGAGAATTTACCAGAGAATTCGCAGTATACTCTGGAGGTCAGCAAGGGGATGCTTTATCAACGGCAATACTCAATCCGAGTGTGTGTATGAAGAAAGTGAATGTTAATGGCAACAACTTAAAAACCCTTGAAACTATTAAAACACAACTTAAAGCAATTATGCACGTGTGTGGATGATATCAGCTTAATTGCTCGTAACTGGCATTGGTGGAGATGCTTGTCCCACTTGACCGTCAGCAGTTATATGGTTAAACGTGTTTAAAATTAAAAAAAAATAAAGCATTTCTAATATATGAAACCGAACGTACTTGCAACTAAAGTACAATAACTTACCGGGAACGCCTTCTTCTACTCGATGAATAACAGCTCTGACTGATGAAGGTGGTTGAAACGCCCTCCTAAGTTGTGAAGCTGCTCGAGTCGCTGGTCCCCAACTTCCCCATCTATATCCTTCAAGATGCACTTCTCCACTATGGGGCGACCAAACATACAAACAGCTTGCTTCGTAGAAATCTCGAACTTCTAATCTATCCCTGAAGTAAAGATGAAATCATTCAACTAACGTAGATTTTGCAAATACTTCATGAGGGAAGATTTGGAGAAAAAAACAAAAAACATATCAGAATAGTGCAAAAAGCTTTGATAGTGAAGAAAGAATAAAAATCCAGGTTTCATAACAAATGAAAAAGGCCAATCAGGTCTCCCAGTTTCAAGATTTTAATATTTTAATAATATTAAACAATATTTCGGCTTATTGCCATCATCAGGAAATCTCTGGAAAAAGAATTTCAAAATCTTAGAACACCAACAAAATTAAAGAAATATCACAATTTCACATGATTCACATCATGACTTTGCTCGTCATTCATTATTATAAAAACATATTTAAAAACTAGTAAATATGACCAAGTCATACCGGTCCCCAGACAGTACTCACTTGATAACCCCCTGAAACCTCCTCCCATTGCCTAGTTTGACTCCCCCAAGCCATGCTTGTTATTGTTCTGTGCATGGCTTGGGGTAGTCAAACTGGAAGTGTCGTAGATCATTAAAAAAAGCAGCACCTCATTTTTCCTTTTTGTACTAGATTATTTCATAAATGTTAATATAGGTGTTGAGGGGTGGGGGGGCATAATCTGGGTTCTAATAGCACCTGAAGAGGCGACAAGGAGGTCACGAAACTAGTTGATCAAACATAGTGGTACAAAAAATGAAAAATTATAAGCTACTATTTTTAATGACCTAAGCCAAATAAAACAGAAAAACATGGATGAACTTAAATGCCACAAAGATACTGGAGATTATGAGATTAAAAAAATATATATTACCTATCACTAGTGATAGTCATATTGCATTCTTCAGCATTCATTCGAATAAATAATACTCCAACAACATCACTAGTGTAAGGGCACATCTGGAATAGAAATTAAATAGCATCAATTTCAAATAAAGACAGTTTCATAACCATAATGAGTTTCTTAACCATAATGAGTTTCTTGAGAGATACAGAGCTATTTAATAAAATATAATAAACTTATTTGAGAAAAAAAAATCAAATATTAAAATATGAAACATTTCAATTAACTTAATTTTTTATTTACTTTCATTTTATTAACTTCAGTTTTATTATTCTTAGCTATATTTTATTTTCAACAAATAAAATACTGCTTGAAAAAATAAATATATTTCCTGTGGAATGATATTTTTACATTTCGAAGTTCGTGACCATGCAGTTAAGCCTCCAAAATTTTTTCCTGGTGCAAATTAGTAAAATATACTATTTTTGTTTGTATATCTATCCCCAATAGAAACATAACACAAACATTTGTTGGCTTGCTCATTTTTAATTCCCGGCAATGTTCAATTAAAAGACAACTTACATCTTCCGTAATTAGGTTACTGCCATTGCAAATTAAATTATTATTGTTTAAGAAAATGCTCAATTCTTCCTTGGAATCCTTAATATAATATTTGACAACGCTTCCTGCAGCTGAGGAAGGATCAGGCTGCAATATATCGTCGATACAAATGCAAAGTATCGAATGTGAAAAAACACATTTTTCATTTTCAATTTTTACTGATTGGTGTTGGACTGATGTAAGGCAAACTCTCAAATCTAAGTTCACTCAGTAGAATCTAAGGTCAAAAGGTAGAATCTAAGGTCGAATCTGATAGCTATTTGACTGGCCAAAAGCAAAGTAATGAATTTAAGTTTTTTCACTCTGGAAAGTGGTGATTTTCACATTTAATACTTTGCTTGCATTTGTATCGAAGATATCTTCTTCCCCCAAGTCATACCTATGCCTTTCTCACTATCACAAAGCAAGATGCTGGGCCTAAAATGTGTGTGCCAATATATTGGTACTTCATCGTCTGGGCACAAGCCCCTCAACATTGGTATTTTGTCGTGTAAGGGTTAACAGACGATAAACAGAAAAAAGTCCGTCACGCAGGAGCTGCATAACTAAGCACTTTCCTCAGAATTTGGGTAGTGTAGACTGCTTTCCAGAACAATTTGCTTAAAATATCCTACATAAATAAAATAAAAACGTGAATAGTTCTCATTTTGTAATGAGTAACTGATCAATTATTAATTTGCATCCAGAGTTATGTTTATACATGGTACCTACTACACTATGTAATAAATACAAAAATCCTCATATTATCGTATTTTGATCTAACGCAGGAACAGGATACAGTCACTCTAGTGGTAGAAAGCGCTCCTTGCGGCGGCTTTGTGAACCTACGTCTGCCGGCTTTTCTATTCAAATATATTACAAATTAAACCCCCGCTTTCCGATTGACCGATTCAGCTCATTTTTACAACACTTCTTTCTCATGAGTTACCCACGACGTATACAGCGTTTCGTTACAATACAGCACAAATTACGACCGGTATGAGTATATTAGGAATTTGGGTCCGGAGTAAACCCCCCCTTCTAATGAACCGATTTAGTTTCTTTTTACAACACATATTTACCTGTAGATTACCACTACGAATACCGAGTTTCGTCGAAATATACCAAAAATCACGGCTGGTAGTGGCGAATTGGTATTGTGGGTCCGGAGTAAACCCCCCCTCCTAATGAACCGATTTCGTTTATTTTTACAACACATATTTACCTGTGGATTAGCACTACGAATACCGAGTTTCGTCGAAATACACCAAAAATCACGGCTGGTAGTGGCGAATTGGTATTGTGGGTCCGGAGTAAACCCCCCCTTCTAATGAACCGATTTAGTTCATTTTTATATCTCACTTTTCTCTCTATATTAACACTACGAATACCAAGTTTTGTTGAAATATAACAAATATTACGGCTGACATAGTCAAATAAGTGTTTTGGGTTCGGGGTAAACCCCCCCCTTCCGGTGGACCGACTTTGGTGGTTAACGAACTCGTTCAATCGTTTGCTAATTGAATGCTATATACCAAGTTTCGTGACGAAAAAACAAAAACTCTGGCCGCTATCGTGTTAACAGACACATATATATATATTGTAATGATATAAAAGGGGGGTGCGCTAGAAAGAGTCAGTTTCTGGCATAGCAAAGAGTAGCATTCCTATTCAAGATAAAGGGTAACTTATATTTCATAAGTCCATCACAAATATTATCATTTGTCAATCAATAAAATAAATAAAAGAGTAATAAAAGAGATAGCATTTGGCAGTGTTTAGTTTGGCAGTATTTATTTTTCAAAAAGGCAGTGTTAAGTAAATAGAAGAGTCCAAATATCTCGGCTAGGAGCGATAAGGTATACAAGTTCCCAGGAAGATAACGATAGAGGTGTTTCCAAGTATGGACAGGAAAATCCAGGGAAGGACGAAGAAGTCAGACACCCTTGGTGTGGTGGGGGTACGCCTCTATAAGTAGGGCCTTCCCCCACCCCTCACTCTCACTCCAGCGCCGACGAAGGGCCAGAGCACTCACTCTCACTTCAACGCCAGCCAAGGGCGAGAGAGCACCCTGTGCACCACCACAGCCTGACACCGAGCACTTCACCTGGACATGATGGGGAGACAGAACTCCAAGATCTAACAGACCACAACATCTCCTCAACACGACCACAAGCAGCCTGCCTCTTCACTTCAAGAACATCATCCGTAAAACAAGCTGAGTATAACTCACTCACTGCCAATCTTTAATTAAATTCTTAAAGCTATCTAAAATTTCATAATGGCCAATATTTATATTTTAATATATAAGTTAATATTTTAAATATGTTCTAAACATTTCTTAATAACCCAACATTGATACAAATATGTGAGTCACGCAATTTTCTTTTTTATATTCTTTTTATATCACAGCCATGCAAAATCTAAAATTATATCTTTTATTCAATATAAGTCAATTATTTGCAACTCTATTTTATTTATAATGAACCTTTCTCCTGGTATTTAATATGGTCTCAACACATAAAAAGACAAATGGTAAGAAGTGGTACTAATAATATATTTCTCATGCTTTTTCTTTCAGGAAATTTATTAAATTAATTTTATTATTCAAATGGTTATTCATAAGTCCGTATGTGGTGAGTTTGGTAATATTTTAAATGAACCCTGAGATATGATGAAAATATAATATAAACTTTTCTAAATCAACTTTTCCTACATTAACTTTCAAATATATCCAATTTTTCTTATTCTCCCCCCACAAAAACACCACAATATATATATATATATATATATATATATATATATATATATATATATATATATATAGATATATATAAATTTTAACGGGGGTCATTTTCGGTGTCTACTAGGTAGGATCGATAAAGATTTGAAGATATTTTTCAAAAATTCCGTCATGAGTCCAACCTCAATAGCTACTTTCCTTCGGAGGAAAGTGCTAAAACACGTTATTTTACAAGATGCTAAGAAACTAAGGTTACCTTGGAATGATCAAGGCTGTAAGTTAGTTACTTCTTTATACTATGTATGCATGAGTCTCAGAAGATTATCATAGGCCACTCAACTAATTTTGCCTATTTTCCGACTCACAAACTTATTTCCTGTGACCATTGAAATGTGTATTGAAATTAATGAAGACATAAATGTATAATTACCCAAATAACGTCTGTGTCGTAATCACTGCAAAACCAAAATTTGTAACCTTCCATCTTACAAATAGCTTCTGCAGCTTTGAAGCAAAACTGTTCTATATCTAGACTGCTTTGATCTACCACAGCACAGCTGACACCTTGTTGAACCTGAAAAAAACAATTTATTATTATACTCACTATTTACATTAGGTACTTCAAATACTTTTCCCATAGTAATAAAATTTATGTTGTTCTCATGCAAATGAGCTCAGAAAAATATTTATAAAAATTAAGCTTACATAACAATATTAAGCAGAATTATACAAATTTATATATATATATATATATATACTTAGATATTAATGAAATACATGGGGGAAAATTAAAACTATGGGAAAAAATGTATGAAAGGAAGTAGACAAATAATGAAAATATCAGACATTTTGTAGTAAAATTTGAAAAAGTAAATAAATTACCAGTTTTTCTGCTTTTTGGTTCGATATCATTTCCATTTGTGCATAAGCTGAACCATGAACAGAGAGAGGCAATGCACAATGGAATCCTGTGCTTATTTCATCATCTGTAACCAAATTAATAATATAATACATCACAGGCGTATATAGAAAATAATTTCGTGGGGCTGGGAGAATTTCGGGGGGGGGGGGGGGCTAAGAGCATTTGGTGGGTATGGAAAACTAACAAGCTAGAACTTGGAATAGTTAGCCAATTAAAACGCTATTACACCCAAAATAAAAATAAAAAATTCTGAACTAAGTGATCTTATTTAATTTATTTTTAAGGTTTTTATGACACATTTTTATCAATTTTGGGGGGCTGCAGCCCCTTCAGCCCCCCCTTATATACACCCATGCAATATATTTATTCTTGAAAAAACTAGCAGGAGCTCCTCCTCTAATAATATTGTGTATTAAAAATTAAGTTATAATCGTGAAGTTTTGAACCTGTGTAGTTTCATGATCAGGCATCTTAAATTAAGTAACGTTAAGGTCTATTATAATTTTGATAATTTCATGTGATCTTACCCAGATTAAACATTTTACTCTCAAATTTCAAAATTACATGAAATTATCAAAATTATAATAGACCTTAACATTACTTAATTTAAGAAGCCTGAAGATGAAACTAAACAGGTTCGAAATGTTGCAATTATAACTTAATGTTTTAAACAATTTTGGGGAGCAACTCCTGCTAGTTATTTCAAGAATACATTGATCCTTTCCCTCCTTCACCTTCAACTTACAATACATTTATTAAAATAAAATCCTCCTTTTTCTTTTCTTTCTACCATCTTTCTCTTATTACAACGCATGAACAGAGTGAGCGACACCTCTTCCTGTTCTGTCTCTCTGTCATGACGTGAGAGGGTTAAGAAATTTCTCAACAGCATTTACTAAGAATATTAAAAAGCTCCTTTCTTAACACTTTCAGGACCAATGACTTCAAAAAAAATTTCCATCATGGTCCAAGTCTTCCTTTTGTATAGTTATTTCAGCAAATATATAAAAAAAAAAGAAAGTGAAGAAACTTTTGAATTTATTTATTTTTAGTGGATTAATTACAAGTATCAAATACCCCACGACAGCGGGCCCACATAATACATCTCTCAGACGCATATGCCACGACGCTGGGCCCGAACGTGTTAAATCCCAATAGTTGATTTTCAGTCAATTTAAATCTATGATAAATATTGTGAGGTAAGATAGAATTATTATGATTTGCTTTACTCCAAAATAACCAATTTATATGGGAATACCTTCAATATCTGTGATAGTTGAAGTAATCTCTTGGTCTATTTCAATGAATCGTCGTGTGAATTTGACAGAACAGCCAGACACGGGCTGATGGCCGAATCCTGAGTTGATCTCTGATCGCATTTCGTCTAGAAACAAACAAACAATGGGAAACATTAATCTTTTCATCTTGTCTCAGCAATCCAAAAGAAATTCTGTTAAAACTTTTCATTTGAAGATGTGAAGGTTGTGTTGGTGAATCGAAAGACAGAACTACATATAACATTGTCATGTTGTTTCATTATTTAAATAATTACCAATGTAGAATAAAGACAGTTGGCTATTGATATATCTGTCTGCTGATCCAAATATATCAATATAAATAATAGACCAATAAATAAGGATTTACTCTTGGTTTCCTACATGCCTGAGGGTATGAACAAGTATGCTCGTGAGCGTGTGCAAGTTAATTTGTGTTGGATGTGTAATCACATCTAAATGCAAATCTGGAGAGTAGTTCTGTGGGTGTACCTGATTATGCCTTTGGGTGTGTACTATAGTTTCCCTAAGGAAAATGATTTATTGAGGCTTATTCAAAATATTAAATGTATTTAGAAAAATAAAAATGCACCAAGACAAGAATTCCCCTACAATATATTTAAATCCATGCAATAAAAGACAAAAATAAATATAAAAACACCTTTTCTTACTAGTTTTTATAATTGAAGAGATTTGAATAAAATATCTGTACAAACTTTGTTGCTAATTGAGCTAACCTGACAGGACAAATGGCTGAGGCTTCACAGGATACACTGTTCTTCCAGGAGAATTGTGGGGTCTGAGTGCTTGGCATCTTCCTTCGACACCTGTCAGAAATCCACCGACTACACTTTCTGTATCACTATCCCAATCTGCTAGTATAGCGCCAATCTAAAATCAACAAATTTATTTATCACTTTAAAATGTTGTATTGTTTTATAAAGTTTAATAAAGGATGTTTATGAAAAATATAAATTCGATTGGGAAAAAGTTGATATTAGAGAACAGAAAAATTATTCTACTAGTGGATAAGTGTGGTTTGTTCCATTTAATGTTGCGTATCCACCACCCACATGCCTACTTGTGGATAGCTAATCGACACCCATCTTCTGTCACATTACAAACCTTTTCAGCTCACACTCATTAGAAAAAGGTTATATTAGAGGAGAACAGAAAAAGTATTCTCTTGTACGTAAGCGGGGCCTGCTATATTTCAATGTTGCATATCAAGTAAGCATGTGAAAGGACAAAGGAGTTGGTGTGAATGAATCTTCTCTTCAGTGAAATAACCTTCCTGGCTAAAATTTCTTTGCTGCTTGTTAACAACTATAGCACCATGCTTCTGATCCAGAATCCTGAGTTCCATCGCTGAACTAAACAAACAGAAGTGCCCTTTCATTTTTTCCAATTGAAGGTGATGAATTAGGCGAGCAACCTGAAGCACATCCAAAGCTAACACCAACTGGCAAACATGCTAACAAAACACTATCCTTCTCGAAGAACAGACAGTCCATGGGAGTCTTGAGTTTGGGAGACGGTGTTGAGGTAAACAGTAGAACCAAACTCACGACAGATTTTTATGGTCAGATGGTCTATCTATAATTCTAACTTTAGCAAATAAAACTGATTTTTTTTTCAAATTGGCTCTCCTAATAACTATTAAATTAAATTCATTATCTATGAAGAGAATGGACAAACCTATAAAAGAAGATTAAGAACTAGGCCTGTCTATGTTATAGCCTATTCAGAACCTGTAACTGCTTTAGGGAAGCAAAAATGACAAAATTTGGAAAAAATTTCATTCTCCAATCGACTAATTATAAAGAAACATGTAGAATATCTACCTTGTGGATAGTATGAATTGTAGGGCCTTCTGATGAAAGAGGGCTATCCTTGGCGTCTGTCGGGAGCTAATATTTTCAACCATATAAATAATTAGGGAAACATAATGTCACCAAATAGAGAAAGCGAGAAGTAGAGAAGAAATAAAGTCCTTACTTGATTTGACTTTTTACTGAAACTAAATTATCAAGAATAGAGATCACAGGCCATGAGGTGCCTGCTAGAGGTTAACCCTCTGTAGTCCCGACCCTTAACGCCATCATCGCAATGCTCGACACACAATAAGAGAAACACTTTTTCACTCAACCGAGTCAAACACTGAACTGAGTGTGTTTATTCTATCATTTTGCATTTTATTATTTAGTAGAGAAATAAAAAGAAGAATTTTCTAATTAATAGAGTAAAACCTTTTTATACACAATCTTATAAGTCTTATAGAGTTTTATTGTTCTCGGTCTACTAGTGTTGAGGGGTGGCTGGTCTGCGCTGTTGGGACTTGGAAGCCGACCTAGAGGATGTGGACGGCCTGGACCAACCGAGCACATCCTCAGCCACAGGCACAGCAGCCAAAGCTTGATGAACCGTAAAAGTATAGATGACAACCCTGGTCTCTGCGGCTGGTGGTTCCACAGTGGGCTTGGGGCACCGTGTGGAGGCTCCCATTCCTACCGTCTCAGTTTTCCCTAGGTACTAGTTATTCCAAATATTTGGTACATAGATCATAGGCACTGATAACGTAGTCGTTGAGCACTTACTTAACAAAAAAAACAAGAAATTAGTGAAGAAACTTCTGTTTTGAATGATTTGCTTCATTACCCCTTAAACTGCGGTTGACTGATGGACAAGTCAAAGACGACTGTGAATGACTGCTGTTCTTTTAAAAAGCTGCAGAGGCTCAACTTCGGACGACTACTACAGAAGTTCTGGCTCTTTAGTATTTAACTGCTGTCGATTGGAAGGCAAGTTCGACCTTGGTGATGCCTTATGGACCATAATAGATGGATTTAAATGTAATTTTACCAAATTCTACAATCATTAAGAGCTTTTATGATTATGTCTCAACCTCCCTGTGTTACTCTATGAACACTCCCTTGGTTTAAAAATTACCACAGCCATACACAACAAAACAGCCGTATACAATTTTTTTTTACGGTGCATCAACTTCTAGGTCATTAGCACCAACATCCCTGGTGCAACGAGGAATTTTCCCAACCGTGAGATGAGAAAATTCCTGTCGCTGGTGGGACTCGAACCCACCATCTCTCGCATGAGGATCTAAGGCGTTAGCCACTACCCCACGGGGAGACCCGAAACAAATTAGTAAGTAATTATTATTAAAAAATTAAAAGTAAGTATTATTATATTAAAACAAAGTCAGTATTTATTATATTATTTATTTATTTAAATTTTAACGTCCATTATAATTAACTAAGAAGTTTAGGACGGGTTATCTATAGGTTACCACCCTTTTCTAGCCAGGATAGGGCTGATGCCTTTTCTTTTTTCTTAAGAAAAGCCACCAGCCCGTAGTGAGAATCGAACCCACGAGCCTAGGCAAGGAGTGTGCCTTAACACTCACAGCCACAGGGTCTCCTTTATTATATTTTTTTTAAAAAAAAAAGTTAATATATATTTCAAATAGCCCATAAAATAACTCTGCCAGGGCCAATTCCAAGCCAATCAAAAATCAAGGATGGAAAGCGTAACCTATTCAGCAGCGGAGGCTCAAATAGTCAGACGGGTTTGCAACAACTCATAAGAACAACTTGTAACATTGCCCGACAGGATATAAATTAAAATTTATAAATCAGGTTTAATCAGGTAGAGCGATGATTTATTTATATATCACTCAAGTATATTTTTGATGAATTGTAAGAAAATATGACTTACAGAACTATCAAAAGATGGAGTTCGATCAGGAGACTTGAGGCATTCATCTATTTCAGTCTTTTCAGCAGTCTTTTGCTTTCCAAACTTCATGCACAGCCGTCTTTTATCTTTATCTGCCAACAACAAAGCAGGAATAATGTAAATAAAGAAGGTTAAATTAAATAATTGTTACAAAAATGTATAAACAATTTTGTTTAATAGAGAATGGAAGAAAAAAGAAACTGAACCTCTAGCATCCTGAGGCCTGATGTTTTCAACATTTTGCTCTTCATCAACTCGAAATTCATACATTTTGTCAGCTAGACATCTCCTTCTGAATAGTTTAAATTTTGGCTCACACTGGTGTTCTTCAGTTTCCATAAAATCGTAAACCTAAAAAACCATCATACAAATTACATACAAAGAATCAACAACAAAAAAAAAAAAAAAAAAAAAAAATAGCAATACATGGTAAAGTAATTTGAGGAAATTATGTTAATGTCCTTAATAACAGAATAGAAATGTAAGTTTGATTCGGCTTAACCTTTTCTGAGGCAAAACATTTCCGTCAAGCAATAGTTTTTTTTTTTTTTGTTTTTTTTTTTTTTTTGTTTGGTGCATCTACTGCTGAGGTCATTAGCACGTCAAGCAATAGTATTCTCAATTTAAGGCAGTGACATGAATATTCAATTCTAATTGCTGCGGGAAGGTTGGTGGGAGATTAGGAAAAGGTATCTTACACACATTCATATTTATCTCTTAACGTTACATAAAATTTATAAAACAAAAAAAAGATAGGTTTGACGAGATTAAATTGTATCTACCTTGTCTGGTTCATCCGGCCTCTTGCATTGGACTTTTCTTGATGTAAAGCTGATCCTACTGGCTTTGTCGGATGTAAACCACTTTTGTTTAGGTCTACTTAATTCAGAGAATACCAATTCAGTTTTTACTTCTTTAAGAAGATTAGAAGCCTAAAACAAAGAAAAATAATTATATTTTAGCATTCCTAGCACAACGACCCACGGAGTGACAAACATTTTACCCAAACTAACACTTAAACAGAGTACAGACAAAGAAATTATCTGGTCAACCCTCACCAATTCACCCTAATATAAATACCCTGATAATACAAACCAGACTCAGTAATACCACAACAGTGGCTTGATAATGATGTACTTTGTATTCATATATTTTACTGTGATTTCTTTTTTAATCACTTCATTTTCTGTAAATATTCACAGTTTCTTTGGATATTTACAATTTTTTCTGTGAATTTATTTATATTAACAGGAACATTTGTGAATAAAATTGTTTTTGTATTATATATTTAACATACATGAATACAAATAAATTTATATTCACGCTTATGAATATGAATTTATATATATATATATATATATATATATATATATATATATATATATATATATCCATATTAACAAATAAGTGAAGTACGAATACATTTGTATTCAATTTAAAAATAAAATTATGCCCAAATCTGAAACCGATTAACCAATAATAATTATTAGCACATTAACTGCCCCTGTAGATCACGAACTCTGACTCTTGTGCCCACTATCCCTTTAGGCAATAGGAGCTGGACAAGTCTGTCGTGTTATGGGCACTGAAAATGTAGAACAATTTCTCAGAAAATTCCAGCGATTTTCTCACAGAGAAAATAAAAAGGAAAATTAATTATTATCATTATAATTTCGGAAGGTTCCATATTCATTTCATGGAAATTTGAAAAAAGTTATCTTCAGTTATCTCCCATTATCTAAATTTCTATTGTGGGTTTTGGATGTTACTTTGTACCCGTAAATCTGCTAAGGGTTTCAATCTTATATACTATACAGAGGGTGCCTGATATATAGAGCATAGATTCAAAATAGTACATGATATGTAATTATACTTACAGGATTGTTAATTTGGAGATGCCTTTCGAGAGCAAGCTTGAAGCAAAGTGGTAGATCGGCCATTTCGTACTTACATCCCTAAAACATAACAATACATAATAATATTTATGCAAGCTTTACACATATTTAATCAATAATACAAATCTCCAATAAAACAGGTGCAAACTCAATAAACAGCTATAGATGAGCAATAATAGGTAGGTAGATGGTGGGAAATAAAATTAAATCTGCAGTGAAAATCTTTCTTGCAATAGAGTTTATCAAATTTTGAATAAATTGACTAGAGTTCGCGCTTTTGACAGACTTATTCCTTTCTAGGCGGAAGATTTGGTACTCGTATAAAGTTTTGGTTAACCCTTAGGCTGCTGGTGATCCAGGTTGCAAGAAATAATAAGGTGCGGGACGGCTTACCTTACGCCAACCCCTCCATACTGACCTTCTTTTTAAAACTGATGTCTGAAATTATTTTGTGTTCACTAAAATATATTCTCTAATTTTTGTATTCGATATATAAAAAAGATACATTAAACAGAATAAAAATATTTTCAATAAAACTAAAAAAGCAAGTAATACGTACAGGATAAGTTCGCTTAGCCGTGCAGCTTGACACTGAGATAAATTCCTTCGGATGAGGTAAAAATCTCCAACAAAATGTCATGGAAGGACCAAGGAATCAATAGGTAACGGGGCAAAAATTCCGACAGGAGCTGGCTTGCTCTGCAAAACTATATTCAAATGTCATGCGGAATAAGTACTAGTTCCAGAAATCAAGGATCAAGGGCAGATGGCTCTCATGCGAGCCACTCAGATAGCTTTGAACAATGAAGCGGTAGAAAGGCAAAGCCACCATACAGGCTTTTAGCACAGAGGGTCCACCCCTCCCTTATCCACTAGAGAGGCTTTTAGCAGTGAAAGGGTTAAAGTGAACCTGCAAGTCTGTATCTATTCAAAATTGCAATCGCTTTATTCCGATTTAGTTGTTTTATGAGAGCGCACTAATCTGTAAGTTCTTAATAGTATTCAGAAAATAAATCAGGAGCAAATTTAAGTACCTTTTTAATTTTTTCTACTAAAAAATTAGTCATTCTACTAGGCCAATTTTCACTAAGAAAGATTGAGTATCCTTCGCTCCTGAGGAAACTATAACTCATCCTGAAACAAAAATAAATGCTCATTAGGACAAACTGTCTTTATTTAATTTAAATTTTAACGTCAATTTATTCCAGAATTTTAGGATGGGTTCTCTATAGGTTACCACCCTTTCCTAGCCAGGTTAGGGCTGATGCCTTTTCCTTTTTCCAAAGAAAAGCCACCACCCCCACTGTGAATTGAACCCACGACATTAGGCACAGAATGACCTCGCCTTAGCATTCACGGCCACCGGGTCCCTCCTGTCTTTATTTAAATATGTAAGTTAAATTCTACATTTAGACTTTAACTCTATAAACTAGTGTATTCATTACCTAATTCTATGGAGATTAGAAAGTAAAAGCATCATAAACATTCTTTATTCCACAATTTCTAAACTCTGCAACCTAGTTCTTAACAAGATTTTCTCCTGGGCTGAGATGTCATCCAAACTCTTATAGAATACGAAGCGTATAGCCATTTTTTAAGCTGAGCAACTGTTTCATTTTTATGAAAATTTCTATCTAAATTTTATAATTTAGTTTATTTTTAAAGCACATCCTACTCTTTAGTTACTCGTACTAGATGACATTCACCAAGTTTTGTTACAATAAAACAGAATTGAGAAAATTAGTAATTTGGTTTCTGGGGGAATAAACCCCCCTTTCAATGGACCAATTTGAACTTTTTATAAGGGAATTGGTTAAAACGTATCCCACTACACAAGCAAACTTCTGAATGATTAAAATGAAGAGAGAGGTATTATATATCGCATTTATTCATCACACAAAATGTTGGTAATGTTTAAATAGCCAAAATTACATAATTTTTAATATTAATACAAAGAGAACTGATCTTATTGCTTACTTACCTATTCACAATAGGGAGAGAAATAATATTGCCTTTTGAATTGGGAGGTTTTGTAGGAGTATTCTGATCAAGCCTAAAAGATATGACATGAAGGAAGGCTCCAGTATTAACAAGTATTTCCGAGTCTGATGCCATGCAAGTATGTGGATCGAAAGTATTGACATGAGGAACGGAGAAATGAGTATGTAACGTTAGACCGTGACGTAAACACGTCAAGCCAACAGAGGAGTCCCAGTTTGCAGCCATTTCTGAAACAGAATCCTTATCACAGTGATATGATAATATTAAAGCCTTTAAGAAATTAAGGAATCGTCAAGACATAATTTCTCTAAATAAGCAATGATTGTAATATAATATGGACTGCCATTTTTTAAGTTCATTATTTCCTTTTGTTTTAGGGTTCAGATATTGGATTCTCTTCTCCTTATAAGGGTTTGATCTTTATGATGCTAAAATAAGGTTGTAACCCTCTATATAAAAAAAAATTATAACTAGCTAACTAAATTTAATAATGCTATAACTACAAATTGTATTAATGACATATATAATAACAATGTTGTCGGTTTTCAAGTTAAACAATAAGCCCGCCAATCTATATTAGCCCAACACAATGTTTTTACATATTTTCCTCTATTTCTCAGTGTTTTAGCATGATCAATCAATTAACTTTTTAATCGCAAGATACAATAAAATTTCCATTAATTGCTGTTTACAATTAATTTGAATAGTTAATAAACAACTTATTTGTAATTGATTTAATTACAATTAATTTAAATGTTAATTATAATTAAATTAATTGTTTCATTAGTACAATTAATGGACAACACTCACACAATGATATATTCTGTTTAGAGGATTTTTTTTTCTTCTTATTATTATAGCATAGAACATGCTTTAGCCTCAACTTAAGTGCTTGAAAACATTGGGCAAGTGGAATGCCAAAAATTAGCGCGCTCATAACCTGCCCGCAGCCGACCCCTTTAAGCAGAAGTGAGAATGAGCAAATAGGAACAAAATAGCTAAAAATGAGTGGGCAGAAACTCAAAGGATCAGGGGCAGAGTTGTTTCTTTTTTTTTTTTCCTAGTGCTAATTTTTTTTTTCTTGCGATAATTTATATACATATACTTTAATTTTAAATACATTAATAACAACACAAGTCGACACTGATTTGGAACACAGAAGTGAACCACCATTTTTGGGGTTTTCGGGTGTGCTGAATCCGAATCTGACATTTGTAGTTTCCCTACATGTCAAGTTTTTAAAATATAGGGCTTTTAAGTTGTTTTTTACAATACTAAATCTTAAAATTTGCTCTGTATTTTTTTGGCGTTCTGGTTTCTATAATTTTTAATACTTTTTGAGGTGGAGAATACAAAGGTGGAGAATCAGCCTGTTTCTCCCGTACAGGATACTATTTTTTTACCAACTCATTTTTGTAATTTTGAAAATTCTAATAGCTGTTTCGCGAAGGAAATTTAATGGAGAATCCAAATTCGCAATTCGATTTTTCCTACCAATTTTATGTTTTGTAAAAAATTCATTTAAAGTTGTGAAAAATGGGCATTTTACAACATTTTTGCATGTCTTTTTACACAAACGAACCAACTTATCAGAAATCCAACTTCATATTCGTATACTCCATCCCAAAAAGCATTAAAAATTATAGAAACCAGAATGCCAAAAAAATGTCTGTAGACAGAGCAAATTTTAAGGTTCAATATTATAAAAAACAACTTAAAAGCCCTATATTATAAAAACTTGATGTACAAGGAAAAAACTTATGTGAGATTCGGGTTCAGCACACCAGAAAACCCCCGAAATGGCGGATCACTTCCGTGTTACTTCCAAAAAGTCAAAATGTGTTGACTTGTGTAATTAATCAATTGTTAATCGAGAGAATTCACAATTGTTAAACATTGCAGTGTGTTAGGTGTGATGATTGAACATCCTTTAATATGATGAGAATGTCACGCAGTTCCGTTGTAAGTATGTGGTTAGGAGTGAGTTTTTGGCTGTATACTTCATCTTGCAAGGTGATTATAGTAAATGCTAAATAAGATAGCCACATGAGAGTTCAGCTCTTCAAATCCATTACATATTAAATAAAAAAAATATCATTTCCTGTATGAAAGAGGAAGCTTACCTTCTTCATCAAATGAAGCAGCAACAGACAAACAATCAGTACAGCCATTGAGAGTAGGAACTGTGGTAACGGTGATGTACGTTGTCGAGCGATATTCACACTCAGTGCCCCAACCATCAGAGTTGTCAGGTCTAATTCATTGAAAAAAAAATAAATAAATAAAATAAATAAATAAAAATAAAATCTATCAAAAATGTATTAAAATTATTTATTTTTTTGATTATGTTAGTAGAATATAACTGACCCATGGCAAAATCCATAGACGAGCAACCTATCGTTGTTATTGGCCCATTGGCAAATTCCAATGGTAAGAAGTTCAGTAACAGTACAGCTGTCAAAAAGCTGTACTTCAGCTACTTTTGCAGCATTCCGACCAGGTATAAATTCCCAGAAATGTAAACGATACCTGCAACAAATAAACTTAAAATAAAGAAAGAACACTTTATTAGAATTAAAGTGAGGCTGCCCAAATTAATGGAATTGCTATGCAATACAGCTGGACAATCAATCCACGGATAACTGTCTACCCAGTTTTTTTTTATTTTAGAGAGTGGGTTACGTCTGGGGATTAGAAAATTGTTCAAATTCCTTTAGTATTGTCATACATGGTGATGATCTATATAATTTTTCACCTTAATTGTTTAGCCATAAATATGGTGGGTTACTCAATGAACAAATTATAATTCCATATGCCTACATACTATATATATAGTACTAGCTGTTACCCAGTGTGCCATGGAACACCTACTTTCTGTCTATGACTCTCCCCGTATCAAGATCTACTTGATACCTAGTTGTCCATACCCAGTTACGAAAATCGGTCAAACGATGTGAATTTGTTTTAGTTCATAATAATGCCGGCAGAGGCCAGCACAACAGCACTTCGTCTAACAGCCGACAGAGGCCAGTAGCAGAGCCTGCTGTCAATTCAAAATAGCCGTCACAATCTGAATGGTTCAGTGTAGCCAATTTTTCTTAAACAAAACGTTTGACTTTTTGACCAAATTTTGAAATTTGACTATTTTGACCAAAAGAGATGTTACCACATCGACGACTCGCTAATGAACAGGGATGAGGAAGAAATTTTGGCGGCTTCACGAATGAAGTCACAGCCCTCTAGACTAAAATAGTCCAATTGTCTCCTGTTTTCAAAACCATATCTTTCTATGGAACAGTTTTATATATATTTTAATTGTTTACATTAATAAAAAAAATAAAGTAAAGTAAGTTATTATTATTAATTTACTTATTTTGTTTTATTTATTTTCTTGAATTCTCATGTTAGAATGTTTGTTCTACACAATTATAATACTCTTTAAATTATTTTGTTTTCAAGCATGAGATACTCCTTTTTAGAAGGATTAGATAGTCTGGGATCTGTCGTATTTGAATAAAATTACATTTTGGAGCAAAATGAGTTACATATTATAAAATGAAGTTTCATTGAATATAAGACCAAACTCAGACTATCTAAACCTTTTCAATTTCAACAATCTCTTCTCAATATTCTTTTTTATTTTCTAACATAATTCTAAACATTTTTTTCAATAATCAATTTTGTTTTTTTGTCTGAGTGTTTAACAGCGTATCAACACTTGGGCTATTAACGCTGGGCTGTCTATAGGTTGCCACCCTTTTATAATGCCAACAGCACGTGATCGGTCACCCATTTAGGTACTGGCTGACGTTGCTTAACTTCGGTGATCAACGGGAACCGGTGCATTCAACGTGGCTATGAAATTTGACTATTTTGACCTAGCCTAGGAGATTTCTTGTATGAAGACCTACCTGTGTGCCAAGTTTGGTCAAAATCAGTCAAACGGTGTAGATATGTATAAGGAACAAACAAACAAACAAAAAACAGACAGACACGTGATTTTTATATATATAGATTAAATTAAAATTAACTATTTATATCTATATATATAAAAATCACGTGTTCTGTCTGTTTTTCTGTTTGTTTGTTCCTTATACAAATCCACATCGTTTGACTGATATTGACCAAACTTCGCACATAGATACGTCTTGATCCGGGAAATCTCGTAGTCTAGCTCAAAATCTTCTAGGATTCACAGTTCGGGAGTTACGCCTTCGAAAATGTCATTTATGAAGGAGTAAATTCTCCGAAATAGCCATTTTCTTCCAGTGTTGCAACTTTTTCAAAGAAGAACGGCAATATAGATGGAAATTAGCAAGCCAACAAAACTCTTTTTTTTTTTTTTAAGTTTTACTTTCTTTTTGTTTTTGTTTTACTTTTTTTAAGTTATACTTATTTTTAAAGTTTTATTTTAACTTCTTTTAAAGTTTTACCTATTCTCAAAATAGCCTTATATTCTCAGAATTTGGAGAAAAATCATATTTCTGTTTAAGAAGTATATATCAAGTAAGGCAACACTGGGCTCCTAGATGTTATTCAGTTTTGCGACAGAATTAAGCTTGCAAATACATTTAAACGGTTTAAGTTTTTAACAAATCTTTTTTGAAACATTTCGTTAAAACTATGTTTTAAATCATTTCAGTTTTAACCTTTGTTTGTTTAATTACAAATTACAATTTAAATTACATTACGTTTGCAAACGTGTGTATCAAACTTTTTTAACTTTGAACTTTTTTAAGTTAGAACATTTTTTAAGTCTACCTTTTAGCCTTTTAAGTCTATCTTAAAGTAATAAAAAGTAAATATATCGTATAACATAAATTTATTTCTGTAGGACAACACTGGGCTTAGAAGCCATTTTTCTTTTGCTATAAAACATTTACATTTTAAGCTTGAACATTTTTTCTTTTTTTAGCCTTAGTGTTTATATCTAACATTCATACATCTAACTTTTTAAGTTTCATGAAACTTTTTTAAGTGTCTGCAAACTTTTTAAGTTTTCAAACGTGCGTTAATCAAACTTCATAAAGTTTGCAAAAGTATCTGTATCAAACTTTTTTAAGTTTGGTGTTTTCATTTATCTTATAACCATGTAAGTCAAGTAAGTAGAACTATAAGTTTAACTTCCATTCCCTTTGTTTACTATTTTTTTTACTATGCTATTTTATTGCTTATTAAAAACTATGCCTTTAATAATTAATTTATGCCTCCGTTTTATCACATGCATTTGCTTAGTAAAAGCTTGCAAATACATTTAAACGGTTTATGTTTTTAACAAATCTTTTTTGAAACATTTCGTTAAAACTGTGTTTTAAAACATTTCAGTTTTAACCTTTGTTTGTCTATTTTCATCTTTTAGTTATGCCATACATGGTGTTAATATAGAATATAGAAGTGTTTAATTGCTTGGAAAATTAACCAATAAGAGAATTAAAATTATGAGATGTGACAATGGTAAGGAATATTTAAATAGTATGATTTATGCTTTTACAAAGAATAAGAGTATCTAAATTTATCCATGCCCTCATACATTCACAAATTAAAGAGAACTGCTGACCAATTTTTTAGAACAATTATGAATATATGTCATTGTTTACTGGCAGAATCTATTGTTGTAAAAAAGTTTTGGCCTAAAATTGTTTGTGGAGCAACTTATTTGAAAAATCGCACTTTAGCTAAAACCATTGAGCATAAAACATCCTGTAAAATATATTTGGAAAGAAACCAGATGTTTCTAAGTTACGTTTATATGGTAGTAAAGTTGTTTTTAAGAAACCAGAACAAATAACTACTTTTAAATGGGGTAAGAAGGTGAATATTTGCATTTTAATCCGTTATAGTGAAGCTCGGGAGTACTTTTGAATAATAAAATCATAGTCACTATGCATGTTGATGATGATGATTAGTTAATAGTTAGGTTAGTGGGAACTGATGAAAAATTTTAATGAAGAAAAGGAACCGGACTTGATTAATTTTTAGATGAAAGCCTTGGATAAATACAAATGTATAGTTTTAAACAAAATAATACTTGGGATTTAGTTGAAAATAAGAAAGTTGTAAATGCAAAATGTTTACCAGTTGGACATAGCAACTGTATTCTTAAATGGTAAAATCAATTCAGAAGTGTATATTTGAGGAGATTGGTATCAAAGTTGGACAACTCCATTTTTTTTCAATTGAAAAAAATGGAGTTGTCTAACATTTGAGTCAAATGAATATATTGGAGACATGCTTACAAACTCATTGTGTAAAGAAACATTTGAGAAATTCAGAAATATGTTAAATTTGATATTTTATATTTCATATATTGTTCATACTTCCTGCCTTAGGGAGGAACATTTTTGTCGGTTATACAATTTATAATGTAAAGTGATGTACATCTTGCTGTTTGTGTGTGTAATAAATGAATATGAACTTGACATGCTTTTATGAATCTCCCACACTTTTACTACTTTTAAATAATTTCTTATCTCAACAATTTTAATTATAAAAAGGCACATTTAATTTTAAAAAATATGGTAGTAATACCCATTATGAATAACTTCCAGAAGGAATCAATTACATTCTCTTCTAGATTTGTACCAAAAATATATACTTTATTATCATAAATTATTCCTCCAAGCCCTCAATCTTAGAACCTTTAAAAAAATATGTTCCATTAAGGAGAAGGCAGCAACCATGGAGTTTTATATCATTTTTATTGTTTCATAACGTTTTGTCCATCGCAAGCCTTACTTAATTTCACTTTTAATATTTAAATTTATATCATTTTAATTTGCTGTCATGGAATTGTCTTTAAACCATTTCCTTCTTATTAAAATGAATTCTTTTATTTATCCCCCCCCCCAGGTGAATTGAATTTTCCATGCAATTTTCTATTAATCTAAATATGCCAAGCCTCTTTATTATTGACATATTTACACCCAGCAGTTTTATTATATTTTTATATCTGCTTTCTTTTGTCTGAGATATTTATATCCTCTGACTACTCCATTATTTAAATACGCTTGCAATTTGAGCACAATATTGTTGCAAAATCAAAAAAAAAAAGGACCCTAAGTGCCAGATACTATAGAGGAATCTGATTCATGACTGTACAGCACACTAGGGAGAAAGTGTGGTCAGTACTATGCTCCAGCCACCTGATTTTCCCCTAGGCTGCTTCGACACCTCAAGCCATTAGCACCCAGGGTATCCATTGGTAAATTTATTAAAGGCTGGGTTGGCCTAGGGACTGCCAGTGAGGCCAAAATCAACCCAAGAACGAAGACATTAGAAGAAAAAATCTTTATTGTTTGCTCGAGATTCGATCTCAGGTGCTCCAGTTTATTAGTCCAGTGCTCTACCACTGAGCTAACCTCGACCCCTCGCCAAATCAAATTAATCCCCCATTAATTTATTTAGTATAAGTCCTTATTGAAATTCCCAAATAGCTTTAATTCATTGTTGTCTATAGCTGCAACAAAAATATCTAAATTTGTTTTTCATAGATACCCCTATTTCCTATGACAAAAGGGCTATCCTTAAAGAAGAGCTCATAAACCTTAAGATTTGAAAGAGAAGCTTTAATATAACGGAAAATGTCAACAACAAAATGTGAGTTTATTTGGAACAAAAAGTTTTTAATACTTTCCTTTTGACTCAATTAACATAAATCCTGCATCAATTACTTTTTCAATCATAGAAAGAAAAACCTTAGTTACAGATTATTACATGAAAAGGTATAGAACATAATATATTAATATTATATTTAAAAAAACAAAAACAATACAAATAAAGAATAGTTTCAGTTATACTAGATTAAAACTTATAACTAAGTAAGTATAACCTTAATTAAATGCTTCATTTTGTTGCTATTTTTTAATATATATTTATATATGGACCACACATTATTTTCTTTAAAAAATTATACACAGGTAGTTTGGTTAGGATTTTCTTTAAAGTGGTACTACAATTACATGATTCCAGTATACTTTTTAAAATAAGGGTTAATTTATTTTCCACCCCACATTGAGTGAAAATTTGAAAAATAATTTTTTTAACTGAGCTCTCAACTTATAAACTTACTTTCTCATAATTTGAACAAGTGTCATATAATCATTCATTTTAATATATAATATAAAGTAGGAGTACCATGACATGCTGGGTAACAGGTATTTAATATGAAACATGTGTAGCATGCCAAACCCGGTAACACCTATTTAATATAAAGTAGGTGTAGCATGGCACACCGGGTAACAGCTAGTTTATAACTAAAAAGTACGGGGTAGTTTAATTTATTTAGTTGAATATTGAAAAATGGGTTCTCTTATTTTATTCTTTGGATCCCAGGGTCATAACGGGTTCGGACAAATTAAATTGTGATTATAAAATTTATTGCAACGTGAAATGTAAATTTAAACTACTATGAAGAAAAATAGAATTCTAATATAAAACAATTTACATAACGTAGGTTTGAAAATAAAGCAGTAGTTCGACATAGACGTCCTGTAAAATGCTCCAAAAGGTAGATTCTCCACAAGACAAATAAGAAGCACACTGGAGAGACAATGTTTTTATCGGCAACCAGTCTAAAATCAACTGAAACTCTTCTCTAACGGAAGCCAGATTATGAAGAGGTTTCCTTCTCAGCAACTAGGTGAAGAAGAGCTGCTTCCCTTACGGGAGCCCAACAATGAAGAGATGTTACCACATCGACGACTCGCTAATGAACAGGGATGAGGAAGAAATTTTGGCGGCTTCACGAATGAAGTCACAGCCTTGTAGACTAAAATAGTCCAATTGTCTCCTGTTTTCAAAACCATATCTTTCTATGGAACAGTTTTATATATATTTTAATTGTTTACATTAATAAAAAAAATAAAGTAAAGTAAGTTATTATTATTAATTTACTTATTTTGTTTTATTTATTTTCTTGAATGCTCATGTTAGAATGTTTGTTCTACACAATTATAATACTCTTTAAATTATTTTGTTTTCAAGCATGAGATACTCCTTTTTAGAAGGATTAGATAGTCCGGGATCTGTCGTATTTGAATAAAATTACATTTTGGAGCAAAATGAGCTACATATTATAAAATGAAGTTTCATTGAATATAAGACCAAACTCAGACTATCTAAACCTTTTCAATTTCAACAATCTCTTCTCAATATTCTTTTTTATTTTCTAACATAATTCTAAACATTTTTTTCAATAATCAATTTTGTTTTTTTGTCTGAGTGTTTAACAGCGTATCAACACTTGGGCTATTAACGCTGGGCTGTCTATAGGTTGCCACCCTTTTATAATGCCAACAGCATGTGATCGGTCACCCATTTAGGTACTGACCGACGTTGCTTAATTTCAGTGATCAACGGGAACCGGTGCATTCAACGTGGCTATGACCGTTGGTAATCAATTTTGTTTCTCATAATTTTTTCACTGTTATTGTCAATAATCCTTTAGCTTATATTAAGTGAAAAGTGGACTAAAATAGTCCAATTGTCTCCTGTTTTCAAAACCATATCTTTCTATGGAACAGTTTTATATATATTTTAATTGTTTACATTAATAAAAAAAATAAAGTAAAGTAAGTTATTATTATTAATTTACTTATTTTGTTTTATTTATTTTCTTGAATGCTCATGTTAGAATGTTTGTTCTACACAATTATAATACTCTTTAAATTATTTTGTTTTCAAGCATGAGATACTCCTTTTTAGAAGGATTAGATAGTCCGGGATCTGTCGTATTTGAATAAAATTACATTTTGGAGCAAAATGAGCTACATATTATAAAATGAAGTTTCATTGAATATAAGACCAAACTCAGACTATCTAAACCTTTTCAATTTCAACAATCTTTTCTCAATATTCTTTTTTATTTTCTAACATAATTCTAAACATTTTTTTCAATAATCAATTTTGTTTTTTTGTCTGAGTGTTTAACAGCGTATCAACACTTGGGCTATTAACGCTGGGCTGTCTATAGGTTGCCACCCTTTTATAATGCCAACAGCACGTGATCGGTCACCCATTTAGGTACTGACCGACGTTGCTTAATTTCAGTGATCAACGGGAACCGGTGCATTCAACGTGGCTATGACCGTTGGCAATCAATTTTGTTTCTCATAATTTTTTCACTGTTATTGTCAATAATCCTTTAGCTTATATTAAGTGGATTATTTTGCAATTCGTTCAATTTTTTTAATGTTTTTTTATATTTTTGGCATTCTCAGAATTTGTTCTCTTTTAACCAGCTTTGTTTTCTACGCTTTTCGATTTTGTTTATTACATATTTGAATAATTGTAGCAGTTTAATATGTGTATAGTATGCATGTATTGAGCGAAACACTTATAAACTTATAGTTGCAGATGCTTATAAATAAACATTAATACAAAACTCTGAGAAAGAAATATGAACTTCCCAAGGAAAATTGATAAAAAAGGTGAAAATATCGACTACAGTTCATAATTATTACAAAAATACATAAAATAGCTGTGATCTTTTTAAATTTTTATTTTAGTCTTAATTGAATATAAAATGAAACAAAATCACAAACCTGTAGATCATATTTGGTGAATAATCTGAAGAGGTATCTACGCAGTAGGTGTATGTTAGTAATAATTGTCCACATCTTGTTACACCCATTAAGATATGGCTGGAAAGAAATATTAAAGTCAGTATATTTTGTATATTCTTAAATTTCACATCTACAAAAGAAATCATGTACGTAATGTACACTGTCATTAAGGGGTAATACTACCTTAATATTTTTTTCTTACCAATTTTATTTTTAATGAGCTTAAATGCTTCCAAATTAATCTTATTAATATCGAAGATTGGTTATGTGGTGGACAAATTTTTAAATGTGTCTTCACACTCACTGCAACCTGTCCTCCTTCAATAAATTCCATGTACATTAAACTTAAAGTAGTTTTTCTCAAAACAATCCTTTTCATAACGGGCGATGGGCTAGCCTTTCAATTTTCACCCGATCAACTTCAAATATTAACTGCTTCTTTCTAATGATATTTCCTAGTAAAGTATGTAGGATTGTTTCGATTCATTGAATTATAACAATTTTATGACTGACATTCAACGATTATTTAAATAGAAAATAAAGAATTGTTCATAATTTTCGAACAAATTAAATAATTTCTTAAAATCTTACGTACTTTACTATATTTTATCTTATTTCAAAATAATTTTAGTTTTTTGTTCTAGATTAAAAATTGCCGCCTGCAGATTATTGCCCGTCAAAAGAGGGTTTCCATTCGTCAGACATAGCACCGCCATTTTGTTTTGGAAGAATTAATCTTCTTTTTCTTTTTTTTTGGATACTTTAACATCCCATATAAAACTTTAGACATAAAGAATTGAAAAATATTTATTTATTTGTTATTCATAAATTGGAGAAAATGACAAATTTTGATCACCGCTTAAGTATTACCCCTTAAGACTGCAAGATTTCCAATAGCAATCAATACAGCCTCTCCCTCGCCAAGAAGGAGACAACTCCTTCTCCCTTATGATCACTGCCTGAAGCCCCTACCTCGCCAAGAGGAGCCTACTCCCCCCATCATTCCATAGAATTCATTTTCACTCCAATAATTTATTTTTCTCTGACATATCCCCATCTCAATTCAAAACCCTGTTCCAAATCCCTAGCCTGGGCTAGCGTGCTCACTAACTTTTTACTTCCGGTCACTCTGTCTTACCTCATCCACATTTATTATTTGTTAGTAAAACAGTATATTTTCCCTACTTCGTTAAAGAAATTAACAAAAGCCCTTGTTAATTTCTTTAACAAAATTACTAATATTATTTAGGGCAGGATTTGACTTCCTTTCAATCTCTATCCTCTCCAATCATACTAAACAAATTCAATGACTTGTCCAATCCCAGAACCTCGCCTAAATCCTCTTCAATCTGTCTCTTGACCGGACCATTCCATCCAATCCGCTCTCCAAAAAGTGCTTATGACCTACAAACAGCTCTCAAAAGAATTTCCATCTTTATCCTAGATTTGACTTGAGCCTTTGATACCATTGACTTCAACATATTCCTTCCCTAATTCCAATCTTTCTCCTTTTGTATCAACACTGCACTCGCCTGGTTTCAATCCTCTATTTCTAACCAATCTCAATCCGTTGTTATACGCAACAAACCACACTCGTCCCCCTTTCCCTGGCTGTGGGGTGAGTCACGGACCCGCCCAGTCTCCAATGCTGTTTGTTGCTTTTATAAATGATCTCTTTCCCTCTATCCTACTTGGCAACTTCCTTATGCTGATGATTCACAAATCTACCTGTCCCTTCCTAACTCTAAGCTAGCTAAGGTGGTAAAGAAGATAAAAAAGACTTGGACAGACCGATAGATTATGCTAAGATCTACAAACGGTCTTTCGGGATGAACACGAAATAGTCCAAGAAAATACTGCTAGGCTCAGCTCACCTCCTAAAATCTCTCTCTATCTCACCCTTCTTTTAGTTAGGCTTTTATTAATTTCTATTATGTGACAAGCCCAGTGATAAGGTGTGTGCACTCCACGCCTAAGGTTTGTTTGAATCACACTAGAAAGGATGGTTTTTTTCTTCAAAAAAATTAAAATACTTGAGCTTTTTCGTGGCTACAAATAGAAGGTAAGCTGTAGAAAATCCATTCCAAAAATTTGTTACGTATAAGTGGGCTTTAAAATTTAAATCAATCAACGTATTTTTTTTGTTATTCCTAAGGTACAAATGTCGCAGAATAAGGTGTATTATTCATTCATCCATCTATTTTCAAAGGAGCGTCCTTTATTCATCTTCTCAAAATGCTTTATTTGTTATTGTGGTTCTCCACAGGGGCTTACTGTAATTTAATATTTTGTCTATCTTGTTCAGAGAAACCAGGGTAATTACTCAGTTTATTCCTAAGTACACAAACTATATTTCCTTATCGAAAATAATCTGTCTCCAGGCTAAGCCCCCTAAATGCTAAAACATTTATGAAAAATGAGAGAAAACTAACAGTGTTAAATTTATGACCTAACATTTATTTTTATATAATGGCCTAACATTTATGACCTAACATTTATTTTTATATAAATATAAAATTATATAATGGAACATGTATATAATATGAAGCTGGAAGTTTCAAAAACTAAAGCTCACCCAGCCTTTAATTCATTTAATGAGCACCTGGAAAGGGGAAAATATGCTAACCACACTATCTCCCTAGTGTGCCTTATGGTCAAGAACCAGATACCTCTACAGTATCTGCCCCTCTGGGCCCTCATGGCCTGTTACCGGACTGATATATATAAAAACCATTTCAGGCTTCTTTCTTTTTTCATTTAATAAAATCAGAATATCTATTGTACTACAAATGATTTTTCTTTCCTCTGGTAAAAAGTATAAATGTCCCCTTGATCACTTTGGAAAAGTTTAGTAGGATTCAAATGAGCTTTACTACTTTTCATGAATGTTGGTAACTCTATTTTATTTCCTCATTATAGCAACCAGCGAAATCTTTTTTGTCATAACTTCTCTGCTAGAGAAGAGAAATAATAGTTTTAGAAGGGCGTACTCTCCTAATGGGTTGTTTTTGGGTCTTTCTAAGTATGGAAAACCTCTTAGAAAATACTTTGTTTTTACATCTGCCAGTACCCAAAGTTTTATCAAGTTTATTTGGCATTATATGCCAATATATTATATTGGTTAAACCAATACCTACAATTCATAGGGTACAACTGTTGTTCTACTGTAAGACGTTCTTTAGGATGAAAACAGGCCTTCAAATTCATAATAAAAAGGCATCAAATCTCTGAAGTAAGAGAAAATTTACCCTCCATATAATCTGAGGGCTGTTAGACAAAGAAGAATTGTACTGGAGGGGATAATCCATGAAAAATGTGCTACCTGCCTAGGGACCTTACAACAAGTCAAAAAGCGAAAATATTCACTCCAATAATAGCATAAAATACTTGAAATGAATTTTAAACAAGCCTAAAATATATACATGGATCTGTGGACCTACAATAGCCCTTGTACATAAATAATATATATAATAAATTATATTGTAGCTCAGGTTGCAAAAAGGAAATTTAAAAAAAAAATTAAATTCATATTTAATGTATAATTTCCAGAATAGATGAAGAAAGCCAAGCAATTCAAGAAAACTTCTATGTGCTTTTACAGCAGAAAAATATAAATAAACATAACGTATGTTTCCCTGGACACAACCTCCTTCTTAACTTGTGCTGATACGTTAGGAATGCACTACCACAAACAACTATTAGCTCAAAGCGCTACCATTTAACATTTAGCTCAAAGAATAAACAAACTTTCAGGTGTGTATGCCAATTCAAAAAATAAAGAAAATGTGTAAATATGCTTTTGATTAAAACTAACTTTACAACCATTAGGATTACTTTATAAGAAGAAAATAACAAACTTTCAGGAATGCATGTAAATTTTTAAAAATTTAAGAAAATACATAAATATTCTTTCAATTAAAATTAGTTTTAAAAGCATTAGGATTACTTTCTGAGAAGAAAATAACAAACTTTCTGGCATGTATGACAATTGGAATAATTTATAACTGTGCTTGTAATAAAAAGTAGATTTACAAGTATTAGTAACATGAATATTCTGTTTTCTTTTTTGGATAGTAATGAATATTTACAAAATGAAACAAATTACACATGTGACAAAGAAAACTGTCGAAGATGATGTGAAACAATGAACGATTTTTTTGTAGATGCCAAATTAGTGGATGTAAAAGAAACCCGAAGAATGGACAATTTGACAGATAGTCTAGGAAAAGCGCACATAGTCTAGAAATGATATCCTTTTATCCAATTGATTCTAAGGAAACAGAAAAATCCCCTGGCTTCTCACAAGTGAATTATGCTTTAATTTAACTGCTTATACATTTACAAACAAATACAAAATATACTTATTTCAGTAATACTTACTTTTCAAGTTTAGGCATTGTATCTGAAAGCCTGAATATAAGCCTTCGGGGAATGGAACTAAAAAGTTGCTTGGCTGGTTCATAATTGAGAGGTACGCCTCGTACAAACTGACCATAAACCTGACAAAAATTGAGAAATTTAAATTTTTGAACTATACTTGGAAGGTTATTTTGCTACAATAAACATATTCCGTAAAGCTTACCTCTCTGTTGTAGAGTTTTTGCAATAAATGTTGCTTCAAATACTTTGGTTGATTCATTTCTAATATGTTATAAGACTTGATACATCTTAGAGCAAAACACACCTGCAATTATTTCAAGACAAACATCTCGACAGTCACTGTTATACCTACTGAGATGGCGTCTGGCCCTTGATAGAAATTTCACAAAAATCAGTAATCAATCAGTCGTTAGAATGTCAAATCAATGCCGAATTTCAGTATACAATATTGTAATATATAATGAAGACTCTAGAGTTCCCTTTAAAATTTCTATAATGATAAAGTAATATCTACAAAAAAAAAACTGAAGTATAAACTGACCGCCCCCCCATCCACCCACACAACAATTCCAAACGTCAATTTCCTTTATACGAATTTAAATCTGAATAAGGTCTTTCTACTTCAACTCCCCAAAATACTTGGTTAAATTCCTTTTTTAATGGTATAACATCCAGCTGATTTATTAAAAATTCCTTAATCTGACTTTTTTCTTCTAATACAACTTCAATTTCTTCATAATTATAAATAAATGTATTCCTTGTCTGAAAAGTAGAACACTATTTCTATAAAGAAAAATATAAAATTAACTTTCTTTGTCACATAAACTGCATATCTATAGTAAAGCAAGGATTATGACAACAGAAAAAAAAACTATGGAATAAATACAATTTGGTTTAAAAACGGGGTACATCAATATCGATTACTTTTTTGGAACTGAAAAATCAATCAGAACGAAGAAGAAAAGCATTATTCGTGATAAATAAAAGTTGCTGCCTAAAAATATTGGGTTGCTTTATAGAGAGTTTGCTGTTCCTTTGAAAATTCATTTGTTTAATGTTGGATATGTATATTTTTATCAGAATATGGAGGAAAAGTAATTTAGTAATTCTATCTTTAAATTTGAAGTAACAAATTTGTAAGGGGGGCGGGATTTTGATTTTATTAAATTTGCCAGATGACCTGTAAACTGCAATGACCTTCCGAAAGAATGATTAGCAGCTGTTCAGTTTCCATAAACATGATTGCTGAGAATTGGGTTGGCCCCCCACTACATGGCCGTATATAGAAAATAATTTCGGGAGGGGCTGGGAAAATTTCGGGGAGGGGCTGAGACCATTTCCGGGGTATGGAATATTAAAAATTTAGAGCTTGGAATAGTTTTAGGCAACTAAAACGCTATTACACGTAAAATAAAATATTTTTTATGAACTAAGTGATCTTATTCAATTTCGGAGGGGGGCTGCAGCCCCCTCAGTCCCGCCTTATATACGCACATGTCCCACTAACAGCAAACTGATGGACCCTTCAAGGGAAGACTCGCTTAGAAAAAGTGTACCTACTCTACCATCAAACACTCATAATTGTACATGGAAAGTGGAAAAGAGCATGCACTGGCAAAGGAAGCCAGCCATTTGGTTTTGTAAATTTTCTTTAGGGAATCAATAAGAATTGATTCCGCGAGGAAAGCTAGCTTGTTCTTACCGCAGCGGTTTCGACACTTTTTGCACCTGCGCCCCCCCTTTTTATATAAAACTTTTTGCGCCCCCCTCATTTTTCATGGCTATCTAATTTCATAAATACATGCTAATTTACTCTTGATTACTTACATAATATATTTAATGGGCTGCAAAATAATATACCTAATATACAACAAATATTTATTAAGAGGAAAAAAAATCGTACAAAAATACAACAACTAGAATACAGGTTATAATTAATAAAGCATAATTATGTGTTATTAATCGATTAATTATTAAAACAAAAATCAAATTAAATTTAATTATTTTATTAATATTTATTAATGTTGTGATGGATGAACTTGTTTTTCAGCACACATTTTTTCAAACCGAGGTATCATTGTAGATATCGCTGTTCTCCGTTCCTTTTCAATCAGACGTGATCGATACTTCGTCTTCAAAACAGCAACTGCAGAAAACCCCGTTTCACATAAGTACGTTCTTACAAATGGTAATAAAATTTCCAAAGCTTTGTTTGTTAAAACTGGATAATCTTTTTTCACCCGGAGCCAAAACTTAACAATATCATTTCCTTGTTGAAACAAGGATAGATAGGTGTGACCTTGATTTTCCCAGAAGACAGTGCACCAAATTGAGTACAGGTTAGTAATACACGTAAATTTGTCTACGTTATTTTGATGTACTGTTAGTAATATCAGCATTAAGCCTACGCACTCTGACGTATAGGTAGTAATAAAGACTCATAAATTGAATCAATTTGACACAGAGTTAGTAACGAGCACCTAAAATATAATTACACCATTAATTAATTAATTATGTAAATAATAGCAAAATACACATTGCTAACACAGTCATTATTTTAAAAGTTTAGAAGGCATTGGGATATTATATTATGTATTATTATTATTATTCCAGTTATTATCTCTTGTGAAAGGCCATGGGCGTATAAAAGGAGGGGGCTGCAGCCCCCCCCCCCCCCCCCCGAAATTTTTTTGACCGAAAAAATGTGTTATAAAACCTTTAAAAATAAATAAAATAAGATTACTTAGTTTATAAAACTATTTTATTTTAGGCGTAAGTGTTTTAGTTGGTTAAAACTATTCCAAGTTCTAAAATAGTATTCTATACGCCGGAAATGGTCCATATTTTTTGTTGCTCTATGTTTTATTTTTTTAATTTGTATTTTTATGTATTAAATATTGACAAATATTCATTTTTTTAACAACTGATTTCTCCATTATCCCTGATAATCAAGTTCTGAGTCATTTTCCTGTGTATACCTCAAATTGATACACAGGTTAGTAATAGTGTAGGATGAATTAGGGTTAGTGTTCCAGGGATATACGCCCATGATATGTCAAGATCTTGAAAGTAAAATAAGAATTGTTTCCGTAGACTAGTCAAGTGGTTATTAATTATAACTTTACTTTCTTCTATTTCATCTGCAGGCCAAGTGGCTTTAAAATTGGGGAACATTTCAAAGTTATTATTTTCCAAACTTGTTACCCAGAGCTCCAATGTTTTCATAAATGCAGTAACTTTGTCTTTCAGTATCAAAGCATGAATGTGATGTCCTTGCATTGATTTATTCAAAGTACTGAGTTTTTCAAAAATATCTACTAAAACTCCTGCGCCCCCTTGCAATAGTCTTGAGCGCCCCACAGTTTGGAAACCGCTGTCTAACCGAGTCCTTGTTTTGCAAGGAAGTCACGCGTGGCTTTAGGGGCTCTTTCCTCTTTCGAGAGGTGCCGAACCACAGGTCCTGCACAATATCGAACTCGATCAATCGTTTGCTATGGGCAGTCCCATAGTGATATATGCCAAGTTTCGTATCCAGACTTCCGTACTCCGTTCCAGATTTATTCCGTTCTAAAGGTTCTTTAGAAAAAAACGTGTTTTTTGTCATACTAATCCAATTTTCTCTGCTTGTAGACATTTTTTTTTTTCAACAATTCATTACATTTTTGAAATCAGAATTAAATATGCTTTAAGGATAATGCAATTCAATATCCACAATTATCTCATTTAGACCGTAACATCAATCCCAAATGTAGAAATTAATAAAAGCTCTGATTAGCGACATATTTTCGAAAACCACTAAAATAAATCCTGCAGACTGGTGAATCTCATAAAAGTTGTCAAATTTAATCAGCTTTCCAACGGTATACTCAGAACTGCGATTATCTTTCATTTTCATAATGTAATTGGAATTTTAGAGCGAAAAACATCGAACAAATAAAAGTAATATTATGTTTTTTTCCGTGATATTAATAGAAATAAATGCCAATTATTCTTAATGAAATTAATATTTAATGATTATAGTGTCATATAAAAAAGTAGAATAAAAAAAATAAACAAGAAAAAGAAAAATACATACAAAATACCTCCTTGGAAAACACATTGGCGACACCTGCTCACACCGCTGATTTCCTTGCAATCTCATCATGGTTAGCCCTCATTTCTATAAATGATTCGCAAATCCTTGTGAGTTTCATAGGTCACGAAATTTTGGTATTTAAATTTTGTGAATGTATGCAACATGGGCGTATATAAGGGTGGGAGCTACACCCCCCCCCCCCCCCCCGAAATCAGTAAAAATGTATAATAAAAACCTTAAAAATAAATTAAATAAGATCATTTAATTCAGAGAAAATAGTCTTTATTGGGTGTAATAGCGTTTTAATTAGCCAACTATTCCAAGTTCAAGATTGTTAGTATTCCATACCTCCCAAATGTTCTCAGCCTCCCCAGCCCCTCCCGAAATTATTTTCTATATAAGCCCCTGGCATATATATATATATATATATATATATATATATATATATATATATATATATTTATTTATTTATTTATTTGTGGTGACTAGATTGTGATGACTGTAACCCTGCAAACAGCTGTTGCTGTTTGAAATGGATGTTTGAAATTAAATGGATGTTGACTGCTCCATATGTTCTAATCCTCCATTTTGCTTGACAGAGTCCCATGTTAGAATTTTGCTATATGTATGAACAAACATACATGACATTACAAACTGTATTTGATATATATATTTTTTTTTTTAATTTTTAAAATCGCCACTTTTTGAGAAATTTAAATTTTAAAATTTCATTTTAATTTTCTTAAAATTGCAACCCCTATTTTGTGACTTGTCATATTAAAGCCCCATTAAACAGCTTTAAAATGAGACCACTCCCAGGTTAATATCATCACCGGTTTCCAGCCTATAGGCATCCAAAGATGCCAAAATATGACATTTTTTCATAAAAATTTGAATCTTTCAAAATTAATAACTTCAAAAGTAATTGTGCTAGATAACTGATATTTGGTATTTTCACATAAGACTATGATATATTACTGCATACCAAAAATCATGAAAATCTGAGATACCAAGTCTGAATCAGTATGTTGATTTGACATGGACTCTAAAACATGAGATATGCTAATGGGGAATAAATTTGGAATAGTGTTTTCCTAAACGTAGTGTTGAGTTAAACATTTGACATAATGTCGATGTGAATGGAAGGTGGATAATAAATCTGTTCATATGACTTTATTTATAAACACATTCAACATATAAATTAGACTTGCTAATTACATTTAAATAAATATTAGCACAATTTATACGTACAAAAATATATAAAACAGATCTTGTGTTTGAGATCCCTAACAGTATTTTATATTCTGACAATTATTTTTCTCTTCTTTACCATCCTATTAACATTTCATCAGTTTTACACTAAAGTATAAGCTTATTCTTGAAAAATACATTTTTATAACAGTTTCACTTGAGACTAAAATATATCTTATGTATGATTAGTGGTTTTTATTCTTTCGCATGTTAAGATAATATGTACTTCATTGGGAAAATATACCTTCAGAGTATTAATGGATTCTTTGTCAAAATGTTTAAACATTTTTCTGATCTGCGATTACCAACGTACCATGCCTATATAATATATTTTTTCAAACGCTCTTGGTGCCCATTTGAGTCGACTGCAATTACTTATTTATTCTTTACATTTTTATTTGTTAATGTTAATTATAATATGTTTACATAACAAATAGTGGCATTGATTGCTCAAGCTCTGGAGCACATTATTTATTTGATACAAATGGTTGTGCTCAATGCCTAATGAAATGGCTAACCGATACTTCTCTAACACTTCGTCGGTTGCCACGGAGCCTAAATAACGCACCAGGTACATCTCACATTTTCCTTTGCCACTTCAGCTCCACATTGTTGTGAAGCCATCCAGCCCCGCCCCAATAGCTTCCTGACTTCTTTAAGACTTATAAACTCATTTGAGACTCACACACATAGCAGCCTATTTTTTCGTATTTTCAAAGTTATATATTTTCAGATAAAAATTTGTTTAATAGTCTAAAACAATTATATGTTGACAGTTTATCATCATATTTTGTTGGATTTGTAATTTCTGTAACTTTTTTTTTAACGGTAAAGTAAGACAGGCTTATCAGTTTGGCTGCCAAAAACATGAGCATCTTTCAAATCTTATAAATTAAATAACAAAATTATTTTTATATTTTTAGCACATTAATTAAACCCTAATGAAGTAGCAGGAGTGTATATAGGAAATAATTTCAAAGGGGGGCTAAGAGGGGGAAAAAACCTCAAAACCGAAGGTGTTCAATCACGTTTGAACTAACATTTTTTTTATATCTAATTAGTATTAGATTACTGCTTTAATATTGTTTTTCCATTTTATTAATTGTACCGATCACAAAACACCTTTTTGTTGGCCATTTTATACCACATGTTTTATTCCTGGAAAATTAGCATAACTCAGGAAGTCTCATGTGTATATGTAGCTTTTAAAAGTATTTTCTTTTATGCTAAAATGTACCAGGAACTTGGTGCATTTAGGTAGTGAAGACACCTGTAATAACATAAAATTACCCTTAGTTTATTTAGCATAGAAAAAAAAAAGCGGTACTAAGCTTTCCTCTCCGCATAGTTTTACCTAAAGGTGCATGCTTTAAAGTTGCTGTCCAATAAATTTCTTCGCCGTACAAGGCCGTATGTGTGCACACCCTCATAAAATGAAGGTGTCAATTAGCAATACGATATTTTACGAAAAACGATTATACCGTTCTTATTTTCTGCAGAGAGTTGTTGAACACTTTGTGACAGCAATTAATTGAACATTAACTGTGGGATCAACCTAAAATCTTGTGTGAAACTGTCAAAATTTATTCGTTATAAGCGAAAACTTTAATAAAGAGGAATATGTCGAGAACGGTTAACAGTATTTGATTGTTTGTTAATTTATTCAACTCTGCACTGGAAAGTACATTTGAAAGTATACATATCTCTACCAATTGAGTAAAATATGGCTTTTTTAAATTGAATACTTGCTGTTATTTACGGTTTTCGTACTATAAAACCCGTTTATCTTCCAAAATAATTATTCTATCGAATTAGCACAAAAAAATTCTTCAAAAATGATACCGGAATCTGAAAGATTCATGTACCTACAGGTTTTCCCCCAACATCGAGCGCTTGGTACCACTGGGCATCGGGGTATTTGGGGAGTTGGTATAATTTTAATTATTATAGTGTAAAATGGTGAGTTTTGAGCTCCTCTGGACCCCTAGTAAAACATGCGTTTAATTTAAGATTTTTTTTTGTTTTTAAGCCTTTTTTTTTAAATAGGTTTTGTTTTAAAGGGTCTGCTTTTTTGGCACATAGCAACTGACCAAAGGCACTAAAATTTTGTGTATCACAACTTGTGAACAATGAAGGGTTAATGAGTCTCTTGTAATTAAATCGGTCTAAAAGACAAAAAGTCTAATACTATCAAACCCGGAGGTTTATTTATCTTCTGTTTAAAGTGCCTTGCTCATAAAGAGTTAATTTTTACTTTCTAATACATTAATATAGCTTTGTAAACTAAATCAAATATTTTTTGCATTTACAGTTGTTTCTAATAACAATTGAAGCCAATGGCCATAGCCACGTTAAATGCACCGGTTCCCATTGAACACTGAATTTATGCAACGTCGGGCATGGCTAGTACCTGAATGGGTGACCGACCACGTGCCGTTTGGTATTATAAAAGGGTGGCAACCTGCAGATAGCCCAGCGTTAATAGCCAAATTGTTGATACACTGTAGAACGCACAACAAAAATAATTGAAATATTTCTCAATGAAAAATATGACAAAACCTTTAGAAAAAGTGACTTTTGCTAACTTAAAAATGATTTTTTTTTAGAAAAAGGATACAAGAAACAGAAAAAGGAAAATAAAAATGAATTACCCTGCCGGAATAGTATATTTAAAGGTATGTATTTCCTTCAAATATATCGATGGTTGATCCAGAATATTTAGAAATGAAAGAGAATTATTTTGACATAAATGTTGCTTGTATGCTTCTCGAGACTTGCTAATCACTAGTAACATTCTTATTGGCTTCATTCAATTATAATAACAAATAACAAAATCGGCATTGGAAAAGGTGATTTATAATTGAATATCTTTTAGACTAAAGGAATAATTGAATGAAAACGGATTTTTACCTATCCACTTAGTAGTCACTTTCCATATTCAAAAGCTTAATATACGAACTTTTTGAATTTCTTCAGGTCTACACTGCCTGACTATAGAAAAATGTTCTCATATAATCAGAGGAAAATCCTCTGTGGACCAATAGTTCTCATTGAATTATAGAATTTACATATAGTAAATTGATAATCGATAACATTCTTCTCCCGAAATAATTTTTGCCAAAACAATTTCCACTAGCAATAAATTATACCAAGACAACTTAAAAATAATACAATTAAAGTATTACCTCTTACACAAACTATTTTTTATGTTCCTACTTCACATACTGTTACAATAAATTTCTCAAAGGCAAATAAGTTATAAAAATAAAATTGAATTTAAAAATAATTATACACAGAAAACAATGTTATTCCACACAGTTTTTAAAATAAATATCAAATATTACAAATAATAATACTCATAAATATTTTATTAAGTAAATAATACCTAAAAATAAACAAGAGTCGGTAAATTCAAGCATAAAAATAAATTTGTACACTTTAGCTATTTCTTATAGTAAGTAAAATCTATTTACAAGTATAAACACAAGCTCAGTTACTCTGTAGCATTTGGATTTGTATAACTAAATCCATCAAATTGTGATTGGTCCATTGATTCCAGTATTCTCTTGTCGACTGGTGTAAGTCTAGCTTTTTCTTGGGTGAACGCTTTGTCAAAATATTTCGTGTCCAATGGATGTTTCTGAAATCATATAGCAGCATGTTAGTTATTCATAATACAACTTAAAATAAATTTGAAAAATAAAACTGTGTAGCATAAAGATCTTAGTAAATTGATTTTAATGAATATACACAACACATGGGCGAATATAAGGGGGCAGCAACCGCCCCCCTGAAATTTTATGTAAACCAAGTCTATAAAAACTAAAAATGTCTTCAACATTTACCCTGGTTTACTAGATGTACAAAGGACCTTAAAACTCATCATTTTACACTAAAATATTTAAAATTTTCCCTATGACCAAGTAACAAAATACAAAGTTATAAATACAATTATTTTTTTCTTGACATTGATTTGGCTGGACGATGGTGGTACTGCATCAAATAGGAACACCAAAAAACTCCAGGTCTCCACCACAAATGATTTATGACTCTACGGAGTCTGGAGTCTACAGGTGAACCGCCTACTGTAAGGAACTAGAAGCACTGATCATGGAGCTGTAGACTCCGAAAGCATGCTATGACAATAAAATAAATCATTTGGGGTGGAGACCTGGAGTTTTTTGGTGTTCCTATTTGACAATTTATCTTATATTAAAAGATGGTGCCCCTATATTTCACAATGTATTTTATGTGGCAGAAGGTCAGATTAACTACCAGCAGAAAGTTCTCTGAGATTGAGACTGTGATTATTATTTTATGTGCTCTTGATGAGACGTCAAGGGGACATGAAACATGTAGAGCGAAATAAAGGGTAATTAATGAAATTTTACCTTCCACCACATAAAATACATAGTGAATTCATCTTATCAATGGCCTATGAAAACCTTGTAACTAAAAAAAGAAAAAGAAAAGAACTTTTATACGTTATAAGCTCATATTTCACAATACTTGAGTGTCAACAAAACTTAATCTAGTGCTGGACTCTATCAACAAATAATCAAACCTTTTATCTTTCTCAGTAGCCATAATATCCATCTAATAACGTATAAAAGTTATTTACTTTTTTGTTTAGATAAGAGGTTTGCATTCAAGATCATCGTTATATTATAGATTTTCATGCCTAAACCGGTTAGATTGAGCCTGAGGAAGGCGTTTGACAAAGAGAAAGCCTTCGGAACTATTTGTGCACATCTAGATTGATAACCAGACAAAAATTCACCTAAAGGTGATAAAAATCAAAACAAATCGTTCTGGAGAACATCTCGAAGAACATAGTGAATAAAACAACATATTTTTTGTGACATGCCAATACCTCTGCATGTAGCATGGTATATCAGGAGACTCCATAATCTGGACAGACTGGAAGAACATCCAGTGAAATATAAACCACCACAGTGCAACACCACTGGAAGAACACTGCACTCCCTCCCCCCATCTCTTTGTAGCTCTCTCTATCTCCCCCTCTACCTATCTCTCTCTACCTCCTGGTCACCCTATCTCCCTTTCTACCTCTCTGTCTCTCTCTCTATTTATATATATATCTCCTCCTCTCCCTAGCTCTCTCTCTAACTCCTTCTCTCTCAAACACACCCATATACTTATACATTTTAAATCAATAGCTACATTCCTTAATTACTTACTACAGTTGGCTTGTATGGTGGTTTCAGTTCCCTCCTCTCCAATAAAGTCCAGCTAAGACCAGCGAAGAAGTCATGGCCCATAACATCGTTTGCTCCATTTTGGCCATATCCTAATCTCTTTGTCCAGTCTTTTTCCATCAGCTGTTCCAACATAACAATAATAATAATAATAATAAAAAAAATGGTGCCATTGACCATAGCAGTCGACGCACCCTAATTAAAAAAAAAAAAAAAAAAAAAAAAAAAAAAAAAAAAAAGCTACATATAATGTTGTAGAAGAATTATGAAACCTGTAGGGAATTGTTGATATGTCGTCATAATGTACTACCTAATAAAAATAACATTTTTGTTTTAATAACACAGATAATTTTCGGATGAGCGTAGATTATCGCTAATATCTTAGATACAGGGATTATCATCATTTTCTAGTTTGGATTAGGAGGTTCAAAACATTTAATTAGAACTGTTAGCAGTAAACAGTATTTTAAGCATTAAAATTATGATAGTAAATTTTTCAAGTAAACAGTGTTTTTGTAAACAATTCTGCTTAGTAGTATCATTTATTCTCTATTAAATGACTTATTACGCCATGATCTGAAGTTGGGTCGAATGAATATGTAGATTGAATTGGAAACCCACAGGAAATGTAAAAAATAAATAAATAAAATCAGTCCCGTGAGAGGGATCCCGTGAGGGCCCAAAGGAACGGATGCTGTAGATGTAGCTGATTCTTGACCGTACGGCACACCAGTAAGGTAGTTTTTATTTTTGTGCATCGGCTGCAGAGGCCATTAGCACATCCAGGAAAAAAGTGCTGTCAGTACTATTCTCTGGACACCTGGTGTGGGAGCAGTACCCCAAATCAAACCCTCGAATAGCATAAGAAAATAATATCCCCAAAAAACTAACGTTGAAAAAAAAGTGGCCAAGTTCCATGCCCCTCCTAAAGACAGTTTGCCTATGAAAGTTATGATATCATAGTATTGGGCCAATTTTTAGGCTCTTAATACCTTGTCAAGAACCTAATAATACCCTCTCACTTATTTGTTCAATTCCAACATTGCCAGCTTTCATTAAATGATCGCCACTGTAGCGATCGGATATATTATAAAATGTTTAGCATTTAAAGATTCAGGCACTTACAGTAATGATTCAGGATTATTATAAACTCCCAAGTTACAATTGCTCAAATAAGTGAGAGGGTATAATTAGGTTCTTGACAAGGTATTAAGAGCCTAAAACTTGGCCCAATACTAAGTTTTTTCTTTGTTTTTGTTTTTTTTTTACGGTGCTGTGACTTCTGGGCCATTAGCGCCGACAATCCTGGTGCAGCTTGGAATTTTCTCAACGAGCCACCATGAGATGAGAAAATTCCTGCCGCCTGTGGGACTTGAACTCACCATCTCCCGCATGAGAATCTAAGGCGTTAGCCACTAGACCACAATACTATAATATCATAACAATCATAGGCAAACTTTTTTGGGAGGGGTCTGGAACTTGGCTTCTTTTTTTCAACATTAGCTTTTTTTTTTTTTTTTTTTTTTTGAGATATCAATACTTTTTGTAAGTTAATTTTGAGTAGGCTCCGACCATGTTTGGCTTGAGGTGGATGACACCGGCTGGGACTACCGTGCGCCTAGATTGAATATGCATGTGGCTGAATCAACCATGCTTGTATTTATAATAATAAGTTCATCAGAAGTATGTAGAAAATCAAATTTTTAATTTATACATTATTTATTGTAAGCAAAACATTTTCAAGATCTATGGCTTCCGAAACATAAAATGTTCTAGTTGGCACTTCCAGATTGGGTCATGAGGTCAACCTTATTAACGGGTCTCCTCCCTATGGAGGGAGGCAGGAACCGCGCTAAATTCAATTAAACACACAAATTGGCCGATATGTTTTTTTCTATAGGTGAGACAAAATAATTTGATTGTAAATGGTGCTTGAAGCTTGGCTTGCCAGAGGTTTAGCAATAGAATATCTTCTAGATAAATAGTACTTACGGCTAGGAGGATTGATTTTGCTGTCGACGATAGGAATCTCGGGAGTTGAGGTCTCTCGTTACAGATACTCCAAAAGAGGTCGTCTTCATCGCAACCATTGAATGGAGATTGACCACACAACATCTCATAGAGTAGAACACCGAAGGACCACCAGTCCACACATTGGTTATATCTCAAACCTTTTATGATCTGCAAAAGAAACATTTAGTATCACGCTCTTTGATTTCTAGCACATTATCAACAAAAGTAGCTATTGTGGTTGCAATCAGGAAATACAATTTGAAAAATTACTTAAAATAGATGACAAAAATGATCTGTTACACGATTCTTTAATTGATTTTCTTAAAATTTATATTTGTAACAATTTAATTAATTTGTATTTTTTTTTTATTGAAAAAAAAAACACTCCTGTGTGAAGAAGCTTTCTCACCAACACTAAACCATCGTCGCTTAAATGTCATCTTGGTCTTCCTCCTCTCCTAAGCATTTTTTAGTGGTATGTATTACTGTATTTATTATTATAAATTAGTTTTTCACATATGAAACGAATATTTGTAGCTTATGCGTCTCGTTTTCCAGTTTGCTTCTGGTAATATGTTTCTCTCCATTTTGTTTTACATACTGACAACCACAGTTTGTGTAACAACTAGGTACTCATCTACCTAACGTGCATTTTAAAAAAACAAAAAAATGTGATTGGTTTTTAATTTATTGTCATTATGTTTAGTAGGTTTCTTACTGTCTGATTATTCTCACTTGTAATTGTGTATATTTATTTTTTAGCTAAAGAAGGTTGTCAAAGAGCAGCCGAAACGTCTAATATAGATTTGTACTTGAAGATCAGACGTTTTTTTTCTCCTAGTGACTTCGCTTGTTTTTATTTTATTTTATCAATTAAATTAATTAGTTTTTATTTTCCTTTTTTTTAAATTTTAAAGTCCATTATTATTATTAACTAAGAATTTTAGGACAAGTTATCTATAGCTTACCACCCTTTTCTAGCCAGGATAGGGCTGATGACTTTTCATTTTTCTAAAGAAAAGCCACCATCCATAGTGGGAATGGAACCCACGACCCTTGGCACGGAGTGTTAAGTGGTCACGCCTTAACACTTATAGCCACCAGGCCTCCTATTTTACTTTTTATTAACTGTATATTTAAATTAAAAATAAAAATAAATAAATTGTGATTTCAATATGAAATTTATGTTGTCATATTTAACTTATAACTCATTCTTAATATTCAACTTACTAATTTGTTATTAATCATTCATCTCTTGTAAAATACAAAAAAATGCGTAAACTTCATGTAATATTTATTTATTTATTTATTTTTTAGTTAATTTTAAGTGCATCGACTGCCGAGGCCAATAGCACTAGTTATATTTATAAAATGGATTATGTAAAAAATACACATTTTACGATTACTGTATTCTGGGGGGGGATTTATAAATGGTTCAATAAAATAAAATTAGTCACCTCTGGAGCCATGTAATCAGGAGTCCCGCAGAAGGTGTCTGTGGTTTTATCCAGATAAATTTGAAGTTTGCACATGCCAAAATCAGCTATTCGAATATGGCCGTCGAAATCAAGGAGGACGTTGTCCAGCTTGAGATCCCTGGAAAGGACGATATTCAATATGAATTTATGTTACTTTGCTGTTTCTGTTTATAGAAAATTTATTATAGATGTACCTGTAGACTATGCCCCATTTATGTAAGAATTTAAGACCCGATACGATTTCTGCGGCATAAAACCTAGCTCGGCCCTCATCGAATCTACCAGACTCCTGGATGTGGAACATGAGGTCTCCTCCGTTCAGGTACTCCATCACAAAGAACAAGTGGGACTGGAAATAATAACTTATAATTATAAGCTATAAATAAAGTACAATAGGACCAATTTTAAAGATAATAAGATAGTAAACATGTTCTTCTTCTTCAGCCAATGCCCATCCTCAGCCAATGCCCGTCCTAGGCTGTTCAGCCATTTGACATGAATAAACATCAAGAATGTAGCTCTGTACAAGAAAATTGAAAAACAGATACTATGAAAATTATTTATAAGCAAACATAACTAAGTTGATTCGTTCATACACACATTATACGGCTACAATTTCTTATTTATTTATTTATTAGCATCCATAACTAAGGGGATTTGCTCAGGGCTACAATTAATCAAATATGTAGAATGTAGCTGTTGCATTATAATAGGGTGGCAACCTGTAGATAGCCCAGCGCTAATAGAAAACAAAAATTAGAAAAAAAGTTGTTAAAATAGAAAAGAACATATGTGAATGGTATATATAAAACATTTAAAAAAGGAAGGAATTGCAAAAAGAACCCTTTTGCTTATATTAAGTCCATAATATAAGCAAAAGGATGATTAACAACAAAAGTGAATGCATTATAAGAAGCAAAAGTGATGATAGAAAGAGAGAAAACTGTTTAGAATTATGCCAGAATATATTACGCCCTAAGAGCAAAATAATATAAAGCATTCTAATGAAGGAACAATAAATAAAAAAATAATAAAAGTAAATAAATAAATAAATCTTAAATTTCTTTACTCCTAAATTATAAGAAGGGGGAGGAGGAATAAATCAAATTAGGGTTTAATAGATTAATTTAGAAAAACTAGTTCCTCGATTTTGGAGTTTGTTTTGGTTTAATACAAACACTTCTTGAGTCCATGTATTCTTCTTTTGGATTGATTTCAAAATTTTCTATTCGTCTTTTTCCTTATTAATTATGAAATACAAACATAAGGTTCCAAAACCCTACACAAAAATCCAAATCCATCATCTTGGAAGAAGAGAAGAAAAGACATTTGATAAATATATATTTTCTTTTTAACTTCCTCTTTTTTAATACATTTACTGCTCCTACGAATTGCAAAAACTTACCCCTGGGCGCCCATTACCTCTTTAAACAATAGGGCGTTAGACACGCTTAGAGTGTCGTGGGCACTGAATATGTTAACCAGAATGAAGTAATGATGTCCCTTACCTCTGTTTGGAATGTACAGAAAAGATGGCAGAAGTATGGATGTCCAGTCCCTAATGTTAGAACCTTCCTCTCTATCATGGTGCACTCAACATCATCATCTTCCAGAACCACGTCCTTTTTGAGTGCTTTCACAGCATAGTAGCATCCGGAACCTTTTAGTTCGGCTAATAGGACCTGCAAAGTATGTTCCTCTTAATTAATGTTTCTAATCAACCGATTGATTTAATTATATATTTACTTTCAGTAATCCTCAATAAAAAGGAATAGGCCATTAACAACAGAATTTGAATCAACATTACAAAATGGTTCTCCCCTACGTCTAGTGTCTAACGCCATGAATTCTCATTTGGGAGATGGGAGTTCAAGGCCCGCAGCAGAGATTTTTCTCATTTCAGGGCCTGTTGAGAAAAATCCCAGCTGCACCATGGATGTCGAGGCTAATGGCCCAAATGTCGGTGTGAAATAGGAATCAGCGAAGACATTCTAGGAAGAATAGCAGAACCAATTCTTATTGACTCGCTCGGCATCATTCAGAACCACATTTATGGCTGATCACTTATCAATTTAATTATTATTTAACTCTTTTGTATATTTATTATTAATATTTTATTGTCCCCCCCCCCATTTTTATAACTAATTTCATCATTTTATTTCATTTATATAATGTTTTTTTTTTGTTTTACTTATTCTTTCTTACCTTTTTTTTTTTTCTTTTCATTGGAATACCCAGATCTGAAGGGTTGATGATTATGTTGTGTGTAGGGCTACCCAATTTAGTTGGGCCACCAAACTTTTCTTAAATAAAGTTTTTCTTTCTCCATTAATACTTTTATTATATATCGATAATCATATAAAATTTAAAAATTCAAATAGTGGAATAAATTAAAATATACACAATTGAGACGATGACTTTCAAAATGGGACAAGTCCATTTTGTCATCAAATTAATTTCTTTTCTAAAAACTTTTTTTCAAAATTCATTAAATCTCATCAAAAATAAGGTCTTGAGGCCTCGTAAATATTAATTTCCTAAAGCTAGCTTAGATGTTTTTTGTGTCCCCTGAATAGTTTTACGATTTGGACATATCCTTTTTTGAAAGTCGATGCCTCAATTATAATAATTGTTAAAGATAATTAATTTTCCCGAGTTTTACATAATGGAAGAATTTTTCAGTATCAAAAATATTAATATTACAGGAGGGTCCACCTTCTTAATATAATCTCAAAACAATTTTTGACCAATATTCCTTTTATCAAATCTCTCTAAACCTTTTGAGCGATTAGTCCAACCCCAATTATTCAACCATCTTGAACACAATCATCATTTCCTTAATTCACTCCAGTCCTAAAGTACATATTAGTCAACCCAAAAAGTACTCCTAAAGTACATATTAGTCAACCCAAAAAGTACTCCTAAAAATCTTCCATTACATTCAACCTGCCATAGATAACCAATGACTCGCTATCCTAGTCCTCCAAGTTTTCTCTGAAGCATTCGATATCTCCGACCATCGAATTCTTCTAACCAAACTCCAATCCCTTTCCTTGTCCACCAGTCAGATAAATCATGTCCTTTCCACTCTATCGATCCCAGTACATAGTCATTCCTATCAGCAATCCCTCCAGGCCTCTTCCTAATTTCCAACTTTATTTTCTTTATACATAAATGACCTTCCCAAGAAGAGGTTAAAAGAGGTGGCTTTGAAGTTGGACTAACTGAAATGGTGATTCACGGCGGAAAAATGTGAGTAATAAATAATCATAATAAATCTAGTCTATTTAAAATGTTGTAAAAATGCATTACCTTACCGAAGCTGCCTTTGCCGAGGACTTTGAGGAACTGGAAGTCATGGATGCTATACTCCTTGAATCTAGGGAGTGTAGTGGCAGGAGGCGAGACTCTCCTGGCTTGGGCCTCTTCGCCTTCATTTATCTCCGAGTCCGAAGAATCTGGAAAATCACTTTAATATATGAATTTCTCTTCTAAGCTCCATGTTTTATTGCTAGCCCACAAGACCCTTGACAATAAAATACTACCGGATGTTAGAGTAGGGTGTTGACTTATATCCGAACTATTTCATTTTCATAGGACATCCAATAAAAAATAACTTAAATAAGGATCTCGAAAGCTGGTGAATCAGTGGAATGTTAAGGCCTGTTGGCCATGAGTGCTTAGGCAAGAGCACTCCGTACCTAAGGTCATGGGTTCGATTCTCACTAGGGATGGTGACTTCTCGTTGGGGAAAAAATGCCATCAGCCCTATCCAGGCTAGAAAAGGATGGTAACCTATAGTTAACACGTCCTAAAATTCTGTGTCAATTACAAATGGGCGTTAAAATTTAAATAAAGAAATAAGAGGAGAATTCTAAGGTAAGAAACTAGGTCTAATGTTAATAAATGTCTACAAGGAAAAGGATATATTTGTTCGATGTCAACAACTAAAAATAAATAATAAATTGCCTTTTATAGGGGATGGGTCATAGTTAATATAACACATTAAAAGAAAATACGTAACAGACATGTTTATCCTGTTGAGATTTTTACTGAAATATGCTCAGAGGTAAAGAGAAAGGCCTAAAATTTGGTGGGATTTTACTATACAATGATCTGGTATTATTATTGGTATTACTTGAAAAGTTAGGAAGTCAGAATTCCTCAAAGAAAAATCCTAAAACAGGAAATGGATAAACTTGGCACTAAATTAATTATAAAAAATCCCTACTACTCTGAGCCTATGGGCTAGAAATGAAAAACATGGAGCACACTTTTAATGTGTATTTTCATTCAAGTAGCAGATGGAATTAATTGGCAATACCAATTTGTTATAATTACATGTTTTTAGCACTTTCCTCCGAAGGAAAGTAGCTATTGAGGTTGCACTCATGACGGAATTTTTGAAACATTTCTTCAAATCTCCATCGATCCTACCTAGTAGGCACCGAAATTGACCCCCGTTAAAGTTTATATATATCTATATATATATATATATATATATATCTATATATATATATATATATATATATATATATATGTGTGTGTGTGTGTGTGTGTGTCTGTTAACACGATAGCGGCCAGAGTTGTTGTTTTTTCTTCACGAAACGTGGTATATAGCGTTCAATTAGCAAACAATTGAACGAGTTCGTTAATCACCAAAATCGGTCCACCGGGAGGGGGGGGTTTACCCCGGACCTAAAACACTAATTTGACCCTGCCAGCCGTAGTTGTTGTTATATTTCAAAGAAACTCGGTATTCGTTATGTTGATCTAAAGAGAGACATACGTTGTAAAAATAAACTGAATCGGTTTATTAGGAGGGGGGGGGGGGTTTACTACGGACCACCATTACCAATTCGCCACTACCAGCCGTAATTTTTGTTACATTTCAACAAAACTCGGTATTCGTGGTGGTAATCAACAGAGAAAAATGGGTTGTAAAAATAAACTAAATCGGGTTATTTGGAGGGGGGTTTACTCCGGACCTAAAGTACTAATATACTCATACCGGTCGTAATTTCTGCTGTATTGTAACGAAACGCGGTATACGTCATGTGTATCTCATGAGAAAGAATTGTTGTAAAAATTAAGTAAATCGGTCGATTGGAAAGGAGGGTTTACTTTAAACTCTGTTTCATTGGAATTAGCCGGCCAGACGTAGGTTCCCAAAGGAGCCGCGAGGAGCGCTATCTCCCACTATGGGGACTGTCTCCTTTTCCTGCGTCAGATCAAAAGACGGAAAATGAATTTTTTGTGTATTTAATAAGTAGTACAGTATCATATATTAACATAACTCTGGAAGAAAATTATTTACAAAATTAATAATTGAACAGTTCTCATAAGAAATGCAAATGAGCAGAACTATTCACGTTTTTATTTTATTTATATAGGTTATTTACAGTAAATTATTCAGTAATGTAGTCTACACTACAAAAATTCTGAGGAAAGTGCTTAGTTATGCAGCTCCTGCGTGACGGACTTTTATTTAATCAACTTGTTCGATGGAATTGTTTGATTTAAAGGAACAATCAGAGCTACAGGAAAATGTACATTAAATATTCTATTGGTCAAATTGATTTTATATTGTCAGAATAACTCATTTTGAGACATACGCTCACTAAACACCGATGCAACAGATTTTTGTGACAGTATTTTTAGTTTTCCCCCTTATATTAAATGTTTGTTCCAGGCTTTTCCCAACTCAATATATGTATAGTGCATATTTTTAGTTTTCCCCCTTATATTAAATGTTTGTTCCAGGCTTTTCCCAACTCAATATATGTATAGTGCATATTTTTAGTTTTCCCCCTTATATTAAATGTTTGTTCCAGGCTTTTCCCAACTCAATATATGTATAGAGCATATTTTTAGTTTTCCCCCTTATATTAAATGTTTGTTCCAGGCTTTTCCCAACTCAATATATGTATAGTGCATATTTTTAGTTTTCCCCCTTATATTAAATGTTTGTTCCAGGCTTTTCCCAACTCAATATATGTATAGTGCATATTTTTAGTTTTCCCCCTTATATTAAATGTTTGTTCCAGGCTTTTCCCAACTCAATATATGTATAGTGCATATTTTTAGTTTTCCCCCTTATATTAAATGTTTGTTCCAGGCTTTTCCCAACTCAATATATGTATAGTGCATATTTTTAGTTTTCCCCCTTATATTAAATGTTTGTTCCAGGCTTTTCCCAACTCAATATATGTATAGTGCATATTTTTAGTTTTCCCCCTTATATTAAATGCTTTTTTTTTTTTTTTTTGTCCCTTTTTAATGTGCTGTCAACCACTTTGAGGTCATTAAACACAGAGCTAAAGGAAGTAGATTTGATTTCCTGCCAGTATCGCTATTGCGTGAAATTAGCCTGAACGAGTAGGGAAAGAACCCCAGACGAGTCACCCAGACGTCACCCCAAGCCACCGACGATCCCGCCCGAACACAGGTAGGAAGGCGACCCCGAAGTGCCTCTAGAGACCCTACTAGGCCCCCGTTCACCTACTCCCGGCCTTGTCTCTTGTTAATTAAGTCCTATTTGTTTTTGTAGAAATTTTCATTTTTAATATTTGTCTTTGTTGATTTGAGTTTGTTGTTACATTTGTTAGGGGGTGAAAGATTGGAAGTTTTATACTTTAGATTTAGAGGTTATTTGGTGTTTTTTTTTTTTTTTTTTTTTTTTTTTTTTTTTTAAATACTATTTATTAGTCCAGTAGATGTTAAAAATTCAAACAGTTTATCGATCTGGTTGGGACGATCCGCTAGTATTTCGTTAATTGTGTCTGGTAGCTGTGCGTCTCTTCTGTGTTTATCGTATTTTTTGCAATCTATTAATAGGTGGTGGACGGTAATTCTTGTATTGCATTCTCCACAAAGAGGTGGGGGGCTTCGAGTCATTAGAAATGAATGGGTTATTTTCGAATGGCCAATTCTAAGGCGAGTCAGGACCCGTTCTTCTTTCTTTGTTGATCGAATAGATGTTTTCCATGGAGTTACTTGCTTTTTTATGCTCCGTAATTTGTTCTCTGTTACAATATCCCAGGTTTGTTGCCACTTTTTAAGAATTCTATGCTTCACATAGCTTATTAGATCATTTTGTGGTATCTTGTCGTATTCTATTCCTCCTCTAATCGCCTTTTTAGCTAACTCGTCGACTTTTTCATTGCCCGGTATGCCGCAATGACTGGGAATCCAGACGAACATTACTTTTTGGTTTCTGTAGTATAGCTGCTCGAGGGATTCTATTATTTCTATAATTATTGGATGCTTGGTAAATAGATTATTTATATCTGTTAGAGCTGATAGTGAGTCGGTGTATATAGTAGTTTTGTCATATTTTGGGTTTATTATATTAATAGCCCTGACAAGTGCCAGTACTTCGGCTGTGTAGTTGCTGCAGTTAGGTCTTAATGTAAACAGGTATTCCTTGTTTTCTGAATAAATGGCGGCACCAACCCCATTCGTGTCCTTCGAGCCATCAGTGAAAACATCTTGTCCCTCTGGGAGCTCACTTTTTAGTTTTTTGAATTCAGTCTGCAACATAACCGGGTCTGTGTCTTTTTTACAAAATTTGGTAAGAGAGAGGTTTATTTTAGGTACTGTAAATGTCCATGGTGGATTTGAGGCGGAGACGTTGTGTATCATATTTTGAGTGTCAATGCTTAGTTCGGTGATGATCTCAGTAGTTCTGACAGTGAAGGGCTTTCTATTGTATGGATAGGTAAGATTGGGGTTGCAATTAAGATACTGGTTGAGTGGATGGGGTGTGGCGGCTTTTATTCCGATGAAGTTTGTCAGGAGTATTTGTTGCCGTCGTAAATGAAGTGGAAGCTCCCCTGCTTCAACACAAAGACTGTTTACTGGGCTTGATCGGTAAGCACCCGTTGAAATACGGATTCCATTGTGGTGAACGGCATCTAGGATTTTTAATGTTCGAGGTGATGCGGAGCCGTAAACTGTGCATCCATAGTCAAGGCTGGAGCGAATGTAACTTCTATATAGCATCAGCATGGTTTCTCGGTCAGCTCCCCACGAGTTGGTAGTCATGGTTTTGAGAATATTCATTTTTCTTTGGCACGTTGATTTAAGCGATTTTATATGCTGTATCCAAGTTAATGATCTGTCAAAGATAATACCAAGGTATTTAGCCTGCTCACTGATATCTATAGGTTGATTATTTATGAAAAGAGAAAGGTTGTGATTTATTTTTCTTGAGGAAAATAATACTCCAACTGTTTTATTAACTGAAACCGAAAAACCATGATCCGCTAGCCAAGTGCTAACAACGTCTAAAGAATTCTGGACTGAGTGTTGGAGAGTATCTATTGAAACATTGGTAGTGTAGATGACGAGATCGTCAGCATAAATCATGGCTTTGATTGAAGTTGGTATGCATTTCAGCAATTTATTCATTACAACGGAAAAAAGGAATGCACTTAATACGCTACCTTGAGGAACGCCATTTTCTTGGATATAGTCGTTTGATAAGCAGCTTCCATTTCGAATTTTAAATGTTCTATTTCGAAGAAAATTTACGATGAACTGGAGAATGTGACCAGTAATACCTAGTTCGATAAGGCAATCTATTATGAATCTTCGCCAGACTTTGTCAAAGGCTGTTTCTACATCTAAAAATACAGCTAGGAGTTTTTCTCGTAGGCTAAAGGATTCTCTGATGTCGGTTTCCAGGCGAATCAAATTATCTCTTGTACCTCTTCCGGGCCTAAAACCGCTTTGCCACCTTTCATACAGGTTGTTCTTCTCCATATGCCAGTTTACCCTGTTCATTATCATTTTTTCTACTAGCTTGCAAGGGCTGCAGGTCAAAGAGATAATTCGATAGCTAGAAGTCTCTTGATGTGGCTTTCCTTTCTTTAATATCGGTATTGATATGGATTTTGACCAGATGTCCGGAAATTCGCCAGATAGAAAAAGTTTATTTAGAACAGTTAGGATTACGTTTTTGTTTTGGTTCGACAGATTCTTAATCATAGCAATGTTAATTCTATCAGGGCCGGGAGATGAATCTTTACGGGATTTTAATCCTGTTTGGAATTCTATGAAAGTAAACGGGAAATTTAAAGGGTCCAGGGGATCAATTTCAGCGACTATGGGTACTGATTCTGCTTGGTTTTTCTTTCGAAGAAAGGCTATGGGAAAATTAGAATTAGAAGAAACTCTTTGAAAATGTTGGCCAAAATAGTTTGCAATCTCTGTGGGGTTCGAAATATATGTATTTCCTGTTTTAATGACATTTACTGAATTTATTCTCGGGCGGCCCATGATTTTTCGTACTGTATCCCAGACTTCAGTGATAGGAGTTTGGTGGTTTATTGTAGAGATAAAGTCTCTCCAGGAATTTCTTTTAGCTATCTTAATTTTGTACCTTGCATCTTTCCTGGTATTCATATAAATTTCTAAATTTTCCGAAGAGGGGTTTGTCCTGAACTTTCTTAATGCTCGTTTCCTCTCTTTCACTGCTTTTTCACAGTCTCCGTTCCACCAGGGTACGCTAATTCTTCTAGAAGTGCTACTTTTTTGAGGGATGGTGGCTTGGGCAGCTGACAGTATGATGTTATTAATAGAATTTATTGCGTCGTCAGCTGTGAAGGATTCTAAGTTCAGATTGGTTAAGTTAGCTAGAATTTGAAAATCATCCCATTTAGCGTTCTTTAAGTCCCATCTTAAGTTCCCAGGGGGACGAGGAGCTCTATCCAGAGTCTCGATTATGATTGGATAGTGATCCGACCCGTAGAGATCAGGAAGTACCTTCCATGTTGCCCGGGGAAGGAGACAGGGGCTTGCTAGGGATAAGTCTAGAACGGATAATGAACCAGTGGAATAGTTAAGGTGTGTTGAGGTTTCATCATTGAATATTCCTAGCGAGGTGTTTTCCATGAAGGCTTCCACTGCTCTGCCTCGACTATCAGTTATTGTAGAATGCCACATAGAGTTATGACTATTATAGTCACCGAGCATGTAGACTGGCTGGGGTAGTTGGTTATAGATTTCTTCTAATTGATCTGCGGTGAATGAGTGTCCAGGTGGTAAATATATTGAGCAAATAGAACATTTTTGTGGTTGTAAGACTTGAACAGCGACTGCCTGTAGGTTTGTTCGCAGTGGGATATCGATGCACGATACATCAGTGCGAGCAATGATACAGACTCCTCCACAAGCAATGCGACCATCAGTGTAGTCTTTCCGAAAAATATTATATTTATTTATTGTGAAATTGTCATTTTCTTTAAGGTGAGTTTCCTGAATTGCTAATATGTCAATATTTACATCTCGTAATAAGATTATGAGATCTGATTTATGTAATTTGATACCGTTAATATTCCACTGAGAAATTATCATTTTGGTTTATTTTTGCTAGAATTTTTGAGTTTGTTATTATTATAAGAGTTTTGAGGTGCCTTAGTACTGGGGAGGTTTTTTATAACTAAATTGCTTGAAGATGGTTCAGTATTTTGTACATCCGGTTTCGATATTTTATCGGATCTTTGATTGGATGAGAAATCAATTGTTTCCACAGTCCATCCATTGTTTTGGTTTCCGACAGTTTCATTAATTCCTTTGATCATCGATTTTTTTGATTGTTTAGAATTTATGAATTCGCTTCCAGATTGTTTGGAAAGAGATTCTTCCAGGTGGCTAACTTTTTGAGATAGTATTTCGATTATTTGAGTTAATTTCTCCAGCTTTTCTGATGTTTCAGGAGATAATTTTGGCGAATTAGCAATATTAGAGTAAGATGGGAGATTAGTTTTAGTTGCTGGCTGATTCTTTTCTTGAGATGATGTTCCGATTAATTTTTCTGCTTCAGAGTAGGAGATTCTGTATTTATTTTTAACTTCTTCAATTTTCATTTCTGTTTTAAAGACGGAACAGGACCTGACCCAAGCAGGATGGCTTCCACTGCAATTAATGCATTTAGGTGTGTTATTACATTTGCCTTCATGTACCTCGGAGCATTTTCCACAGACTTGTATCTGTTGTGAGCACGTTCTTGTACCGTGACGAAAACCATAGCACCGGAAACACTGGAGAGGACGTATGTAAGGCCTGACTTTACTATTGAGAAAATCTACTACTATCCTTTCAGGAATTTCCGGACGTTGAAATGTTAATATGACTGAAGAGGTTGGAATTCGAGTTTTATTTCCGTTCCTGAAAATTCGTTTTGCTTTGGTAACCCCATGATGGCCAAGCTCTTCTACTAATTCCTCTTCAGTACATGAACGAAGTTCATCACATGTAATTATCCCCTGAGAGTAGTTTAGAGTTCTATGAAGACTAAAAAATACTTCATGATTTTCAAATGTTTTTATATTTTTTAAGTTTAGAAGGTCTTTTTCGGAGGTAACTTCCAAAAGTATCGATCCGGATTTGAGAAATTTAATTTTGACTTGAGGAGATACGCTTTTGATATATTTACAGATTTTAAATGGGCTATAGTCATTAAATGTTTTATTCAGTGAATTTTTACCCAATGACATAAAAAGAAATAGTTTATTCCATTTCCCTTTAGGGGGTGTTACATTAAATTGAGGGCGTGAAATATCTGGAGGTTTAGGGTCAATTGATTTAGAACCCATTTTATAAGATGTGTAAGTGGAATCAAATAGCCTTTGTATAATAAGAATAGAATACTAAAAAATTAATGAGCTATGTGTTAGTGTGATGAGAACACTATAGCATACTCATAGACCTGTAAAAACAACACAAAACAAAAGGAAAATGTTTGTAATAGTTATATGATTGAAGAAGTACTCCATATTAAATGTTTGTTCCAGGCTTTTCCCAACTCAATATATGTATAGTGCATATTTTTAGTTTTCCCCCTTATATTAAATGTTTGTTCCAGGCTTTTCCCAACTCAATATATGTATAGTGCATATTTTTAGTTTTCCCCCTTATATTAAATGTTTCTTCCAGGCTTTTCCCAACTCAATATATGTATAGTGCATATTTTTAGTTTTCCCCCTTATATTAAATGTTTGTTCCAGGCTTTTCCCAACTCAATATATGTATAGTGCATATTTTTAGTTTTCCCCCTTATATTAAATGTTTGTTCCAGGCTTTTCCCAACTCAATATATGTATAGTGCATATTTTTAGTTTCCCCCCTTATATTAAATGTTTGTTCCAGGCTTTTCCCAACTCAATATATGTATAGTGCATATTTTTAGTTTTCCCCCTTATATTAAATGTTTGTTCCAGGCTTTTCCCAACTCAATATATGTATAGTGCATATTTTTAGTTTTCCCCCTTATATTAAATGTTTGTTCCAGGCTTTTCCCAACTCAATATATGTATAGTGCATATTTTTAGTTTTCCCCCTTATATTAAATGTTTGTTCCAGGCTTTTCCCAACTCAATATATGTATAGTGCATATTTTTAGTTTTCCCCCTTATATTAAATGTTTCTTCCAGGCTTTTCCCAACTCAATATATGTATAGTGCATATTTTTAGTTTTCCCCCTTATATTAAAAGTTTGTTCCAGGCTTTTCCCAACTCCAATATATGTATAGTGCATATTTTTAGTTTTCCCCCTTATATTAAATGTTTCTTCCAGGCTTTTCCCAACTCAATATATGTATAGTGCATATTTTTAGTTTTCCCCCTATATTAAATGTTTGTTCCAGGCTTTTCCCAACTCAATATATGTATAGTGCATATTTTTAGTTTTCCCCCTTATATTAAATGTTTGTTCCAGGCTTTTCCCAACTCAATATATGTATAGTGCATATTTTTAGTTTTCCCCCTTATATTAAATGTTTCTTCCAGGCTTTTCCCAACTCAATATATGTATAGTGCATATTTTTAGTTTTCCCCCTATATTAAATGTTTGTTCCAGGCTTTTCCCAACTCAATATATGTATAGTGCATATTTTTAGTTTTCCCCCTATATTAAATGTTTGTTCCAGGCTTTTCCCAACTCAATATATGTATAGTGCATATTTTTAGTTTTCCCCCTATATTAAATGTTTGTTCCAGGCTTTTCCCAACTCAATATATGTATAGTGCATATTTTTAGTTTTCCCCCTATATTAAATGTTTGTTCCAGGCTTTTCCCAACTCAATATATGTATAGTGCATATTTTTAGTTTTCCCCCTATATTAAATGTTTGTTCCAGGCTTTTCCCAACTCAATATATGTATAGTGCATATTTTTAGTTTTCCCCCTATATTAAATGTTTGTTCCAGGCTTTTCCCAACTCAATATATGTATAGTGCATATTTTTAGTTTTCCCCCTATATTAAATGTTTGTTCCAGGCTTTTCCCAACTCAATATATGTATAGTGCATATTTTTAGTTTTCCCCCTATATTAAATGTTTGTTCCAGGCTTTTCCCAACTCAATATATGTATAGTGCATATTTTTAGTTTTCCCCCTATATTAAATGTTTGTTCCAGGCTTTTCCCAACTCAATATATGTATAGTGTATATTTTTAGTTTTCCCCCTATATTAAATGTTTGTTCCAGGCTTTTCCCAACTCAATATATGTATAGTGCATATTTTTAGTTTTCCCCCTATATTAAATGTTTGTTCCAGGCTTTTCCCAACTCAATATATGTATAGTACATATTTTTAGTTTTCCCCCTATATTAAATGTTTGTTCCAGGCTTTTCCCAACTCAATATATGTATAGTGCATATTTTTAGTTTTCCCCCTATATTAAATGTTTGTTCCAGGCTTTTCCCAACTCAATATATGTATAGTGCAGATTTTTAGTTTTCCCCCTTATATTAAATGTTTGTTCCAGGCTTTTCCCAACTCAATATATGTATAGTGCATATTTTTAGTTTTCCCCCTTATATTAAATGTTTGTTCCAGGCTTTTCCCAACTCAATATATGTATAGTGCATATTTTTAGTTGTCCCCCTATATTAAATGTTTGTTCCAGGCTTTTCCCAACTCAATATATGTATAGTGCATATTTTTAGTTTTCCCCCTTATATTAAATGTTTGTTCCAGGCTTTTCCCAACTCAATATATGTATAGTGCATATTTTTAGTTTTCCCCCTTATATTAAATGTTTGTTCCAGGCTTTTCCCAACTCAATATATGTATAGAGCATATTTTTAGTTTTCCCCCTTATATTAAATGTTTGTTCCAGGCTCTTCCCAACTCAATATATGTATAGTGCATATTTTTAGTTTTCCCCCTTATATTAAATGTTTGTTCCAGGCTTTTCCCAACTCAATATATGTATAGTGCATATTTTTAGTTTTCCCCCTTATATTAAATGTTTGTTCCAGGCTTTTCCCAACTCAATATATGTATAGTGCATATTTTTTTCAAAGGTTCAAACAAATACTTTTCATTTTCATATTATTCATCTGACATGTTTCATGTTTATCTCACACCTCTTCAAGGGAATATCAGAAATTAAGGTTTCATATAGTTATAAGTCGTAAGTATCGTTAAAAATATCTGCAATAAACATTTCAGGTCACAAGTGAATTTAAATTCCAATAATCAAACAGAAATTGGACCAATGTTTAAACATTCTGATGATATTTTTAACCAATTTCGAGGGGGGGGGGAAATAATAATAAGAGAGTGGGGGAGTCAATATTGGCTAGAGTACTGAAAACTTGGTATTATAGTTTTTAAAGTATTTAACCAATTAAAAATTCATGTCTGATAAATAAAAACAAGTTTTATTTTGGCAATATTATAAGTATGATTTTATACATTTTTTTTTTTTTTTAAGAAAATAAATATTTATATTTATAAAAAATAATTATGTTTTATTTTTGGGTTGTTACTTATTTATATTTTTTGGTTATACCTATATATAATTTTTTAAATTTCTTTTTTATTTTTAACTTTCAATGTATTTTGCTTTCATTTTATGTCCATAGTGCAAGGGGAGTGAGGTGAAAACCCGGATGCACACTCAAGATTTTTATATTCCAGTTTCGCCGTTCGATTCGGGGTCACCGACCGTCCCTAGGCTCACCCAGCCTTTAATTACTGACCACTCTATCGATATTTCTGACCACACTATTTCCCTAGTGTGCCTTATTGTCAAGAATGAAATACCTCTACAGTATCTGCCCCTCTTGGCCCTTGTGGCCTATTACAGGACTGATTTTTTTTTTTAATATGCGTAGGAAATTGCATGTAACTGTGAAAAGCACTTGAACACAGAAGATTGATTCGATGCAATTCGACCCTAAAGTGAAGTATTGTTTCATAAAATAACATAAATAAATATTTATAAAAACTGACATTGTTTAGTAGGTACTTAGGTTATATTTTAGACTGCATTTGTTGTTTTATGTTTGTGAATGTTTTTCTGAATATCCTCACGATAAAGAAGGATCAAAGTGAAGCTTAGAAGATAGAACAACAAATAAACATCGAATTCTTGCCAAAGTTAATCCATTTCCTGAAGGATTTAGACCTGGACTCTCCCCCCTCTTTCTATTTAAAGAATGACAAGGGAATTTTCTTAAAATTAGCCATTTACTGAAATTATGGGAATAATAATAAAGTTTGTATTTAAGGCAAGTCAAACTGTATAGTAGTAGTCTGTTGATATTAATGAATGAGAAAGATGTATCAATGAAGCCAAAACAAAATTTGGATATTTTTTAAAATTAATAATAGTGTAAGCTGTTAATAAATATTTTAAAAGAGGGACTTGGACATTTATTTTTTGCATACTCCACATATCAGAGGAATAGCGTATTAATTCACAGTGATTCTGATGTTAATTAAAATGCTCTTAACAGAATCACTGACTGTGAATTTAAACTGTCTCTAAATTTAAAGTCAACTGCGAATTTGACATGGACAGTGTAAATTCACAGTATCACTCTGAATTTACACTGTTATACCGTAAATGCACTACAATAAATATGAATGGGGATCACCCAAAAGGAACAATTATTGAGAATATATCACCCTCAAAAGGTTAACGATCAGACATGCACCATTAACTCATGAATACCAGATAAAAAACTAGACGAACCAACTTGTACAGTATGCAAAACTGATGCTGATTTCGAAGTTTTTGAATCGATGCAAACTTTCGGGGAAAGAATACTCCTGAATGAAAAAGAGTTAGCTTTTTTTTTTTTCTTTTTTTTAAAAAAAAAAAAAAATTATAATATTTAGAATAATATATGTAGATATTAAACATAGAATTAATACATTTTGGACCATTATAAATTAACATGTTCCCTGTCCCGTGAACCACATGTAGCTCATGGAATATATACAATTTCTATTGAAATATATTCGCTGAACGTGCTAAAACACTAAAAGAAGTTTATGAGAACCCCAACAAAACAAAAATAGACATAGCTAAACGGTTGAAATTACCTTTGTCAACCCTTGCGACTATTATCGGTAGGAGGAAAGGAATTGAGGAGAATTTTGTGATATGAAACTTGAAAATATAATAATGTACAATGTTATCTAACAATAAAATATGCACAAACAATAAAATTGTGACTTTTTTTCATGAAGAATTTATTTTATTTTATTTTAAAATAGCTATGAAACCTAGTACTATTCAGTTATACGAAATATTCACTTATACGAAACATTTTCCGTTCCCCCTCACATTCGCATAAGTGAGACTCCACTGAATATTTATTTTGTACCATTGCTGAGTTGACATATGTTCCTGTGGACTACTTTAAAAAGTTGAATGAGTCAAAAATACTCATTAATTGATGTTTGGATAAAACACGAGTTGATTCTCCTAAAGGTTTTATAGCGATCTGGTTTTGCTATATATCTTGAACGAGGTAGATATCTAATAGCAGCCTCCTTGAATCCATTCTTGGCCATTGTCCAACCCTCCGCTAGTATATATAGCATCTCATACACAAAGAACAATCGGACATTTCACAAATATTCAAATAATAAAAAAAACTTTCCTAAGAAATATGCACAAATAATAATGTCTACATGTCAACAATTCTCTAATTCCACCAGGATTAGTGATTTAAATTCTTGTTCTAGGATTAGTGATTTAAATTCTTTGTGATTTAAATTCTTTTTCAATTTTTTATGAGACTTTAGGGGTTTATGATTTCAAAACTAATATTCTCATAATAATAAATCTATTTTTTAACTATCTCTAGAAAAATGGTTCACTTGAATCCAATGGATAATTATCATTGGGACTATAGTGTATTTATTTTTATTTACAATATGTATACGCACACAAATATGTATTTGGATACAAACACACACACTCACATGTCGTCGATACAAATGCAAAGTATCGAATGTGAAAATCACCACTTTCCAGAGTGAAAAAAAAATGTATTCATTACTTTGCTTTTGGACAGTCAAATAGTTGGCAGATTCCACCATTTGACATTGGTTACTTTCCCTTTCACAGAATGAACTTAGATTCAAGAGTTTGCTGAACATCAGTATAGATTAAAAATGAAAAATGCGTTTTTTCACATTCGATACTTTGCATTTGTATCAATGATATATTCCTCTGATCCTGCATATTTCAATATTTTCTTGTGTATCACAGAAAGGGATGAACCCCTATCACAAACAAAAAAGAAAAGAGACTTTTTTAATAAAAATTTTAAAACAATATGAATGTCTCTAAGGTGTAAAAAAAGGGGAAACAATGAATTCTATCAAGAAATTCTGATAATCAGCTACAACATAAACACAATGAAGATATGAGGTGTTGCAAAAACGAAGGGTGATCTCAACATCCAGTAAATTGTTTTTTCCTCCTTCCGAATCTAGACACTTCAGAGAATCTACAGGTATATTTTTCATATTGAGTTGGCCCTTCTTTGCCTTTAAAATACACAGAGAATGAAAAGAAAAAGAAAAAAAAACTGACAGGAAACTGTTACAGGAATGCGGATGCGAAAGGCATAATAACACTCCACTACCGGCCCGCTGGATGATGATATAAATAAAATACTCTTTTCGTTGAAAGTGAAGTTCACACTAATTTCTGGTCAATTATAATATAATTTGAACAATGAGACATCCCACAACGAAAAAATGGTTTCAATACACTCCAGTGGAGTTTGCCCTTATGGAAAAAATATTCATATGAATTTTTCTCAAAACTAAATTGTGTTGAGTGCCTCCTTCGTATCTGTAACACCTTGTATGTTTTCAATTGACTAATTTTATCGAGAAAAGGACAATATAAAAAAAAAGCTTAATTTTTTAATTGGTAAAAAAGTCAAAATATCTTCCAATTTTTTTAACGTGTGTCAACTTTCCAAATTTATTAATAATAACACTGATTTTGGTTCAAATGCATTTTTAAGGCCTGTAAACAATTTTAAATACAAAATACTTGGCTAAGAACTCTAAAAATTAAGAAATTTTAGGCAATTATAGTCTACATGAAAATGCTTTTAAAGCAAAGTTTGTTTACCTTGTAGATAATTTAAAAATAACCCCTTCCCATGAAACAAGAATATATAAGAAGCTGAGGAATAGTTGAGATTCGGCTAAGAGAAAAACGTCTGATCTTCAGAAAAATCTGTATTTCAAACGCTTTGGCTTGCTCTTTGGATGCCTTCTTAACCCATTAAATCCCAAGCCTATTTTTACTGGATTTTTGTGACATTTTTCATTATTTTTTACTCTTAGGCACTTAAAAGAATGTATAAAAAACAAAAACTCAGCTATTACAATTTTTTTATCCCATTTTTTTTTTTTTTTTTTTTTTTTATCAAATGCATAGATATGTTGTGCAAATTTCTAAAACACTTCACAATTTAATATTATTAGCAATATTAAAAAAATAGCACAACATTTTATTTGGGCTTAAGACTTTTTTCCCTTTCCTTTAAGGAGTTGCCTTGTTAGAAAAAAACTATTCGAACTAAATTAAAATATCTATTTGCACGAGAAAAAAAAATCGTGGAAATAATGTTGCATTTACACAACTTTGGGACAAAATGGGTTAAGCACTAAATGCCTAGGAGAGGGTGGAAGACCACAATAACTTTTAGATGACCATGGATAAGTGTTGGCATCACCCTAGTGTGCTATATGGTCGAGAATCAGATAACTCTACAGTATCTGCCACTCTGAGCCCTAGTATTATGATATGGGACTGATTTATTTTTACTCATATGTGTACATATGTAATAAAATGTGAAACTTACAAATAATAAGATAATAATAATAATGCTAAATGTTGCTAAAATCCTTCGAGGGTCTACTTACTGTGCTTGAAGAGTGAAGATGTTCTTGGGGAATCAGCAGCCTCCTTGATAGACCTACCTCTCTTCACACTAGCTAATGCCTCTGCAATCAGTTTCTGATTCACGCCGCACAGGTTTGGCATCAAGGCTCTGCACTTCCAATGGCAGGTCACGTCGCATTCTACAGCACAATAGTACAAACGCTATCTACATTTAATCCTATTTCTTTCCATAATTGTGCAGGTCAGTCGAAAACTTCAGTATTTTAGCCACTACAAGATTTGTTTTTGCATTTAAAGCACAGTCAACCTTCAGTCGTGGAAGTGAACACATTACAGCTCTGACGGCATGAACCGCCATTATAGCATAGCGGCAATTTGCATTCCTCTGAAATTTCAATGTCGACCAGAAACATAATCTAGAGAATTATGACTACAAGTAATTATATTGTCATATAATAAGATGGAATTCGTCTTATTGGTGTACTGGACCGCTCTAATTGGACTGTCTCCACTAAAACAGGCCTGGAAAAACACAAGAAAGACTGTTTCCTAACTAGTGTTTTGACTAATAGAATGATAAAACTTGCCTAATAAATGGGAATACCTCTAATGCAAATGTTAAAATATAAGCAACTAGTTATTTCTTTTTAGCACTTTCCTCCGAAGGAAAGTAGCTATTGAGGTTGGACTCATGACGGAATTTTTGAAATGTTTCTTCAAATCTTTATCGATCCTACCTAGTAGACACCGAAAATGACCCCCGTTAAAATTTATATATATCTATATATATATATGTGTCTGTTAACACGATAGCGGCCAGAGTTTTTGTTTTTTCGTCACGAAACTTGGTATATAGCATTCAATTAGCAAACGATTGAACGAGTTCGTTAACCACCAAAGTCGGTCCACCGGAAGGGGGGGTTTACCCCGAACCCAAAACACTAATTTGACTATGTCAGCCGTAATATTTGTTATATTTCAACGAAACTTGGTATTCGTAGTGGTAATATAGACAGAAAAGTGAGATATAAAAATGAACTAAATGGGTTCATTAGAAGGGGGGGGGGGGTTTACTGCCAGCCGTGATTTTTGGTATATTTCGACGAAACTCGGTATTCGTAGTGTTAATCCACAGGTGAATATGTGTTGTAAAAATAAACTAAATCGGTTCATTAGAAGGGGGGGGGGGGTTTACTCCGGACCCAAATTCCTAATATACTCATACCGGTCGTAATTTCTGCTGTATTGTAACGAAACGCGGTGTACGTCGTGGGTAACTCATGAGAAAGAAGTGTTGCAAAAATGAGCTGAATCGGTCAATCGTAAAGCGGGGGTTTAATTTGTAATATATTTCAATAGAAAAGCCCGTCAGACGTAGGTTCACAAAGCCGCCGCAAGGAGCGCTTTCTACCACTAGAGTGACTGTATCCTGTTCCTGCGTTAGATCAAAATACGATAATATGAGTTTTTTTGTATTTATTACGTAGTGTAGTAGGTACCATGTGTAAACATAACTCTGGAAGCAAATTAATAATTGATCAGTTACTCATTACAAATTTAAAAGAGAACTATTCATGTTTTTATTTAATTTATGTAGGATATTTTAAGCAAATTGTTCTGGAAAGCAGTCTACACTACCCATATTCTGAGGAAAGTGCTTAGTTATGCAGCTCCTGCGTGACGGACTTTTTAATTAATTTCGAAGGCAGACAGAAATGGACTTTGTATTTCACATTTTTATTTTGTTTGTTACATTTAAGTTAAACATACATTTCTTAAATGAAATTACCTCCGAAAGAGAACTTTCTAAATTTATAAAAAATTTAAAAACCTATGAAAATCATGAAGTATTTTCTAGTCTTCAGAGAAGTCTTGACTTCTCGGAAGGAATAACAATATGTAATGAATTCCATTCATACACCAATGAAGAATTAATTGATAAACTAACCTTGTGCTAAAGGCCATTGCAGTCGATACACAATAAACTATAAAATAGGATCTGTGTCAAGATCCACTGGATACCTGGACACAGTGGAATCCCAGGCAATGGAAGGGCTGACCTACTTGCAGGAAGAAGTGCCGCTGCAGTGCCAATAGGCCCTGCTCCATTTTTGGATGAGCACCACCGTCATTGTTCAAACGGACAATTTACCAATGGCAAAACCTTTGGGAAACCCTAACTCTAAGGCATACTAAATATTTTATACAAAATCCTTCTGGAGAACCCTGGAATCAGCTGAAGCTCCTCAACAGAGTAGAACTTCGGGAAGCTATTGCAATAATTACGGGACATTGCAACCTAAAGAAGCACCTTTATAGGATGAAGTTGGTTAACTACCACATCTGCAGGTGTTGTGGAGCAGAAGAAGAGACGCTTATACACATATACACTGTGATTGCAAACAGATCATGTACGCTTTACGTCAGTGACACAAAGGATATAACAACCTTCACCAAAGGGCAGTGTCTATAAGTACACTTCCGGTAGCACTCTGAAGAGACACAGCGACGGGCAGCATAACAAGTCGTACGGCCGCGATGCGCTCCCTTGAGGATTGACGACCCGAGATTAGTGTATTATATTAAAGAACTCAGATGTCATAATGTTCCTAAAGCTAGAGTCCACTTGCAGGAACTACGTCATGTTAGTTCATATCCGTTCCTATCCATAGTGTCATTTGGAAAGGTTAGAATAGCACGTCTAGTTTTGTTTTGATCTATCGGGAAAAATGTAAATACATATCCAAGTGTAAAATGAAACCTCAAAGAGAAGCAAGATTTTAGGTGCCACAACAGGAAACTGGCAGTATCCTAAGCGAAATTTCTTCCTATGCATTCTTAACTTTTGCTCAGGAAAACATTATGACGAATACGTTTCTCATTTTCATATGTTGTTTTACTAAAATCCTCTTTTAACTGTTAAATGCAATTTAAAAAAAAAAAAAAAAAATGAAATGTGAGTCATAAAGAAAAAAAACGTTCGAAAGTAGGAAGCCAACACTTTCGAATTTTAAGCATATTCTCCACCAGAGATCGTCCCATCGAAAATTACTTCTGAACCGTTTTTGCATGAAATATGGTACGTTTTCGGACGGCTACTTGCCACAATTTCCCAACCGAATATGAAAAGCTCCTCATGTCTATTAATAAAATTTTGTTTTCTAACATTTCCTTATTTAAAAACGTAACCAAAATTTAATTATCTTAGTTTAGTTGAATCAATTAAAGAACTAGAAAAACTTCACTGAGTTCATTGTTTCTACGAATCCGAGCTGATAATTATCAGCTAACTACTTAGGACAACTACTTTTATCAAGAACGGTTATTGTCTTAAAAATGTTTCATTCGTTTCCGTACTTTAGAAAACTTATAAAAAGAGTACCTGAAAGCCTTTAAACGCAACGCCATAAGCTCGAATTTCGCCGAAAACCCATGTTCCGGCGGGCAGATTTTACTGGTTGACGAACTCGACCTTTTAAATAAGACGAAGTATTTTTGAACACATTTTTATCAAAATTGAACCATTTTTGGGATCTATGGATTCTGAAACGTTTAATTTTCTAGTCGGCACCTCCGGATTGTGCCATGAAGTCAACCTCATAAGTGGCTTTCCTCCCAATGAATGAGATAGGAAACCCGCTAAAATAGTTCAATAACGCAGATAGAACTCTCATCCCGACCTCTTCATTCATATTAACATTTCAATGGCTTGAAATTTCTGATAGGATAGTAGAAGATTTTCTTAATCTTAAAGCACCCGGCCTTACATAAGTTCCCTACAGTGCTTTCGATGCCACGGGTTTCGTCAAGGGAAACGAACATGTGCACAACCGATGCGAGTCTGCGGAAAATATTCTGAGGTGCATGACGACGAATTCATTATCACGCCTTGACGTATTAACTGCAATTGAAGCTATCCTGCACCGGCAGGGGCAGTTTTTTTTAAAATAATAAAAAAATGAACAAAACAAAATAAATTACATCTCCTATACCGAAACAGAAAAAATCATGACAAAAGTAAACCACCTGCAGCTGAAACTGCCCTCCAATCTTGCCAAAATCGTCTCCCGAAATGTCAGAAAATCTCAATAAATTAGTTGAAATATTATTTCAAAAGGTTAATTACATGGACGATGTTCTCTACAAAAAATCATTAATGAAATTCGTAAAATCAAAAGTAACAAAGTCTTCTTTGTAATTAAGAATCGGTTTTATAAAGCTAATTTCGACACATAGGTACATTAATTATTTGGTCTTTAAATAGTTGCCATTTGATGACAAATTCAAAAGTAAAATATCCCTAGACGATATATTTTCTGATTAATCTAACATTTTATATATATGTTTAAAATCACTCTTGTGCATCTCCTTTAGTGTTGGTAAAAGTATGCCTATTGCCTACGAATATTGTTGAATAGCCTCTTACCTTTTTTAGGCCGAGTTCTGATAACCATCCCCGCCTTCAGTGATAAGAACAAATTGATAAGACATTAGCCCGCCGTTCTGGATGCAATTCGATTGAAGACTGACAGTTAAGAGCTGGAACCTTGAATACGCAGCCTTTGGCAGGCGGAAACAGCCCCGGCTTCCGACCTGGTTATGTTGCTATATTAATGCAAGCGGCCGTCAGCAAAATTTGAACAAATAAATAGGTGAATATTGAAGGACACGGTGGGAATTGGAACGGAACCGAAATATGGCGAGCGTCCAGAAAATCGGCATCTCACATTGTTTACAATACTGCTTGGACTAGATTTCAAGGGCAGATTTATGTGGTTTATACCCCGATTCCTAATGGGCCGGTTTAAGAGGGTCTCCTCCCTACCTCCCTAAGGATGAAACCCGCTTATGAGGTTGGCATCATGGCGAGACCCGGTGGGCCGACTAGAAAATGTTTCATTTCAGAACACATAGATCACGAAAATAACGGCTCTCTAGCTGGCTCAAAAATTGACCGATTTTAATGAAACTTGGTACAAAATACTTTGTGTGATTTCAAAGGTCAAGTTCGTTAATACAAAACTAAAATTACCCCCGTTAATCAATGTTTCCACACGCATACGCAAGCATATATGTATAATCTAAGAAACTCGACTGTTAGAGACATTTTAAAAATTTGCGTGTCACCCTCCAATGGTAACAAAAAAAAAAAAAATATCTTAGTTTGGATGGATGCGAAACCATCTGGAACAATTTTCAACATCGTTTCTCAGTACCCAAAATAAAATTAGTTTTATCTGCTCATCTCAAAAACTGTTGCAGACATCGCTTTACAGAAGGTTTAATTCGTTTTTCTATGTTATGAATCCTATAAAATAAGTACCTGCAAGCATATGAACTCGAAAGATTTTTGTGCCAAATTTCATCAAAATCGGACCTTTTTTGAGACGACAGGAGAGCGAACAGACAAATATATATACACTTATGGCCTCACAACTGGTTTCATTCATTATCCTACGTAAGAACCCTTGGGATAGTTGATTAAGGGTATAAATTGTTTACCTGTAAGTCTATGAACGCAAAACATTAGCGCTACGAAATTTTTCGTGCAATTTTTGCCCAAAAAATCATGTTCCGTTGGACAGAGTCTGCTGGCTAGTGACCTTGACCGTTTAAATGAGAAAAAATATTCTTGAACCAAATTGTTATCAAAATCGGACCATTTTTGAGCCTGCAAGAGTGGGAACAGACAAATAATAAGGTACCATTTTCCAGTCGGCACTTCTGGATTCGTTCTCGGGATGACGTCATAAGTAGGTTTCCTTAGGATGGAGGGAGGAAACGCGCTAACTACCACTGAGTCTGCAGCAGGTAAGGTTTTATCCTGGCTGGTAGATAAGGGCATGTATATATGTATATACACATATATAAATGCATTTAAAATTAAGGGGGGTCATTTTCGGTGTCTAGCAGTTCAAAAAGAAAAGTCCGACTCGCAGGAACTGCGTCATCTTAGCGCGGTTCCGTTCATATCCCTAGTCTAATTTGGAAAGATTAAAATAGAAGCAGTTATTATTTTGGTTCCACCAGTCTTTTTTTTTTTTTTAATTAATTATTATAATGGCGTGTCAACCCTTAAGGTCACTAACGCCATTCCTGTGTGTAGTAAAGTCTTGAAAGGTCATGATTTACAATCTTACCTGGAAGGGTCTAGAACACACTAGAAACACTAGAAACGGACCGGCTAGTGACAAGGTCTTGGAATCCTGGAAATCTATATTTCTAACAATAAATTGTTTTTGTTATTTTACTTAACCAGTTTTATTGTCAAATACATTAGCCAACTATAAGCAATAAAAAAATAACAAGGAATAAAACAGACAAAAAGAACCTTTCGAATAAACGAAATCAATTAATTTAAAGCTTTAAGCACTTTTTTCTCCGATTGACATCGCCTAATTAAAACTTTCTTCAGAACGTTTTTGTAGAGCTTTTAGTAAGCTTACGAATGGTAATCTTCCGCTTCACAAGATTGTCAACGGTTTTCGAGATACTAACGAAATTATACAAAGTTAAAAAAACTTTTTTTTTCTGTTAATAAAATATTTTATTCTAACCCTTCCTTTACTCTAAACGTAACAAAAATTTCAACATATTAGTGTTGATGAAACTCGAACATGCAGAAAATGTTTCAACTGTATCCCATAATTCTAAGTACCAAAATCAAAGACAAAGAACCCTCCCTAGGAAGGACGCTAGGCAGTTGAAAAGCTATATCTTGGAAATCCATACCTCTACCATTAAATTGTTTTTCTTATTTTTCTTAACCTGTTCTATTTTCAAATACATTATCCAACTATAAGCAATTAAAAAATAACAAGGAATAAAAAACAGACAAAAAGAACAGTTCGAATAAGCGAAATCAATTACTTTAAAGTTTTAAGCTCTTATTTCTCCGATTGACATCGCCTAATCAAAACTTTCATTAGAACCTTTTTTTTAGAGCATTTAATAAGCTTTCTAATGGTATTCTTCCGTTTAGCAAGATTCTCAACCTTTTTCGAGATATTAAGGAAAGTAAACAAAGTTACTAAAACTTTTTATGTCTGTTAATAAAATATTTTATTCTAACCCTTCCTTAACTCCAAACGTAACAAAAATTTCAACGTATTAGTTTTAAAAAAGTAGAACATGCAGAAAATATTTCAACTGAATCCCATGATTCTAAGTACCCAAACCAAAAAGTCCGTCTCGCAGGACTGCATCATCTTAGCGCGGTTCCGTTCATATCCCCAGTCTAATTTGGAAAGATTAAAATAGAAGCAGTTATTATTTTGGTTCCACCAGTCTTTTTTTTTTAAATTAATTATTATAATGGCGTGTCAGCCCTTAAGGTCACTAACGCCATTCCTGTGAGTAGTAAAGTCTTGAAAGGTCATGATTTACAATCTTACCTGGAAGGGTCCGCTACACTAGAAACAGACCCGCTAGTGACAAGGTCTTGGAATCTTGGAAATCTATATTTCTAACAATAAATTGTTTTTGTTATTTTACTTAACCAGTTTTATTGTCAAATACATTATCCAACTATGAGCAATTAAAAAATAACAAGAAATAAAACAGACAAAAAGAACCACTGGAATAAACGAAATCAATTAATTTAAAGCTTTAAGCACTTTTTTCTCCGATTGACATCGCCTAATTAAAACTTTCTTCAGAACGTTTTTGTAGAGCTTTTAGTAAGCTTACGAATGGTAATCTTCCGCTTCACAAGATTGTCAACGGTTTTCGAGATACTAACGAAATTATACAAAGTTAAAAAAACTTTTTTTGTCTGTTAATAAAATATTTTATTCTAACCCTTCCTTTACTCTAAACGTAACAAAAATTTCAACATATTAGTGTTGATGAAACTCGAACATGCAGAAAATGTTTCAACTGTATCCCATAATTCTAAGTACCAAAAAAGTCCGATTCGCAGGAACTGCGTCATCTTAGCGCGGTTCCGTTCTTATCTCTAGTGTTTATGAAGGCATAGAATAGAAAAAGTTATTACTTTGTTTAGATCAATAGCGAAACAGCTATCCAAATGAAATCTCAAACAAACCAGTCTTGAAAGGTCTTTGTTGATTTACAATCATACCTGTATGGGTCAGCTCTCCCATAAGTCGGGCAGAAAGGCCTCCGCTCAGAGGCATTTGGAAAGCCTTGGGATCTCTCTCTTTAAACGCTACATTTCTAACAATAAATTGATCTTCTTATTTTACTTAATCTGTTTTATTGTCAAATACATTATCTGACTATAAGCAATTTAAAAATAACAAGGAATAAAACAGACAAAAAGAAAAGTTCGAATAAGCGAAATCAATTACTTAAAAGTTTTAAGCACTTATTTCTCCGATTGACATCGCTTATTCAAAACTTTCTTTAAAACCATTCTTGTAGACCATTTAGTAAGCTTTCGAATGGTAACCTTTCGCTTCCCAAGATTTTCAACCGTTTTCGAGATATTAAGAAATTATACGAAGTTCCCAAAACTTTTTATTATTTCTGACAACAGAAAATTGGTCTCATTTTACCTATCCTGTTTTACACACACATACATTTTCCTTACAAATACAACATAAGAAATTACAAAAATAAAAAGCAATAAAAAACCAAGGGAAAGAGACAAAAAGAACGACAAAAACCCGTTCATAAGAACAAAACAGACATATTTGAAGTTATTTCTCCGATTGACATAACCTAATCAAAAATAGTTTTAGAATCATTTTTGTAGAGAATTTAGTAAGCTTTCAAATAGTTTCAATCCACTTACCACGATTTCCCAACCGTGTTCGAGATATTAATGAAAGTATACGAAGTTTCCAAAACTTTTCATGTCTGTTCATAAAATATTTTATTCTAACCCTTCCTTAACTCCAAACGTAACATAACTTTCAACATACTAGTTTTAATGAAAGTAGAACATGCAGATAATGTTTCAACTGAATCCCGTTATTCTAAGTACCCAAACCAAAAACGGTATTCAAAAATTATTTTTCCAATTTTCTCAACAACGGTTAAAGCTATCGCCTTGAAAATGGTTTCATTCGTTTCCTAGCCCAAGAAGCCTATAAAACGAGTACTTACAAGCTTATGAACTCAAAAACGTAAGCGTTACGATTTTTTCTGCGCGAATTTCGCCCCAAACGCCATCTTCCAGTGGGCGGATTTTGCTGGTTAACGAACTTGACCTTTCAAATTGGACGACAGATTTTTGTACCAAATTTCATCAAAATCGGACCATTCGTCTTCTATTTAGAGAGCGAACAGACAAATATATATATATATATATATATATATAAATAAATATATACATATATATATATATACAAATTTGAACCACCGTTATTTTCGGTTTCTAGGGGTTCTGAAACGCAAAATTTTCTAGTCGGCACTTCCGGATCGTTTCATTGTATCAACCTTATAAGCGGGGTTCCTCCCTATGGGGGAGGGAGGAACCGCGCTAAAATCAAAGACAAAGAACCCTCCCTAGGAAGGACGCTAGGCAGTTGAAAAGCTATATATCTTGGAAATCCATATCTCTAACATTAAATTGTTTTTCTTATTTTTCTTAACCTGATATATTTTCAAATACATTATCCAACAATAAGCAATTAAAAAATAACAAGGAATAAAAAACAGACAAAAAGAACAGTTCGAATAAGCGAAATCAATTACTTTAAAGTTTTAAGCTCTTATTTCTCCGATTGACATCGCCTAATCAAAACTTTCATTAGAGCCTTTTTTTAGAGCATTTAATCAGCTTTGTAATGGTATTCTTCCGTTTACCAAGATTCTCAACCTTTTTCGAGATATTAAGGAAAGTAAACAAAGTTACTAAAACTTTTTATGTCTGTTAATAAAATATTTTATTCTAACCCTTCCTTAACTCCAAACGTAACCAAAATTTCAACATATTAGTTTTGATGAAAGTAGAACATGCAGAAAATGTTTCAACTGAATCCCATGATTCTAAGTACCCAAACCAAAAACGGTATTCAAAAAATATTTTTCCAATTTTCTCGAAAACGGTTAAAGCTATCGCCTTGAAAATGGTTTCATTCGTTTTCCTAGCCCAGGAGTCATATAAAACGACTACTTAGTAGCTTATGAATTCAAAAACGTAAGCGTTACGTTTTTCGTAACGCGCGAATTTCGCCCCAAACGCCATCTTCCAGTAGGCGGATTTTGCTGGTTAACGAACTTGACCTTTCAAATTGGACGAAGGATTTTTGTACCAAATTTCATCAAAATCGGACCATTCGTCTTCTATCTAGAGAGCGAACAGACAAATATATATATATATATATATATATATATATATATATATATAAATAAATATATACATATATATATATATGTATACAAATTTGAACCACCGTTATTTTCGGTCTCTAGGGGTTCTGAAACGCGAAATTTTCTAGTCGGCACTTCCGGATTGTTTCATTGTATCAACCCTATAAGCGGGGTTCCTACCTATGGGGGAGGGAGGAACCGCGCTAAAACGGTATTCGAAAACTATTTTTCCCATTTTCTTGAAAACGGTTAAAGCTATCGCCTTGAAAATGGTTTCACTCGTTTTCCTAGCCCAAGAAGCCTATAAAACGAGTACTTACAAGCTTATGAAGTCAAAAACGTAAGCGTTACGATTTTTTTTGCGCGAATTTCGCCCCAAACGCCATCTTCCAGTGGGCGGATTCTGCTGGTTAACGAACTTGACCTTTCAAATTGGACGGATTTTGGTACCAAATTTCATCACAATCGGACCATTAGGGAAGCCAGAAATTAGCGAACAGACAAATATATATATATATATATATATATATATATATATATATATATATATATACATATATATATACAAATTTGAACCATCGTTATTTTCGGTTTCTAGGGGTTCTGAAACGCGAAATTTTCTAGTCGGCACTTCCGGATTGTTTCATTGTATCAACCTTATAAGCGGGGTTCCTCCCTATGGGGGAGAAAAAGCAGTTCAGGAAAATTTCAAAAAAATGTGAGTGTAACCTCAATAACTACATTCTTTCAGATAGTGCTAATAAACAATAAAAGAGCTTTAAGTCTTTGAAAAGTGAGCTGACCTTGACGAAACTAATCTTGTAGGTTTGACGTAGGTATCCAGAAGCCGCAAATATTTAGCAGCTAAAAGCCGATCCTAATTGTAAATATAGAATGATTTTCCGTTTTGAAATTACTACAAGTTGATGTTAGTGAAGTTAAATAATTACCCAGAGCTTTGCTCCATAAATACGAATGTCTAAATGATTTTCCGATAGTTGTATAAGTAAGACGCGCCTTCAGGGTAGCATCCATCCTTGACAGCTGGACGTTTTTTACTAAACATTTAGTTATAAATAGTATCTAATAGATGGCGAGGCTCTCCTTTGCCAAAACATATCTCCATGACACTTACAGGCTTCCTTAATAGTGATATATGAATCCGCGGATTTTAGAACACGACTAGGAAACAAGCTCTTAACGAAATTGCTATTGTCAGACATTTTAGAAGACCCCCGACCCTGACATTGCTAGGGAACACTTCGGTGGGAGTACATTTAATATCAGTTTCAAGCCATTGTTGATGTATTAGTAAGTTAAGCTGGTGGATTAACCCGCTCATCCTTAAAGAAGTCCATCACGCAGGAGCTGTATAACTAATAACTTTCCTCAGAATTTGGGTAGTGTTGACTGCATTCCCGAATAATTTGTTGTAAAACGACCTATTTAAATAGAATAAAAACATGAATTGTTCTGCCCTTTTGTATTTGTAATGAGCTACAGTTTCAATTTTATGTTCACGTGGTACTACAGTACTTAATAAATATACAACAAATTCAAAGTTTTGTTATTGATCTTGATGAATAATAAATGCCTAGTGGCAGAATTCTACAAACCATATAAAGGTATATCAAAACAGGCGCGAGAGGTGGGTGAATTCTATTCAAACATTTTTTTTTTTTTTTTTTTTTTTTTTTCATTTCGTATTTATTTATTTGAAATCTGTACAGATAACAGTACAATGATCAAGTATGTTGATCCAGATATTATGTACAAGTTGATAAAACTGACAAAAGTAAAAAAAAATAAAAAATACAAAATTTGGAAGAAGCCAACCATTGTTGGCACTTCCAGAGGTGTCTCAGTAAATATTTTATTGATTATAAAAAGATCAGGCAAGTAAATTGTCTCGAGGCCACTGTCTCTTGAGCCGCCTGGGGGGATTGTCTGGATGGGATTGGGATGATAAGGATTGACCTTCAGGATTAGGATGGTGAGACAATTTGGAGTGGAACGTTTGGAAACGGGTTTTAGCGAGGTCAAGGACAAATGGGATGTTGAGGTCATTGTGTAGGGTTTTGTTGGATACATAAAAGGGGGCATTTACAATTTTACGGAGGACTTTTGATTGGAATGCCTGTATTCTGTTGATGTTTGATGGTTTTGCAGATCCCCAGAGTTCAAGTCCGTATGTCCATATTGGCCGAATGATTGTTTTGTATATCGTTAGTTTGTTCTGTATTGATAATTTAGATGAGGGTCCAAGGATTCGTCTAAGTAGTCCGTATCATTTGTTCAGTTCTTGTCTTTTCAGTCTCGTGTGAGGGTTCCATGTCAGTCGGCTGTCAAGGTATAATCCTAGATATCGAACCTCGCTGGATACTGGTAGTGGAGTGTTTTTGAGGTAGACTGTAGGACATGATCTCCGGTTTAGGGTGAATGTAACCTGTTTACATTTTTCAGGGTTGATTTTAACTCTCCATCTTTCACTCCAATGCTGAATAGCGGTAAGATGTTCCTGCAGGTGTTGGGGTGCTACTGAGGGATCAGGGGAAGTTGATAGGATGGCAATATCATCTGCGTAGGTGGTCAGTAAGGTATGAGGGTGTGTAGGAATATCCGCAGTGTAAAGGAGGAAAAGGAGAGGACCAATAATACTCCCTTGAGGGACACCAGCGTTTATGGGGCAGGTCGGGGAAAGACTTGTACCTTGTTTAACTTGAAAGGATCTGTTTGAAAGGTAGGATTTGAGGATAAGGAAATAGGTCTGAGGAAGTATAAGCTTTACTTTGTAAAGTAATCCCGGGTGCCAAACCCGATCGAACTATTCAAACATAGTACAAAGTAACCCCCCCCCCCTTTCGTATGGACCGATTTAGTTCTTTTTTACAGCACTTCTTTCTCATGAGATACCCACGAGGTGTACCGCGTTTCGCTACAATAGAATAGAAATTGCGCCCGGTATGAGCATATTAGTAATTTGGGTCTGGAGTAACCTCCCCCCATTAATGAACCCAATTAGTTTGTTTTTATAACACACTTTCCCTGTATATGAACACAACGAACACCGAGTTTCGTTGAAATAAAACAAACATGACGGCTGGTAGCGGCAAATAATTACCGCAATGTAATTTTTCAATAATTTACAGGAAATGTATTTTATACATTGTTGTAAATCATGTGCGTATATAAGGGGGGGGCTGCAGCCCGAAATTTTGTTTTGTTGAGAACAATTCATATAAAGAAAGCCTTTAACAATGAAAAATGTCATGAGCCGCCAATGCTAGTGTCTTCGTTCGAGAGTCGGACTGGGGGTTCTAGATCCCAGACAGCCCTCATAGCCTTCAATCGTTATTTGCAATGCAAACCGTATTCCTTAAGAAGTCAAGAATTCAATACTTCTAAAGTATCTATCCTCTCAGGGCCATATATTATATTTTCAAAACTTACAAGTAACGTTTATTTTTATAACTTTCGCTTTAGTTGGCAACTATTTAAAGCGAGTTTCGTTGCCAAATAAAAGATATTTCAATAGTTAAGGACATAGTTTGCATCACGAGTAAAATCCCTCTACAAATGGACCGAATTAGATGGGAACGTCGCACAGTGGTGCCAAACGCCCGATTTCGGGAAAAACCCTCTAAGTACTTGAATCTTTCTGATTTAGGTGTTAATTTTTGAAGTATTCCTTTGTGCTGAGTCGAATGAGGCAACTACCAAGTTGATAGAATAATTATTTTGGAAGATAAACGTGTTTTATATTAAGAAAACCTGAATAACAGCAAGTATTCAATATAAAAAAAGTCATATTATAATCAATTGGTAGAGATATGTATAATTCAAAATGTGTTTTTGAGTACTGAGTCGAATAAATTAATAACAGATGTAATTTTGTTAACTGTTCTCGACGTATTCCTCATTCTTGAAATTTGAGCATATAACGACTAAATGTAGCAGTTTCACACGAGATATTTGATGGATCTCACTGTTGATGTTTAGTTACTTGCAAACACAACATTTTTAACATCTCTCTGCAGAAAAAAATAATGGTAAAATCGTTTCTCGTAAAATAATCGCATCGCTAATTGACACCTTCATTTTATTAGGCTGTGCTCGTTTCAACGATATTGCCATCAGCGCAGACAATAGTGATGCCTATCGAAAAATTACAAAATTTCTAAACTCAATTGAAGCTGATTTTCACTGTTATCAGTTGCCAGAGGAGAAATCCTACCGTGTTGTCATTCGAAACCTTCACTATTCAACACCAACAGAAGACATTAAGAAGGAGCTTACAGAACTTGGATACAGCGTGAAGAGAGTCACAAATGTGCTACATCCCATCACTAAAGCACACCTTCCCCTTTTCTTTGTTGATCTCGAAAAGACGGAAAAAAGTCGAGAAATATTCAGAGAGGAATTTCTGCTGTACACGAGGATCAAAGTCGAAGAGCCTCGTCGCCGGAAAGGTCTAACTCAGTGTTTCAAATGTCAGGAATACAATCACACACAGGGATACTGCAGCCACGCTCCTAAATGTGTGAAATGCGGCGAAGAGCATAACTCGAAGGACTGCACTAAATCTGCAGAACTCCCAGCTTCCTGTGCGAACTGTGGTGAAAATCACCCTGCCAACTACCGAGGATGTCAGGTGTACAGAACTCTCCGCGCACTGAAGTCACACAGAGAGCGCTCAAGATCCAGAGTGACCAACGCATATCAGACATCGACTACAGAGACTACCCGAAAAGATGCTTCAAGTCATCGCCCTCCACCATTGCATCAACCATCGAAGACTACGCTGTCTCCACCTCATCGGCCAAACGTTTCGTACGCCTCTCTTCTCTCTTCAACCTTCAAACAACCACAAAACAAATCCTTTCCAACCCTTCAAAAGGAAAAACCATTATCCACACCTTCTATTCCCACTTTTATTCAACCCTCAACCTCCCAGATAAATGATTTCCCTAAAAATGTTGAACAAACTCCCAAGACACCTAATCCTCCAAAACCACAAGACCCATTCACTATCATGTCCGCATTCCTCAACAAACTAGAAACCTTGATAACCCCTCTTATTTCCCTTATGACTTCCCTTATAACCGACCTTCTACCTAAACTCCTAAAATGATTCCATCCCTTAATACTTCTCTCACCATACTTCTATGGAATGCAAACGGACTTACAACACGACGACTCGAACTGGAACTTCTACTCACAGAAAAGGACATCGACATTGCACTGATAACGGAAACCCACTTACTCAACAAACACCATTTTTCAGTCCCAGGATACGCATCTTACAGGGCCGATCATCCATCTGTAGCCCACAACGGAGCAGCTGTCCTTGTGAAGAACTCAGTGGCTCATTTTCTTCACTCCACAATCTCGACAGACAATATTCAGGTAAGTTCAATATCCCTTTCCCTTTCCCCTCACAATTTCATAATATCGGCTGCATATTTTTCCCCTAATAGTACCATCCACCATCCTGAATTCCTTTCACTATTCAAATCCTTTGGTCCTCGCTTCCTCATAGGGGCTGACTTCAACGCAAAACATCCCAGATGGGGAAGCCGTCTCACAAACTCCCGTGGCAGAATCCTATACGACATCCTTCAATCCCAAAACTACCAATCCATTTCCACAAACACTCCCACCTACTGGCCAACAGATCTCTCTCGAACTCCAGACTTGGTCGATTTCTTCATCTCTTCTTGCCTAGGAAGTATATCCTACTCAGTGCAGTCACTGCTTGATCTATCCTCCGATCACTCAGCCATTCTCCTTAAGCTAGATACCGTTCCTCAACGTCGTGCCCAGTATCCTAGCCTCATCCAAGGTCCTATCAACTGGGAATTATTTCAAGAAATCCTTACCGCTTCCATTGACCTCACTGTCCCCCTCAAAACCCCATCAGATGTCGACACTGCCGTTCTTATGTTCACTAAAGCCATTCAGGACAGTGTCACAAAATCATGTAGACTAAGAACACACATCCCTTTCCATCCCAAACCTCAGCTTCCAGACCACATCCAGGACCTTCTAACCGCCAAGCGCCGAGCAAGAGGTCTCTGGCAGAGAACCCGCTATCCCTCTCACCGTACCTTCTTCAACAAACTCTGTCGAATTTTAAAACAGGCCCTTTCCGAATACCGATCAAAATCCTTCAATGATTATCTTCAAACCCTATCCACAAAAGATAATTCCCTCTGGACTGCTACCCGTAAAATCCTAAAATTTCATACCGTTCCTCATCCTCTCCAACGCAGTGACGGCAGCTGGGCAAGGAGCGATGAAGACAAGGCCGAAGTTTTTGCCGCACATCTCGAATCCACTTTTTCTCCGCACCCAAATACAAATCCTATCCACGACCAGCTGGTTCACGACTACCTTGACCACCCTCTTCCCCTCTCCCCTCCTCCCAAAGCTTTTCATCCTGCAGATGTAAAATACATCATTAAGCATCTCCCCAGAAAATCCCCTGGGTACGACCTTATTACATCCCTCATCCTAAAAAACCTACCCCAGAAAGCCATAATCTTCCTTACCTACATCTGCAATTCAATCCTAAGAACTACTCATTTCCCCAAACCATGGAAACACTCAATAATAATTCTTATTCCAAAACCTCCAAATACACCATCCGCCTATCGCCCTATAAGCTTACTCCCAATCATGTCCAAAATTTTTGAAAAACTTTTCCTGAAGAGAATCCTTCCCATCGTTACATCCTCCAATTCCATTCCTGACCACCAGTTCGGTTTCCGCTCCCGGCACTCCACCATCCAACAATGCTTTAGCGTTGTTGACACAATATCCTACGCGCTTGAATATAAAAACTACTGCACGAGTGCCCTCCTCGGCGTCGCCAAAGCGTTCGATCGGGTTTGGCACCCGGGGTTGTTATACAAAGTAAAGCGTATTTTACCTCACACATACTACCTCATCCTTCAATCCTACCTCTCGAATCGTTCCTTTCAAGCAAGGTCTGGTACTACCTTGTCCTCCTCTCGACCCATATCCTCAGGCGTCCCACAAGGCAGCATCCTAGGTCCTGTCCTTTACCTCCTGTACACGGCAGATATCCCCACTCATCCGACTACCCACATTACGACCTACGCCGATGATACAGCCATCTTTTCCTCTTCCCCTGATCCCTCTACAGCTTCCCAGCAACTACAGGAGCACCTTGAGTCTGTCGAGAAATGGTGCAACTTGTGGAAAATTAAAGTGAACCCCGAAAAATGCTTTCAAGTTACATTCACTCTTAATAGGAGCGCCTGCCCTCCTGTATTCATTTGTAGACGTCAACTCCCTGCATCGAATGAAGTACGTTACCTGGGACTTCTACTAGACAGCAGACTCACATGGAACCCACACACACGACTGAAAAGACTAGAGCTGAACAGGAGATATGGACTCCTACGACGACTACTTGGACCTACTTCAAAGCTTACGACACAAAACAAACTTACTATTTACAAAACTATAATCAGACCTATCTGGACTTACGGACTCGAATTATGGGGAACAGCAAAACACTCAAACATACAACGAATACAAGCATTCCAATCCAAAGTCCTTCGTAGAATAGTCAATGCTCCCTTTTATGTCTCCAACAAAACCCTACACAACGACCTTAATATTCCTTTCGTAAACGACCTCCGATTTCTTCATCTCTTCTTGCCTAGGAAGTATATCCTACTCAGTGCAGTCACTGCTTGATCTATCCTCCGATCACTCAGCCATTCTCCTTAAGCTAGATACCGTTCCTCAACGTCGTGCCCAGTATCCTAGCCTCATCCAAGGTCCTATCAACTGGGAATTATTTCAAGAAATCCTTACCGCTTCCATTGACCTCACTGTCCCCCTCAAAACCCCATCAGATGTCGACACTGCCGTTCTTATGTTCACTAAAGCCATTCAGGACAGTGTCACAAAATCATGTAGACTAAGAACACACATCCCTTTCCATCCCAAACCTCAGCTTCCAGACCACATCCAGGACCTTCTAACCGCCAAGCGCCGAGCAAGAGGTCTCTGGCAGAGAACCCGCTATCCCTCTCACCGTACCTTCTTCAACAAACTCTGTCGAATTTTAAAACAGGCCCTTTCCGAATACCGATCAAAATCCTTCAATGATTATCTTCAAACCCTATCCACAAAAGATAATTCCCTCTGGACTGCTACCCGTAAAATCCTAAAATTTCATACCGTTCCTCATCCTCTCCAACGCAGTGACGGCAGCTGGGCAAGGAGCGATGAAGACAAGGCCGAAGTTTTTGCCGCACATCTCGAATCCACTTTTTCTCCGCACCCAAATACAAATCCTATCCACGACCAGCTGGTTCACGACTACCTTGACCACCCTCTTCCCCTCTCCCCTCCTCCCAAAGCTTTTCATCCTGCAGATGTAAAATACATCATTAAGCATCTCCCCAGAAAATCCCCTGGGTACGACCTTATTACATCCCTCATCCTAAAAAACCTACCCCAGAAAGCCATAATCTTCCTTACCTACATCTGCAATTCAATCCTAAGAACTACTCATTTCCCCAAACCATGGAAACACTCAATAATAATTCTTATTCCAAAACCTCCAAATACACCATCCGCCTATCGCCCTATAAGCTTACTCCCAATCATGTCCAAAATTTTTGAAAAACTTTTCCTGAAGAGAATCCTTCCCATCGTTACATCCTCCAATTCCATTCCTGACCACCAGTTCGGTTTCCGCTCCCGGCACTCCACCATCCAACAATGCTTTAGCGTTGTTGACACAATATCCTACGCGCTTGAATATAAAAACTACTGCACGAGTGCCCTCCTCGGCGTCGCCAAAGCGTTCGATCGGGTTTGGCACCCGGGGTTGTTATACAAAGTAAAGCGTATTTTACCTCACACATACTACCTCATCCTTCAATCCTACCTCTCGAATCGTTCCTTTCAAGCAAGGTCTGGTACTACCTTGTCCTCCTCTCGACCCATATCCTCAGGCGTCCCACAAGGCAGCATCCTAGGTCCTGTCCTTTACCTCCTGTACACGGCAGATATCCCCACTCATCCGACTACCCACATTACGACCTACGCCGATGATACAGCCATCTTTTCCTCTTCCCCTGATCCCTCTACAGCTTCCCAGCAACTACAGGAGCACCTTGAGTCTGTCGAGAAATGGTGCAACTTGTGGAAAATTAAAGTGAACCCCGAAAAATGCTTTCAAGTTACATTCACTCTTAATAGGAGCGCCTGCCCTCCTGTATTCATTTGTAGACGTCAACTCCCTGCATCGAATGAAGTACGTTACCTGGGACTTCTACTAGACAGCAGACTCACATGGAACCCACACACACGACTGAAAAGACTAGAGCTGAACAGGAGATATGGACTCCTACGACGACTACTTGGACCTACTTCAAAGCTTACGACACAAAACAAACTTACTATTTACAAAACTATAATCAGACCTATCTGGACTTACGGACTCGAATTATGGGGAACAGCAAAACACTCAAACATACAACGAATACAAGCATTCCAATCCAAAGTCCTTCGTAGAATAGTCAATGCTCCCTTTTATGTCTCCAACAAAACCCTACACAACGACCTTAATATTCCTTTCGTAAACGACCTCGCCAAATCCCGCTTCCTCACGTTTCATTCGAAATTGTCATCCCACCCAAATCCTAGAGGTCAATCCCTTTCCACTCAGATCCACCCTAAAGACCTTCCCAGGAGGCTTAAGAGACTTTGGCCCCGTGACCAGCTACGATGACAGCAGTCAAAAACAGCACAGATTGTTTTAATATATTAGGAAGTGCCGATAATGTTTGGCTCCTTCCATATACTATTCGTTGACATGTATACTTAGACCAGCACAATTAATTATTGTACTTATAATTGTACAGATTTTAAATAAACATGAAAAAAAAAAAAAAAAAAAAAATTAGGCTGTGCACACATACGGCCGAGTAAGGCGATGACATTTGTAGGAAAGCAACTTCAAAACATGTTCTTTTAGGTAAAACTATGCGTAAAGCATAGCTAAGTACCGCTTTTTTTCTGCACCAAATAAACTAAGGATAATTGAATTTCATTACAGATATATTTACAACTTAAATACACCGAGTTCATTGTACATTTTCGCAAAAAAGAAAATTCGTTTAAAAGCTACATATACTCGTGAGACTTCCTGGGTAATATCAATTTTTCAGGAATAAAATAAGGGGTATAAAATATTATTTTAATTTTCACTAAAAACTGTGAGATTTTTACGCAGTGAGGAAACGGTCAACAAAAAGGTTTTTTGTGATCATACCTATTAATAAAATGGAAAAGCAATATTAAAGCAGTATTCCACAACTAATTAGGTATAAAAAAATGTTAGTTCAAACGCGATTGAACACCTTCAGAGTTTTGGAGCTTTTTTCCCTCTCGGCACCAGTGTGCGTCGTCCAGGCGAGCAGGAGTGCTGTAAACCCAGTTTTGTGGCGATTGACGGACAGTTTGGGATGTCACCTTGTAAGTGATGTTTGATGTAGTTTTGAGGTTTTTATGACACATCTTTACCAATTAAATGAAAATTTCGGGGGGGGGGGGGGGGGGGAGCTGGATACCACCCAGCCCCCCCTTATATAAACCCATGGCTCTTTTCAATAGAGAATTAAACTCTATGAGCAAATCACAACACCTAATCTGATTCGATTAAAAGTTTAGTGGATAAGCCCAAAGCTACTCCTTGTCCTATTATTCATATGCCCGAGGGCTGTTTCTAGGATTAATTTCTTGTAGTTTGCTTTATCTTGCTCTGTATCGTCAACGTCACGAAAATATCACTTACAAGGGAGCATCCCAAGTGTCCGGAGCCGATTTTTATGAAACTTTTTATATTGATTCTACACGTAAAAATAATCTATATGTATTTGTTTATATCGGCCCAATCGCACGTTTAAGGGGTGAAACACCTTTCCAAAGTACACCTCAAATATTCTAACTTTTAAACTATCGTAGATAGACAATAAATGGTATAAGGAAAAATTGTATAATATTTTACATAAAACAAAACAAATTGTATAAATAATAATTTACTTATTACAAAAACATTTTTCGTGCCTTTTATTTACTCAATAACAACATTTTTGTTAAGAAACAAGAGAATAGGAATACGTTGCTGGATTCAACGATGTATGATATTTTTAAATTTCCATCTCGGAATTGGGCGTTTGATATACAGTAAACGTCCTTTAATCCGGCACGTTCGGGACTTAAAGCACACCGGATTATCGGATGTATGTCGAAAAAAATGGATGGATGTGAAAATTAAACCAAATGTAGACTATAAGATTAGTACATATTTAATTTATATATTTATAAAAATCACGTGTCTGTATGTTTGTCCGTTTATCTGTTTGTGCCTTATACAAATCTACACCGTTTGACCGATTTTGACCAAACTTGGCACACAGGTAGGTTTTGATACGGGAAATCTCGTAGGCTAGGTCAAAATAGTCAAATTTCAAAATTTGGCCAAAAGGTCAAAAGTTTTGTTCAAGAAAAATTGGCTACACTGAACCATTCAGATTCTGACGGCCATTTTGAATCGACAGCCATTTCGAATAATGCCTCCAATTGATTTGTTGATGTTCCTGATAATTAGAATAACTCAATCTCATTGATGACTTTACATCATTATATAACTAAAGAGTGCTGGCCTTTCTTTGATAAGAGCTATCTATTCGCAGGCTCTGGTGCTGGTCTCTGTCGGTTTTTTTCTGAACTGCTGTGGTGTTGGCCTCTGTTGGCTGTTTCACGAACTAAATCTAGACAGATATGAACAAATCCACACCGTTTGTCCGATTTTGACGTAACTGCGTATACAAGTAGATTTTGATACGGGGGGTAGGTGTAGCATTGCACGCCGAATAACAGCTAGTGTAAAATAAAATTGCGCACTGTTAGAATTATACTGCTTCATTCGGAAGCTATAAATTGAACTGGCAATCAGTACTTAAACGATCAGAGAGAGGGTTTCCGGGAATTTTTCTACGCATCTCTTTGTCCTGCACGGGATTGTTGGGGTGAGGATTTCGCGGAATTGATGCATAAGAACTGAAGAGGCGCATTTTTCATGTTTGGTCTTGACACCCCTGCCGTGCCGGATTATCAAGCGTGCCGAACCATAGGATGCCGGATTACAGAATGTTTACTGTATTTGTTTTTTTATAAAAATATGATAACTACGTTGGTTGTCATCATGTACCGGACTACGCCACTTTAGTGATTGTGCAGTGTGCGCATCTATCATACTGTTTTTTTTTTGTTTTTTTTTTTTATTTATTGATTATATGTGCTTCTACTGCCAAGGTCATTAGAACCTCTATCATACTGTTTTTTTTTTTTTTTTTTTTTTTTTTTTTTTTTTTTTTTTTTTTTTTTTACGGCGCATCTACTTCTAGGTCATTAGCGCCGTCTATCATACTGTTATACGCAAAATGCCGAAATACATTGTTTAATTTGTTAATTTAATTTCCTGACAAAAATGTTGATATCGAGTACCTATATAAAAGTCCGTCACGCAGGGGCTGCATAACTAAGCACTTTCCTCAGAATTGGGTAGTGTCGAGTGCATTCCTGAATAATTTGCTTAAAATAACCTATATAGATAAATAAAATAAAAACATAAATAACACCTGTTTCAATTCAAACATAGTCCAAAGTAAATCCCCCCCCCCTTCCGATAGAGCGATTTAGTTCATTTTTACAACACTTCTTCCTTATTAGATACCCAGGACGTATACCGCGTTTCGTTACAATACAGCTGAAATTACGACCGGTATGAGCAAATTAGTAATTTGGGTCCGGAGTAAACCCCCCCTCCTAATGAACCGATTTAGTTTATTTTTACAACACATTTTTCTCTTTAGTTGACCAGAACGAATACCGAGTTTCGTCGAAATATAACAAAAATTACGACTGGTATTGGCAAATAACTACTTTGGCTCCGGAGTAAACCCCCCTCCGGATGGACTGATTTTGTTGGTTAACGAACTCGTTCAATCGTTTGATTGGGGAATACTATATACCAAGTTTCGTAGGGAAGAAACAAAACTCAGGCCGGTATCGTGTTAACGGACACATATATCACTATATTTTTATATATATATATATATATATATATATATATATATATATATATGTATGTATGTATGTATATATATATATATATATATATATATATATATATATATATAAATTTTAACTGGGGTCATTTTCGGTGTTAAAAGGCGCAAAAATGTTTTTGAAATGAATAAATTATTATTTATACAATGTGTTTACGCATTTGTTTTATATATAATATACCATACATTTTTCCTCATAACATTTTTTTTCGATATTTTAAAATTTAGAATATTTGAGGTGTAATTTGGAAGGGTGGTTTCACCCCTTAAACGTGGGATTGGGCCGATATAAATAATACGTCTCAATTATTTTCACCTGTTTAATCAATATACAAAGTTTCATTAAAAGTCGGCTACGGACACTTGGGTATGTTCCCTTGTTAGTTCAGAAAAAATAGATTTTTTCTTGTAGAATGAAGTTTTTGGTTTGGGTACTTAGAATCATGGGTTTCAGTTAAAATATTCTCTGCATGTTTGAAATTCATATAAACAAAGATGTTTAAATTTTGGTAACTTTTGGAGTTAAGGAAGGAGTAAAATAAAATATTTTATTAATAGACATGAAACGTTTTGGGAACTTCATATATTTTCCTTAATATCTCAAAAAGGGTTGGGAAATCGTAGTAAATGGAAGGTGGTCATTCGAAAGCTTACTAAATTCTCTACAAAAAATGTTCTGAGGGAATTTTCGATGGAACAATCACAGTTTTTTTTTCCTTTTTGTTTGCCTTAGTTTTTAATTAGTTATGTTATTTTAATAGCATTTTCCCCTTAAAACATGAGAAGAATGTTAATATTTTGCATGGGCGTACATAGAAAATAATTTCGGAGGGGCTGGGAAAATGTCGGGGGGGGGGGGCTGAGTCCATTTCCGGTGTATGGAATACTAACAATTTAGATCTTGGAAGAGTTTTAGCCAACTTAAACGCTATAACACCCAAAATAGAATATGTTTTATGAACTAAATGATCTTATTTAATTTATTTTTAAGGGTTTTATGAAATTATTACCGATCAAATCAACATTTCGGGGGGGGGCTGCGGCCCCCACAGCCCCCCCCCTTATAAATGCTCATGGTATTTTGAATTGTAATAGTGTCTTCCTAGAGAGAACGTCGTTAGGACGGCGGAAGGAGTAATTTCCGCTTAGGATACTGTTTCCTGTGTTTTGCCGACAATCTTGCTTTTCTTTAAGATTTCATTAGAATAGGTGATTCCCGATTGATCTAAACCAAGTAATAACTGTTTCTATTCTATGTCTTCAAAATGACACTAGACATATGAACGAAACCGCGCTAAGATGACGCAGTTCCTGCGAGTCGGACTTTTGTTGTGCTTCCAAAGCTAGCAACTCCGAAAGTATTCACGGCAGAGACCTCCCCAAGGCTTCAAAACATTTTTAATTTTCCTATTATGTTGTATATATTTATAAGTGTTATAATTTATTCGTTCATTTGTAAAATAGCACAAGTATGAAAAAATAGACATTTCTTAAATAACGTTTTTCGGGAGCTTACAATGCATCCAGGACCTTCATATTCGAAGAAAAAAATGTTAATTATACAGTGTGTATCATTAACAATTATTATTGTCCATAAATGTAGTTAAATGCTGCCAACCGCATGTTTCTATCTGTACTGTTCGAGAGATATTCCGTTGTATACGGAAGAAAAAATCGTTTATATGCCAGGAAAATCAGTAAAAAAAAAAAGAAGAAAAATCAGTAGATCATTTTCGGATTAATCATTTTTATTTTGCTTATAAACTAATTGAATATCTTCGCAATTTTTCAACCCAATTAAAATGAGTAAATGGTGTTGGAAAGTGGCCAAGAAGACGTTTAATTTGACGTTTTAGGTTTTTAATTCCGTTCAGTATATCCTGAGATACGCAATATCAAATTCCAATTAAGTTTCATTTTGAGTTCTTTCCAGCTCCGTTTAATGATCTTAATCTTAATTTCTGCCACTCATTTTACAGATGTGGCAGAAAACATGGTACGAAACACGGGACAACAAACTAAGGGAGATTAAAGAAACTGTCCGGGAATGGCCTTCCAGCAGCAGATGTAACAGACGAGAAGAAGTCGTTCTGTGCAGACTAAGGATAGGTCATTCCCGACTCACTCACTCTTACCTTATGACTAGACAGGACAGACCAACTTGTCAGTACTGTAATACACAACTTACTGTTAAACACATCCTCACAGACTGTAGACAAAGACAAAATGATAACATCCCACAAAACATGCACGAACTACTTACAGATGACAGTCACTACATCGGACAAATATTTGAATACCTCAGACATTTAAATATTTACGACCTCATATAATTTCGCATGAACGAACTATATAAGTATACAAATATAAATACAACTGATTGAGAACTAAAGCCAACCTCTACAAGGAAGGGATTATGTCCTCTTGTTCTAGTATTAACATTATTATTATTATTTTATTTATTTATTATTATTATTTTTTTCTAATGTGAATTTTTGGTGTATTTTCATACATATGTAAAACCCACTTTGCTGTTGAGTCGCCATAGTTGCGAAAAAATAAAAAATAAATAAATAAATAATGATCTTAATTAGGCTGAAAATTCGCAGAGATATTCAGTTTCTTAATAACTTCTAAAAAATCCTGAAGCCGTCATAATTGACCGATTTTAAATCTGTAAAAAGCTTCAATGCATTAGCTTCGTTTGAAAATAATTCAAATATAAAATTCATTTTGCCTGGATTCCGCAACAATGTTAAAATTGTTAATGTTTTTGCTATGCCTCAATTGTAAAATTAATATGCAAAAACTAAACAACCGAATTAAACAAAATTTGATGCGTCGTTTTATGATACAATTAAATTTTCTTCCTGGAGAAATAAGGTCCTAAATGAATTTTAAGCTACCGAAATAAAATTATATAAAACATTTTTTTTTTTTTACTCCTTTTTTCATATTTTGAGAAAAAGCGAATGAAGTTCAACATTTATAAATAATACAACATTGTAGGTAATTTCAACACACATTTTTGGATGCCCTGAGGAGGTCTCTAGCGTGAATACTTTCGAAGTTATGAGTAAAAGAAGAACAACAACAAACTTGCTTTGTTTGATTTTTTTATTTAAAAATAATTATGACCGGAGAATTTTTCGATTTGAGATACCTCTGTTATTGTTATTTGAGTTGTTCTAAAGATATTCCCACGAATATTGGCGTCCTTTTTATCGACATCCATGCATGGGCGTACATAGGAAATAATTTTGGGAGGGGCTAGGACCATTTCCGGGGTATGGAATACTAACAATCTACAACTTGGAATAGTTTTAGGCAACTAAAACCCTATTACACCTAAAATAAAATCTTTTTTATGTACTAAGTCATCTTATTTAATTTATTTTTAAGGGGTTTATGACACATTTTACCGATCAAATAAAAATTTCGGGGGGGAGGGGGGGTTGCAGCCCCCTCAGCCCCCCCTTATATACGCCCATGCATCCATGTACAGCTAAGTTTTACATATGCGTCCTAGTCTGTAAGGGTGCGTTTGCATCTGATAGTTATTGTAGGATATTTATGTCAGACAGAAATTGTAACTAATGTAAACTGTAAACAACAACTCGCAGGAAATATATCTCAGCTGTAGGATATAATAATTATGATAATTACCTATCCGACACTTGAGATATATTTCCTGCAAGAAGTGTCAGTTGTAAACGCACCCTAAGGTTGTTTCTGCATTTACTCGAAATGAGGTTAAAATTTTGATTTGTTGTTAAACCCTTTTCCTTGGAGGCCCGGTGGCCGTGAGTATTAAGGCGTGAGCACTTAGTACTCCGTGCCAAGAGTTGTAGGTTTGATTCCCACTAGGATTGGTGGCTTTTCTTGGGAAAAAAGAAAAGGCATCAGCCCAATCCTGGCTAGAAAAGGGTGTTAACCTGTAGATAACCAGTCCTAAAAATTCTTTGTCAATAAATGGACGTTAAAATTTAAATTATAATAAAATCCTGGTCTACCTCTGAAAATTGTAGTTGTTCCAGTAATGAATAAATTTGCTGCAGACGATTGATAAGGGCTGATAAGATTACATGGTTTACTTACGATGCGATGTTGCCTTGGTCCAAGAAGGTAGCGTTACCATTAGCTTTAGACTATTTTCAGAACTTGCAGACATACCTTCCTCTGAAGAAGACTCTTCGGTCGACGATTTGGTCTTTCCACGGAAGAACTTCCCAAGAGTCTTGTTCGAGCCTTGATTTCCCTGGGCTCTCCACTGCTCCCTCCTGTTGTCCTTGGCTGTAGATCCTTCTTTGGCGGTCTTCTCGTAATTCGTGTTGGGACTCTTCATTTGCTCGGTTTCAGGGATTTGCGGCAAAACAGAGACCGAAGTTCGCCGATCCTCGTCGTTGGACAACTTCTCAAGATCTGCCAAGATCTGAGGGAAGCCAAGACTAGACTTCCTTCTATTGGCATCCTTCATCTCTTCCAATATCATGTTGTCCAAGAACGCCGCTTCTTCGGCTAGCTGTCCATCGGCTAAAGATGTCTTCCTTGACTCCTCGGCTTTACCAACTTTCTTGACCCCAGTTTTATTCTTCTCTCCAGCATTTCCTTCACTAATCTTAGGCTCCAATGGAGTAACTTTAACTTTACCATTTTTCCTTTTCACTATTACTTTCTTCTTCTTCTTTATTCCAGTTTCCATGTCTATTTCCTCTTCAGTTACTTCTGTTTCGCTTTCATAACCCTCTTCGTCTGTCGAAGAAAATACTGCTGCTGAATTATTATTCTTATCGACTTTCAATAAATCACCTTTAACGGATTGTGTATAATTAACGTCGTCTCCACTGATTCGTTTATTTTCAGAATTCTCACCAACTTTAGGTTTGCTCTTGTCTCTATCTTTTATTTCACCTTTCTTTTTTACTAACTTTTTCTTTATAATTTTCTTATCTTTTTGTTCACTTTTAGTAAGTTTTGATTTATTATTTTCCTCAGACGGTTGGATTTTATCTTTAGAATTAATACAATTATTTGTACTTATATGATTATCGGATGATAAACTTCTTGTGACGTCACTGCTACCATTTGGTTGTACTTTATTGGCAAGGTCTGATATTATTTTGGCTTCAGTTTCAAGGTTAATTTTATTTGTTACACTCTCATTTTCAGCATTGTCTTTATTTATTTTATTAGAACATGTATTATCTGAATTATTTTCTTTGCCGCTGCTATTTTTGGAGTCTAATTTGGACTTTTTACCTTTTACAAGATTGTCTTTATTTTTGCTTTCTATAAAATTGTCACAGTCAGTTTTATCTTCTGGTTTCTCTGTTATAAAATGAGTATTATGTTTTATTTTACTGTCTTGTGCATTATTCTTAACTATTTCATTAATGCTTTCTTGTCGCTCGGTTTGATTTTGAAGTTTTGATTCCTCCTTCTTTGGTTTGTTTCTGTTCTGGCTGGATTTATCTAGTTCTGTCTTGCTGTCTGTGTAAGTACTCACACCATTGATAGAGCAATTCTTATCTGATCCCTCAATGAATGGACCATTCTTGAGTACCTTATCAATAGTAACGTGTTTTTCTTCTGATTTGCAAATATCTTGAGCATGAGTCTCCGAAGCTAATATCTCACTATCCTTTCTGAAATTTGAATCAAGATTTTTTGTAATTTTTTCATTAAAAAAATTTGATTTGTGTTCTACAGCTATATTGTTACTATTTTCATTGGCAAGAGATCTTGTTGAATGAAGGATAGAGTTTTCATTTAGCGAACATGTTTCATGCTTGTTATCTTGGGGTTTACCACTTTCTTGGACAACAAGAGGCTTGTTGTGATTTTGAACTGTAGATATTATATCTACATCGGTTTTATTATCGTGTTTTGATTTGTCTGTCCCATTTTCGTTATGAGTTTTCGGGGAAGATTGCTTTTTTGGCAAAGGCTTGTTGTTTCTTGGTAAAGCTAATGTATAAGTTGTTTCAGGGGGATCAGAATCTACTGTGTTGGTTTCTTTCTTCTTTAAGTTATTATTTAGTGGAATTGTTGTTTTATTTGTTTGCTTGTTATTTTGGTTTATAGTTTTATTCTCCAATATATGTGTAATTACTTCAGAGTTTTCTACACTGTTGGAACCATCTGGTGAGTCAGAGGCACAACCTACAAGCACTTCAAGACATCTGGGTGTTGATGTTTGATTTTCAACAATACTATTGGGGTTTGGTTGGTGTTTTTGCGTGCTCTCGTTTTGGTTATTTATGGAACTTGTTGGACTTACATTAGACTCTTTATTGTGAGAAGTTTCTTCTGCAGAAGTTTCTTGTTCACTTTCCGAACTGGTCGAGATTTCTGAGCCCTCTTCTCCGATACTGTCGGTCTTTAACTCATTAGCGAGACACTCCTCCCGCGCACTATCATCAACTCGCACTTGATTTGACCCTTCAAATTGGTTCCTTTTGAAAACCGCTTGGCGCGCTGCTGGCGATAAGGCGCGCTTTTCTACCGGTTTATCTTGTGTCTTCTCCTTTATTATGAACTTCTGTACGAGGAGTGCTCCCGGCGAAGGCCTCCCTTGTTTCCTCATCGTCCTGATCCTGACAACAGACCTCCCTCTCCTCAATGGAATCGGGATCAGGGGTCTTGTTGCTATTATTCTCCTCGGCTTGGACACATCTATATCCGCAGTGTCTATCCTCAAAGGCCTGATAGGTAGATACGAAAACCTGTTCGGGACATAGCACCCGATCTCCGCGTAATACGGCATCCCGGTCTACACTGTGGCTATCCTAGTCCCCTCCAGGGGCTCGGCCTATTACTGTTCCTCCCCTCTCTCTTCTCACCTCTACAGGAATACATCTCTCTACCTTTCCATCAGCAGGTTCCTCTTGTTTCTAACGTCAAAATGAAGTTTTCTGAAAGTACCTCAACTTTATATGGGCGCCGAACAGTAGTGCCAAACGTCGAATTTGGTGAGAACAAAAACCTGTGGGTAGTAAAAAATTTTCATTTCGGTATCATTTTTGAAGTATGTTTTGTGCTGAGTTGAATGAGATCACTAACAATTCGATGGAATAATTACATCGTTAGATAAACGGGGTTTATATTAAGAAAAACCTGAGACTGCAAATAATCGATGTGTTGAGAGATGTATAATTCCAGATGCATTTTTGAGTGTTGAGTCGACTAACGTAACAACCAATGTGATACTGTTGACTGTCTTTAACATATTCCTTATGTTTGTTTTTTTAATTTGTGCTTATAACAAAGAAATTTAACTAATTCAAAGGAGATAGTGTGGACCTCATTCTTAATGTCCAATTGTTAAATTTAAAGATTAGTGACTCCAATGCATACACTTTTAGGTAAAACTATGAGGCCATACCTCAGTACCCATATTTTTTCTACACCAAAGAAATTAATGACCACCAATGAGCACCAGTTTATGGTTCATTTTGGCAGAAAAGAAATTTCTTTTAAAACCTAACAAGCGACTTTCTAGGAAAAAACAAGTTTTCCAATATATATATATCTTATTTTGAGGGACTTCGAGTAGCAATTGGTGGCTTTAGAACCAGTCCATTAGACTCCATTTATGTGGAGTCAGTGCATCTACCTCCAGAACATAGGAGGAATCTACTGGCATTGACGTACACAACATCGCTCCAGACTAAATCCATTTATTAGCACTTTCCTCCGAAGGAAAGTAGCTATTGAGGTTGGACTCACGACGGAATTTTTGAAAAATTTCTTCAAATCTTTATCGATCCTACCTAGTAGACACCGAAAATGACCCCCGTTAAAATTTATATATATCTATATATATATATATATATATATATATATATATATATATATATATATATATATATATATATATTTTCCACTTTTTCTTGTTTGTTTTTCTGGCAGGGGGTCGATAAAGCAGTACACTGCTCGACCCCCTGCCAGAAAAACAAACAAGAAAAAGTGGAAAATATATATCGGGTCATCTTTCACAAGAATTAATATACATATATATATATATATATATATATATATATATATATATATATATATATATATATGCATATATATATGTGTGTGTCTGTTAACACGATAGCGGCCAGAGTTTTTGTTTTTTCGTCACGAAACTTGGTATATAGCATTCAATTAGCAAACGATTGAACGAGTTCGTTAACCACGAAAGTCGATCCACCAGAAGGGGGGGTTTACCCCGAACCCAAAACACTAATTTGACCATGTCAGCCGTAATATTTGTTATATTTCAACGAAACTTGGTATTCGTAGTGGTAATATAGAGAGAAAAGTGAGATATAAAAATGAACTAAATCGGTTCATTAGGAGGGGGGGGGGTTTACCCCAAACCCAAAACACTAATTTGACCATGTCAGCCGTAATATTTGTTATATTTCAACGAAACTTGGTATTCGTAGTGGTAATATAGAGAGAAAATTGAGATATAAAAATGAACTAAATCGGTTCATTAGGAGGGGGGGGGGGGTTTACTTCGGACCCACAATACCAATTCGCCACGACCAGCCATGATTTTTGGTATATTTCGACGAAACTCGGTATTCGTAGTGGTAATCCACAGGTAAATATGTATTGTAAAAATAAATTAAATCGGTTCATTAGGAGGGGGGTTTACTCCGGACCCACAATACCAATTCGCCACTACCAGCCGTGATTTTTGGTATATTTCGACGAAACTCGGTATTCGTAGTGGTAATCTACAGGTAAATATGTGTTGTAAAAATAAACTAAATCGGTTCATTAGAAGGGGGGTTTACTCCGGACCCAAATTCCTAATATACTCATACCGGTCGTAATTTCTGCTGTATTGAAACGAAACACGGTATACGTCGTGGGTAACTCATGAGAAAGAAGTGTTGTAAAAATGAGCTGAATCGGTCAATCGGAAAGCGGGGGTTTACTTTGTAATATATTTCAATAGAAAATCCCGTCAGATGTAGGTTCACAAAGCCGCCGCAAGGAGCGCTTTGTATCTAGAGGGACTGTATCCTGTTCCTGCGTTAGATCAAAATACGATAATATGAGTTTTTTTTTGTATTTATTACGTAGTGTAATAGGTACCATGTGTAAACATAACTCTGGAAGCAAATTAATAATTGATCAGTTACTCATTACAAATTTAAAAGAGAACTACGTATTCATGTTTTTATTTTATTTATGTAGGATATTTTAAGCAAATTGTTCTGGAAAGCAGTCTACACTACCCAAATTCTGAGGAAAGTGCGTAGTTATGCAGCTCCTGCGTGACGGACTTTTTTTTACTTAATATTGTACAGAGCGAAGCTACTTCAGGCAGGTATCTATAGTCGCATGCGGACAATAACTAGACCTCTGGTTGTGAGAGCAGATGAATCTAAGCGTTTTTATGGAGGTTCTTGGGATAACATTTTGCGAATTCAACACTCAATTATAAGAGCATGGATTATCCCAGATCTCTCTACTGATTTCACATTAGCTCAATTTGAAAAAAAAAAATGCTCTTCATCAGTTGCTTATAAATGTTTCCTCAAAACGAGAAACTAATACACCGAGCATATAACGATTTTCACAGATGGCTCAAACATGTGCAACGGAGCCGGGTGCGGTATATTCAAAGACAATGAAATACAGCAATCGCTCCCCTTTCATCCAAATACAAGCACGCTTCACGCAGATCTGATAGGAATAAAAATGGTCTTAGAACGTTACGGAAGCCTCAACTCAAAAATATTATTATGCTCCAATTCTTATAGTTCTATGGTCGCTCTTAAGAATATACTTACTTGTGACCGAAATCATCAATCTAGTAACTAGTACACGATCTAGAGGAACGATAGTAACGTTTCTCTGGATACCAGGACATGCTGGCATTGGTGGCAATGACAGGGCGGACGAGTTGGCGAGGCAGGCAGCCTCAGTAGCGCCTGATCCTGCCTCCCGTCTACACATCAATGACGTCAAACAATTATTGAAACATCTGGTAAAGCCAAAATGGCAGGAGGAGTATAATAACAAACCTCTGTTCATTAGAAAGGTAGAGCCAACGGCCATAGCCACGTTGAATACACCGGTTCCCATAGATCACCGAAGTTAAGCAAGGTCGGACGTGGTCAGTACCTGAATGGGTGACCGACCACGTGCTGTTGGCATTATAAAAGGGCGGCAACCTATAGATAGCCCGGCGCTAATGGCCAAGATGTAGATGCGCCGTAAAAAAAAAAAAAAAAAAAAAAAAAAAAAAAAAAAAAAAAAAAAAAAATTAGAAAGGTAGAGAGCTCCGTAAATTCCAAGAGACCGGTGAGCATTCCAAAGAGACGAGATGGCGTTGTTATAACGCGATTAAGAATCAGTAACACCCGTCTAACACATGGTTACCACCTGGTTGGGCGCCGAAGGCCTCAGTGCTCGCGATGTGCTGACCTCCTTGATGTAAAACACATCTTAGTAGATTGCACTTCGTTGCAGGAAGCTAGGCTTCAGCATCGACTAGCAAGTAACCCTAGTGATCTATTGTGTAGAAGTGAGTCATCTGAAAAGATACTGATAGAGTATTTAAAAAATATCAAAATGTACAGCCTGATATAGTTCTATTGAAATTATCTATTGTGTAAGTTTACTATCAAAGTAATGATTGAGAGTGTATCAAAGTAATGATATGACTTGTGCTTGTTTTTATAGAGAGAAATTTTTGAGATTATAAGAAATTATTGAATGTGTGTATATTGCGTATGAATATATTTATGATATGGGTCAGTATTAGTGATTAAGCGTGTAAATAGCTTATTTATTTAGTTTTAGTTTTGTATTAATAGTTCTTCTAATATTTGTTAAAAACGTATAGCTGTTCTAAATAGTATTGCCAATAGTAGTTTTATAGGCGCCGAAAAGTTTCCAAATCGTCAATTCCTTCCACAAAAAACGAGTGGTGCTAATGATCCTGGCAGTCAGAGGGCCTATAATTTAAATGGCTACCCACTAGAAGGGATCGATTATGTTTTAAAGAATTGTTTCTAACAACCCACCATAGTGTGAATATCTAATGATTTAGGCAGTTAACGCCAAAAGTTCCATTATTTCTTCAAAGGATTCCTCAAAAATAGCTCTACTTTACTAAATTTCATGTGCTATTTGCAAAACTGTAATCGTTTTTTTTTTCCATTTCAATCCCGGCAAATTTAGCTTTACGAAACATACTTAAAGTTATTTCTATAAAAAGTAAAATATGAACGTAAGTGGCAGGTTTGTAAAGATTTAAACGTTATTGGCATGCTACTAAGCCAGCAATCAGGCAACACTAAAATGCAATGTTTTTTTTTTTTGTGAATGGGATTGTAGAGCCCGATCCGATCGGTGGACACGTGAAAATTGGGAGCAGAAGGACAGTATCGTGCCAGGAATAAAAAAAATGTAATTCATGAACGTTTTGTGGAACCCAAAAATGTTCATTCACCACCAATTCACATACAATCAGGCTTTAATGGGGCAATATGTGAAGGCTTTGAATAAGGATGGCAACTGCTATCAAGATATCTGCAAGATGTTCCCTGGAATATCTGATGCTTTACTTAAAGAGGGAGTATTTTTGGGGCACAAATCTTATTGGAAGAAAAATTTACAGATACTGAAAAACAGGCGTGGGCTGGTTTTAAGAGTGTCATCAAAAACTTTCTGGGAATATGCTTTCAAAAGCTGGACTTATTTCTAGAAAATGTTGGCTGTGTCAGGAAGAAGCTTGGTGAAAGATTTCACCAGGACATAAAAGAAATGGAAAGACGCTACCAGGGAAAGTGGAACAATGACATATTAACATGATGATTAGATAACATCCCGACCTCCCACCTAGATTTTTACCATGCCCCTTGGGTATCCTTCCATTAACACCTTTTTCTCCTTTCCTGTCATAAATATGTCATAAACATGCCTTTTGATCCTTACCGACATGTCATAAACATGCTTTTTGATCCTTACCGACATTTCCCCCACCACCTGCTGTTTCCACTTACTTATACCCCAGTAGATTTCTTTTTCTCCTTAGACACTCTACAATGGCTACTTAATTGCCAACCTTGGTCTTCCTCTGCCGCTCGGCATTTCTATTGGTATGTAGTATCTTATTTCTTTGTAAAATTAATTAATGTTACTATTAGCTACTATAGTTGTCATTGGTATGTAGCTTCTTATTTCTTTGTAAAATCAATTAACGTTACTAATTACTATTAAAATCAATTATTGTACCTATTTACTTTTTCATTCTAAGAATTTAAGACGATATGTTCTTTTATAAGTTAATTGTATCTATAGCTCTGTTACCTATCACAATCATAATTTTTTCTGTTTTTGTATTAATTTTTTTTTTTGTCATTTTAGCTGACGAAGGCTACCAATGAGTAGCCGAAACGTCCGAAATATAGATTTTTTAAAACAAAATCATATTGAGGTTTATTTAGCCGAATCCCAACCATTCCATCTTTACTTAATGACATATTAAGATAAAAGCCCCAGACAAAAAGTTAAATTTTAAATTTAAATTTCAGGTGAAGAATGGAATATCTACATTGGACTGGGAAGCATACAGCGACGTACAACTCTTCTTTACTTCCCTAGCAAACGAAGGGAAACTATAAAAACTTAAATTGGTTTAAAAATGTTAAGCATCCTACGCCATGTAAATATCTGTTAGTTAATTTGGCGTGAAATCTGTTTGGCCACTTTCTGGGATGCGCAGAAAAAGCTCAGTCTATTTCAAGGCATTTATCTAGCGGTGCTCTTTGCCAACTCTCTTAGTCCAGTACATATCAGAATTTAAAATACAACCAAGTAAAACTGGCAGCCAAATGAAAAAAAAGTCCGACTCGCAGGAACTGCGTCATCTTAGCGCGGTTACGTACATCTCGAAGAAATGGAATAGATTAGCATCAGAAATCACAGGAAACTGACAGTAGCCAACTTACACAGAAGCAGATAATTCTTAATAAGTCAAAACACCTATGTACTGAAATCGTACTTACTCTTCGACTTTTACTGAGAAGGCTCTATTCTAAACAACCAACAATTGTTTGTCATTCTAAGAATGTATCTTGTTTTACTAGCAAATTCGTTTTACTGTAATATTTATTTATTTCATTGTGAGCTACGCAACTTTAGCGATAAGCTCATGATCAGGAAAATCTCGAAATTACTGTAATAATCAACTGTAAATATGTGCTTCATGGCGAATAAAATTCCATTCTGTCGTGGGTTAAATCTTTCTATAAAATAAGAAATAACGATAACTTCAGTTGGTGGCTATGAGGAAGGTTATATAGATAGGAGAATTCAAAACAGCCAACGATTAGCCACAGCCATCTTGATTACCACAGCCACTACAGACTTATTAACTATATCATTCACCGTTTCTTAGCTTATTTTACTACAATACTAATTTTACTGATAAATTCAATTTAAACCAAAAAAAAACAACAATTAAAAAGTGAGATAAACAAAGAGAAAACTCCTTTCAGAACAACAAAACAAACACTTTTTCAGTTTTAAGCGCTTATACCTCTCATTGACGTTGCCCCATCGAATATTGCTTCAGAACCTTTTTTGTAGAGAACTTAGCAAGCATTCGAATTGTCACGTTCCACTTACCACGATTTCCCAACCGTTATCGAGATATTTACGAAAAATGTATGAAGATCCGAAAACTTTTCATGTCTATTAATAGAATATTTTTTTTCGCATACTTCCTTAACTCCAAATATAACCAACATTTAAACATATTAGTTGGGATTCATTTCCAAGATGTAGAAAATATTTCAATTGAATCCCGCGATTCTAAGTACCCACAAAAAAATAATGACTTCCAAAAACATTGATTCTACTTTTCTCAGGAACGGTTAGAGATATCGCCTTGAAAATGGTTTCATTCGTTTTCCTATGTTAAGAAACCTATAAAACAAGTACCTGCAAGCATATGGACTCAAAAACGTAAGCGTTACGATTTTTTTTGCGCGAATTTCGCCCCAAACACTATCTTCCAGTGGGCGGATTCTGCTGGTTAACGAACTTGACCTTTCAAATGAGACGACAGATTTTTGTACCAAATTTCATCAAAATCGGACCATTTTTGAGCTTGCTAGAGAGCGAACAGACAAGCATATATATAAATATATATATATATATATATATATATATATATATATATATATATATATATATATACAAATTTGGGCCACCTATATTTTCGTGATCTATAGGGTCTGGTCCGGATTGCGTCGTGAGGTCAACCTCATAAGCGGGTTCTCCCTATGGAGATAGGGAGTAACCGCGCTAAAAGACCGACTGGCTGGAACTGCGTCATATTTGCGCGTTCCCTTTCTTGTCCCTCGTGACATTTGTAAAGGAATAGAAACAGGTATTATTTGTTTTGATTTTTCGTGAAAAATGTAAACGTCTAGAATAAAGGGAATCTTTTAAGTGCCACAAAGCAGAGGAAACTAAAAGTAGCACACTTGCATAGAAGTGGGATTTATTCCATCCGCATTCTCCCTCATTCTTAAAGAAGGCTCTATAAGTAAATACAAAACTATTCATTTTACATTTCAATTTATACTAAAAAAAAACAGGTAATTAAAAAGTAAGATAAATAGAAGTAGAAAAAAAAAAAAAAAAAAAAAAAAAAAAAAAAAAAAAAAAAAAAAAAAAAAAGAAAAAAAAAGAAAAAAAAAGAACAATTCTAAAGAACGAAAGCAACAACAGTACCGTGGTCGAAAATATTCATATCTTCAAATTTCGCCTGGAAAGCTTAGTTCCTAACAACAAATAATTGATTCTAATTTTACTTATCCCGTTTTATTGACAAATGCATTTTTCTACTCTAAGCAATTTAAAACATAACAAAGAATAAAAACTAAAGAAAACAGACAAAATGGACCGTTCAAATAAGCGAAATCAACTATTTCATTCGTTTTCTTACGACGAAGAACCTTTAAAAAGTGTACCTGAAAGTACACTAAACGAAAAGCCAACGATTTTTGTCGTGCGAATTTTGTCAATAAACCGTGTTCCGGTAGGATTCTGCTGGTTAACGAACTTGACCTTTAAAATTAGAAGTATTTTTGTACCAACATTCATCAAAATCAGATCATTTTTGTGCCTGTGATAGTGCGAACTGACCAATATAAACTTATATACAAATTTAAACCACCGTTATTTTCGTTTATCTATAGGTTCTGAAACGAGACATTTTCTAGTCGGTACTTCCAGATTGCAATATGAGGTCAAACTGAAAAGCGGGGTTCCTCCGCGCTTAAAATACCCCTATTATTATCTTGGCTACAGTTTTTTCTTAATTGATTGTGTGTCTTTTGGGCGGAGCTTCATTGAAGCCTGAGTTAACTCGATTAATGTTATGAACCATTATAACCAATAGCACTTTCCGAAGGAATGTAGCTATTCATGTTGCACTCATGAAAGAATTCTTGAAATATTTCTTCAAATACTACCTACTATATACCGAAAATGACCCCCGTTTGTATTTACATTTTACATATTTATTCATACAATAAATAATAAATACACAAATATAAATTCAGTTCTGCGCTTATTAAGCCTTTCATAAAAATCACAACTTTAACATATCAAAATGAGTTTCTTGCATCAACACTTATTGCACAAAACAACCAACTCAGTACCTCTCAGTCCAGATGGATTCTGTTACTAGCGAACTAATGAACTTCCGCTAATAGTACACGTGAGAGTTGCCGATAAACCACCTCCTCCCAATGAATCAGACGCGGAAGCGAACTCGTGCGAGGTCCTTGTCGTTTCGGTTAAGAGCTGCATAATTTAATAATTTTAAGCATATAATAATAATAATAATAATTTTAAGCTGCATAATTTAATAATTTTAAACGATTTATCCCCCACTTACATTTGCACACGTACTAGGAATTTATCTTCCATAGACCTAAGTCTTGCCGCGCCAAGCATAGCACCTAGACTAACGTGGCAGGTCCTTGAGGACTCTTATGGAAGCGACCATCTTCCAATAACAATAAATTGTAGTCAGAAACATTCCTTAGCTACCAAACTGGAGAGATGGAAACTAAATGAAGCTGATTGGCTTAAATTTGAAAATTTAGCACAAATTTCAGAAACTGATTTAACAATGAATATTAATGATATTATTAAAAATATTAACAATATAATCCTTGAGGCAGCCTCGGAATCCATTCCTAAAACAAAGTCAACCCCAAAAAATGTAGGCGTTCCCTGGTGGAACAACGATTGTGATGCTGCAGTGAAAAAAAGAAAAAAACGCTTTAAAAAAATTTAAGTCTAACCCTTCTTCAGAAAGATTAGAGAAATACGAAGAAGCTAGAAAGCATGCCAGATACACTATGAAGACAGCAAAAAAGACATCCTGGCAAAATTTCATTTCCAAAATAAACATCAACACTACTTCTAAAGAAGTTTGGAACGTAGTCCGAAAAATTATGGGTTATAAATCCTCTTCAATCCCGTCTATAATTAAAACTACAAATAAAATAACAACTGATCCACTCGAAATGGTAAATGTTTTTGCTAATCATTTCCACAATAATTCTTCCAATTCAAATTATACCCCAGAATTCTTAAAACATAAACGTACCATCGAAACTACACCACTACATATTTCCTCTAACCCTCTAAATATCCTTAATATCCCATTCACCTTCCATGAATTTGAAATAGCACTCAAATATAGAAAAGACACTTCTCCTGGACCCGACAACATATGTATTTCAATGTATACAAATTTAAGTCCTAACAATAAATCATTTTTACTCAAAATTCTAAATGAAATATACAAATCAGGTTTATTTCCAGACTTGTGGAGAAAAGCTGTTATTGTCCCTATTCCAAAAAAAGATAAACCTTCCCACGAAGTAACCAGCTATAGACCTATTTCGCTGACCTGCTCTCTTAGTAAATTGCTGGAGAAATTAGTTATGAACCGCTTAGAATGGTATCTTGAAAAAGAAGGTATAATAGATGAATGGCAGAGTGGATTCCGGAAGGGTCGTAGTACGCGGGACAATCTCGTAGCCATTGAAACTGCTGTCATAAAGGCATTCCGCGAAAAAAAGAAATTATTGGCAGTTCTTATTGATATTGAGTGCGCATTTGATAGAGTATGGAGAAGATCAGTTTTAAATACTTTAAATGAATGTGGGATAGACGGGAATATGTTAAAGTTTTTCGAGAACTTCCTCAATTCAAGGACTTTTCAGGTTAGGATTGGCTCAATATACTCTGATGAGTTTAGTCAGGAAAAAGGTGTTATACAGGGGGGTGTCTCCAGTGCAAAATTATTTTTGTTAGCCATGCATGGGTTAAGAAGAGAAATTTCTAGGGAGATACAAATTATGTTATTTGCCGACGACGTAATAATTTATTCCGTAGGTGAAAATATAGATAACCTTTATGAATGTATGCAGGAGGCTCTAAACAAAATCAATCTGTGGATGAAAAATCATGGGTTCAAAATATCAGCACAAAAATCTAAAAATATTCTCTTTAATAAACGAACACCGAATACTATGAGAGACCTCAAATTGGATGGAATAGTTTTAGAAACAGCTAACTCCATAAAATATTTAGGGTTAACTATAGATAAACATCTCACTTGGTTGCCTCATATTAAAGCCCTCAAGAATAATTGTAATAGATCCCTAAACCTGCTTAGATTACTGAGTAACACTCACTGGGGAGGTGATCGAACAAGTATGTTGATGCTATACCGGTCACTGATCAGATCTAAGCTGGATTATGGATGTATGGCGTATGGGTCAGCGAGCCCTCGTATTCTTCAGATGCTTGATCCCGTACACCATTCTGGGATAAGAATAGCTACGGGGGCCTTTCGCTCCAGTCCAGCCCCAAGTCTGCTAGTAGATGCCGGAGAACTGCCTCTCAAGTACAGGAGAGAAATTCTAACAACTAAATATTATCTAACTGTCAAGTCTCAACCTCATCATCCTCTTAATAACATTATTTTGGAAACTAACTGGGAGAACGATTACATGGCCTATAATAAAGCACCCTTCCCCGCTAGAGCTGAATTGTTTCTATCAAAATTAAATTTAAAATACGAAAAGATTTTAATTTCTTCAACTCTTCAAATTCCGCCTTGGACTCTTATACCTCCCCGTATTAACTTAACACTTACTAAATACATAAAAAAAGAAACTCCGCCATATTTGTACTCTGCAGAGTTAAATAAAATTAAAGCAAGTTTGCCTCCTTCCACGTACATGTATACAGATGGGTCGAAAAGTGCTAAAGGTGTGGGAGCTGCCGCCCTCTGCGAAGGACGAAAATACTTGTTTTCCCTCTCACCTCATTGTTCCAGTTTTTCCGCCGAACTGTTAGCAATTAAGAAAGCATTAAATATTATTCCACCTAGCCATCCTAATGTCATTATTTGTACTGATTCATTATCATCTATAATTAGTTTACAGAATATTTACACCCATGATAGTATGATTTCTGACATTTTGTACAGTATTTATGAATTAAATAAAAAAATGTTCAAAATTCATTTCATCTGGATCCCTGGTCATTGTGATATTAAAGAAAATTCAGTAGTTGATGAGCTCGCAAAAAACGCTTCTATAAGCGGTTTTAAATTACCAGATATTCCACTCAGTGACATTAATTCTGTAGTTAAGTCTGAAGCAATAAGGATTTGGCAAAGAGAATGGATTCATATGGAATTGGGAGATAAACTCAGGGAAATTAAGGATGAAGTGAGTAAGTGGACTAGTTCGGAGCGGGATAACAGGAGGGAATCAGTGATCCTCTCAAGATTACGGATAGGCCACACAAGACTGACGCACGGCTATCTCATGGAGAGGGGGGAGCCTCCGGAGTGCGAGGTTTGCGGCGTGTCCCTCACTGTAAAGCATATCCTGACGGAGTGTAGGGCATATGAAGACGAGCGAGTTCGACTGAGCCTCCCGATACATCTTAGAGAGCTACTAGGCAATAATTCGGTCCATCTGTCTAACCTTTTTTCTTTTCTTGATAAAACCAATTTGAAAAACAAAATTTAGCGCTGGGTTTAGATGTACTTTATCATAAAGTCAAATCATTTACCTAATGAACGATTATTATAAAGTGTATTGGCTTTTTAAATAAATTCCTATAAACATTTCCACTTAATATTCTCTAAATATATGTAGAACTAAATATTTATGTAATTAATAACTAATTTTCTAAAGCTAGCGTAAAAAATATTATTCTCTTAAAAAAAGAACTGCATTCTATTATTAATTGATTAACTTTAAATTATTAATACATTAACTATCCAAAATTTCGTTAAACATATTTTTGTTTTAACTGTTGGTGGCGTTCGGGGCGGGGGCGGGGCGCGTGGGTCGGCGGGAGCGATGGGCTTGGTTGGGGTTGAGGACGTGCCCCCCCCCATGCGGTCTGTGAAGGTTTGGTTGCCCTGGCACCAGCAAGCACACCTTCTATCATAGACCTAGCAGCCAGTCACCAGATGCGGGCCACTAAGGTAGAACTGGCACGGGGGACTCTACTCGACCTTGGCTGGGTCCGCCTTCCGCTGGCCGTCGGGCTCTGTTTCCGCTTTCGATACTACCAACAGACCGACCAGGAGGCACAAATGACCCAATAGTGGTTGACTGGCCTTTAAACTTCAAGGAAAAAAAAAAAAGAGCTGCATAAGGACCAGTTCATGGCGGGGTCAATGGACGCTGGACAGTGTCATCTCTCAGGACATGGAAGCAGTTCCGCAGGCCACGATTCAAAAAGGTCTTCTTTGTCGACTGCCTGTAAGCTGCTTCCATATGCTACTTAAGTTGTAGTCGGGGCTGCCTGAACCTTTTCCGCCGAAGTGATTGTACAGCCGTCTTCTCGGCTACGTAGGTGGCGTCATCGCGGATAGCGGTACGGAGTCCAAGCAGCGCCCGAGAGTACAGATGTCACTGTCGAATTTGGAGTGCGGTGCCACCGTTCGAAGCGGGTGATTTGCGATAGTACTCGCGCGCTGGGAACCAAGGGATCTTGAAAGCTGCAAGAAGTGGTCGGATTTTAATTGCCTTCCTTGATCGGTCATTATTCGAACCAGAACTCCAAAGAGCGAAATTCATGTTGACATCGAGGCTACAGCAAAGGTAGCAAAGGTAGACGGAAATGTGTCCTCAATCGACTGAGCTTCTGGCCATATAGTCAATCTATCAACCATGATCAGGTAGTACCTATTACCAAACAAAGAGGGATGGAGGCCAATAATGTAGATGGGTGCCTGCACAAACCCAGATGAAAACGGGAACATTCCAGGAGGTGAGAAAGTATCCTGATGGATTTAGGAACGCTGGCAGGCACGCTAGGCAAAATTTAGCCCACTTTCCGTTGTAAACGTTCTAGTTCGGCCAGAAACATCGTTGCTAGATAAGCCGTCACGATCCACGGACGTCTGGGTGACTCAGCCCATGGAGGCTCGCCAATACTCACGACGCGCGCATAATGGAACTTATGCCATTATGCGTCTGGCCTTCTGAGTTGACGTCGTAACGTCGTTCTCCGAACCAGCTACATGGCAGATGTCGGTGGTGAACTGGTTTATATAGTTGACATCCGGGTTCGCATGGACGTGGAGGATTGGGCTTCTGCTGGAATGTGAAAGTTAGGTGCTTGTGATCCATCCATATGCGGAAATTCCGGCCTTCGATGTAGGGTATGAAAGTGTTTTATTGTTCAGAATGGCAAGGAGCTCTCAATCATACGCGGAGTTGACAAGTAGCGCTTTGTTGAGGTTGCGGGAAAAGTCCCGAAGGCTTACAAGAATCCGCAACCTTCTGCTGATGTATTGCACCCATTGCGGTGTTCGAAGCGTCGCAGACCAGCACCAACTTATAGTCAGTGTGAAAAACATGGTGAGCCCAAATCTAAGCCACAAAAAGACATCGTTTGGCCTTGCAACTTATTAGTTGTCATTGTAAATGCCAATCTAATTGGAAATTGAATGCATTAGAATTCCATTGACGCATATTTGGAAATAATAATGGCTGAAAACTCTCAGGGATGTAGGGAGTAATGGAAAGGTTAATGTGTCAGAAAGTAGGAGATTGGCTTCGTTCTCATCCCTACTCCGAGCTGTTTACTGTGTAAAAAGTGACACCGGTAGACACCTGGCAGAAATAATTTATCAAGTGATAATTGATTAGATATCGAGCACCAAGAGTTGAAAATTATTAAAGTACTAATATCGCTACTATGAAATGGAGATGGGTAGTAGAAGGGTGAAAATTTAGGGTTTTTTGTATTTTTTAATGCCAAACAATGTATTATGTATTCTAAATGATAATCCAACAATATATGTTTCTCTTTATTATAGTTTATTTCAAATGTAGGAGGTCAATAAACTGTAAAACCTTATTTTTTTTTAACTACTTTATTTTATATTTTACGCCCCTTTGTTTATAAATGTTTTTAATTAAATAAGAATCCAGAATAAAGTTTAGAATTTGTAATTGAACCCTTCGATACTCCAATCTTCTACCATCGAGTATGTCATCTTACTTCCTCTAAAATATGATCAATATATATTTTGCATTTTTCTTTGTTCTTTCTAGTTTCTTTGATAAAGCTTGATTTTAATAATATATATATATATATATATATATATATATATATATATATATATATATATATATGGGGACGAGGTTAGCTCAGTGGTAGAGCACTCGACTAATGAACTGGAGGACCAGGTTCAAAACCCAAGCGCGCACTAAAGATTTTTTCTTCTAGTGCTGCCGTTCGCGGGTTGGATTTGAAGTCCCAGATCGTCCCTAGGCTCACCCAGCCTTTAATTAATTTAATTAATAATGGGTACCTTAGGTGCTAATGACTCTAGCAGTCGAAGCAGCCAAGGGGAAAATCAGGCGGCCGGAGCATAGTACTGACCACACTATCTCCCTACTGTGCCGTATGGTCAAGAATCAGATACCTCAGTATCTGCCCCTCTGGGCCCTTGTGGCCTGTTACGGGACTGATTATATATATATATATATATATATATATATATATATATATATAATCAGTCCCGTAACAGGCCACAAGGGCCCAGAGGGGCAGATATATATATATATATATATATATATATATATATATATATATATATATATGAGGCGTCTAGAATCAAAACAAGACACATCACTAGTTTTACAATTTTGAGATAACAGTTGATTTTACAACTTCAAAATGTCCTCTATATACCGGTAAAGAAAAGGATTTTCAAAACTCAATAGATCATGCTGTTTTTTTAATGCTGAAGTAGAAAGTTGCCTTAAAAATAAGACATACATCAGCGTTTTTTAAAACTAAGTAAGACACATCAAAAATAAAAATTCCTTCAAAATGGATAATATAACAGATAAACTTCTCAAATTCCTCAAAAACATTCTTCTGTGATACTTACAACTTGTAAGAAAATTATACAAATGTATAAAATTAAACATGAGACTTGTTCTGTTTTTGGTGTTTTCTGAACAAATTGGTTTCGATGATGAGTCTTGTTTTGATTTGAGACGCCTCATATATACATACACACACACACACACACACATATATATATATGTTTTTCCGATACCTATGTTTTCTAAAATGTCAATATTACTCGTCAGAACTGCAGATTGCTTTTTTGGGTCAATATGATGAACTTGTTTATGTCCCTATTGCAAGGAAGGAGTCTCACTTTGGAGTTCATGGATCTTCTTTAAAGAACAGGAAGGTCTCATGTAATGGGGTAAAGTTTAACAAAATATTAACACTCGTTCAGTGCTAATGACCACAGCAGTCGATGCACCAAAAAAAAATTTACTTTCGTACTGAAGTTGACGACTGACTTTTCTATGCTTAAATTATTACTTAAAAAATAATATACTAGCTCAAAAGAACAATAAAAGTAAGGATTCTTGTGAAAGACCAACAATAATATCAATTACTATTAACGTTTCTCTAGTCATCATCAGTTTACAAATACTGACTTTGTATCATCACCAATAATATTGGATGTCCCAAGAGTTACAGTATAAACCAATGTCCAAAAGGGCCAATGTCCAAACCTCTGAAATTTGAGTGAACTGCACTAGTGACATTAGGATGGGATAAACATTAATTAATGTCAATATTACTCAATTAATTAATGCCAATATTAATTATATTATTTTCCTCATTAATTAAAAATTTTAGTTAATGAGGAAAATAATATATTTTCCTTTAACATTTGCCTTTTTAACAATTATATTTATCATGATGATTAGATAGTTAGCCGTCGAGGTGATAAGTAAAGATGGAATGGTTGGGATTCGGCTAAATAAACCTCAATATGATTTTGTTTTAAAAAATCTATATTTCGGACGTTTCGGCTACTCATTGGTAGCCTTCGTCAGCTAAAATGACAAAAAAAGAAATTAATACAGAAACAAAAAAAAGTTTATAATTGTGATAGGTAACAGAACTATAAATACAATTAACTTATAAAAGAACATATCGTCTTAAATTCTTAGAATGAGTAGAATGAAAAAGTAAATATGTACAATAATTGATTTTAATAGTAATTAGTAACATTAATTGATTTTACAAAGAAATAAGAAACTGCATACCAATGACAAATATAGTAGCTAATAGTAACATTAATTAATTTTACAAAGAAATATGATACTACATACCAATGGAAATGCCGAGCGGCAGAGGAAGACCAAGGTTGGCAATTAAGTAACCATTGTGAAAGTGTCTAAGGAAAAAGGAATCTACTGGGGTATATGTAACTGAAAACAGCAGGTGGTGGGAGAAAGGTCGGTAAGGATCAAAAAGCATGTTTATGACATTTTATGACAGGAAAGGAGAAAAAGGTGTTAATGGAAGGATACCCAAGGGGCATGGGAAAATCTAGGTGGGAGGTCGGGAGAGTTTTTGGAAAATATTAGCGTACATAGGAGAAATGCCTTGTTTGTCAGTTTTGTAGTTTACCAGTCAGTAATAATAGTAATAATAACTATTAACTATTACTGACTGGTACTAACCTTCCCTAAATTTTGGTTTGAAAACTACCAACAAACTCAAAACCCTCTGTACCAAACTCAAAGATCCCATCCCTTTTGAACAAACCACCCGTTGTGTTTACCAAGTCCCTTGCCAAACCCCTTCCTGTAATGGTGTATACATAGGAGAAACCATAAATGACATTCACTCACATCTTACACAACATAAACGAACCATCACTAATAAAGAAATAGATAAATATGCACTTGCTAAACACGCCATTACGCAAAAACACACTTTTAACTTCGATGACACGAAAATTCTTTCTACACAACGAAACAAAAAAAGACTACAGATCTCGGAATGTGTACACATAAACTTAAACAAAAACAATATAAACTACAAAACTGACAAACAAGGCATTTCTCCTATGTACGCTAATATTTTCCAAAAACTCTCCCGACCTCCCACCTAGATTTTCCCATGCCCCTTGGGTATCCTTCCATTAACACCTTTTTCTCCTTTCCTGTCATAAAATGTCATAAACATGCTTTTTGATCCTTACCGACCTTTCTCCCACCACCTGCTGTTTTCAGTTACATATACCCCAGTAGATTCCTTTTTCCTTAGACACTTTCACAATGGTTACTTAATTGCCAACCTTGGTCTTCCTCTGCCGCTCGGCATTTCCATTGGAATGTAGTATCATATTTCTTTGTAAAATTAATTAATGTTACTATTAGCTACTATATTTGTCATTGGTATGTAGTTTCTTATTTCTTTGTAAAATCAATTAATGTTACTAATTACTATTAAAATCAATTATTGTACCTATTTACTTTTTCATTCTACTCATTCTAAGAATTTAAGACGATATGTTCTTTTATAAGTTAATTGTATTTATAGTTCTGTTACCTATCACAATTATAAACTTTTTTTTATTTCTGTATTAATTTCTTTTTTTGTCATTTTAGCTGACGAAGGCTACCAATGAGTAGCCGAAACGTCCGAAATATAGATTTTTTAAAACAAAATCATATTGAGGTTTATTTAGCCGAATCCCAACCATTCCATCTTTAATTATATTTATCGCACCCTGATTGTAACTTGTGCATTTCACTCAAATTTCAGAGGTATGGACATTGGCCCTTTTTGTTCCAAGCAGGGTGTAAAAAAATCATGATTTTTTTTAAAAAAATCAAAAAAATCGGATTTATTTGATTTAAATCAGATTTTTTTTGATTTAAATCGTATTTTTTTTATTTAAATTGATTTTTTTTACTAAAACCGGCTTTAAAAAAGAAATCAGACTTTTTAAATGTATCTAGTCTATATAGAGAGCTGGTTATTACCTAGTTGTTCATTATATAAACCTGTAACTAAAATATTTGTTTATTTACAAAGCAAATAACAAAATAACTATTCTAAAGTGGTGGGTCTTAAGTGGATAATTTTGGGAGCATAGCAGAATTGACGGATCATATATACAGGGGTTGAAGTTGTCTTATATTTTGAGACCGGAATTTCTGTAAATTTAAAGACTTAAATCAACAAAAATCATTAATTTTCGTTGATTAAGACATTAAATTTAAATGTACAGAAACTCAGGCCTCCAAATATAGGACAATTTCGACCCCTGTATATATAATGAATTTTTTAATTTTAAAACATCAGTTTTAGAAATGAAGCTTTACAGAAATATTAATCACTAGGGAACAGATGTCATTGTATTTACATATTTTTTTTTTTCATTCGTAAATCGTAAGTATTGATGTAATTCTGCATGTTTTAAAAGTATTTAAACAGTTTGCTATTTTATATATTTAGCCAAAACTCCATATTTTTACATATTCTGCCATAAATACATATGTTTGCTACATATTTTAATATTCTTTTTATTTTGTAATTGAAGAAATAAATGAAAACCGAGAAAGAAAATAAAACTTTACCCATTGAGTCTAGGTAACTGTGATTTTTCTAATTCCAAGAAGGTGGCTGTATATGTACTATGTCAATACTAGGTACAGGGTGTCACAAAAATAATGGTCATCTGTTGGCCAGATGATTCTCCAATGCGAGATTGGAAAAAATAACCCCAATATTAACCCCTGCAGAATTGACCATGAAATGTTATTCAAGGTCAGATTTTTTTATTGCATATTTCGAAACTGCGGGGGCGAGGTTAGCTCAGTGGTAGAGCACTGGACTAATAAGCTGGAGGCCTGAGTTCAAATCCCGAGCAAGCACTAAAGATTTTTTCTTCTAGTGTCTTTGTTCATGGGTTGAATTCGGCTTCCCTGACCGTCCCTAGGCCGACCCAGCCTTTAATTAATTTAATAATGGGTACCTTGGGTGCTAATGACTCTAGCAGTCGAAGCGGCCAAGGGGAAAATCAGGCGGCCGGAGCATAATACTGACCACACTATCTCCCTAGTGTGCCGTATGGTTGAATCAGATACCTCTATAGTATCTGCCCCTCAGGGCCCTCGTGGCCTGTTACGGGACTGATTTTTTTTTTTTTTTTTTTTTTATTATTATTATTATTTCGAAACTGCGAGTCATGAGGAAGAAAAAAGTCAACGGCAGAGGTCAGAAATGACTCCTTATGGTCAAAGTGACCATTAACAGCATATGCGTGGGCCGTCAATTTGACGTTACAATTGTCAAATGGTGGCCGATTTTGATAATTTTTTTCTTTAGTATGTTCTACTAACATTGCCTTACACAAAAATACCTCGTTTGATTTTTTAAAAAAAAGAAAAAAATCTTCCAGCATAAAATAATGTAAGTATATTGAACAACGGCCCTCACAGTGGCAATCATTGGAGGACCAGAACTTCCTTCGGGAAGAACGTCTTCCTTCAGATTACAGCAAGTTCAGGAGTTGAGGCCTGGGGATCATGAGCAGTGAGCATTGTTTTGCAGGTGGGTGCTGGACATGTCGGAACGTCATCCAGACTTCCTCCAGCGGATATTGTGGACGGAAGAAAGTTTGTTTTCCAACGTTACCGTCCACAGCAGGCAAAATGGACGAGAATAACTTGGGCATTTAAATGAATTTGGAGAAAGTCTGGCAGCTTGCCTCAGAAATGAAGTCCGAAATATTTAAGCTGGTGAACGGGCACAATTGCTACGGGCGCTGGAGTGATAATCTTACTTATTAAGTTATTTTTTTGATTTTTTTTCGGAAGAAACTTTTTTTTCACGGGCAAGGACAATTATTCTATCCTCTATTCTAAGAGCGACTCGAGGACTGGCTGCTTCATGAAATTCATACACGACCTGTGAAATCCTTAATGATTAATTTCAGCGATTGGTTGAAAGCTTATGGCCAGGAGCTCTTGATAAGCTTCGAGAATAACCTCATGAAGGCATTTCTGTCAATTGTAAAATATGCGTTCTGGTCCTCCAATGATTGCCGCTGTGAGGGCCGTTGTTCAATATACTTACATTTTTTTATACTGGAAGATGCTTTTTTAAAAAAATCAAACGAGGTATTTTTGTGAAAGGCAATGTTAGAACATGCTAAAGACAAAAAATTATCAAAATTGGCCACCATTTGTCGATTGTAATAGAATGGCCCATGTATACGCTGTTAATGGTCATTTTGACCAAAAGGAGTCATTTCTGGTCTATGGTGCCGTTGACTTTTTTCTTCCTCATGACTCGCAGTTTCGAAATATGCAATAAAAATGAATAACATTTAAAGGTCAATTTTGCGGGGGGTTAATATGGGGGGGGTTTTTTTCCGATCTCGCATTGGAGAATCATCTGGCCAACGGATGACCATTATTTTTGTGATGCCCATGGGCGTATATAGAAAATAATTTCAGAGGGGGCTGGGAAAATTCGGGGGCTACTAACAATTTAGATCTTGGAAGAGTTTTAGCCAACTAAAACGCTATTACACCCAAAATGTAATATTTTTTATGAACTAAATGATCTTATTTAATTTATTTGTAAGGATTTTATGAAATTTTTTCCGATCAACTCAAAATTTCGGGGGGGGGGAGGCTGCAGCCCCCTTGGCCCCCCCTTATATACGCCCATGGTGATACCCTGTACAAAAGGCATGTTGTTAGTGGATAGCATTATAATCATACGAGAGTAATAGAGAAAATCCAGGTTTTAGAAGGAGCTACTGTGAATAAATTAAAAATAAAGTGAAAAGACAGTCTAGAATAAACCAGTGGATGGGAAAATATCCACATTATTGGGGATATCCACAGTGGCAAAACGATTAACAGTTTAGTTGAATACTACTCTTCAGAGCAGTTGATTGTAGTCTTAAAATACACACCAGAGGCTTTAGTAGATGTTGAAAGATAAGCTTTTCTGTCATAAGCTGCTCTATTATTAACATTTCTTTTGAGGAAATGCAATATGTTAAGGCCGACGAAGACTTTCACCAATTTAAAGCATTCACTTCGCCCACTACCTGCCAATCTCTTTTATCTTAACCTTAAATGGAGATTTATTTGCAGAATTAAAAACAAAGAAAGGGTCATAAAAGAAACAGACTTTGAATAGATAAGAACGGTCAAGTGAGGTTAGGCCCTAGGGACAAAAATAAAGACGAAATGTTGAAATGGCTGAGAAAAAGGCAGAACTAGTTATATTTAAGTTAAAAAAATAAACTAAAGTTAAAAAAAATATATAATAAAATTTTTTTAAATAAAATCAATTGGTTTAAATCAATATTTTTTTATGAAATAAATTGATTTAAATCAATGATTTTTAAAAAAAAATCAAATGATTTTAATCATGATTTAAATCACTGATTTAAATCAATTGATTTAAATCGTTGACACCCTGGTTCCAAGGTAAAGAAATATTCTTTTACATACATATTTCCTTTGTGTTATGAATAACTGTAAAAATATGCAAACAATATTATTTGCTTCAAAAGTATGTTTAAAAATTACTGAGCTGTTCTTTAGGATATATTTAATAAATTCAGAAGGTATAAAATTATTTTTGACTCACCTTCGCACTTCAATCCTTGCCTGAATAGCCCATACAAAAGGGATCCACAATGCGAACAAAATGTCGGTGACATGAAAGTGTGTTGCTGGAATCTGTGTGGCACATCTAGCTTGAACCTTTCCCGAAGATACTGAAAATTAATTTTTAAGCAATTATTATTCTTTTAGGGGTAAGAACATTTTTTATTGTAATTTAAATATGAGAATATGATTTCATATTGCATGATGGTTTTGGTGACAAGGAAAAGGTGGTAATCTGTTTCCCCTCTCATCCACCAGCTCAGTTTCAACCAGCTCAATGTTGAAAAAGTCAGACTCAGGAGGACTGCACCGTTTCAGTAAAGTTCTATATTATCTCTATGATGTTAAAAGCTGAGTATAGAAACTCTTTGTATTTATCTTTCAAAATTATTCATAACTTTACCAGAAATTTACATTTTTAAACGTATTTTACTGATAAACATATTTCACAGTAGAAAGATAGAACCAAGGCTTTCTAGGGGAAGCAACTCGACGTAGAGAGATCTATTGTGCTCCTGCAAGCCTCCTGGATCACCTATATTAACACTGCAACCTTGACGAATCCTCTGATCTTCTGAGGTGTAACCTCAAAATTTCTCCCGAGGTCTGTTCTTTCTGCACTGACGAGGTACAGGAAGAGCCTTCTTGCAAGTGCTGTGCAATCACAAATTACGTGTACAGGTGTTTCCTCCTCTAGCCCACATCCTGCATATGGATGTTGTAGCAAGACCCATCTTATATAGATGTTTGCTAATTTTTGTAAATTTAACAGTAAAAACTGAAATTAGATCTTCAAAGAAAGCCAAAATTATTTAGACAGGCTCACAGAAAGAAATCATCGCTTTGTTTCTTTTTTTATTTTATGTTTTATTTATAATGGCATGTCAACCCTTAAGGTAATTAACATCATTCCTCTGTTTGGTCATTTTCATTATAATTCTGTAATATGTAGTAATTCTGTGATACTGTGAGTGGATAGAATGCGGGTGGATTACTAGAATCACAAGGAAGAAATGAGGTGAGTGAGAGAGAGAGAGAGAGAGAGAGAGAGAGAGAGAGAGAGAGAGAGAGAGAGACTGTTGGGGTAAGTCACTGATAAGTCTGTAAACATTTCGTGGAAAAGCTGTTGTCTCTTCGTATAACTGAATAGTATTTACACCACAGGAACAAATTATGTTTCGTATAAGTGAATGTTGTGTATAACTGAATATCGCATAAGTGAATAATTCATTACATAGGATTAAATGGAGTGTCGCCGGAAACGAGAAATTATTTGTACAACTGAATGTTTCGTATAAGTGAGTATCCTATAAGTGAGACTCCACTGTATATGTATTTATGCATAAAAACACTCATTTGTCTGTTCGCTCTCTAGCAAGCACAAAAATAGGCTGATTCTAATGGTATACAAATTCTTAATGTGATTTAAAAGGCCAAGTTCGTTAACTAGCAGAAACCATTCACCAGAACATGGTTTTTTAGGTGAAAATCGAATAATGATCGGTGAGTGGGGAGTGCAGAGAAATAGACTGCTCGATGTTACAAATACTACCCTGAGGAAAATATACATTAGAAAACCATTGAAAAATGAGCTAACCTATTGGACTTACTATAGTGCTTTCTGAATCTCTTCCTGAGCCTGGACATTTTGTCAATAGCTTCTCGTGGCACTTTTTATGGACAGCTGTCTGACAGCCTGAAATACAAATACATCTTTGAAGTAAATATTATTTTTCATAAAAAACAACATGTCCATAGTTGATTTGTAATTTATTTTAATATTAAATAAGAACTGGGATGAAGTCATTAGCAATAATTATGAAGAAAGATTTAGTCCTATAATTACGAATAATTTAGTTGAATTGAAATAGTAATATGGAAAGATAGTAGCAACTTGAGGAACTAAAGTAATTAGATATTATGTATTTTAATGTGGCCAAAAGTTATTTAAAAACACTATTGCTCAATAAAATATTTTATTTTGCCCTAAATTCTGGTCCTTCAGGAACAGTTAAAATAAGATATCACAGCCTATCCTAAGAGTACCGCCTGCAGGGCCACAGAGGGCTGTATCTTATTTTAAAATAAAATATTATTGAAAGCGAGTTTTAAACGAGTTTTGACCTTCTGTAATATAAAATTAAATAGAGATAAAAAGGGACATCATCTTATAATAACAGAGGTAATGCAGACATTTTTTTATAAGCTGCATTAAATATTTTAGCTAAATTGTGCGTTTTTGATGTGATGTATCCAAAATTTACTGCGATTTTTGTGCATCCCATTCAGTTTTCTTGCAAAATATGGAGGTTGGTACATAAATATATAGAAAAACACTATAATTCTTATTATGTACAAACTTAAAAAAAAAGTCTTTGTTTTTAAGGCATTCTGACTTTTCTGAGAAACAAATTGACTCCTTGATATGACATGATTATTCCTGGGCGTGATATCACTAAATATTAAAGTGAAAAAACCTATGCAAATCCTGTGATTGACAATCTGGCAGTAAGTCCTGAATTTGATGTTCAATGCTTAAAAACAACAAAATCGATGGGTATTCAAAAATCTAGTTTTGATAAAAAAAACTAGGTTAGCAATTTAGAGCTTTTTCTTTGTTGGTTTTAGCATGCAAAATCCATGGAAAACCGTTGAAAAATGTCATGCAGTTTTTTGGTCGCAGATCTGTGTAATTACATATTTGATATTGATATTTTAGAAGAAAATCTCTTTTACTTTATTGCAATTACACTAAACAGGCCTAGAAAAGGAAGCATATTTCTAAGCAAATTCTGGGCCTATAGAAATATTCAAATATCTACAGAATATTTACAATTATTTTCTTTTTTCTCCTTTAAGCTTCGTTGTTGGGATTCTGGTCTTCTTTCAACATCCTCCAACAGCTTCTATCCCCAGCGGTGTCTGAAGATTCGAGTGATATTTCGTCCAACTCCAAAAGGGCTTCATCAGACTCGTGGATCATTCTTATTAGCAGGAGTTGGGCGAAATATCACACCAATCTTCATGACACATCTAGCAATAGAAGCTGGAGTGTGAAAAGAATTTTTTGTTTTGTTTTTAATATAACAGTTAAAAAACAAAATTGGATTATCAACAGGCCTTCACATGTCCTGTCAATGACTTCCCATTCGTCATTATTTGAGTTTATTTTGAACTTCCTCGGTATAAACACATTATACTATCTAGGAAAACATCTATACTTACATTGACATTGATATCCTTGCTTTCCAAATCCCCTGAAACAATGGAAATTCTTTAACTCCAAGTCTTAAAAGTGGTTTATAGAAAATATTATATTATGTCATATTAAAAGTCATTTGAGAAACTACAAGATTTGTGGTATGTTCCTAGGAAAAATCCGTTGATACTGTTTGGCATCAAGGCTTAACCCTAGTAGGGAGGTGGTTTACCTTAACGTAAGTAGGGAGGTGGGGTGCTCACAACACCCCAATGAAAAAATCCCCCACCCACAGAGAAGGGTTTTTAAAATTAGCATCTACTTTATTATTTAACTGTTTTAAACCCATTACCTATATTATATAACCGAATAATTAATTAAAATGCTCAAATATGGTATTTTTTTTAATAATAAAATTTTAATTCTTTTCCTGCATTTGTAATTTTGTAAAGAGTCAAAGAAAAGATTTTCATAGATCTTGTTACAGATGCGGATCAGCTTACAGCAATGAGCATCGTCAGAAGTGTCCAGCCAAAGACTCTATTTGCTTTTCATGCAAGATGAGGGGCCATTGGAAGTCAGTCTGTCGTTTTGCCAAGAAGAAGGTCGACGAGGTGGAAAGAAGGAGTTCCAGTTCCAGCTGCGGCAGTCTTGGGGTCGTACATTTTACATCAACATCTCAGGTAGATGATTTATTTTATACAAATATAAGAGTCAACGGGAAGGATGTCCGATTCAAGATCGATTCAGGAGCTGACGTATGCATCTGTGGTCCAAATATGGTCGGTCAGCTGCAATTAAAGATACACAAAACGTCTAGAAAGCTTCATGGGGTGGGCAGTAGCCAATTATCAGTGCTAGGAAAAGTTGATGTTGTATTGTCTAAGAATGGAGTCGACCATGAAGAAACCGTCTATGTTGTAAAAGGACAAAAAGAACCGCTTTTAGGAAAGGCTGCCATAGCATCTTTTAATTTACTGAAGCTTATGGTAGATGAAGTAGCAAATAATCCAAATGATAATAACATTATAAACAAATTTCCAAGAATTAAGGATTTGAGACTCAAATCAAAAGAAAACATTGATAATAGAAATCGAGTCTGTAACCTTCGACAGTTGAGAAAAGGTGAGAAGGTATGGGCGAAGAATTTGAAGAAATATGGGACCATTTTAGACCATGGCCTTAATGAAAGGGAGTATCTGATAGATGTATCTGGGCGAATTATTAGGAGAAATCAGGTATATTCTTTGTACCCTGTGAATCACGATTTTCTACCTCAGATCGACTGGGAGAGGAAAGGAGAGAGTCAGTTGATGAAAAAAGTGAAACTAAAGTGGTACGAACAAGACCAGAAAAGAAGGAGAGACAGGAAGAGAGGAATAGAAGACAAGATGATGGAGGAAGAGAAGAGTTAGGACTAGGAGTGGAAGAAGAGTCAGACAGCCAAGCCGTCTCAATCTTTGAGAGAAGAAAGGGTGTAATGGTTGGCTAGTCCTGATATATCAGATAGAACTAACCTGCTTAACAGGTGCTTATAGAGGTTATGATAATTTCATATGATAAATAAATATATTCATTATGGTGCTAAAGCTTGTACTTATTACAAAATGGCACATAACTATCAAGCACAGATCGTGTAAAGTATATTTAGGATTACATCTTAACAGAGGATTAATATTTACAAGTCCTTTAAACAATACTTGTAACAAGGCAATAAAGGCAATTTTTACTAAGCATCCCTACATAGACTATAGACAATCCACAATTTTCAAGCAGAAAAATGAACTTTTGCAGTTTATTATAGCATGTTTCCCGTTATACTATTTGTTATTTATCAATTGATAAGTAATCAAAGTGGAATGTTTCTTGACACTTCTATGCTACTCTACAATGCATTGTTTTATAAAACATGTAATATGATCTCAAAATCATCATACAAAAAATCTTAATACAAGTAGCGTGTACATTTTGGGATTTCAAATCAACAAAACTGAAAATTCTAGAGTATGCTAGAATTGAATTCTTGTACTTAGTCATAGGACTTACCTCATTGTTAAACTATTAAATAAAAATATATATTATTCTGTGACTGCACTTGTTTTTTTGTTTATATACATTAAAAAAATATAGATCCAAATCCTTCAAATATAGGCTATGCCAGCATATATTTCTAAAATACATTCTTTTTTCATAACCTATAAAAAATGTTTCTGCAAAGCCCAGGACAACAGTACCCAACAGTCCCCCTCCATTAGGTGGCTCTGAATAATAACTAACGGGCCAATTTACACAAAAATTACAAGACTTCATTCGCTTGCTAATATTATAAGCATAAAAACATTCATTCATAATCACTCCAAAAAGGTTTTTTTTATTGATGCAAAATAAATAAAAATAATTTAATTAAATATTTAGGTCATTATAATAAGAAAAAAATAAAAAGATATGTCCATGGAAGGCCGAAACATATATTCTTGAAATATTTGTAAATATAAGTTCGTAATCTATAAGTTTATATCTGTAATCTTTTAAGTATATTTTTTGTCTGTAACATATTTCTATCTAGGAGTATATTTATTTATGAAGTGAACTACTAAACTACATTCTTTAAGAGAAAATTTCTCATATGTTTATTTATGTGTTTCTGTCAATGAACATTGCAATATTGTAGCTGTTGATAAATTAGAGACTAGAATGCACAACTAATGGAATTTAACAAGTTCAATCTAAGATCAAGTAGGATCAGCTCGAGAAAACGACTTTCTTTCTAAGTAAATAGGCAAGTACAGTGTGTGAATTGAGGGGAAAACTACTGAGCGTGTTATCTATTGGCCCTTTAGAGAAGTATGGTAGGTGCGAAAGATGGGCTGTCATTGAGATGTATAAGAAGTTTAGGAAATAGAAGAAAAAAAAAGAAGAAAAGAAAGGAAGATGTAACTATAAAGGCCATACCTGGAGTTTAAGGGGTCAGGTGCGAATTCTATCACGAAAAGGGTGAGACGTCAAGAAGAGAGTTTAGGAGCCCGAAGATTTCAGCATCGCAGTACGACTGAAACGAGAAGCATATCTTAGGTGATTCATTTGTCTAATAAGAATGAGAAAAATATTTCAAAAAGGTGAGAAGTTAAAGCAACAAAATTCCATTAGCTCATACAAAACTAGTCTCTAAATTTATTAACAGAGATTCCTTAAAACTGTGACTTTCTGTTTGAGTCTGTCAGCATTTAGTCAGTAACAAAAGTTTCTGGACACTCACAAACATAGCAAATAGAAGGTTCAATTCTTACTCCTTGGGTTTGTAACAAATAAATACAAGTAATAACATTTAGTATTTCAATTCATAAATTCTATAACATAATTTAATATAATTTTTCTTATAATAACAATAGTAGACAACGGCCATAGCCACCTTGAATGCACAGGTTCCCATTGATCACTGAAGTTAAGCAACGTAGGACGTGGCCAGTACCAGAACGGGTAACCGACCGCCTGTTGGCATTATAAAAGAATGTCAACCTATAGACAGCCCGGCGTTAATAGCCAAATTGTTGATATGCCGTTAAACGCTCACAGAAAAAAAAAAAACAAAAACAATAGTAGCAAAAGAAAAGGATTTTAAAAAAAGTAACTTTTTTGGACACTTTCTTTAAAAGTCAATAACTAATTTTGTATTGGTGTTAGGATAAATAAATTAATATTTTTTAGGATTTCCTGAGCTTTTATTACCTCCCTGAGCCTGTTGGGTATAGAAGAAACGAGCTCTGAGACCACAGAAGTTGGTATACAGTACAATTCTCCCAAAATACGGTTCTTAAGTTCTTCCTTGGATCTTCCTGATTCGCTGATTTCAATGACCCCACAGGAGGTCAATGAGGCTCATGTTGAAAGATACTGGTGGTATACTGACCAATTTTGAGCAATTGTAAAAGTTTAAGGACATTCTCCTGATAAAAATGAAACATACTCTTGAGTCCTAAGCTGTCTGCACTTGGTTTTTTTTTTTTTTTTTTTTTTTTTTTTTTTTTTTTTTTTTTTTTTTTTTTTTTTTTTTTTTTTTTTTTAATAATGTCTCAGTTCATTGCTGCATTCATTTCCTCATCAATGTTAAGACAATAGTCCAACTTCAGCAGCCGCCATAATCCCCCCCCCCACAAACCATAAAAGATCCTCCCCATTTTTAATTGGTTGTACATCTGTTGTTGTTTTTTTTTCAGAGCCTCGTTTTCTTCTCCATTTTTAAAGTAATAAATATGCCAAGAGATATCTAGCTATTTAAGAGAATAGCCGAAAAAATATTAACATTATTATTTTATTACTAGCGGGGTGGGTTTGCTCCGTTTCCAGGTAATTCAATTCTGGGGGATTTAAATCCAACCAAAATGAATAATTATGTACGAACGTGTACATACACATGCTGGATATTCCAGAAGTATCGGACGGTTATCGCTGCATCCAGCGTGCTGTTTCTAGTCCGCTTTTGGTGGCCAGGCAATACACTTGTATGACTGCACTAGGCATGTATCCAGTCTATTGCATACTTTGTTGTGTATTTGTTGACCAATTTGTGACGGGAGCGGGAGAAGGATCACTCTCCTCCAAGCTCAACCCTGTGCTTGATTGCATACTTCTTAAATATCGGCACCGGAGCACTACTCACACTGCTTCCGGTGTCAATGTCTGAGAAATATTCCATCTGGAACAGACCTCACTCCATTTGTGCAAGCCTAGAACCGACTTTAGTTTCACCACCATATCTGCCTAGCAGAGGATAAACAAGCTTGCAAACCTCAAATTCTTATCCCTACGCGTCAATCCCTTTCATTTCTACTGACTAATCATTGTTTACTTGTAATGAAAAATGCTCTTAATGATTTAATACTAAAATTCTCTTAAGCCATAGTATACTAACCATAAACTATAGTATGCTAAGCATAAATTAGAGTATACTGACCATAAGAATTCCTTGCAAAATGTGCAGAAAGTGGGTTGCCTAAAAAATTTTGCCAAAAAGCGATGACCACGGACCTGATGTACCTTCTGGTGTTTGACAGCTCCTCTTCGATGAGCAAGTCCTTCTGCGCCATCTCCATCTAAAACTGTAACACCTTCATGTTATTTTCTCCTTAACATTTTGAAAACAACCCAAACCAATTGATGTTCTTTCTTTCACTTTTATGATGAAATGTATAGGGTTATTTTTCATTTGAAGCCCGCATCTCTAATTTAATATAAAATATAAACATGTTGAATAATATAGTAAATACACGAATATTAACAAATCGCACTAGTATTTCTACAGTGACGCAACTCAAAAATCGGTGTTTTTTAGTTATGACTAGGGAACAGATGTTCATGTAAAATAAAATTCAAAATATGTACATATATATTTAACTATTTATAATGAAATATGTAATAAAAAATTGAAATTATGTAATAAAAAGTAACAAAAACACTATAGAATATTCAAAATAAAAGAATAAATAACTAGTAAGAATTCTGTTATTATAAATGGAAAGAATAAAAGTTGAAAAATATAGAACAAAATTACTAACTCTACAACATATTGAAAAAAAGCATATTTAGAACTTAGGGACTCATTTTAAAAGGGGGAAAAAGAAGTTGAAAATTTCTACAGATGAACATTATTTTGGAAAATTGTTCGCAACAAAATGCATTTTTAAATTGTCTATCGTGAAATGACGCCAATCTGATCTTATAAGGGTCATTTGTCTGGTGATTTTGCATAGAAAAATAGTCTACACGTGTCCAAGCCTTTTTGTCCAATGCGCTTTATGAGATAAGAAATAAAATAAAATAAGTTGAAAATTGAGTTTCGAAAATGATATTGACATGATTCTTTTGCTTATTCAGTTGTTTTAGAGAGTAGATTAAAGGAATAATACAATTGTTCAGCAATAATTTGTTATATATTTTTTTGAAACGCATCTGCTCCAAGACCATTAGCGCCGGGAAAGCATAGCTGCCAGCCACTTTTGCTTCTTGCAATTAAAAAAGACACTGTGATCTAGATTCAATGGGTAAAGCATTCTTTCTCGGTTTCCCCTTTATTTTTTCAATTACAAAATAAAAACAATATGAAAACATGTAGCAAAAATATGTATTTATAGCAAAATATGTAAAAATATGTATTTTTGACAAAATAAAAAAAAAAAAATCAGTCCCGTAACAGGCCACAAGAGCCCTGAGGGGCAGATACTATAGAGGTATCTGATTCATGACCATACGGCACACTAGGGAGAACGTATGGTCAGTACATATGCTCCTGACCGCCTGACTGCTTCGACTGCTAGAGTCATTAGAACCCAAGGTACCCATTATTAAATTAATTAAAGGCTGGGTTGGCTTAGACAGTCAGGGAGCCCGAATTCAACCCATGAACGAAGACACCAGAAGAAAAAATCTTCAAGGCTTGCTCGGGATTTGAACTCAGGTCCTCCAACTTATTAGTCCATTGCTCTATCACTGTGCTAACCTCGCCCCCTTTGACAAAATATGTAAAATAAAAACCTGTTTAAATGCTTTAAAATCACCTAAAACGTGCAGAATTTCATCAAAAATTTTGATTTAAGAATCAGAAAAAAATATGTAAATACAATAACATCCGTTCCCTAGTTATGACTGTGAAAGACATTGGTAAATATCTTTTAATCAACATTATTAAGGGCACACCTCTGAAAAAAAAAAAAAATGCTATTTAGAAGTTGGCCAAATAATACCTTCATATTTAAATAATCCATTTAAAAATGAAAACTCGTATGAAAATTAGAATTTTGCAGCAACTATTTTGAAATAAATCATGGATAATAACGTTTATAATTTACACTTCAATGAATTTGATTAAATTTTATGGAGTAAAATCGCGTCCGTAAAAATATAATATAGATACAGGACGTTCTTATTTATTGTGCCACTAATATGACCTCCAGAAAGCTAAATATTTGCACGACCCGAGTATTTTTAGGTTACCTTTAAAGTGATCAAACTCCGAAATCTATTGCGCTGAGGGCACTTTTCACCATCTTATCTTACTATAGCCTTTGTTTCTTTTCTTTATCGACTTCCTTAGCTTAGTCTGCAGAATTACAAAGTGAATTTTCGTTCGGGTCCAATATAGTGCCTGAAGAATCTTCGTGGTTTATTATAACTATTATGTCGGAACTTCAATTTGATTCCTGATCCGCGACACAGTGTATCTCTTCAAATAGTTCCATGCGCGCTTTCGATGGGATCAGGTCGGCAATGATAGTACATACATTACCCGCATTAGGGTGCACCTACACTGGACCCGTTCCGATCCGATCCAGTAGCCACCGACTGTCGGAAGAAAAACAAACAGATGCATCTCAATGGAGGTGCCTACATTGGCCCCGCTCCGATCCAATCCGGTTCAGTCCAACGGCCACCGATTCTTGGCCATTCAAACGTGTTTGTTTCAAGACCGATTTCAGACCGACAAAGCAAAATGGCGCCAACCTACATTTAGTGTTTCAAAAAGGTCTACAGGTTCTAAATCTTAACCGATTTCAATGCATTGTTTTTTATATTAAAGGAAATAACATTTAGAACAACTTTGCCAATTCACAGTTTTATTTTTTGTTTCCCTTGTTTATTAAATTGCGTGGAAAGATGTTTATAACCATCAAACGTCTATACATTTCCAATATTTATAACCTTCTAATGTTTATAACCTTCCAATGCTTATAACGTTCTAGTTACCTTTCTTATAAGTAATTTTAAAATATGAATACCAATACTTCTCTTACCTCCAACATTCAACCTAATCGAAGGTTTCTATGCTTGTTAGGTGGTATTTCTTAACTTAATCACTCATTTTCACTTCACTAGGAGGTCATTACTGACGAGCTGTGACTAAATCGGATCGGATCGGGTCGAGACCAATGTAGGCACTCAAGTCGGCCGCTGTTGGCCGCTGTCGATCAAACGAAATCGGATCGGATCGGTTCGGGAGAAATACGGGTCCAATGTAGGTGCGTCCGGCAGGCACCCAGGACTTGCGGAAGGGTTTCTGCCTCGTTGCAGGCGCTGCAATGGAATCCTGAGCTCCTGCCAGCAAGAGTTCCTACATTCATTTTATTTTTCACTGAATGACTCAGAAGGTGCAGTTGAATTATAAGTTTGCATCATGGATAACTGTTCTTCGTATTAGGGCTACTAAATCCCTGGAGAGTATTCGATACTGTAATTAAATACTGTTTACTGACAGTGAGTAACACTTTAAATTATTTAAATTATACGGACGCCCGGTGGCCATGAGTGTTAAGGCGTGAGCACTTCCGTGGCAAAGGTCGTGTGTTCTATTCCCACTAGGGGTGGTGTCTTTTCTTTGGTTACCTTTCTGGGTAACCTATAGATAACCCTCCCAAAATTCTTAGTTAATAATAATTATTATTAACTAAGAATTATAATGGGCGTTAAAATTTATATAAATCATATGTTATTTGTTTATTATGTGGTTAAATCCTTACGGAAAAGGCATCACCCCTATCCTGGCTAGAAAAGGGTAGTAACCTATAGATAACCCGTCCTAAAATTCGTAGTTAATAATAAATGGACGTTAAAATTTAAATAAAATAAAATCCTTACGTGGAACCCTTTCTCCATCGTAGAGACTCGAGAAGGCTCGGTGAATTCCTCTAGGGCTCTGGTGGTTACTGGGGACTCCGTAGTAGGCCTGAAACATAAATACTTTTATTCTGAATTTATTTAATCTAAAATGAACTATATAAACACAAACACATACACACACACACACATATATATATATATATATATATATATATATATATATATATATGGAGTAATTTACACATAGGATACTGTCAGTTTCCTTTTGAGATTTCGTGCTACATTTTAGCGCGGTTCCTCCGTCCGTCCACAGGGAGGAAACCCGCTAAGAGGTTGACCTCATGACGCAATCCGGAACTGCCGACTAGAATATTTCACGTTTCAGAACCCATAGATCTCGAAAATAACGATAGTTTAAATTTGTGTGTGTGTATATATATATATATATATATATATATATATATATATATATATATATATCGCCAGTTAAAAAAAATGGGCCGTTTGTCATGAAATTTGGTACAAAAATCATTCGTCTGATTTGAAAAGTCCGTTAACCAGCAGAATCCTTCCACCGAAACATAGTTTTCGGAGCGAAATTCGCGCTAAAAAAAAACGTAATGCCAACGTTTTCGAGCTCATGTGCTTGGAGGTACTTGTTTTATAGGTTTCTTTACATAGGAAAACCAATGAAACCAGTTCAAGGTTAAATCTGTAACCGTTTTTGAGAAAAGTGGAAAAACATATTTTTGGACCTCATTTTCGGTTTGTGTACTTAGAATTTCCAATTGAAATATTTTCTACACGTTTGAAATTCATATAACTAAGATGTTTAACTATTGGTTACATTTCTAGCTAAGGAAGCATTCGAAAAAAATATTTTATTAAAAGACATGAAACATCTTGTAATCTTCGTATATTTTCGTAAATATCTTGAAAACGGTTGGTATCGTGGTATGTAATTTTCGATGGGGCGGTGTAAATCGGAGAAATAAGTGTTTAACACTTCGAAAATGTTAGTTTTGTTCTTATGAACGGGGTTTTGTCTTTGTTTGCCTCACTTTTTATTTTAAATTCCGTTCATCAGCATTTTAATAAAATATGGCAACAAAATGAGAAAGTTATAGGTAATAATGTTTTCTTAGAGCGAGCTTTGGGAAGGCGGGAGAGTCATTTCCGCTTAGGATACTGTCAGTTTCCTGAGACGCCTAAAACTTCCTTCTCTTTGAGATTTTGTTTTATATATTTAATGAAAGATCCCACCCTACCAATAACTCTTTATATACCTTTCCTAATGGCACTAGGGATATGAACGGAACCAGGCTTAGATGACGCAGTTCCTGCGAGTCGGACTTTTTTTACATGTGTTTGCATTTCTCACGACAGATTAAGACAAAACATTTATGTTTCCATTCTAAGCTTTCCAAATGACACTAGGGATAAGAAACGGAAACGGCTCCCATAGATCACCGAAGTTAAGCAACGTCAGGCGTGGTCAGAACCTGAATGGGTGACCGACCACGTACTGTTGGTATTATAAAAGGGTGGCAACCTGTAGATAGCCCGGCGTTAATAGCCTAATTGTTGATACACCGTTAAACAGAAAAAGTCCGTCACGCAGGAGCTGCATAACTAAGCACTTTCCTCAGAATTTGGGTAGTGTAGACTGCTTTCCAGAACAATTTGCTTAAAATATCCTACATAAATAAAATAAAAACATGAATAGTTCTCTTTTAAATTTGTAATGAGTAACTGATCAATTAATAATTTGCTTCCAGAGTTATGTTTACACATGGTACCTATTACACTTCGTAATAAATACAAAAAACCTCATATTATCGTATTTTGATCTAACGCAGGAACAGGATACAGTCACTCTAGTGGTAGAAAGCGCTCCTTGAGGCGGCTTTGTGAACCTACGTCTGACGGGCTTTTCTATTGAAATATATTACAAATTAAACCCCCGCTTTCCGATTGGCCGATTCAGCTCATTTCTACAACACTTCTTTCTCATGAGTTACCCACGACGTATACCGCTTTTCGTTACAATACAGCAGAAATTACGACCGGTATGAGTATATTAAGAATTTGGGTCAGGAGTAAACCCCCCCTTCTAATGAACCGATTTAGTTTATTTTTAAAACACATATTTACCTGTAGATTACCACTACGAATGCCGAGTTTCGTCGAAATATACCAAAAATCACTGCTGGTAGTGGCGAATTGGTATTGTGGGTCCGGAGTAAACCCCCCCCCCTCCTAATGAACCGATTTAGTTTATTTTTACAACAGTTATTTACCTGTGGATTACCACTACGAATACCGAGTTCCGTTGAAATATACCAAAAATCACGGCTGGTAGTCGCGAATTGGTATTGTGGGTCCGGAGTAAACCCCCCCCTTCTAATGGACCGATTTAGTTCATTTTTATATCTCACTTTTCTCTCTATATTACCACTACGAATACCAAGTTTCGTTGAAATATAACAAATATTACGGCTGACATAGTCAAATTAGTGTTTTGGGTTCGGGGTAAACCCCCCCTTCCGGTGGACTGACTTTGGTGGTTAACGAACTCGTTCAATCGTTTGCTAATTGAATGCTATATACCAAGTTTCGTGACGAAAAAACAAAAACTCTGGCCGCTATCGTGTTAACAGACATATATATATATATATATATATATATATATATATATATATATATATATATATATATATATATATATGCATATATATATATATATATATATAGATATATATAAATTTTAACGGGGGTCATTTTCGGTGTCTACTAGGTAGGATCGATAAAGATTTGAAGAAATTTTTCAAAAATTCCGTCATGAGTCCAACCTCAATAGCTACTTTCCTTCGGAGGAAAGTGCTAAAAAAGGAATGGAAACGTGCTTAACCGGCGCAATTCCTGTGTGCCGGAATTAATAATTAATTATAAACAACAAACAATTATTGTTTGTTATTTATCGCATTTAACAGCAAAATTATATTCCAGAAAACAAGTGAAGTAATTCAGAAATGTGTTTGTAATAGAATCTTTCTTAAGAAAGAGGGAGTAGACAGATTGAGTCATTTCCGCTTCTGTATAAGTCACCTGCTGTGAGTTTCCTGTGCGTTGTAATGCCTAAAATATCGCTTTTCTTCGAGATTATAATCGAGGAGGTGTTGACATTTTTCGCGAAAAATCAAAATATATATTATCTGTTTCTATTCTAACCTTTCCAAGTGGACAATGGCAGTATTCTAAGCGGAAATGACTTCCCCCGCCTTCTCAATGCTCATTTTAGCGCGGTTCCTCCCTCCCCCATAGGGAGGAACCCCGCTTATAAGGTTGATACAATGAAACAATCCGGAAGTGCCGACAAGAAAATTTCGCGTTTCAGAACCCCTAGAGACCGAAAATAACGGTGGTTCAAATTTGTGTGTGTATATATATATATATATATATATATATATATATATATATATGTATATATTTATTTATATATATATATATATATATATATATATATATATATATATATATATATATATATTTGTCTGTTCGCTCATTTCTGGCTTCCCTGATGGTCCGATTTTGATGAAATTTGGTACAAAAATCTGTCGTCCAATTTGAAAGGTCAAGTTCGTTAACCAGCAAAATCCGCCCCCTGGAAGATGGCGTTTGGGGCGAAATTCGCGCAAAAAAAATCGTAACGCTTACGTTTTAGCGCGGTTCCTCCCTCCCCCATAGGGAGGAACCCCGCTTATAAGGTTGATACAATGAAACAATCCGGAAGTGCCGACAAGAAAATTTCGCGTTTCAGAACCCCTAGAGACCGAAAATAACGGTGGTTCAAATTTGTATATATATATATATATATATATATATATATATATATATGTATATATTTATTTATATATATATATATATATATATATATATATATATATATATATATATATATATATTTGTCTGTTCGCTCATTTCTGGCTTCCCTGACGGTCCGATTTTGATGAAATTTGGTACAAAAATCCGTCGTCCAATTTGAAAGGTCAAGTTCGTTAACCAGCAAAATCCGCCCACTGGAAGATGGCATTTGGGGCGAAATTCGCGCAAAAAAAATCGTAACGCTTACGTTTTTGAGTTTATAAGCTTGTAAGTACTCTTTTTATAGGCTTCTTGGGCTAGGAAAACGAATGGAACCATTTTCAAGGCGATAGCTTTAACCGTTTTCGAGAAAATTGGAAAAATAATTTTTGAATACCGTTTTTGGTTTGGGTACTTAGAATTACGGGATTCAGTTGAAACATTATCTGCATGTTCTACTTTCATTAAAACTAATATGTTGAAAGTTTTGTTACGTTTGGAGTTAAGGAAGGGTTAGAATAAAATATTTTATGAACAGACAAGAAAAGTTTTGGGAACTTCGTATACTTTCATTAATATCTCGAACAAGGTTAGGAAATCGTGGTAAGTGGATAGAAACTATTTGAAAGCTTTCTAAATTCTCTACAAAAAATATTCTAAAACTATTTTTGATTAGGTTATGTCATTCGGAGAAATAAGTGCTTAAAACTTCAAATACGTCTGTTTTGTTCTTAAGAACGGGTTTTTGTCGTTCTTTTTGTAATTTTTGTCTCTTTCCCTTTGTTTTTTATTGCTTTTTATTTTTGTAATTTCTTATGTTGGGAAAATTTTGTGTGTAAAACAGGATATGAAAAATGAGACCAATTTTCTCTTGCTAGAAATAATGTAAATTTTGGGAACTTTCATTAATATCTCGAAAACGGTTGAAAATCTTGGTAAACGGAAGAATACCATTAGAAAGCTTATTAAATGCTCTACATAAAAGGTTCTAATGAAAGTTTTGATTAGGCGATGACAATCGGAGAAATAAGAGCTTAAAGCTTTAAAGTAATTGATTTCGCTTATTCGAACTGTTCTTTTTGTCTTTTTTTTATTCCTTGTTATTTTTTAATTGCTTATAGTTGGATAATGTATTCGAAAATAAAACAGGTTTAGTAAAATAACAAAAACAATTTATTGTTAGAAATATAGAGTTCCAAGATTCCAAGACCTTGTAACTAGCGGGAATGTTTCTAGTGATGCTGACCCTTCCAGGTAAGATTGTAAATCCTACCTTTCAAGACTGTTTTTTTTTTTTTTTTTTTTTTTTTTTTTTTTTTTTTTTTTTTTACGGCACATCTACATCTAGGTCATTAGCGCCGACATCCAGGGTGTAGCGAGGAATTTTACCAGCGAGCCGTGGGATGATAAAATTCCTGCCGGAGGTTGGGAATCGAACCCACCATCTCCCGCTTATGAATCCAAGGCGCTAGCCATTAGACCACGGGAGACCCCTTTCAAGACTGTTGGAACCAAAACAATAACTGTCGGGGTTCGGTCAGTGCTACTTTTATCGTAAAAATGGTTTTATTGTGCCGACGTTTCGGCTTGAACTTCAAGCCTTCATCAGGGCTGTAAATACAAGTAGGACATATTTAACACTAATATATGCACATATCTATGTAAATATACCTAACATATATATATATATATATATATATATATATATATACATATAATATATATATATATATATATATATATATATTTATATATATGCATATACACATACACATATACACGCACACATATGTACATATATATGCCCACATACATACACATATGGGGTATGTATTATTAAGTAGCAGTGACCGAACCCGGACAATCCCTACCTTGCATCATCACCGGTCAACGATCTCCTCTCAACAAAATAATAACTGCTTCTATTTTAATCTTTCGAAATTAGACTAGGGATAAGAACGGAACCGCGCTAAGATGAGGCAGTTCCTGCGAGTCGGACTTTTTCCTTATGAGCTTATATAATACTTAGATTTAGCTAGCAACAATATTTTACACCGCAATTAAAGTTATTTGCTCTTCTTATAAACATAATATTTATATTATAATATAAACATAATACATTAATTTGTCTGACAAAAAAAAAGTCCGACCCGCAGGAACTGCTTCATCTTAGCGCGGTTCCGTTCTTATCTCAAGTGCGATTAGTGAAGGAATATAGCAGCTATCGGTAGGTATTAGCACCATTTTTCCCCCTTAATATCTTCAAAACAGTTACGAAATCGTGGGAAGTACGATTTAACCATTCAAAAGCTTACTAAATTCTCTAAAAAAAAGATTCTGAAGCAAATTTCGATGGGGCAATGTCAGTCGGAGAAGTAAGTGCTTAAAACTACGAAAGTGTTAGTTATTTTAAACGGGTTTTTGTCACTGTTTACCTCACTTTTGTTTTTTAAGTTTATTTAACGGTGGAATGAGTATTTCATTAAAGCTGAGAAAATAAGAATCATATTGGTAATAGAGTTTTCCTAGAGTGAGCGTCGCGATGACGGGAGAGTCCCATCCGTTTAGAAAACTGTCAGTTTCCATATGTGGCTCTTTAAGCTTCCTTCTCTTTGAGATTTTATTTTATATTTTTAACGACAGATCAAAACCTACCGATAGCTGCTACTATTCCTTTACTAATCGCACTTCGGATAAGAACGGGACCGCGCTAAGATGATGCAGTTCCTGCGAGTCGGACTTTTTGAGTTCATAAGCTTGTAAGTACTCGTTTTATAGGCTTCTTGGGCTAGGAAAACGAATGAAACCATTTTCAAGGCGATAGCTTTAACCGTTTTCGAGAAAACTGAAAAAATAATTTTGAATGCCGTTTTTGGTTTAGGTACTTAGAATCATGGGATTCAGTTGAAACATTTACTGCATCTTCTACTTTTATTAAAACTAATATGTTGAAATGTTGGTTGTGTTTGGAGTTAAGGAAGGGTTAGAATAAAATATTTTATTAACAGACATAAAAAAGTTTTGGTAACTTTGTATACTTTCCTTAATATCTCGAAAAAGGTTAAGAATCTTGTGAAACGGAAGAATACCATTGGAAAGCTTACTAATTGCTCTACAAAAAAGGTTCTAATGAAAGTTTTGATTAGGCGATGTCAATCGGAGAAATAAGTGCTTAAAACTTTAAAGTAATTGATTTCGCTTATTCGAACTGTTCTTTTTGTCTTTGATTTTGATACTTAAAATTATGGGATTCAAATGAAACATTTTCTGCATGTTTGAATTTCATCAACACTAATATGTTAAAATTTCGGTTACGTTTGGAGCTAAGGAAGGATTAGAATAAAATATTTTATTAACAGACATGAAATGTTTTGGGAACTTCGTATACATTCCCTGATATCTCAAAGACGGTTAGGAATATTGGTAAACTGAGGGTTACCATTCGAAAGCTTACTAAATGTTCTACAAAAAAGATTCTGAAACAATTTTTGATTAGGCTATGTCAATCGGAGAAATAAGTGCTTAAACTTTGAAGTAATTGATTTCGTTTATTCGAACGGTTCATCTTGTTTGTTTTTATTCCTTGTTGTTTTTTTATTGGTTATAGTAGGATAATGTATTTGACAATAAAACAGATTAATTAAAATAAGAAAAGCAATTCATTGTTAAAAATATATCAGGCTGTACCGTATGAAATGTCAGTTTTGGATTTGTCGATTTCCTTCAAATGTCTTGAAACTGTCGAGGCTCCTATTCCGAGTTCTTTGGCATATTCCCTAGTGTTTTTAATTGCTTATAGTAGTCAAATGTATTTGTCAATAAAACAGGATACGTATAATTAGAATCAATATTTTGTTTGTTAGAATTCGAAGATGCCGTATGAATATCTAGATTACAGTACTGGTGTTGATTTCGTTCTTTAGAATTATTCTTGGTATTCCCTATTTTCATCTGTTACCCATAGTTTTTTATTGTTAGTAGGTTTTTCTTATTGATTATAGTATATAAATCTATTTGGCTATAAAACAGGATACGTAAAATTAGTGACAATATTTCGGAGATTTCTGAGCGAAATACTTTTAAGATTTTCTACCACCACGAACGGCTTTTTTCCTCTATTTTTATCCACTAGATAGGCTTTATTTTGCATATTATTCTATATAAGTTTTATTCAGCAGGGGATTCTGATGAAATGTCGTGTTTTTGCTGTGGATTTTAAATACGATGTATCTAAGATTGGATAACATTAGCGAGTCTACATAGTTAAGAACCGACGACGGAGGATTACTTCTTGCTATGATTTAGTCTACATATGTATATTAAGTCCTAAATCCAAAAAATAAACTTCACAACGGTTAGATACTATGAGCGAATATGGCGGTTCAATGCCCGTAGAAGCAGAAGGTCCGCAGGAAATTTACCTGCTAAGAGTTAATCCTCAAGAGCTGTAAATATACCCCAGGTATCTGCCGACACAAATACAAAGCCTAGGCGGAGAGCACCCCAAAAACACAGATCCAAACATAGGTTATATACTAAATATTCATAAAGACTACTTAGTTGTAAACCGATTCATCAATTAGCAATCAATAGTTTTCAACAACATATCCGACAGCTTTTTAGTATCCAAGGGACTTCGTCAAGGGGATCCCCTTTCCGTAGTACTATTTAATTTGGTCCTTGAATTCGCCTTACGTAAAATAAGGACGAACCCTGGAGGCAAAATTTTCAATAGACTGACACAGCACCTGGCGTATGCCGATGATGTAGTCATTTCAGCGAGGACAATGTCAGCATTAGCAGGCGCCCTGGAAGAATTTCTTAGTGCGGCCAAGGAATTTGGACTAGAAATCAATGAAGGCAAGACTGTGTACATGAGCACACCAAAAGAAACACAGAATGACGAAGAAGAGCCAGTAGAAATTGGAGGTGTTACCTTCAAAAGCTGCAGTCAGTTCAAGTACTTGGGAAGCATAATTTCAGCTGAGTGTAGTGTAGTGCCAGACATTAAAGCCCGAATCGCTGCAGGAAATAGGTGTCTGTTTGGGTTGCAGAAAATGTTGAGGTTCAAGGGGCTCTCCAGGAAGGCAAAGGTCCATATTTATAAGACAGTTATTCGCCCAGTGGTCACATATGGAAGCGAGGCATGGGTACTAATCAAAGAAAGTACAAGGATGCTGCTAGTCTGGGAGCGGAAGGTACTCAGAAGGATATATGGCCCGGTAAAGTGTGGCGACTTCTGGAGAATAAGAACTAATCAGGAGCTGAAAACGCTGTATGGAGACCCAGATATAATTTATTTTATAAAACATCAAAGACTCAAATGGTTGGGACACGTCGAGAGAATGACCCCGGACAGATTGCCAAGAAAACTTCTCTATGGAATGCCGGGTGGCAGAAGAAGGCGGGGAAAACCTCGATTGCGCTGGCTGGACGACGTGGAGAAGGATTTAAAGGAGATAGGAATCCGTCGTTGGAGGCGTTTTGCGACAGATAGAGAAGCCTGGAATAAGCTGTTGGCTGAGGCCTTGGTCCTTCACGGACTGTAGTGCCCGTCTGAAAGTAAGTAAGTAAGTTTTCAACAAAGGTTATATACTAAATATTGATAAAAAGTATTTAATTAGAAAAAAAACAATATTCCACAAGACTTGTTTTTGGTCCATTTGTATCTACTCCATAGACTTAATTAGGTATATTATTCTATTGTAGTTGGGCAAGTAAACTTTGTTTTATTTTGTTAAATAAAGTTTTTTTTTCTTGACTTGTTATTCGTCAAGACTTTTATTTGTCCTTGTGTATTAACTAGATAGGTTTTATTCGGCATATTATTCTATATAGGCTATATTAGGCAGGGTATTCTACTCAATCTTGTGTACTTCTTCTTGATCCTTCTGTACATGGGCGTATATAAAAACAATTTCGGGGGGGGGGCTGAGACCATTTCCAGGGTATGGAATACTAAATATTTAGAGCTTGGAATAGTTTTAGGCAACTAAAACGCTATTACACGTAAAATAAAATATGTTTTATGAACTAAGTGATCTTATTTAATTTATTTTTAAGGGTTTTACGAGAAGTTTTTATCATCAATTCAAAATTTCGGGAGGGGCTGCAGCCCCCTCAGCCCCCCCCCCTCATATACGCCCATGCTTCTGTATCCACTAGAAAGGCTTTATTAGGCATATTTTGTATTGATTTATAGAGCTTTGCTTTAGAATGAGAGCCAGATTCTGTAATTTCCGCTTCTGTGTAAAAGTTAGCTACTGTCGGTGTCCCTGACGCCTTAATATCACTTTTATTCGAGATGTTCGAGAGGATTTTGACAATTTTCACGAGATATATAAAAAAAATAAGTTTATTTCTTTTCTAAGCTTATCAAATGGCACTAGGGACATGAACGGAACCGCGCTAAGATGCTGCAGTTCCTGCGAGTCGGACTTTTTACTGTTAAATGCAATTTTGAAAAAAAGAAGAACCAATGAAAAAGTTATATAAACCGGGACAAAAACCCGTCCAAAAGAACAAAAATTTCGAAGGTATATGGACTTATTTCTCCGACTGACATTGCTCCATCGAACAATACTTCAGAGAATTCCTTTTAGCGCGGTTCCTCCCTCCCCCATAGGGAGGAACCCCGCTTATAGGGTTGATACAATGAAACAATCCGGAAGTGCCGACTAGAAAATTTCGCGTTTCAGAACCCCTAGAGACCAAAAATAACGGTGGTTCAAATTTGTATATATATATATATATATATATATATATATATATATATATATATATATTTGTCTGTTCGCTCTCTAGCTAGAAGACGAATGGTCCGATTTTGATGAAATTTGGTACAAAAATCCTTCGTCCAATTTGAAAGGTCAAGTTCGTTAACCAGCAAAATCCGCCTACTGGAAGATGGCGTTTGGGGCGAACTTCGCGCAAAAAAAATCGTAACGCTTACGTTTTTGAGTTCATAAGCTTCTAAGTACTCGTTTTATATGATTCCTGGGCTAGGAAAACGAATGAAACCATTTTCAAGGCGATAGCTTTAACCGTTTTCGAGAAAATTGGAAAAATATTTTTTGAATACCGTTTTCGGTTTGGGTACTTAGAATCATGGGATTCAGTTGAAACATTTTCTGCATGTTCTACTTTCATCAAAACTAATATGTTGAAATTTTGGTTACGTTTGGAGTTAAGGAAGGGTTAGAATAAAATATTTTATTAACAGACTTAAAAAGTTTTGGTAACTTTGTATATTTTCCTTAATATCTCGAAAAAGGTTGAGAATCTTGGTAAACGAAAGAATACCATTAGAAAGCTTACTAAATGCTCTATAAAAAAGGTTCTGATGAAAGTTTTGATTAGGCGATGTCAATCGGAGAAATAAGTGCTTAAAACATTAAAGTAATTGATTTTGCTTATTCGAACTGTTCTTTTTGTCTGTTTTTATTCCTTGTTATTTTTTAATTGCTTATAGTTGGATAATGTATTTTACAATAAAACAGATTAGGCAAAATAAGAAAAACAATTCATTGTTAGAAATATAGCTTGCCAAGAGAAAAAGATTCGTTGACGTCTTTTGAATATTTTCAACTGCCTTTATGCTGTTGGTTTTTTTATTTTATTTTTTAATTGATTTTATCTGTAGAATTATTACTATAGTAAAAGAACACAGGAATGTGTGAAAATATTTGATATTTTCCAATTCATTGAAACGTATGAAATGAAGTATCGGTAGAAGAGGATTCTAGGGTCTTGCGGACCTGACCCCAGGTATAAACCCTTTGAACAAAGGCCGAGGAAAATATTATCTGTTTCTATTCTATGCTTTTCAAATGAGAATAGGGATATGAACAGGAACCGGGGTCTCCCGTGGTCTAATGGCTAGCGCCTTGGATTCATAAGCGGGAGATAGTGGGTTCGATTCCCAACCTCCGGCAGGAATTTTATCATCCCACGGCTCGCTGGTGAAATTCTTCGCTACACCCTGGATGTCGGCGCTAATGACCTAGATGTAGATGTGCCGTAAAAAAAAAAAAAAAAAAAAAAAAAAAAAAAAAAAAAAAAAAAAAAAAAAAAAAAAAAAAAAAAAAACTGGAACCGCGCTAAGATGACGCAGTTCCTGCGAGTCGGACTTTTTTTGTAGAGATTTCAGTAACCTATCGAATGGTTACGTTCCACTTACCACGATGTCCCAACCGTTTTTGGGATATTTTAGGAAATATAGCAAGATCCGAAAACTTATCGTGTCTGTTAATACTTTTTTTTTTCAATACTTCCTTACCTCGAAATGCAACCAAAATTTAAATGCCTTCGATTAGATGAATGTCATAAATCTGGAACAGGTTTCAACCGAATCAATCGTTTCTGAAAACCCAAACTGAAAATTAGTTGGAAAAGTAGTTGTATCAACGTTTTTCGTAAGCGGTTATAGATATCGCTTTAATTTTTTTTTTTTTTTTTTTAGTGCGCGAGCAGACAAATAAATAAATATATCAAATCATTAATCAGAAATCGATACCAGAACAGTAGGATCAGTATGCCGTGTAGCCAGCAACCCAACGAAGTTGGGTTTGGAATACAATCTAGAGCTTGGAATTGTTAGCCAATTAAAACGCTTTTACACCCAAAAAAATATTTTTTTCTTAAATAAGTTATCTTATTTAATTTATTTTTAAGGTTTTTATGACACATTTTTTCCGATTTTGGGTTTACCCCTTATACATGCCCACGACTTGTGGTTGTTTTTCAAAGCAGTGAAAAACTTTTAACCTTTTTAAATGCGAAAGAAGTACATAAAAAAGTAATTCTCGATTTAAGTATACATCAATTCAGGATCTTGGAAGAGAAAGGGCGAATCCGAAAAATCGTTTTTGTTTTTTTTCTGAATACGAACAATGTAGGTAACACGACGCTTCACCTTGTTTTGTGTTGTTGTTGTAGCACCATCATCTATGAAAAATTCAATGTCCGATTTCAAAGGCGAATCCCGGGTCTGTAGCTCCCCTCCTTGCATTTTGTTGCCCCTAAATCAACAGAATAAATTATAATTGCAACATTGAATTTCAATTGCATACTTTTTCAATCAGGTTTATGAATCAGCATTCCATAGAGTAAACATTCGCCTATGCTATCCTGAAGCACTTCTACAGCTTTGACTTCGATTTCCCAACAACCGGATTTGGTGATTCGCCCTTTCTCTTCCAACGTCCTGAATGCTTGTTATACAGATGCGCCATGGACTACAAGTGGAATCAGATGTGTGCTAGGAGATGTTGATTGGTGTGTACACCATGTCCTACAGTCTATTCCAGCTATTAGATTGGAATGTGTGATACCGCCTACATCTTAGGTGCTATAGAATATCCCTGAAATTTATTATGCAACCTCATTTGGTTGATTGAGATTCTTTGTGGATGTTTATCCGTAAAGATTGTAGATAGCAGCAGAAGTAGGGTAGCCCCAAGTACTGGCTTATTGCCAAGACTCCATTCCATAAAAACCTTCCTCTCTCCATGTCTTGGCAAAGTCTTCCCGTTCAATCTCATTCATTGGGGATCACTTATTCTTGAATGATCGAGTGGAAAAACATAAACGATTATTCAGTCGCTGAGGATTTTGAAAAATGTCCTGGACGTCAATAAACCGGACGTATCTAAATTGAAACATTCATATTGGCGGAATTTCTAAATTGATCCGCAATCACCGAATCTTGACGTGGCCCTACGATGGAAGGTTTTCCACCTAAAGTTGATCCTGTAAGCCTTTTTATTTATGACATATTCCCATAAAGAGGTACCAAAGAGGCGTGAAGCTTGTAGGAAAAGGTGAATAAACCTGTGTTAAGTGTAAGTCAATTTAAGCACAGTGAGTTTTATAACACCATTATGCTGACGATCTATTATTGTATATTGTTAAAAATAGTTCTTAATTAAAATAAAACAGCGTTACCACATAGCACCATTGTAAAAATGAGCGATCGGACGCTATACATAATACTGCCACCATGTATCTTAGTGCAGTCTGCAACTATATTGCAAACGGAACAATACATAGACAAAATTATATTTAATTTACTAGCTGACTCTCCGTGCTTCGTCACGGCAGATAAGTAGTTTTTTTATTTCGTTAAATAATGAATCATTTTTTTATTTATTTATTTGAAATCTGTACAAATTATAAAGTGTACAATGATCAAGTATGTTGATACAGATATTGATATGTACATATTGATAAAAACCGAAAAAATTATAATAAAATAAAATAAATACAAAATTTCAGGTAAGTAGCTTATCTCGGGGCCACTGTCTCTTGTGCCGCCTGGGAGGATTGTCCGGGTGTGATTGTGAAGATAAGGATTGACCTTCAGGATTAGGATGGTGAGACAATTTGGAATGGAACATTTGGAAACGGACAAATGGGATGTTAAGGTCATTACGTAGGGGTTTGTTGGATACGTAGAAAGGTGCTTTGACAATTTTGCGGAGAACTTTGGACTGGAATGTTCTGTTGATGTTGGAGGAAAAAGAGAGGACCGATAATACTCCCTTGGGGGACACCATCATTTATGGAGCAAGTCGGGAAAAGAGTTGAGCCTTGTTTTACTTTAGGTCTATGGAGGGCTCTAGGATTAGCTGAAATGTCTGCCAGTTAATGGGACCGGGTGTAAGGTTTGGTTGTAGAGGACGGGGAACAGGGGATGAGAAGAGGATCGCAAAAAGGTCGAGGAGCGATTCAACAGAAGTCGCTATGCCTCCCAAGCCAGACGAGATGAAGAAATCGACAAGGTCAGGGCTGCGGGATGGATCGGTTAGCCAGTATGTTGAAATGTTGGAGGGATTGGACGATAATTCTGGGCGTTTAGGATGTCATAAAGGATTCTGCCACGGGGATTGGAAGCACGGCTTCCCCACATGGGGTGTTTTACGTTGAAATCACCCCCGGTGAGGAAGCGGGGACCAAAGGATTGGAATATTGACAGGAATTCAGGACGTTAAATGGTGTGGTTGGGAGAGCAGTACACTGCGGACATTATGATATCGAAGGGAGAGAGGTCTCTTGATGATGCTTGACGTCGTTTTTGATCAGAATTAGAGTTCCATGCTGTACCATCGGTACAGATACAGGTCGGTTCGATAACAAGAATATCCCTTAACGCCGAATGATAGTGATTTCTTCAAGTGTGTCTCAGTTATATGTGCGATGTCGATATTTTTTTCAGTTAGTAAAAATGTCAGGTCTTGTCTTCTTGTTGTAAGTCCGTTGGCATTCCACAAAGGGCGGTCATTAGGTTCATTAATGGAGTAAGAAGGGTTTCAAGTTTGTTTAGGAAGTTCGAGAAAAGGTTCATAGGATCTTGGGCATGATTGTGAGGGGTTTGTTTAGGCGGGGCAGGGGTAGGTGGATAGGTAGGCGGGATTTGAGATTGGGAGGGAGTAGCTGAAGAGGTAGGGAGAGAAGATGGTTTTTGTGGTTTGGCAGCAGATTTCGGAGCTGATGTTGGGGCAGGTGGCATCTTCTTCTGGATCGAAGATAGTAGGGAGGAGTAGGTCACATTCGGCCTGCGAAGAGACGTATCCTGTGCTGCTCGAACGGGTGGTAGGCTGGGGAAGTGGGATGGTCCGTTGGGCGGTGCCGGCTTCTTGGCAACTATTTGATGGGTAAGCGCGGTTCGCTGCCTTTGCATTCTAATGGTTTTAAGTGCTTTGTACACTCCGCACCCTTTGTAACAGGCGGTGTGATTCTCGCTGCAGTTTGCGCTGCTCGCTGGGACGTCAAGTGGCTTGGGGCTGTCTTTAGAGGAAAGTTCGGAGCCGCATTTTGATGAGTGGTGGCAGTGCGTGCGGGAATGGTTGAACTCCTGACAGTTTTGGCACTGTATTACATCCCTTCGGCGACGTGGTTCCTCGACTTTGATTTTTGTGTTGAGTAAGTACTGTTCCCAGAATATTTCCTTGCTTTTTTTCATTTTTTTCCAAGTCTATGAAGAAAAGCTCGGCATTCAAAATTCTTTTCCCCAACTGTATCTGACAGGCCGCTGCAAAGTTTTTTAAAGTCGGTAACTTTCCTGAGATAGATGTTAGGTTTCACGGGATACACGTACTAAAAATGTATGAGAAAATAAATTTAATTGTCCTTTTAGCACATGCACTCCTGAAAGAATGTTTGAAAAATGTCTTCAAATCTTCATCGTCCTACCTACTAGATGCCGAAAATGACCACCTTTAATCGTTTTTTATATATATATATATATATATATATATATATATATATATATATATATATATATATATATATGACTGTGTGTCTGATAACGCGATAAGTCTTTGATTTTACGCCACAAAAATTGGACGAGTTCGTTAACCAGCGAAATCGATCTATCCGGAGGGGTGTTAACTCCGGACCTAAATTGCTAATTTAACTATTTCGAACTTTATCTAACCGTAACCGTAAGTTACAGGAACAACCGGGGCCCTGGAATTTAGCCACCAAACTTTTATTATATTATTATTTCTTCATTTTATTGCTCATGAACAGACATATTTATTGTTATTATCATGATTTATTTATTTATAAATTAGTGAGACTGCCCAAAATAATGAGATAGTAATTAACAGTTGTGAAGAATTGAACAGAAATTTACAAATGAAAACAATTAAAAAATAATTTTCATACACATCATTCATCATATAATGAGTAAATATAATTATAGAATCCTAATCTTCATCAATTTTAAATTGAAGTTTTGGCATATATATCAATTTTAGTAGGATGTAAATAATAAAAAATATATACATATTAATAGGAAAATGTATAACACACGTACATACGTGTACATATACCCGCGAAAATACATAAACATATATACACATACGTTATCATGAGCTTATCGCCTATGATGCGAAGTTGAAATATGTATATTTTCATTTGTACTTTCTTCGTGTACACTTTACTTTTCAATAAATTCTATTAGAATGAAAGTTGCAAGATACTTTGAATAATATTGGCCCAGGGTATTTATTAAAGACTATTTACACTTTTTATTTAAATTTTAACGACCATTTATAAATAATAAATAAAGGTAATTTATTAGTGGGAATCTTTTCTACAACCTCTGACAAGGATTGCTTACATCTTAGCATTTACTGTCCTGTTGCTCATTACAAGGTATATCATTATTTTTTATGGAAAATATTTTGCACTCAAAAGAAAATCTCCAATATAATGAAAGCACAATATTCACAACCAAAACAAGCAACTCGAAGATAATTACCACTGAAAAAGTTGATATTTACAGCCAAACATGAAGTCAAAAAGAAAATCAAAACATGAAATCCACAACTCTAAGTCACAGATATTTGTATTAGTATTTTAAGACTTCATAAAATACAAAGACTTATGTGCCAGTAATATAGGGCGGCAATTTCTCTTGATACATTATTTCTAGGTGTTTTTTTTTAGGGCACATCTGTCATCTAGGCCGTTAGCGTCGGGCTGACCATAGGAAGCCAATCGGCGTAAACATCCACAGTGGAACAGAATTTTTTTTTCCAGTGAGTCCACAGATGATAAAACTGTACCTAGTACATGCTGTACTCTAAAACGCCTCTTCCTTAGGTGGTAATCGGACACACTATCCATTCTCCCGTCCATGTTTCCTCAAAATATGGTTGGTATTAGAAGCAGACTATACACCACAAACAATCCAAACAAAACAAAACAGAAGGAAGTTGTGTTTATATTTATCTGAGTGTACAAGGGAATGATAACGGTATGATAACTGCTACGGGAAGAAATAACTTCAATCAATCAAAAATATCCGAAAATAGAGCGAGAGAGGTTGGAGCTTTACGTTTACATCAAAATAATCGTGAAGGAATTTCTTTGTTCTGGATTTTCTGGAACATATAAAGCTCAGAAACCTTGGAATGCTGGAAATGTAATGATACTGGAAGACAAATAAATTAGATAATGGCAAATGACGAGATGGGGAATCCTGAAGGTAGTCAGGAATGTAGCGCAGATATTACTCGCAAAAATGATAAACAAAAAATAGAATGAACAAATGGTATGCAGAAATGGTACACAGGAATGGTATGCAGATATGGGCCGAGAAAATGCTAGATAAGACGTAAGGCTGCTGGCTCCCAACCAGGACCGCCCATTGATAAAAAGGTCGAACGAGATGAATGAGACGCCGACAATGCGCAAACATTAGATAAAGACACTCACGCCATTAGTCCTGTGATCGTGCGAGGATAGGCTCGAAGGGCGGTTTTTGCCGCCCCTACGTCGACCATGTGATCCTGTGAACATCATCGTCACTAGAGATACAGCACATGACGCGGACCCACCCGGACTGGGCTATTCCTGGCTCGCCTGTTCCCCACCCCGGCATCTACACACTCCCACACTATCACTAGTCCTCACATTCCCACCTTCTGATGTTCGCATTCCATTGGACGTGGATTCGATACGTTCGGACAAAGCGGAAAGCAAACAATCCTTCCAGTTATATATTTCGCTTTCATCCTGCATGACAGCTCTCATCCAGGAGCAATATATATAGAAGACATGACTTGTCAACCAAAACATCGGGGGAAGGAGGGTTCAAGGTGAGCTTGATGGGGGTGGTAGCTAAAGGTATATCCGGAAAGACAGGACCCCCGCATTATATAGAGAGCAGTGGCGGTAGAGATCAATAGAGCGGCCGTTTCCATGGCAACCTGACGACATCGCTCGATACGGCTCGTCGCTCCTTACTCACTCTGCCTCCAGGAACCCGCGAGCCTTCTCCTCCGGCTCGCTGGCGCAAAAATGTAAACCTTAACTGTCTTTATAAGAAATAAAAAGGATGAACGCTGCTTATCCAATGTTAGGCCGATCCTGATAATTTAGGAGTATGACACATACTGGCAGGAGTGGGTGCACCCACACGACAGATCTTGGGTTCAGGAGTCCAGTAGGACCTCGTAGCAACACACTTAAGGGTATTTGTTTCGAGTCTACCACTTTCTGGAAGGAGTAAGAGGAGCCGCGATGAAGGCTATTGTTTTAGGAGTCTGTGACTTCCTGGATGAGATGGCAGGGCGTTTAAGAGCCTACCACTTCGTGATAGGAGCAGGTAGCACTTCGCTAAAGAGGATATATTTTGAGCCTTTCACTTTCTTCAGCCTTGAAAACAGTCACGGTTTTAAGAGTCAGTCACTTCCTGGGAGAGCGTGTGGGTCCTAATATTGGGTAGCAATATTCTAAAGACCAATGTTTTTGGAATTAACCACTTCCTGAAAGGAGCAAGTGAAGCTACACATAAGCATGGGTTTGATTATTTAATTTCGAGGTTTCAGGGTTGAATCACACTAAGAAGAGTATACATTCAGAGTCTGTTACTTTCTCGTGATATAGAGTGTGGGTTTGTAGCATGTCAAGTCCAGGAAGAAAAGGGTCATGCTTCGCTAATGAGTTTGGGTCTTGGGTTTGCCACTACCTGGAAGAAACTGGTGGAGTCACGCTAAAGAGCATGAATATCTCCATGTAAGGAGCTGGCGGAGCCAAACTAAATAGCATGGGTGAGAAATCGTTCACTTCCTGGAAAGAGCTGGTGGAACCACGCTAAAAATCATGTACGGAGTCTGTTATGCTCCGAAAGGAGATGGTGAAGCCACACTAACGAGCATGAGTTTTGGAGTCTGCCGAGGCCAGCAAGGATAGGGTCGGCACGCTAAAGAGAATGGGTTTAGAGTCTGTCACGTCCTCGAAAGATCGAGGAGTGAACCCACGCTAAAGAGCATGGGTGTGTAATCTGTCATTTCCTGGAAGGGCCTTGTGGATACACGGAAAAGTTTAGGAGTCTGCCCTTTGCTAGAAGGAATTGGCAGAGCCACGCTAAAGAGCATAGGTATGAAGTCTCACGCCAAGAAAAGAGATGATTTTGGAGTCAGTCACGTCCTGAAAGGAAATGGTGGAGTCACGCTAAAGAGCATGGGTTTGGAGTCTGTCGCGCCCTGAAAGGAGATGGTCTATCGAGTCTAGGAAGGAAATGATGGAGAATGGGTGTGGATGGAGAATGGGTTCTAAAGAGAATGGGTCTGGACTTTGTCATTCCCTGGAAGGGGATTGTGGATACTTCCTAGAAAAAGCTGGTGGAGCCACGCTAAAGAGCATTGGTATGGAGTCTCACGCCCTGAAAAGAGATGGTGAGTCACACTAAAGAGAATGGGTTTAAAGTCGATCACGTCCTGGAAGGAGTCAGGAGTTAACGCTAAAGAGCAAGAGTGTGGAATCCGTAACTTCCTGGAAGGGGTTGTGGATACATGCTAAAGAGCATAGGTTTAGAAGTCTGTCACTTCCTAGAAGGAGCTGGTGGAGCCACGCCAAAGAGCAGGTGTAAGTAACTTATTGGAAGGAGAGGGTCAAGTCACGCTAAAGAGCATGGGTAAGTAATCTGTCACTTCCTGAAACAAGCTGGTGGCGCCACGCTGAAGAGCTTGGGCATGGACTCACTTCCTTGTGGATACACGCTAAAGAGGATAGGTTTAGGAGCCTGTCACTTCCTAGAAGGAGCTGCTGGAGCCACGCCAAAGAGCTTGTGTATGTAACCTGTCACTTCCTGGAACAAGCTGGTGGCGCCACGCTGAAGTGCTTAGGCATGGAGTAACTTCCTGGAAGGAGAGGGTCGAGCCACGCTAGAGAGCATGAGTAAACTACTCGAAAAGAGAGGATGGTGCGACTTTTCAGAGAACCGTTATTTCATTTCTGGACCGTATTGGAATAATTAGCCGAATCTAATAGGATTCTAGTTTCCGGAAGAGCTAAATGAATTTTGCGGTTTGTAATACTGAAAAGGGAAGCGAATCTTTACTGTGTTATTTGATAGAGATGGAATAACAAGGGATTTGTTCAGGAGTAAGTGGGCCTTTCCGAGTCGGGTCATTGTGTGTGGAAGTTAATTTCAACAGGTCAATAGGATGGGTGGGACGGGGGATGACATTTGGTGTTGTCAGCACTGTCGAAGGGTTGGTAGCCCTGGTTAGGGGTGGTAGTGGGGGGTGCTATACTTTCAGTCTGCATCCGTCTCCCTTTAGAGGATGATTACCGATCTTCAATTCGCGTATCCTCAAGGATATGGAATGGCAAATTGAGGTAATTAATTTATGATTCCCGCTAATTTCTTCAATGATTTCATTATAAAAATGTCGCTACATGAAGAAAAAAATTCTTGAAGAATGTTATGATATCTCGCCTGTTATCGATTCTCTCTGTTATCCTCCATATTTTTAGTTTTACTCCAGCCTTCAAAATCTCCATGCATCTAAATTTATTCATTGGAATCTATTCCTTAAATTATACTCAATATAGCATCACATCAGAAGAAATATAAACAGAAAATATCTAAATATGTCATTGTAAAATATTCTCTGATTTATCGTGATTTGTTTGATGTTAAACATTTTATTAAAATAATATCGGTATCATACACAAATCTAGGAACCACAATTATTATATCTTCAATACCTCCTAGATATTTCATCATATAGTCAATTAGACGAAACAACACAAAAATCAAAACAATTTAAAGAATTTATTAGAAAAATTATCCAGTTATTCGAACTATGCTACATTTGGATTAACGTTAGTTTCATTAAAATCCTGTAATATTTTAAATATTAAATGTATATTGTAAGAGAATTCCTTGATTAATTTATCTTTTGTTATTAATCTTATATACTTATATAATATATATATATATATATATATATATATATTATATATATATATATTATATATATATATATATATATATATGTATATATATATATATATATATATATATATATATAATATTATTTCTTAAAATATTCTTGTATCCAACACTGCGAAACGTATTTTAAATAATAAGAACTATTTAATTTTGTACAACGCTCTTCTGACGATTTACAGTTCTTTCTTACGATCAGTAGAGGGTGACGTAAATTTTATTGAATTTTATTCATTTAATAAATCTATTAAATAATGCGATATTTAATTAATTTTAATTATACATATTTTTAATATTGAAAACATTTTTAATAACTGATTAAATAAGATAACAATTAAAAGGCAAATTTTTGACATATTTGATAGTGATATCAACAGAATGTGTAAGATTAAAATGTAGTGTTTGTATTGGAATTATATTTTTCCCCGACATTGCAATGTTATTTTCGTTTTTAAATATAATTCACAATGATTATTTTTTATAATACGAAATGTGGAAAACAATTATTTACATTTTCGTGTTTTATCTTTATGACGAGTTTTATATAATTTAAACAAAACGTCGAATTTTATGGGGAATCTTTTGTGCTTTATTTTGTTTAATTTTTCATTATTTATGATTTATTTGGAAATAATTTATTTTACGTCTATATAATTTTTGCTAATAATTAGATGAAAAAAAAGGGCTAGTGCGACAAGGCTTTTATGAAAAACATTATGAGGCTGTTCCAGTTAAGAATGATTGTTGGAAAATATTCAATTGTCCTGTTGATTAATTACTTAATACTATATTTTATTGTAATTATTCATTTTTATTTTATTTAGTTTATTTCCTGAATGTATGGACATGGTGGTGTCGTGGATCTCTTTCTCCAGTTATGGCTGACTCTTTAGTCATTTCAAGGACACTGATCAATAAAATATAATTTTATTTATATACCATTTATTTATTAATGAACATCCATAAATAAGGCTATTCTTTCAATACATAGAACATCCAGCTACAATTAATAAAGTACGTTAAAAGCTAATTTACAAAACAAAAGAGGCTAAAAATGACACGTACAAAACTAGGAACTAGGAATTGCCAAATAATGTACTTAGTATCTAATAAAGTACGTTAAAAGCTAATTTACAAAACAAAAGAGGTTAAAAATGACACGTACAAAACTAGGAACAAATTGCCAAATAATGTTCTTAGTATCTAATAAAGTACGTTAAAAGCTAATTTACAAAACAAAAGAGGTTAAAAATGACACGTACAAAACGAGGAACGAATTGCCAAATAATGTACTTAGAATCTAATAAAGTACGTTAAAAGCTAACTTACAAAGCAAAAGAGGTTAAAAATGACACGTACAAAACTAGGAACTAGGAATTGCCAAATAATGTACTTAGTATCTAATAAAGTACGTTAAAAGCTAATTTACAAAACAAAAGAGGTTAAAAATGACACGTACAAAACTAGGAACTAGGAATTGCCAAATAATGTACTTAGTATCTAATAAAGTACGTTAAAAGCTAATTTACAAAACAAAAGAGGTTAAAAATGACACGTACAAAACTAGGAACGAATTGCCAAATAATGTACTTAGAATCTAATAAAGTACGTTAAAAGCTAATTTACAAAACAAAAGAGGTTAAAAATGACAAGTACAAAACTAGGAACTAGGAATTGCCAAATAATGTACTTAGTATCTAATAAAGTACGTTAAAAGCTAACTTACAAAGCAAAAGAGGTTAAAAATGACACGTACAAAACTAGGAACGAACTGCCAAATAATGTACTTAGTATCTAATAAAGTACGTTAAAAGCTAATTTACAAAACAAAAGAGGTTAAAAATGACACGTACAAAACTAGGAACGAATTGCCAAATAATGTACTTAGAATCTAATAAAGTACGTTAAAAGCTAATTTACAAAACAAAAGAGGTTAAAAATGACAAGTACAAAACTAGGAACTAGGAATTGCCAAATAATGTACTTAGTATCTAATAAAGTACGTTAAAAGCTAACTTACAAAACAAAAGAGGTTAAAAATGACACGTACAAAACTAGGAACGAATTGCCAAATAATGTACTTAGTATCTAATAAAGTACGTTAAAAGCTAATTTACAAAACAAAAGAGGTTAAAAATGACACGTACAAAACTAGGAACGAATTGCCAAATAATGTACTTAGAATCTAATAAAGTACGTTAAAAGCTAATTTACAAAACAAAAGAAGTTAAAAATGACAAGTACAAAACTAGGAACTAGGAATTGCCAAATAATGTACTTAGTATCTAATAAAGTACGTTAAAAGCTAACTTACAAAGCAAAAGAGGTTAAAAATGACACGTACAAAACTAGGAACGAATTGCCAAATAATGTACTTAGTATCTAATAAAGTACGTTAAAAGCTAATTTACAAAACAAAAGAGGTTAAAAATGACACGTACAAAACTAGGAACGAATTGCGAAATAATGTACTTAGAATCTAATAAAGTACGTTAAAAGCTAATTTACAAAACAAAAGAGGTTAAAAATGACACGTACAAAACTAGGAACGAATTGCCAAATAATGTACTTAGTATCTAATAAAGTACGTTAAAAGCTAATTTACAAAACAAAAGAGGCTAAAAATGACACGTACAAAACTAGGAACTAGGAATTGCCAAATAATGTACTTAGTATCTAATAAAGTACGTTAAAAGCTAATTTACAAAGCAAAAGAGGTTAAAAATGACACGTACAAAACTAGGAACTAGGAATTGCCAAATAATGTACTTAGTATCTAATAAAGTACGTTAAAAGCTAATTTACAAAGCAAAAGAGGTTAAAAATGACACGTACAAAACTAGGAACTAGGAATTGCCAAATAATGTACTTAGTATCTAATAAAGTACGTTAAAAGCTAACTTACAAAGCAAAAGAGGTTAAAAATGACACGTACAAAACTAGGAACGAATTGCCAAATAATGTACTTAGTATCTAATAAAGTACGTTAAAAGCTAACTTACAAAACAAAAGAGGTTAAAAATGACACGTACAAAACTAGGAACGAATTGCCAAATAATGTACTTAGTATCTAATAAAGTACGTTAAAAGCTAATTTACAAAACAAAAGAGGTTAAAAATGACACGTACAAAACTAGGAACTAGGAATTGCCAAATAATGTACTTAGTATCTAATAAAGTACTTTAAAAGCTAACTTACAAAGCAAAAGAGGTTAAAAATGACACGTACAAAACTAGGAACTAGGAATTGCCAAATAATGTACTTAGAATCTAATAAAGTACGTTAAAAGCTAATTTACAAAACAAAAGAGGTTAAAAATGACACGTACAAAACTAGGAACGAATTGCCAAATAATGTACTTAGTATCTAATAAAGTACTTTAAAAGCTAACTTACAAAGCAAAAGAGGTTAAAAATGACACGTACAAAACTTGGAACTAGGAATTGCCAAATAATGTACTTAGTATCTAATAAAGTACGTTAAAAGCTAATTTACAAAACAAAAGAGGTTAAAAATGACACGTACAAAACTAGGAACTAGGAATTGCCAAATAATGTACTTAGTATCTAATAAAGTACTTTAAAAGCTAATTTACAAAACAAAAGAGGTTAAAAATGGCACGTACAAAACTAGGAACTAGGAATTGCCAAATAATGTACTTAGTATCTAATAAAGTACGTTAAAAGCTAATTTACAAAACAAAAGAGGTTAAAAATGACACGTACAAAACTAGGAACTAGGAATTGCCAAATAATGTACTTAGTATCTAATAAAGTACGTTAAAAGCTAATTTACAAAACAAAAGAGGCTAAAAATGACACGTACAAAACTAGGAACTAGGAATTGCCAAATAATGTACTTAGTATCTAATAAAGTACGTTAAAAGCTAATTTACAAAGCAAAAGAGGTTAAAAATGACACGTACAAAACTAGGAACTAGGAATTGCCAAATAATGTACTTAGTATCTAATAAAGTACGTTAAAAGCTAACTTACAAAACAAAAGAGGTTAAAAATGACACGTACAAAACTTGGAACTAGGAATTGCCAAATAATGTACTTAGTATCTAATAAAGTACGTTAAAAGCTAACTTACAAAACAAAAGAGGTTAAAAATGACACGTACAAAACTAGGAACTAGGAATTGCCAAATAATGTACTTAGTATCTAATAAAGTACGTTAAAAGCTAACTTACAAAGCAAAAGAGGTTAAAAATGACACGTACAAAACTAGGAACGAATTGCCAAATAATGTACTTAGTATCTAATAAAGTACGTTAAAAGCTAATTTACAAAGCAAAAGAGGTTAAAAATGACACGTACAAAACTTGGAACTAGGAATTGCCAAATAATGTACTTAGTATCTAATAAAGTACGTTAAAAGCTAACTTACAAAACAAAAGAGGTTAAAAATGACACGTACAAAACTAGGAACGAATTGCCAAATTATGTACTTAGTATCTAATAAAGTACGTTAAAAGCTAATTTACAAAACAAAAGAGGTTAAAAATGACACGTACAAAACTAGGAACTAGGAATTGCCAAATAATGTACTTAGTATCTAATAAAGTACGTTAAAAGCTAATTTACAAAGCAAAAGAGGTTAAAAATGACAAGTACAAAACTAGGAACTAGGAATTGCCAAATAATGTACTTAGTATCTAATAAAGTACGTTAAAAGCTAACTTACAAAGCAAAAGAGGTTAAAAATGACACGTACAAAACTAGGAACGAATTGCCAAATAATGTACTTAGTATCTAATAAAGTACGTTAAAAGCTAATTTACAAAGCAAAAGAGGTTAAAAATGACACGTACAAAACTAGAAACGAATTGCCAAATAATGTACTTAGTATCTAATAAAGTACGTTAAAAGCTAATTTACAAAGCAAAAGAGGTTAAAAATGACAAGTACAAAACTAGGAACTAGGAATTGCCAAATAATGTACTTAGTATCTAATAAAGTACGTTAAAAGCTAACTTACAAAGCAAAAGAGGTTAAAAATGACACGTACAAAACTAGAAACGAATTGCCAAATAATGTACTTAGTATCTAATAAAAAAATATATACATGAAAAGAGCGAAAAATATATTATATAAAAATAACAAAGTTAATTTTTTATTCACGTTTCACATATAATTATTGTATGCCTCTTTGATCAAGAAAATCAAACAAGTAAATAATTAAAGACTTAAATAAAAATTCCTTCACGCAGGAGCTGCGCTTAACCAAGCAAATTTCTCACTGAGGTGATTAAATTACAAAGATTTCCTAAAGAATTTTCATTAAAACCTCTATAATGAATAATATTGTTTCAGACTAAGCCCCCTTTTCTAATGGACCGATTTGGTTAATTTTCGTAACCTAATTTACAGAAATGTTTCAACATCTTTCATGAGTGTAACCTCAATAGTTACATTCATTCGGATAAACGCTACGAAAACAAAATCAAGATATGAAAAAAAAAATGGATACTAACTATATCGGTAACAACATACATTCACACAATGAATAATTATAATTTAAATTTTATCGTCCATTTATTATTGACAATGAATTTTAGTACGGGTTATCCATAGGTTACCACCTTTTAGTTTTGATTATTCGTGAAAAATGTAAACATCTACTCCAATGAAATCTCTAAGAAAAACAAGATTTTAGGCGACACAATGCCCTCGAACCTGCAAATTATTCACTCCGCTTTCTCCGCACTAGGCAAACAGTTACACATAACTGTAACCCGGAGGTAAACCATGTCCATTTCCATTTTAGCGCAGTTCCTCCCTCCCCCATAGGGAGGAACCCCGCATATAAGGTTGATCACATGACGCAATCCGGAAGTGCCGACTAGAAAATTTTGCGTTTCAGAACCCAAAGAGACCGAAAATGATAGTGATTAAAATTTATATATATATATATATATATATATATATATATATATATATATATATATATATGTATATATATTTATATATATATATATATATATATATATATACGTATATATTTATATATATATATATATATATATATATATATATATATATATATATATATATATATGTCTGTTCGCTCATTTCTGGCTTCCCTAATGGTCCGATTGTGATGAAATTTGGTACAAAAATCCGTCTTCCAATTTGAAAGATCAAGTTCGTTAACCAGCAGAATCCGCCCACTGGAAGATGGCGTTTGGGGCGAAATTCGCGCAAAAAAAATCGTAACGCTTACATTTTTGAGTTCATAAGCTTGTAAGTACTCGTTTTATATGCTTCTTGGGCTAGGAAAATGAATGAAACCATTTTCAAGGCGATAGCTTTAACCGTTTTTGAGAAAATTGGAAAAATAGTTTTTGAATACCGTTTTACCGCGGTTCCTCCCTCCCCCATAGGGAGGAACCCCGCTTATAAGGTTGATACAATGAAACAATCCGGAAGTGCCGACAAGAAAATTTCGCGTTTCAGAACCCCTAGAGACCGAAAATAACGGTGGTTCAAATTTGTATATATATATATATATATATATATATATATGTATATATTTATTTATGTATATATATATATATATATATATATATATATATAATGTATATATATATATATATAATATATATATATATATATATATATATATATATATATATATATATATAATGTATATGTATAATGTATATATATATATGTATATTATATATATATATATATATATATATTATATATATATATATATATATATATTATATATATAATGTATATATATATATATATATATAATGTATATATATATATATAATATATATATATATATTTGTCTGTTCGCTCATTTCTGGCTTCCCTGATGGTCCGATTTTGATGAAATTTGGTACAAAAATCTGTCGTCCAATTTGAAAGGTCAAGTTTGTTAACCAGCAAAATCCGCCCACTGGAAGATGGCGTTTGGGGCGAAATTCGCGCAAAAAAAATCGTAACGCTTACGTTTTTGAGTTCATAAGCTTGTAAGTACTCTTTTTATAGGCTTCTTGGGCAAGGAAAACGAATGAAACCATTTTCAATGCGATAGCTTTAACCGTTTTCGAGAAAACTGAAAAAAAAAATTTTGTAATGCCGTTTTTGGTTTGGGTACTTAGAATCAGGGGATTCAGTTGAAACATTTACTGCATGTTCTACTTCCATTAAAACTAATATGTTGAAATTTTGGTTGCGTTTGGAGTTAAGGAAGGGTTAGAATAAAATATTTTATTAACAGACATAAAAAAGTTTTGGTAACTTTGTATACTTTCCTTAATATCTCGAAAAAGGTTGAGAATTTTGGAAACGAAGAATACCATTAGAAAGCTTATTAAATGCTCTACAAAAAAGGTTCTGATGAAAGTTTTGATTAGGCGATGTCAATCGGAGAAATAAGTGCTTAAAACTTTAAAGTAATTGATTTCGCTTATTCGAACTGTTCTTTTTGTCTTTGATTTTGATACTTAAAATTATGGGATTCAGTTGAAACATTTTCTGCATGTTTGAATTTCATCAACACTAATATGTTAAAATTTTGGTTACGTTTGGAGCTAAGGAAGGATTAGAATAAAATATTTTATTAACAGACATGAAATGTTTTGGGAACTTCGTATACATTCCCTGATATCTCGAAGACGGTTAGGAATATTGGTAAACGGAGGGTTACCATGCGAAAGCATACTAAATGTTCTACAAAAAAGATTCTGAAACAATTTTTGATTAGGCTATGTCAATCGGAGAAATAAGTGCTTAAACTTTGAAGTAATTGATTTCGTTTATTCGAACGGTTCTTTTTGTTTGTTTTTATTCCTTGTTATTTTTTAATTGCTTAAAGTTGGATAATGTATTTGACAATAAAACAGATTAATTAAAATAAGAAAAACAATTCATTGTTAAAAATATTTCAGGCTGTACCGTATGAAATGTCAGTTTTGGATTTGTCGATTTCCTTCAAATGTCTTGAAACTGTCGAGGCTCCTACTCCGAGTTCTTTGGCATATTCCCTAGTGTTTTAATTGCTTATAGTAGTCAAATGTATTTGTCAATAAAACAGGATACGTATAATTAGAATCAATATTTTGTTTGTTAGAATTCGAAGATGCCGTATGAATATCTAGATTACAATACTGGTGTTGATTTCGTTCTTTAGAATTATTCTTGGTATTCCCTATTTTCATCTGTTACCCATAGTTTTTTATTGTTAGTAGGTTTTTCTTATTGATTATAGAATATAAATCTATTTGGCTATAAAACAGGATACGTAAAATTAGTGACAATATTTCGGAGATTTCTGAGCGAAATACTTTTAAGATTTTCTACCACCACGAACGGCTTTTTTCCTCTATTTTTATCCACTAGATAGGCTTTATTTTGCATATTATTCTATATAAGTTTTATTCAGCAGGGGATTCTGATGAAATGTCGTGTTTTTGCTGTGGATTTTAAATACGATGTATCTAAGATTGGATAACATTAGCGAGTCTACATAGTTAAGAACCGACGACGGAGGATTACTTCTTGCTATGATTTAGTATACATATGTATATTAAGTCCTAAATCCAAAATATAAACTTCACAACGGTTAGATACTATGAGCGAATATGGCGGTTCAATGCCCGTGAAACAAGGGGGCCGCAGGAAATTTACCTGCTAAGAGTTAATCCTCAAGAGCTGTAAATATACCCCAGGTATCTGCCGACACAAATAAAAAGCCTAGGCGGAGAGCACGCCAAAAACTCAGATCCAAACATAGGTTATATACTAAATATTCATAAAGACTACTTAGTTGTAAACCGATTCATCAATTAGCAATCAATAGTTTTCAACAAAGGTTATATACTAAATATTGATAAAAAGTATTTAATTAGAAAAAAAACAATATTCCACAAGACTTGTTTTTGGTCCATTTGTGTCTGCTCCATAGACTTAATTAGGTATATTATTCTATTGTAGTTGGGCAACTAAACTTTGTTTTATTTTGTTAAATAAAGTTTTTTTTCTTGACTCGTTATTCGCCAAGACTTTTATTTGTCCTTGTGTATTTACTAGATAGGTTTTATTCGGCATATTACTCTATATAGGCTATATTAGGCAGGGTATTCTACTCAATCTTGTGTACTTCTTCTTGATCCTTCTGTACATGGGCGTATATAAAAACAATTTCGGGGGGGGGGCTGAGACCATTTCCACGGTATGGAATACTAAATATTTAGAGCTTGGAATAGTTTTAGGCAACTAAAACACTATTACACGTAAAATAAAATATGTTGTATGAACTAAGTGATCTTATTTAATTTATTTTTAAGGGTTTTACGAGAAGTTTTTATCATCAATTCAAAATTTTGGGAAGGGCTGCAGCCCCCTCAGCCCCCCCCCCCCCTCATATACGCCTATGCTTCTGTGTCCTCTAGAAAGGCTTTATTAGGCATATTTTGTATTGATTTATAGAGCTTTGCTTTAGAATGAGAGCCAGATTCTGTAATTTCGGCTTCTGTGTAAAAGTTAGCTACTGTCGGTGTCCCTGACGCCTTAATATCACTTTTATTCGAGATTTTCGAGACGATTTTGACAATTTTCACGAGATATATAAAAAAAAATAAGTTTATTTCTTTTCTAAGCTTATCAAATGGCACTAGGGACGTGAACGGAACCGCGCTAAGATGCTGCAGTTCCGGCGAGTCGGACTTTTTTTGGTTTGGGTACTTAGAATCATGGGATTCAGTTGAAACATTTTCTGCATGTTTTACTTTCATTAAAACTAATATGTTTAAATTTTGGTTACGTTTGGAGTGAAGGAAGGGTTAGAATAAAATATTTTATTAACAGACATAAAAAGCTTTGGTAACTTTGTTTACTTTCCTTAATATCTCGAAAAAGGTTGAGAATCTTGGTAAACGGAAGAATACCATTAGAAAGCTTCTTAAATGCTCTAAAAAAAGGTTCTAAGGAATGTTTTGATTAGGCGATGTCAATCGGAGATATAAGAGCTTAAAACTTTAAAGTAATTTATTTCGCTTATTCGAACTGTTCTTTTTGTCCGTTTTACTCCTTGTTATTTTTTAATTGCTTATAGTTGGATAATGTATTTGACAATAAAACTGGATAAGTAAAATAACAAAAACAATTTATTGTTAGAAATATAGATTTCCAAGATTCCAAGACCTTGTAACCAGCGGGATCTAGTGTTAGCCGACCCTTCCAGGTAAGATCGTAAATCATGACCTTTCAAGACTTTACTACACACAGGAATGGCGTTAGTGACCTTAAGGGTTGACACGCCATTATAATAATTAATTAAAAAAAAGACTGGTGGAACCAAAATAATAACTGCTTCTATTTTAATCTTTCCAAATTAGACTAGGGATATGAACGGACCCGCGCTAAGATGATGCAGTTCCTGCGAGACGGACTTTATTTTTAAAAAAATTGACTTAACAACATGTTCTTAATGAGGATATTTCGATCCATATAATGGTATAGGACACTTTTTACTGTTCCCATAATTATAGAAAATTGGCTTTCCTGAACAAATACAAATATGTGACATGGTGTCCTTTACCTCTAGGGTACAGATATGTTTCTTCTTGTTTTTTCATAAAATATTTATTTTACTGTTAAATCGAATAAACAACATTAAAAAATAAATCAAACTCAGGCAAACATAAACAACCGTTCCAAAGGAAGAAAACCGACGCGAACCGTACATAGGCGGCTCTAGACAAGCATTTCTGGGGGGGGGGGCTAATTTAGGATTAAATGTTTATAACCAGGCACCTGGAAATCATTAAGGAAGTATTTGATAAACTAAGAACATGCATTAATTAGAACTTATTAATATTAATTTGCGTAAACAATTCCTTTTTCCAACTTAAGCGAAAAAATTGTGAACTTTCATTCTGGGGGGACTCCAAGCCCACCCATTTAGCCTTAATAAGCAGTAATTTATCCGATTGACATCGCTCTATCGAAAAAATGCCTTTAAATTTACCGCGATTTCCCAACTGGTACATGGATATTTAATAGAAAATACGAAGAAAAATTCGTCTACTCCACTTTTTGCCAAAACGATTATTTATATAGCCTTATAAGTGGTATCATATGATTCTTCACGCCAAATTACACATTCCAAGTCTAGCTGGAAGCCTATAAAGGCTGACGTAAAATCTATGATTTTTGTCTCTCGAATTTCGCCGAAAAACTACTTTTCGGGTTGACAAACCAGAATTTGAGTGGCAAACAAACTTGACCCTTTTTTTAAAGACAAAGCATTTTTGTACCGAATTTTATTAAAATGGGGCCATTTTTAAAACTCTGAGAATGGGAACAAACAAATATAAATATATATATATATATATATATATATATATATATATATATATATATACATATGTATAATTTTAAACAACGTTATTTTCGTGATCTATGATTTCTGAACCATGAAAGTTTCTTACCGGATTGCGTCATGGAGTCGACAAGCGACTTTCCACCCTATGCAGGGAGGGAGGAAACGCCCTAAACATGTTATATTTGTATAGGTCAAATTAATACCAGACCACTTGTCTTCTGATTTGTATAAAATTAGTTCTATACTTCATTTTAGAAAAGCCTGAAGAAATTTATTATGTTTTTTTTTTTTTTTTTTTTTTTTTTTTATTATTATGGTGCGTCGACTGCTATGGCCAATGGCACCATTTCTTATTGCTTCTTTTTGAACCAATAAGTCGATTCTTAACAAAGTTAGCTTAAACTAAACTAAACTATTCCTATTTTGGTTGAATCCTTTTTTAACATATATCGGAACAACCCTTAATTCTAAACCTAAATCTAAATCACTGGTTATTTACATATTTACAAAACTCATTCACTCCTCGAACACTCACACAATAAATACTTACACACATCAAGCATACTTATATATAAACTATTTACACACATTATAAAATCAAAGACGTATATATCACAGATGTTCTGCTTCCTCACTATAGCTGACTGTACAGTTTGATGTCTACTAGATATTCCATCAATATCTTCACAGAGGCTTCGTTTCTATCTAATAGTTCTCTTAAGTTGTCTGGCAAACGGTGCCGCCTCCTGGCTTCCTGGAGGGCAGTGCACTCCAACAAGATGTGCTTTACATCCAGGAGGTTGCCACAGTGCTCGCAGTGTGGTCTACGCCGGCCGACGAGGTGGTATCCATGCGTCAATCGAGTGTGGCCGATTCTTAGGCGCGTTAATATCACCTCGTCTTGTCTTTTCATATTACTGATTGGGCCATTGGACCTTACGGAACCTTCAGCATTCTTTAAAAATAAGTCTTTATCGTTGTATTCCTCTTGCCACTTATTCCATACGAGTTTGCCAATTTTCTTTTTAAAATCTTTTATGTGAATTGGCAAGGCAAGACCATCTAACTGCGATGCTGCCTGCCTTGCCAAGTCATCAGCTTTTTCATTTCCTTCTATATTTGCATGACCAGGAATCCATAAGAAATTGACTGTCGCTTCTCTAGATAATATAGCATTTAATAGTTGAAATATGTCAGATATTAGAGGATTTGCAGAGAATTTGTCATTCAGGGCTATTAACGAACTATATGAATCTGTGCATACTAGTATCCGTAGACTTAAGTGTCCGTAATGTTCAAGGGCTTTTTTAATTCCTGCTAATTCTGCGTGAAAGACACTTGTTTCTGGATTTAATGGAACAGAAAGTTGTCTTTCATGATCTACATAAACGCCACATCCAGCACCCGAGTCTGTCTTTGAGCCATCTGTGTAGATAGTGAGGTATTCTTTGTATTTTTCAATTTTTTCTAGAAAAACAGCTTTAAATATTAGGTTTGAGGTGTTTTCCTTAAGATAATTTCCTAATGTGAGATCGATATTAAATGCTGGTAGAATCCATGGGAATACGGCTGGAAGTCGCATTTCCATGAAGTTCCCCCAGGTACTGCCGTAGAATGCGATATTTTCATCGGCCCTTACTGATAGCGGTCGCGTTCTAGATCTCTTATGGCTGTACATGTCAGATATGTTTTGATCGCCTACAATATTGGCCATGAAATGGTTCGGCTGGCACATTAGAGAACCCGTGTATGTCAGAGCAAGTAGCTTTCTTCTATGTTCCGGTGGTAAATGTCGTGCTTCTACATATATGGAATCTAATGGGCTTGTTCGAAAAGCACCAATCGCAGCTCGCAGCCCCGCATTGTACAGTCTATCCAACTGCCGGAGCCACGACCTGCGAGCGGACCCATAGATTGCACATCCGTAATCGACTCTGGATCTCAACAGCGCGTCAAATATTCGCAAAAGAACTGATTTTTCAGCACCCCACTTTATTCGGGACAATGTTTTCAGGACTTTAAGAGAAGCCTCACACCGCTGGATTGTGTAGTTGATGTGAGCCCTCCACCTAAGTTGTTTGTCCATGACGAGCTCAAGGAATTTATGTTCATCTTTTAAAGTAACTTCGGAACCACAAATCTCCAGCCTTGGGGGATTATGTGGCCTCCGGAGCCTACAAAAGTGGACAGACACGGTTTTTTCATGAGAAAATGTAAACCCACGTGATTTCGCGACATCGCTTACGGCGTTGATTGCCTGTTGCAGGCTCCGGGCTTCTGTGTCTTCAGCCGGGTGGTTAACGAACAACGCCAGGTCGTCGGCAAATAGTGATCGGCAAATATTAGTACCTACAACATCAGCTATGCCATTTATTGCGACAAGAAACAGTGTTACGCTGAGAACGGACCCCTGAGGGACTCCATTCTCTTGCACGTATACGGATGACAGGGTATCACTAACTCGGACTCTGAAGGTTCTTTCCTCTAAAAAGCTCTTAAGGAACATGGGGAGCCTACCTCTAAGCCCCCAATCGTGTAGACGTTGGAGGATGTCATACCTCCAAGCCCTGTCATACGCCTGCTTCATGTCGAAAAAAATGGCTGTAGCATGTTGTTGGGAGAAAAATGCATTTTGGATGACATGTTCCAGATATGCCAACTGGTCTTGGGTGGAGTGTCTTTGCCGAAATCCAGCCTGATATTCGCTAATCAACCCACGTTTTTCTAAGACACACATTAATCGGTGGCTTACCACAGACTCCAGAAGCTTTCCCATACAACATAGAAGAGATATGGGTCTATAGCTACCCGGAGCCTGTGGATCTTTACCAGCTTTCAAAATTGGAACAATAATAGATTGTTTCCATTGGGTTGGGTATTTTGCTGAGGTCCAGAGTCGATTATACAGATCAAGCAATCTTCTTTTTCCTGCGTCCGGTAGATTCAATAGCATTTCGTAAGGCACCCCATCACATCCCGCCGCTGATCTCCGAGATACTGAATGGAGTGCCCTACGAAGCTCTTCCATTTGAAATTCGGCATTATAGTCACAAGGAACGTCCTCCTCTGAACCAAAGTCCAGGGGAGAACTCTCCTTAATGGTTTTTCTGGCAAGGAACTCAGGCGGATACTCCTGCGAGCTAAATACCGAACTGAAGTATTGGCCAAAGATAGAGGCAACATCTTGAGGGTTGCTAACGTGTTGTCCTTCATGGAAGAGAATCGGAATTTGAGTTTTTGTGGATCTTCCGCTAATAGCTTTTATTTTCTTCCATACTTCAGATATGGGTGTACTACTTGTCATAGTACTTGTGTAGTTGTTCCATGATTCCTTTTTCTTTTTCAATTTTAATCGCCTTTCGACAGCTCTGGCTTTCTTAAAGGCGATCAAATTGATTTCTGTAGGATAACGCTTGAATCTATTGAACGCCCTTTTTTTTATTTTATTAGCATCCCTGCACTCCTCGTCCCACCATGGAACGGGGGTTCTCCTTGTGCGACCAGAAGTGCATGGGATAGACCCACTTGCTGCATCTATCAGTGCTTGTGTGAATTTTTCTACTGATACCTCAAGCGAGTCCTCAAGTTCCGGTCAAACAAAAGAATCATGAAATGTTTCCCATTGAGCGAGTTTGATGTTCCATTTAATTGGGCTTCGAAGCTCATTGTACCTTCCAGGGCAGTTCACCAATATTGGAAAATGATCCGATCTATGAAGGTCAGCAAGGACATTCCATTCAAGGATCGTCATTAGTGTCGGACTGATAATTGTTAAATCTATTGCGTCAAATGTTCCAGACGATTCGGTGAAATGTGTAGGCGCTCCATCATTGAGTATCAAGAGACCCATCTCATCAAGCGCATCATAAAGAAGATGCCCCTGAGGAGTGGATCTTCTCGAGCCCCAACTGACATGATGCGTATTTAGATCACCGAATATTATTATTGGAGGTGGTAATTGTCCTATTAAATCTTTTATTTCCGCAATAGAGTATCCTCTACCGTCTGGAAGGTACAATGAGCAGATGCTCGCAGTAATTGGGGTTTTCAGACGCACAGCGACAGCCTGGAGTGGCGTGTTTAAGTTAATTGAGGTTGCACCAATGTTTTCCATGGTGTATAGGGCCACACCACCGTGGCTCCGACCACCCGGTAAAACATTTGCCTCCTTGTGTTCACTCCTGTACCCAGCCAGTGGCCTGGCGGCCCCCTCCGGAAACTTAGTTTCCTGAAGAGCCACCACCAATGGGCTGTGTGTGTGCAACAGATAGCGAAGCTCGTCACTATGCTCTGAAAACCCTCGAATATTCCACTGAAGGAATTTGTTAATTTTTGTCATTGTTGAGTAGTTTATTATTAATTTTTATTCTGACTCAACACAGTTTTTGGCTGGCTGACGCTTCTTACTTTGGGACGGCCTTTTTTTCGTTTATTCTTTACAGATGTAACGGGGCCTGCTTCCTCAATACCATCGGTCTCAGATATTGACGAAGGAGGCAGTGGCATGCCAAAGTTGAGAGAAGTGGGAGATTCTGGTTTCCCCTGTTCCAAATTTTCATCCGCCGAAGCAGATGGTAAAGAGAGTGGAGTTGGAGGTGGGATGAGAGGGGGATTAGGAATTGGAATAGGAAGGGGGATAGTGGTTGGGTTGGGAGAGGAAGTTGGAGTTGGATTGGGATTGGTAATCGGAGTTAGGATGGGGGGAGGAGTATGGAGGGGCGAGGGCTTAGAACAATTAGAAGGAGGAGGGTTAGGGTTACTAGATTTAGTACCCTTATTCATTTCTAGCCTGGTTTTCGTCACATTCTTGGTTGCATCCGAGTATGTACCTCTGCAGGCGTAAGATGTACTATTTACAAGTACTCTTGCTTGCCTAAAGGTTAAATCTTTAATTTCAGTCCGCATTTTCTGAATTTCTTTTTCGATTTTATACTCATTGCAGTCTCTGGAACGTGCAGTATGCGGGCCATCGCAGTTAGGGCATTTGGGAGGTGCAGGGCACGGGTCTGGGTTGTGAGATGGGTACCCACAAACACAAACCTCGCGCTCTGATTTACACCTCATAGCAGAGTGTCCAAACTTTTGGCATCTGAAACACCTCAGTGGAGCGGGGACGTAAGGCCTCACTCTGAGTTTATAAAACGCAGCCTGGATGCTGGAAGGTATCTCTGGTCTGTCAAAAGTTAACATTATACTGCCTGTAAATTCTAAGGATTCAACTGCACTATCCGCAGGTCTTTTCTTGCGAAAAAATCTGCGGACAGCTATAATGCCTTGATCCTTTAACCCTTCCAATATTTCTTCGTCGGTCGAATTCTCGAGATCAAAACATGTTATTACCCCTCTTGATGTGTTTAGCGTTTTATGTAATTCAATCTTTACGCTAAACGCACCAAGGGTAGTCGCGGTTAATAGTCTTTCAGCCTGAGCCGCTGTAGATGCTTCAATTAGTAGAGATCCATTAGCCATCTTGCTTATACCTGAGACATTTCCGAATTCATGAGCTATAAGTTTATTGATCAGAAACGGGGAAACCTTTACAAAAGATTCATCCCCGGTCCTGCTCATAACCATAAACTTAGGGAACTTCTTAACACTGCTGGGTATTTCTTCTAGCTGCCTTTTCCTTCCTCTTTTTACTTTCTTCTTCTCAGGCGACTTTGGCACTGTATAAGGTACCAAAGTGAACTGAGAATCCGAAAAAACAGGCTTTTGATTCTTAACACTGGAGGGGTGTCCAGAACCATTATGTTCAGGGTTCAGCGTCCCTGAAGCAACCTCTGCGGAAGCTTGGGTGGGTTCGTGAGGGTTTTGAAGGTCAAAGTCCATGCGTAGGTCGCTCAGTGGGTCCTGCTCACCCACTGAGTTCATAAGGGGCAATCCGGCTATTTCCTTTTTTAATGTCGTAGGATAAATAGTTTAGGTGACTCAGACCCCTAATCTTTGTCACCGAGTCTGCTGGTGGGGCTGCCACCTAGGCCGGCAGACCGACACAGTTCCTCCCGAAGGAGAGGATCCGCTCAGCAGGGGAGGTGTCCCTGCCTCATCACGGATCCCCGCCTCTGCTTTTCGCCGTTCACGTACTGTACAAGAACGTTGCCCAGGGGGTACCACGGGGAGGAAAAGCAGTAGGCGTTGACGGGAATCAGGTATACTAGGAGATGCTAAGCAGTGGAATAGGGCACTATAGCTTAGCAGAGCTCCCAAAAGAAGTCGGACGGCTCCCATATCCGCACGTCCACTCCAGCAACCCTTTAGCCCGCCCATTTACCCCCCAATTTATTATGTTATTATTATTTATATTTATTATGAATTATTGAAACATGTATAAAATCATCAGTCATCGTTAACACTCATATATATATATATATGTATGTGGGGGCGAGGTTAGCTCAGTGGTAGAGCACTGGACTAATAAGCTGGAGGCCTGAGTTCAAATCCCGAGCAAGCACTAAAGATTTTTTCTTCTAGTGTCTTCGTTCACCGGTTGAATTCGGCCTCCCTGGCCGTCCCTAGGCCAACCCAGCCTTCAATTAATTTAATAATGGGTACCTTGGTTGGTGCTAATGACTCCAGCAGTCGAAGCAGCGAAGGGGAAACTCAGGCGGCCGGAGCATAGTACTGACCACACTATCCTCCCTATTGTGCCGTATGGTCATGAATCAGATGCCTCTATAGTATCTGCCCCTCAGGGTCCTTGTGGCCTGTTACGGGACTGATTTTTTTTTAATATATATATATATATATATATATATATATATATATATATATATATATATATAAAATGTAAATATTGATAGGTATTGATTAATACATTTTTGATTTTTTTTCATTTTTCAATACAGAAGTTTCATTCAAGTATAGGAGAAAAATATGAATTAAAATTATTAGAAATAATTTTGAATTGAATTTAAAGTATAAATTATAATTGAATAAATATGCAATAAATATCAAACAAAATAACATTTTAAATTGCAAATAGAGAAGTGAAAATGCATCCCCAAAAAAACATAAATGTGAAATAGAGGCCAAGTCCCCCCCCCCAAAGAAACACTCCCCTCCCCAAAAAGCGAGAAATATCCCCTCCTAAACCCCCCCCCCCAAAACGTGCCAATACAAGAGATGATACAAGAAAGAAATGTCCAAGTTCATTACTTGAAAGACCTCATAGTTACTTACTAAGAACAGTAAAGACACTTCAACTGACCTTTAAAAAAAAAGTCCGATTCGCAGGAACTGCGTCATCTTAGCGCGGTTCCGTTCTTATCTCTAGTGTTTATGAAGGCATAGAATAGAAACAGTTATTACTTTGTTTAGATCAATAGCGAAACAGCTATCCAAATGAAATCTCAAACAAACCAGTCTTCAAAGGTCTTGATTTACAATCTTACCCGTATGGGTCAGCTATACCATAAGTCGGGCAGAAAGGCCTCTGCTCAGAGGCATTTGGAAAGCCTTGGGATCTCTCTCTTTGAACGCTACATTTCTAACAATAAATTGATCTTCTTATTTTACTTAATCTGTTTTATTGTCAAATACATTATCTGACTATAAGCAATTTAAAATAACAAGGAATAAAACAGACAGTTCGAATAAGCGAAATCAATTACTTTAAAGTTTTAAGCACTTATTTCTCCGATTGACATCGCCTAATCAAAACTTTCATCAGAACCATTTTTGTAGAGCATTTAGTGAGCTTTCTAATGGTCATCTTCCGTTTCCCAAGATTCTCAACCTTTTTCGAGATATTAAGGAAAGTATACAAAGTTACCAAAACTTTTTATGTCTGTTAATAAAATATTTTATTCTAACCCTTTCTAAACTCCAAACGTAACAAAAATTTCAACATATTAGTTTTAATGAATGTAGAACATGCAGAAAATGTTTCAACTCAATCCCATGATTCTAAGTACCAAAATCAAAGAGAAAAAGAACAGTTCGAATAAGCAAAATCAATTACTTTAAAGGTTTATGCACTTATTTCTCCGATTGACATCGCCTAATCAAAACTTTCTTTAGAACCATTTTTGTAGAGCATTTAGTGACCTTTCTAATGGTCATCTTCCGTTTCCCAAGATTCTCAACCTTTTTCGAGATATTAAGGAAAGCATACAAAGTTACCAAAACTTTTCATGTCTATTCATAAAATATTTTATTCTAACCCTTCCTTAACTCCAAACGTAACATAACTTTCAACATATTAGTTTTAATGAAATTAGAACATGCAGATAATGTTTCAACTGAATCCCATGATTCTAAGTACCCAAACCAAAAACGGAATTCAAAAACTATTTTTCCAATTTTCTCGAAAACGGTTAAAGCTATCGCTTTGAAAATGGTTTCATTCGTTTTCCTAGCCCAAGAAGCCTATAAAACGAGTACTTACAAGCTTATGAACTCAAAAACGTAAGCGTTACGATTTTTTCTGCGCGAATTTCGCCCCAAACGCCATCTTCCAGTGGGCGGATTTTGTTGGTTAACGAACTTGACCTTTCAAATTGGACGACGGATTTTTGTACCAAATTTCATCAAAATCGGACCATCAGGGAAGCCAGAAATGAGCGAACAGACAAATATATATATATATATATATATATATATATATATATATATATATATATAAATAAATATATACATATATATATATATATATATATATATATATATATATACAAATTTGAACCACCGTTATTTTCGGTCTCTAGGGGTTCTGAAACGCGAAATTTTCTAGTCGGCACTTCCGGATTGTTTCATTGTATCAACCCTATAAGCGGGGTTCCTCCCTATGGGGGAGGGAGGAACCGCGCTAACAAAAATAAAAATACTTATATCCAGTTACTAAAATATCACTTACCTCAACCAGGTATATTCTTAAACTTGGCAATGTTTAGTTTTTTCTCTAAAGATAATTTCGGCACAAATAAAACATTGCCAAGTTTAAGAATATACCTGGTTGAGGAAAGTGATATTTTAGTAAATGGAAATAAGTATTTTTATTGTTGTTTTTAAATGTCATTTAAGTGTCTTTACTGTTCTTAGTAAGTAACTACGAGGTCTTCTAAGTAATGAACTTGGACATTTCTTTCTTGTATCATCTCTTGTATTGGCAAATATGTTTGGTTGAAAATATGGTACACTTAATACACCAACTAATACTTCTTTTTTGGAGTGTAGGATTTAAGGCGTTTTTTGGGGGTTTTAGGAGGGGATATTTCTCGCTTTTTGGGGAGGGGAGTGTTTCTTTGGGGGGGGGGGGGACTTGGCCTTTATTTCAAATTTAGGTTTTTTTGGGGATCTCATTACTTTTTTCTAAGTATTAATTAAAATTTAGTTGCCGCATACTGGCGTTTGTACTTCATATAAAACCAGGGTCTTTGGATTCTGCATAAAGTTCTCCTTGCTGCTTGATATTTGATACCAATAAGTAGAATACCTATCTACATCTAATCACTAGACTAGAAAAGTTAGAAGCTTTTCCAGATGACAAATTGATTGCTCTCTTAACTAAACTATTACACTGTAAAACACAGGAACCTTATCCCGGGGATAAAGATCACAATAGGGAAAGTGTAGAAGGCTTTTAAGAAAAATTAAGAACAAAGACGATACGTTTTAGGTTTCTGATCCTAAACTTTGTAATTTAGATGAAAAATGACACTCCCGTATCAAGACCTACCTGTGTGCCAAGTTTAAGGAACAAACATGCAGACAGACAGCTGAAAGACCTTTTTGACCTAGCCTAGTGCATTCCCCGGACCAAGACCTACCGGTGTGTCAAGTTTGGTCAAAATCGGTCAAACGGTGTGAATTTTTGTAAGGAACAAACATGCAGAGAGACAGCACATAGACGATTTTGACCTAGCCTATGACACTCCCCGGTTAAAGACCTACCTGTGTACCATGTTTGGTCAAAATCGGCCAAACGGTGTGTATTTGTATAGGGAACAAACAGACAGACAGACAGCTGATCGAAAATTTAACCTAGGCTATGATTCTCCACGTATGAAGACCCACCTTTGTCACAAGTTTGGTAAAAATCGGTAAAACGGTTCGGATTTGTATAAGGAACAAACATACTGAGAGACAGCTGGTGTAAGATTTTGAGCTAGCCTATATGCGTCTAATTGTTTCTTAAAACATCAAATATAGGTTCATCATACCGAGACGATTCATTTGATACCCCACATCATGGGTTTCGGACGGAGTGATGGGTTTCCGAAGGAAGTACAAAACTAGCACCGACCCCCGCCCCGGAAGCGGATTCAAACACAACTTTTCAGGATTTTTCGATTTTTTTCTTTAATAACACCCTCATATGTATCATCCTGCAAAATATCAAGTCTCAAGCATCATTGGAAGTCCCTAATAATTTTGATGAGTCAGTGAGTCCTATAAATCCCGATTTTCTATCGCTTATATCCCAAAAACTATTCGATGTAGAATTATGAAACTTTCCAGTTTTACTCACATCTAGTAGTATAATACCTGTGTAAAATTTCATAACTTTATCTTTACCTGGTTGAAAGTTATGAGAGGGTAAAAATCGGCTCTAAGACCGCCTGTAATATACACACAGTATGCTTAGGCCGGAACTTGGCCTGGCGCACTACCGTGCGCCTAGATTCTTAAGCGGCCCCTACACGATCAGTAATAATGACATTACCTTATCAAAATGACAGTAATAATGATAGTGTAAGGTGGACAAAGTTGGAAAGCCGGGTTCGGTCCTGCCGTGACATCGCTGTACTCTCTGGACTGTCACAGTCCCGGGCTCTGGAGATTGTGGACGCCCTCCCGGGGGAGGGGGCGAGCACAACTCCCATTAGAGCCTTGCATGTTTAAGTTTCCCCTGTTAAAGCATTTTTACAAGGAGAGCAGTGCAGCGGTGTCGCGGTGGTTCTGGGCTCGGACGGTGCCCTTTCCGCGGTGTGGGCTGGAGGCTTATAGATTTTTTTTTTTTTTTTTTTTTTTTTTTTTTTTTGTTTTGTTTAATTTTTCTTTTTTCCTTTTTCTTCTTTAATTCAATTATTCATTTTCTATATAATAAAATTAAAAAATGTGTTTAAGATTTATTTAAGAGATTCCTTCCTTTCGTTGGGTGCCCATGACCTCCCGCGGTTGAATACACCCTTCAGAACGATAAAAAAAAAAAAAAAAAGTTGGAAAGACGAACAGTAATGATGTGATTCCGGATTTTCTGATCTCGGCTTCATTACTGAAAGTGGAGGGGATACTGTCATTAGTAATGATGCTGTAGGGAGCGCTACATCATTAATCCGTCATTACTCAGTCTATCTCGAGATGTAAAGGTTAAACTAGATTGAGTAGAAAGGGCAAAAAATAAGATGAATTGAAATGTATGACTCTACCTTGGTAACATTATAGTTAAAAAATAGTTATAAAAGTAATATATATATATATATATATATATATATATATATATATATATATATATATATATCAAAGTAACGAATCCGCATTAATTCTAATTAAAATATACCATAGAATAAAATATATATAAAGTCATCTATAAGGTACCAACAACTTTTCACATTCGTTACTTTGCATTTGTATCGACGATATAAAATAGGTTGAAAGTGCTTTATTTTTTATATCGACTTTAGAAAATAATGTTGACGTGATTCTTTTACCAATTCATTTGTCTTATAGAGTTGATTAGAAGAAAATATAATCGTTAAACTATAATTTATATTTCGTCAAATATATTCAAAAATATGCTTACGTTTTCAAGCAAACTAGTATTATACATTTTTTTACACCAAAAATAATAGCAGATTTAAAATCAGCACCCCAAGAAACCCTAACGTGGTGAATAATATTGAATACAAAAAATAATGATTTTTCCCAGTCTGGAAGAGAATAAAAATTTGTAAGCGAAAAAGTAATGTGACGTTTTGAAATTCAATATCTCCCCTTGAGATAATCCGATTTTTTCGTCATTGAAATCTTTCAAAAGAAGAAAGACTCCTTTTTCTAACCATATAAATGACTATTGTATTATCTCAAAAGGTACTTGCGAAAAATGGTTATCCAAATAAAAATAAAATTTAAACTTTTTTGCACATAACCTCGGTCCCAGAACACTTGGAAACGCCCCGATTGGAAGGATATGTGTCATATTAAGGCCTTTACGAACGTTTCACATGTTTTTTTGTGGCTAGTGTCGCAATTATAGCTACACAGGCGACTTTGCGAGGATCCATTATTAACAAAACGCTTCTGTCAAGGAGATCACAATGCATACTGAAGAAAAGTAATGACATTAAAAATGATCCATGGAATGACGGTGTAAGGTGTACATTGTAATGATGATATGGAATGAAGAGAGTTGAATAGCAATGACATTACTGATAATGTCATTATTACTGACCTTGTAGGGGCCGCTTTATATCTGGCAGGTCCGTACGGTACCTGTAGATCCACCATCCATTGTTGCGGGTTTGCATAACTTGCCCCTTGAAAAGTAAAAACTGCAAATTTAAATTTTATTTTATTTTCTTAGTTTTCAGCTGCATTTGTTTACTTTTAAAAATGGCTATAATAAATTAAAACGCCAAAATGATTCGTCCGTACGCTGTAAAAACGGCGCGACGTTTTTACAGCTTTCGGACGAATCGTTGAAAGAAAGGCGATTACTACGTCCGCATCGAATACAGTGCTAAAGAATGGGCTACCCACCGTCCGTAGTTTCTATAAGTCACAAAGTATTTGAAGATGTTGTAGTATTTTGCATTCTTTTAGTCGGCGTTTCACCGTCAGTGTAATTTTACATTGTATGCAAGTAAGTTGTGCTTTCTCTCTCATTTTGTTTATTTATTTAAATTTTAACGTCCATATATAATTAACTCAGAATTTTTCTCTCATTAAATATGAATGAATCAGTTAAGGGTGTACAATCCGTACTTTGCATAACATGGCCACTTCTCTTGTAACTGGCTCGCCTGCTTGTGTGACATTCATAGATGGCATTTCTAAGTCCAGTATTCATGCCATGCTTGCTGTATGGTTTACTGATTTCATTGTTCATGAATTGTATAGGCACTGTTTCTACATCAGTTTTCTGTAAATTTTGCTTAAATGTCTGGGCAGATAGGTCATTTTGATAGGAATGTTTTGTTTCTGTAATCTGTGTTGGTGATTGTATATTTATTCGATTATGGGATGTGCACTGTAGGTAGGTACATATTGTTCAAATTGGCAACGAACTAGGCGAATCAGAAAATAATATGATTTTTGTTTTTCACATTTAATGAACCTAACGATACATTGTTGCTTGTAAATTTCCATTATAAATAGAATCCAACTGATCCAGAACGACATATTAGGTTATTCAAGCAGTCCGGCAAAAATATAAGGAGCTTGTGAACAGATCACCAGAAAGAAAGTCATTTAACTGGTTCTTACAAGTAGAAAAAGTCATTAAAAAATTCGAGACTAGATCTATACTTAATGAAATCTTTAAAACTGAGGTTATTCTCTTTACTCGGAGAAGACCCAAAGAATACCCTGAAGTAAAGATTTTTGGCAATTCCATCCCATGGTCTAACGAATGTGAAGTATCTTGGAGTAAATCTGGACTCCAAACTGACTTACACGAACCATATCAACATTCAATGTAATAAGGCTATTGCTATAATGCAATCCTTATTTTCTGTAATGAATAAAAGCTCAGGATTAAAGAGAACAATTAGATTTGCCCACTGACCTAAGGGAACTTATGGGAAATAACTCAAATCACTTTACAAAATTATTTGAATTTCTAGAAAGAACTGAGTTAATCGGACATATTTAATTTATAAATATTTGTGTGTATGTATGTATATGTGTGTACATATATACACATATATATGTGTATGCGTGTGTGTGTTTGTGTATATATGTACATGTATATATATATATATATATATATATATATATATATATATATATATATATGTGTGTATGTGTATATTTTATTTTTTTTTTATTTATTTTATTTTTTTTTTTATGGCAGGGGAAAAATCTTTCATTAGACGAAGTGGGCTATGCCACAACAGTGTGAGATTCTTACTCACTAAAAAACCACCTCCCTTTTCACCTCAACCACCCTACGGAATCGCCCTCAGGCACTACTTCGTAGGGGGAGTGTTGGCCTTATGCCTTCCTTCTTATTGGACTACATATTTAAGCCGCAGTCTGGCCTTTTCTCTGTATATATGTATGTATGTGTATATATACATGTATGTGTATATATGTATATATGTATGTGTGTGTGTGTGTGTGTGTATATATATATGTCTCAATCTCCTCCTATCTATCTTCAATCTATACTGATCTTCTCAATCTATCTTCGAGTAGCACTTTTGGTCAATATCACTTCCTTTCCTCAATAATCATAACATATCAATATATATCAATAGTCATATTGAAATAATATGCCAATTGAGATAAATAAGATCAAACGAGTCTTCTAACTGAGACATCCATGACCCATGTGGTTGACATAAGTCTAAAAACACAAACTAAAATAAAAAGCTCAGGATTAAGCATAATTAACAAAATACTAATTTATTACTTATACATTAGGCCTATGTTACTGTATGCTTGTCCTATTTGGTCTATGACATGTGAAACCAACAAGAGAAAATTATAAGTAAAAGTTCTTGACATTCCTACAATAAGTCAGTACATAATTAAAGTGACAGAGCACTTCTTTGTAGCAAAACAGCATGTATATAATTACGACAGCCTAGATTATAAGCGTTACAAATGTAAGAGGCTTAAGCATATTACTTTTTAAATTTAAATGTATAGGGGTTTTTTTTTTGTGTATTTTTCCCTTGTAATATTTTAGTTATAAAAATAAGTAAATGAAATGAAAAGTTTTATTCTTATTCCGGGACACAAGTCCCATAAGAATAATTTTGAAATTACAAAATAATAATGAATTTAATATATAAACTTATAAATACTACCAATATATAATGCACAGCTTCAATATAAACAAGGGATTGGGTAAAACTTGCAGGGATAGAAAGTGGTGGAAGAGTAGGGATTGAAAGGTTTCTAGGTTGGTAGAATGGCGGACAAACAGAGGCAAGGAATTCCATAGCGAGGTGGCACGGGTGACGAATGATTTTTCGAATATTGCTGTTGGGTGGGAAGGAATATAAAGATCGGAAGGACGAGATCGGATGTTACGGGAGTGAACCGAGGATTTAAATTTAAGAAGTTAAAAAATATAAGAAGGTCTACGGGATTGAATTACTTGGTAAAGGACTGAGCCGAGGAAGTACTGTCGACGATAAAGAGGGAATAGCCAGATTAGCTCCTGGTAGAAATGTAATATGTGGGAGTCTCTGGGGATCCCGAGGATAAAACGAATGAAACAGTTCATGAGGTGTTTGGATTATATATATATATATATATATATATATATATATATATATATATATATATATATATATATTTATATAATTAAATAGATATAGGTAATTTACATTAGTTGTAAAAACCATAGCTTGGATACTTGCATTACTTTTATTGTAAAATTTGTTTATATTTTTGTACAATAAAATTCTTTTAACTCTTTAACTAACTGAAATTTCCAATTCACTTACAAGAACGAAAGAAATTAAAACATTGATGGAGAAATATCAAACCTTTTTATTGGAACGACAAAGAAATAGTGCCATTTTTAATCCAAAATCAGAAAACACCCACTTTCCTAAACATGAACCTCCCATTTCTATTGTATAGAGTAATAGCCCAAATTAGAACAATAAATAGAAATATTATAAATTACAAGACTACAATATCGATTAACCCCAAGGAAATCTGCAATAGTAATCAGCTAGAGGACATTTATCATAAACTAGCTGTTACCCGGCGTGCCATGCTACACCTACTTTCTGCATATAGAAGAGCCTAAAAAAATTAGAAACCAAAAGAGTATTATTAAAATCTAATAACACGAACCTGTAACTGTTTCGAACCCGTGACCTCCCAACTTTGAGTCCTAGACGACTTTGACCTAACCTATAACACCCCCCGTATCAAGACATACATGTAAGCCAAGTTTGGTGAAAATCGGTCTAACGGAGTGGATTTTTATAATAAAAAAAAAAAAAAAAAAAAAAAAAAAATACATACAGACTGCAGCTGGTAGAGGTTTTTGACCTTGCTTACGGCACTCTCCAGATTAGGATCTACCTGTGTACCGAGTTTAGTCAAAATCGGACGAACGGCGTGGATTTGTATAAGGGACAAACATACAGACAGACAGTTATAAGACGTTTTTGACTTAGCCTACGACACTCCCCTGATTAAGATCTACATGTGTACTGAGTTTAGTCGAAATCGGACGAACGGTGTGGATTTGTATAAGGGACGAACATACAGACAGACAGTTATAAGACGTGTTTGACTTAGCCTAAGACACTCCCCAGATTAAGATCTACATGTGTACCGAGTTTAGTCAAAATCGGACGAACGGCGTGGATTTTTATAAGGGACAAACAGACATACAGACAGTTATAAGACGTTTTTGACTTAGTCACGACACTCCCCAGATTATGATCTACATGTGTACCGAGTTTAGTCAAAATCGGACGAACGGTGTGGAGACGGTATCGAGTTTATTCAAAATCGGACGAACGGTGCGGATTTGTATAAGGCACAAACATACAGACAGACAGCTGGTAGATTTTTCTAACCTAGCCAAGGAGATTTCCCGTATCAAGACCTACCTGTCTGCCAAACTAGTGTGGAACAAACAAACAGAAAAACAGACAGACACGTGATTTATATATATATAGATTAGTAGCATGCCCAAGTTACAATCCATACAGATCATCAAAACGAAATGCTCTAGGCGCAACGATTTTTTCCACGCTAATTTCGCCCATAAAACTATGTTCCAATAGGTGGATTCTGCTGGTTAACGAACTTGAAGTTTTAAATTAGACAAAATAGCAGTGCTGTTAGATTATGGATGGATGCACTATCTAAGTTGACAAAGGTCCAATTGCAGTTCCGGCAACTTTCAAATACATTAGACATTTTTTTTAGTGCCAACTGCATCACGTGAATGATTAATCAATGGAAATTTGGAAAACACAAAATGTGACATAAATCTCAAATGAAAACCTTTTTCCAATCGTTTCTTTCAGTTACTTTTTATTGCTTCCGGACTGGACAATGGATTCCCACAGTTCCCCCAATAAAAAATAATTTATAATTTCTTCACACAAGGTATTTATAAGTAACAAAACTACAAGCCACATTTTTTTTTACAAAAAGGAGCAAATTTAATTTATCCCTCAATAAACCTCTACTTAAGTAGTTAATCTGTAGCCCGTTAGGGGGCTGAGGAAAGAAATTCGCGAAAAACCTCTGATTCATCGGTAAAAACAGAAACGCGTTATTGGACGTCTAGAAATTATCTTCTATCAATAAGTTTAGTTAATTAAATCACTGTTTTTTAAAGGAAATTTTGTCTATTTTATAATGGAATGAATGAAAAACAGTCATGTTCAACTGATGGCTGACCATATACAGCGACAGCTTTGTTATCATTCCAAGGACAATTTGTTTTTTCTGCATACAATTTATTCTCCTTGGAATGATAATAATCTTGAACCGTTTTTGAGTAATCCTTTTGTATTCAATAAAACGCATGACTACGTTAAAAAACACAGAGAATATCCCATAACAGCTTTTCCCTTCGGTATCGGACCATACTCTTAATGAAGTTTTTTGTTGGAAATTATGTCCAGAATCACATATGTATATATATATATATATATATATATATATATGTGTGTGTGTGTGTGTGTGTGTGTGTGTGTGTAGTGAAACCTCCCTTAATTGACGTGATAACATTTCCTAATCGCTTCCCGAGTTTTTTAAGGTAGGGAAAACACAAGCAGCCGAAATATTGAAAAAGAAAGATGAAATTTTGCAGGAATGGACGGAAAATTGTGACAAACATGTTGTCCAAGAACTAAGAACTGGACAGGGATTTACAATCGATCTCGCTACACTGGAATGGTTTAAAAGAGTGCGTGTTCAAAACATTCCCATATCAGGTCCTATGATCCAGGAAAACCACTAGATATAGCTGGACAGTTGGGCTATTCTGAATTCAAGGCTTCCAATGGGAGTGGCTGGAAAAATTTCGTGGCAGGTACAAAATTTCATTAAGAGCCATTTGTGGAGAATCGGCATCGGTGAATTCGGAAACAGTTACTCAGTGGGAATCCAAGCTTCTATTATTACTCTTTGGACATACGCCTGAAAATATTTTTAATTTTATACTTATTGAACTTCTTTCTATATACTTAAAAAAAACTTGTGATGGGTAATTATTAACGGGTTAGTTAAAACATGAATTAAAAGTACAAATTCGGTACGTATCCATCTCGACCAACCCCTCTGTATAGCGGACACCTCTCTATAGTGGACACCTTTGGTTCTCCCAGAGGTGTCCGCTATAGGGAGGTTTCACTGTATATGATTCAATCATGAGTAAAAACTCATGAATAGTACCTAAATATTAATAGTTGTGTAAGGTTGAGTTTCTCCTGTCTGATATGATGTTTACACATTACCGTTAGTTAGAAATTAGAAGTTTTATCATTAACCCCCCAAAAAATCCTTCTCAGAAAGATTAATAAATAAAAGTTAAAAATATTATAATAACAAGCGTTTCATTTATAAACTGTTTATTCAGCTTAATCTAACTTTAGATGTGGAGCAGAGGAAAAAACAATTGGTTTGGCTTAGATTGGTAAATACCTAAAGAAATATCACACGGCAAAATAAGCGCTAATAGCATACAACACTTTCATTGTAGCAATTTCATTGAAATGAAGAAAACGAAATTATATTCTATATCTACGTATGTATGTATATATATATATATATATATATATATATATATATATATATATATTATCGTTAATTTAATTTACCTGTGGATAAGGGATCTGACTAATTTTCTTAAAATTGAAAGAAAGAACATTGCTTGGCTATCTGCTTGGAAAAATAGTTGTTGAATCAAGTTTTTGGTTTGGGTACTTAGAATCATGGGATTCAGTTAAAATATTTTCTGCATGTTTGAAATTCATATTAACAAATATTTTTAAATTTTGGTTACGTTTCGAGTTAAGGAAGGATTAGTATAAAATATTTTATTTTTAGACATGAAAAGTTTTGGGAACTTCGTATATTTTCCTTAATATCTCGAAAAGGGTTTGGAATCTTGGTAAGCGCAAGGTTACCATACGAAAGCCCTACAAAAAAGATTCTGAAGTAATTTTCGATTAGGTGATGTCATTCGGAGAAATAAGTGCTTAAAACTTCAAATATGTTTGTTTTGTTCTTTTGAACGGGTTTTTGTAGTTGTATAGCTAACTTTTTAATTGGTTGTTTTTTTAATTGGATTTATTTGTAGAATTATTACTATAGTAGATGAGTACAAGAAAATGTAAACATTTTGATATTTTTCAATCCATTGAAGAGTGAGATTAGTATCTCTAGAAGTGGATGAAGGGTGCTCCCTCACCCTTCTAGGTAAGGCCATAAAAGGCATTTAACAAAAACTCGAACTAAAATAATAACTGTTTCTATTTCAATCTTTCCAAATGATACTAGGGATAAGAACGGAACCGCAAGAGAAGGAGCACGCAACAAAAAGATTCTGTGAGTCTGGAAGGTAGGTGTGATGGTGTTAACTCTCCGTGATATATTTCAGATTAGTTTACCGTATAGTTTTGAAGATTTAGCTATAAATCGACCTTTTCTTCTGCCCTTTACAGTTCTTCCAGTTGTTGGACAGCCCTTTGTAGAAACCGTTCTATCGGAAGGTTACCTCATCCAAAATACAAACGGAAATAACGTAGAAATAGACCTTTCTTTGTGTCTCATGGAGTGAACATTTTCTCTCCGAAATTTCTACCTTGGAAAAGGAAAATTATATCCCCACATTTCTTATGGTTCATATCCCAACACGTAGCTATCCGCCGAATGAATAAGGAAAAAGAATCAATTCTTATTCATTCTGCTACTCAATAGTTAAGAAATAATAGTTATTTCTTAACTATTGAGTAGCAGTTTTTTCGTATTTTTTTTCGCTTTTAACGGCGCATCAACTATTTGGCTATTAGCGCCGGGCTATCTACAGGTTGCCATTCATTTATAATGCCAAGACCACGTGGTCGGTCACCCATTCAGGTACTGACCACCCCCGACGTTGCTTAACTTCGGTGATCTACGGGAACCGGTGCATTCAACTTGGCTATGACCGTTGGCGTTTTTCGTTTGTTAAATCAACATTCTATATCATTTGGCGGAGAGATCTTGTATAAACTGAAATGCCACCGTGTAACTTAAGATTAATATTTCTTCATGACTCAATGAAATTCATTGCCACTTGGAACCAAAAGCAGTGTCAGCCGAAGAATAATAGACTTCATTGGTGAACCACAAGGAGCAGTGCTGAGCCCATTACTGTGCAACATGTATTTTAATGGCATCCCCGGACCTCTAACTACCACTCTTGTTTACATTCGTATTAATAGTAGTTGAGCTCACTAGCATACCATTTCACACAACTGCTCCACTCTAGCTATTTCGGTAAGTTAACTGTTTACACCAACCCAGTAAAATGGAAGGATAGGAGAGTTTAGTTTAGTTTAAATAGCTGTGGTATGATAATAATCAGTCTAGACAGAAGTATCGAACCGTTGTTTAAAAACGCTTTGTGCAAGCTGCAGAAATGTTATTGAATGAAATTTAGGAAGAAGACGATTAGGGCTACTTATAATCCTTGCATAAAAACACTAATTTCATAGTTTCGTATTCTGTCTACTTTATTTTCATACATACATATTTACATACACAAAATCTTAAAATGTTTGAAATCTTAAAAACAGTCAAGTGAAATCCACTTGCAAATACTCTACTTTACTCAAACCACCGTGTTTACATTACTAGAGTAAACTAACAAACCGGTGGAGCAATGTAAAATTGTGGGAGTGGGAGTGGAAGAGTAGAGTGTTCTATTCCACATCTGCTATCCTCTCTACTCTACTCTGGACTATCTTTAAGTACTCTAACGATACTTGCAAGAACTGTTTATGTTATTCTGGTAGCTGGGTAGTACATACTCTACCAGCTTTCTGCGCTACTATTAATATCAATGTGAACAAGGCTTTGGAGAATATTTTGGATTGTTCAAACGACGTTTTGTCACAACGACTTTTGTCAAATGAACTTTGTATTCGAACGACTTTTCGATGATGACCCGTTTGGGTCGAAACAGAGTAAACGCAAACTGATCCACAGGACTGGCGTCATGTTACCTTTAGATTGTACGTCTACTCATCCTGTTTGAGTCACCGACAAAGAGCTTATCTTCAAATCCGGATCATCGTGTGTGTGATGTGCGTTTATCTTTTTAGCTTTGGAGAACATGTTCCCAGAGCCGGCACACAGCGGGGCGAAATTAACAAAAAGCTAAAATAAAACTATATCTTATGAAGAAAAAAAATGAAAAAAATATGTGAAACAGTTTAGCTCAGTACTAAAAATTGATAATTTGGCCACCCTCCCATGCCTCTCCCATCTCGTCCACGATACCACATGTGGTAGTTGGACGTTGAGACCAAAATAAAAATTACCTAAGAAAATCAGAACTTTCCGACATGAATTGATCTTATTAGATTTTTAAAGAAACAGAACATTCCGCAATCACCGTACAATTATTACTTACTTAAGACATTGTATTATAAACAGAAGTTCGACTCGTAAGAGCGCGGTTCTGTTCATATCCTTAGTGCCATTAGTAAAGGAATACACGCAGTTATTGGAAGGTTTTCATCTTTTATGAAAAATATAAAATAAAATCCCAAACAAAAGAAAGATTTAAGGCACCACAGAAGAAAGCTGACAGTATTCTAAGCGGAAATTACTCCATCCTCTGTCTCAACATTCGCTCTTGGAAACACCAGACCACTTTTTCTCATTTTCTTACCTTGTTTTATTAATATACTCATTTTGCTGTTTTTTCTTGTGTTTGTGTTAAAGGGCTTATAAACAATTGGGCTATCTACAGGTTGTATAATGCCAACAGCACGTGGTCGGTCACCCATTCAGTTATTGGCCACACCCGACATTCCTTAACTACAGGAGCCGGTGCTTTCAAGGTGGCTATGGCCGTTGGCTCTTTTTACTCTTGAATGCAATTTAAGAGTAAAATTAACACTGAGGCCCAGTGGACGTGATTGTTAAGGCTTGTGCACTTAACACTCCGTGCCAAGGGTCGTGGGTTCGATTCCCGCTATGGGGTGGTGGGTTTTCTTTAGAAAAAAAGAGAAGGCCTCAGCCCTATCCTGTCTATAAAAGGGTGGTAACCAATAGATAACCCGTCCTAAAATTCCTAGTTAATAATAATGGACGTTAAAATTTAAATAAATACATTAGAAACGCAATTTCTAATCGGCACTTCCGCATTGCGTCATGAGGTCAGCCTTATAAGCGCGGTTCCTCCCTATAGAGGGAGGGAGGAACCGCGCTAAAACTAACATTTCGATATTTCAAGTGCTTTTTTCTTCTTTTTTTTACGGCCTTATTATGTCTATTCCTGAGCTTAGTGTTATTTTCTTTATTTTTTATTATATGTATAAGTAGCAATTCAATTTCATAATTTATAATTTTATCGTATTGAGAACTATGCGATTTTTTTATTCATTATTTTTTTAATAATATTGTACAACTAATTAGTACGGTTTTTTTTTAAATTTATAGAAATAAATAAATTTGTTTTGCAGAATATGTTTTTTTGTGGAAATAAAATGTTTTTTTTACCTACCCTAATTACATAATTAAAAATCAACCCATTTTCCTTAATCGTGGCCCATGTGTGATGAATGAATAGAATTAGAGTGATCATTAATCCCTCATGACTATGAGAGTAATGAGTAGTTTAATCACTCATAGTCCCAACACTTTTTTCCGACATATCTGAGCCATTAGCGCCGTCATCCAGGGTGCAGCGAGGAAGTTTCCCAACAAACCGTGGGATGAGAAAACTCCTGCCGCCGGTGGGGATCGAACCCACCATCTCCCGCTTATGAATCTAAGGCGCTAGCCACTAGACCACGGGAGACCCCCCACCACCTACACTGTTATTCAGGAATGCTGTGTACACTACCGACCACCTGAGGGAATAAGCCCTTAAATATAATAATAATATTATATTAAGGTCTGAGGAATGGATCAAACCAATAGTGCTTTTAAAATATAATCATAATTTTTTGTATTATTTAAAACTAGCTGAATACCCGTGCTTCGTCACGGCAGATAAGTAGTTATTTTATTGCGTTAAATAATGTTTCATTAAAATTACGTTACTATACAATTCTGTGCAGTTTATTACAGCACGGTTCCCGTCATACTATATTTTATTCAATGGGCGTTAAAATTTAAAAGTTTATGTTTCCAAGAAGTCATATGGTAACACCCAATATATTTACGAGTATTACCAAGGTTATAGGCGAGGAGGCTGTGCAAGGGTTCCGGATATTATTACCTCGCCCGTAAAACCTAAGGATATGCCATACATCACGGTTTGACCGGGACTGTCCCAGTATTTTGCAATTGTTTCGGTGTCCCGCCCAGTTTTATCAATGTCTCGGAAAAGGCTGTAAGTTGTAAAAAGTAATGAATTCATGTTTATAAGAATCTTTTTTAAATCGGTTACTTTTCTACAATTAACATTTTTACTACTGCTCACAGTGTCAAAGAAATGAGAAGTAATCTAACTGTAAAACGCTGGAACTACCTGCACAGCGCTGCCAGCTGCCAGACACTACTATTTGGCTGAGAGATTGTTTTAAGAAAATCAATTTGCAAAAAAAGTTCCGTTCTTATTTTTAAGGTTTGGGTAGACTAACAGTTTAGGATTCCCCCTTCCCGTTAGTTGCTAGGCTTAAAACTCACCAACCATTTTGCTTATAATTTGTACTCTTTTTATCCCCCCCCCCTGGTATGCCCATCCCATATTAATGTGTCTCGGTTTAACTCTCCAAAAACATGGCAAGCCTATCTGACGGGGACAGGCAGAAAAGAAACGCAATTAAAACCCTATGAGGGACAGTTAATTTCTAGTAATTCAAGGTCTGCCATCATAGTTGAAATTAACCTCAATTAGAAATAAAACCATGAGATAGATAATGTAAGGTAACAGCTGTTCTTTATCGTCCAAGCAACGCAGGCTGCCTAGGCTTGCCTTCTCTAACCAACTCAAACTTAAAACCCCCCTAAAAATGCTTAAAAATACGAATATCAAAAAATCCTTTATTAGCGAGCGCCTACGTTATATAGGGAGTGTCCATGCAAAATTTCAAAATTTTCTGTCGAGCGGTTTGGGCTGGGCGTTGATAGGTGAGTGAGTGAGTGAGTGAGTGGTATTTGACAAATATATAGTAGATAAATATTAATACAATGGTATATTCACCAAAAGAAAAATGGTTCTTTTTTTCTTTTTCAGTGCGTGGAGGCGGTCCTCCTGAATCATCTGTGGACTGAAAAAACTTAGTGAGTATCCTGAGGCCTGAAGTTGCATTCGACACAGACAGACGTAAGTTTAGTGTCATATTTAACATAATTACCGTTATCTATTTATGGATTTTATGATTTGGATACCAAAACAATGCCCTTCTCTTTGAGTGGTTCTCCTCAAGTTTAGGCTATAAGTTGTTGTATTATAACACATCCCCTTGAAGAGGCACCAAATAGATTTGAAACATGTAGGGAAACATAGAATTAATCAAAGTGCTTAGTGCTTGGTGATGTTTTTTTTATCTTCCTCCTATAACAATGTACACTAAGGCGTATTGCGCACTGTCGACTGGTCTCTGAGATACATTACTTTCAATGGGCGCTTACGCACTTGGTCGCCAGTACCCCGGCGACTCGTTGTTTCGGTCGGCGGGAGACTGAGACGCCGGCGACCAGTCGATAGTGCGTAAGGCCTATTACGCACTGTCGACTAGTCGCCGACAACTTAGTCGCCGGCGTCTCTGAGATACATTAGCTTCAGGGGAGCTTACGAACTTGTTCGCCAGTCGCCCGGCGACTCGTTGTTTCGGTCGGCGGGCGACTGAGACGCCGGCGAGCAGTCGATAGTGCGTAAGGCCTATTACGCACGGTCGACTAGTCGCCGACAACTTAGTCGCCGGCGTCTCTGAGATACATTAGCTTCAATGGGAGCTTACGAACTTGTTCGCCAGTCGCCCGGCGACTCGTTGTTTCGGTCGGCGGGCGACTGAGACGCCGGCGAGCAGTCGATAGTGCGTAAGGCCTATTACGCACTGTCGACTAGTTGCCGACAACACGGTCGCCGGCGTCTCTGAGATACGTTAGCTTCAATGGGCGCTTACGCACTTGGTCGCCAGTACCCCGGCGACTCGTTGTTTCGGTCGGCGGGAGACTGAGACGCCGGCGAGCAGTCGATAGTACGTAAGGCCTATTACTCACTGTCGACTAGTTGCCGACAACCCAGTCGCCGGCGTCTCTGAGATAAGCTTCAATGGGCGCTTACGCACTTGGTCGCCAGTCGCCCGGCGACTCGTTGTTTCGGTCGGCGGGAGACTGAGACGCCGGCGACCAGTGGATAGTGCTTAAGGCCTATGAAGCAGTGTCGACTAGTCGCCGGCAACTCGCTCTCCTGCGTCTCTGAGATACTTTAGCTTCAATGGGCGCTTACGAACTCGGTTGCCAGTCTCCCGGCGACTCATTGTTTCGGTCGGCGGGAGACTTAGACTCACAAGCGACTGACGGCACTGCTTTAAAGGGAAACCATCACTCTGCAAGCAACTGTCATAACGACGGGTCCTCTATCACCAAAATGGCTCAGGCTTTCAATACTAATACATTTGTATTGGAAATAAAATCCCGAAAAGCTATTTGGGATTTTCTGAATGTCGAATATTCTAATCGGGAATTGAAGAAAAAGGAGAGGGAAGAAATAGTTGAGTTATTTGGATTGATTTTTTAATGAATTATGTTCGTCTGCCAAGATAATTGTGTTTGGTAGTACAATGTGATCTACTGTGTAGTGAGTAGTTCAGATAAGGCCCGCTAGAGTCGCATGTAAAACATATGGTACTTAGATTGTCATTCTTAAACAAAAGACGCTAGGTAGTTTTCCAGCAGTTTGTGAGATACGGCCATGTAATAAAGAGATGCTATTTATTATTTAATCTGTGCGAGTTATTTACACCTAATTACTAAACATGGTGTCAGGTGTTTTACGCGTCTTAAGAAAAGAATAAAGGACAATTTAGCGAGCAATCAGGTGAGCTGTGAATAATTGAGTATACCTTTTTGTGAATAGTTTTTCAACATAAAACATGGAGAACGAATTTGTAATGCCAGGTCCTTTAGTTTTCGATGAGAACTTAGGCAATAACTGGAAAAAATGGATACAAAAATTTGACAATTATATGATTGCATCAGGTAAAAATAAACTAAAAGATGAAAAACTGAAAATAGCATTATTTTTGAATTATATTGGAGATGAAGGTCTTGATGTATATAATAATATGATTTTTGAGAAAAATAAAGAAGATGATATGAGGACCCTGAAAGACGTTATTAATGGATTTGCAGCCTATTGTATTCCCATGATTAATGTTGCTATGGAAACTTATCAGTTTAATTGCTTGAAGCAGAATGGGATGCAGAATTTCGACCAGCACTTGACTGATTTGAAGAAACAAGCTGCAAAATGCCAGTTTACTTGCAGTGGCTGCAACAAATCATATGCAGAAAGAATGATACGAGATCATTTGGTGGTAAACTGTCCATATAAAGACCTTCAGAATAGTTTATTGAAAAAACCTGAACATACGTTGCCGGAGATTGGGAATGCTTACCGGACGTACGAACTAAGCGAGCGTTTCATGAAAGATCTGCATACGAGTCGAGATGAAGTTTTTGCTATGAATCGTACGCCACCAATGACGACCAATGATGGAAGATCAACTCAAAAAACAACTAATATGAAGAAATGTCGGTTCTGTTCATATATGCATGGTGAACTACCAGAGAAATGTCCAGCCTGTGGTAAGATATGTAATTTTTGCCAAGGCCTGAACCATTTCGCCAGATGTTGCGAAAGAAGGAAGTCTAAAACTACCTTTTATGAAAATCGTGCCAGGAGCTCGGGTAACTGGGGATCAAGCGGTAAAGGAGACACAGAAAATGGACGAGACAGGAGGAGAATGACCAAGGAGGATGCACTGACGGTGGAATCGAAGATGTCTGCAGGTGCCAGCAGTGATACTCCACAAAAGGTATATTTAGATTCATTAATTACTATGAAATTCGGAGATAAGAAATGGATGTATCCAATTAGTATAGGAGAAACCGAAATTGAATTTAAAGTAGACACGGGATCAGATGTCAACATATTGCCCTTAAAGATATTTAAGAAAATAGCCCCTTCTGGGATTCAGTTAAAGAATTCTAATAAGGTTTTGGTTGCCTTCGGGGGGTTCGAGATAATACCTAAAGGATCTGTAGATCTTTTTTGTAAGCCTAAAGGACGAACCCCGTGTCATATAAATTTTGTAGTAGCTGACGTAGAGTCTACACCTATTCTATCTCTTCAAACGTGTGTCAACCTTAAATTAATTTCCCAAATTGAGTCAATTATTGAGGAGCCTTGGAAACAGAATTTTGTTTTGCGCCATAAGGCAGTATTTGAGGGGATAGGAAAACTCCCTAATAAAAAAATAAAATAGACTGAGAGATGTGTTAAATGATTTAGAGGACCAAGGTGTGGTGGCAAAGGTGACTGAGCCAACTGATTGGGTGAATGACTTAGTAATTGTTGAGAAACCAGACTCTTCACTCAGATTCTGCTTGAATCCTATGGACTTGAATAAATTTGTCAGGCGTGAACATTTTGAAATTCCATCAGTTGAAGGACTAACCTGCAAGTTGGCTGGCAGTACTGTTTATTCCGTTCTGGATTTGAAACAGGGGTTTTATCACATGGAGTTGGATGAGGCTTCAAGTTTCATTTGCACATTCAACACTCCTTTTGGCCGATATAGATTCTTGAGGTCCCCTTTTGGTTTGCCAAGCAATCCAGAAATATTTCAGCGGGAGATGATCAAGATTTTCGGAGATATAGGTTTTTTTTTTTTTTTTTTTTTTTTTTTTTAGTATTTATTTATTTGAAATCTGTACAGGTTAACAGTACAATGATCAAGTATGTTGATCCAGATATTATGTACAAGTTGACAAAACTGGCAAAAGTAAAATAAAATAAAAATAAAAAAAATACAAAATTTGGAAGAAGCCAACCATTGTTGGCACTTCCAGAGGTGTCTTAATAAATATTTTATTGATCATGAAAAGATCAGGCAAGTAAATTGTCTCGGGGCCACTGTCTCTTAAGCCGCCTGGGAGGATTGTCTGGATGGTATTGGGAAGATAAGGATTGACCTACGGGATTAGGATGGTAAGACAATTTGGAGTGGAACGTTTGGAAACGGGTTTTAGCGAGGTCAAGGACAAATGGGATGTTGAGGTCATTGTGTAGGGTTTTGTTGGATACATAGAAAGGGGCATTTACAATTTTACGGAGGACTTTTGACTGGAATGCCTGTATTCTGTTGATGTTGGATGTTTTTGCAGATCCCCAGAGTTCAAGTCCGTATGTCCATATTGGTCGGATGATTGTTTTATATATCGTAATTTTGTTCTGTGTCGATAGTTTAGATGAAGGTCCAAGGAGTCGTTTAAGTAGTCCGTATCGTTTGTTCAGTTCTTGTCTTTTCAGTCTCGTGTGAGGGTTCCATGTCAGTCGGCTGTCAAGGTATAATCCTAGATATCGAACCTCGCTGGATGTTGGTAGTGGAGTGTTTTTGAGGTAGACTGTAGGACATGATCTCCGGTTTAGAGTGAATGTTACCTGTTTACATTTTTCAGGGTTGATTTTAATTCTCCACCTTTCACTCCAATGCTGAATAGAGGTAAGATGTTCCTGCAGGTGTTGGGATGCTACTGAAGGATCAGGGGAAGTTGATAGGATGGCAGTATCATCTGCGTAGGTGGTCAGTAAGGTTTCAGGGTGTGTGGGAATATCCGCAGTGTAAAGGAGGAAAAGGAGAGGACCAATAATACTTCCTTGGGGAACTCCAGCATGTATGGAGCAGGTCGGGGAAAAAGTTGTACCTTGTTTGACTTGAAAGGATCTGTTTGAAAGGTAGGATTTGAGGATAAGGAAATAGGTGTGTGGAAGTATAAGCTTTACTTTGTAAAGTAATCCCGGGTGCCAAACCCGATCGAATGCTTGAGCAACGTCGAGAAAGGCACTCGTGCAAAAACTCTTACGTTCAAGCGAGGATGATATTGAGTCTACAACTCGTAAACACTGTTGTATGGTGGAATGCTGGAAGCGGAAACCAAATTGGTGGTTGGGGATTTTCTTCGAGGACTCTATGATAGGAAGGATTCTTTTGTAAAGGAGTTTTTCAAATATTTTGGACATTAGTGGCAGAAGGCTGATTGGTCGATAGGAAGAAGGGCAATCGGGAGGTTTGAAAGGTTTGGGAATAACAATAATAACTGAGTGTTTCCAGGGGTTCGGGAAATGGGTTGTTCTTAGGATTGAGTTGTACAGGTATGTAAGGAATATAATGGCCTTCTGGGGGAGGTTTTTGAGAATTGTGGAGGTGATGAGGTCATAACCGGGAGATTTCCTAGGGAGGTGTTTGATGATGTATTTGACTTCGGACGGATGGAAAGCTTTGGGAGGGAAAGACAAAGGTAAAGGAGCATTCAGGTAGTCTACGATATCTTCATCATGGGAGGGGGGAGATATAGGTGGCTTAGAGATTTTTTTTGATGACCTGATAGTACATGCTAAGACAGAACGTGAGCATGATTTATTTTTAGATAAGGCTATGGATCGAGCTTTAAAGAATGGCGTTCGCTTTAATTCGGATAAATTGCAATACAAAGTGAAGTCTGTCAAGTATTTGGGAATGATATTTTCAGCAGAAGGGGCAAGGTGCGACCCTGATCGGGTAAAAGTGATTAAAAATATGCCTGAACCTCGAACTAAGAAACAATTACAGAGGTTTATGGGAGTCGTCAACTATTTAAATCCTTTTCTTCCAAATTTAGCTGAGCAGTCAGGGCCTCTTCGCATACTTTTGAAGAATGGCGTGAAATGGTGTTGGGGGGAAGAACAACAGCTATCTTTTGAACGAATAAAAGAGTTGGTATGTAATACACCAATATTGCAGCTGTTTGACCCCAAGTTGGATGTTACATTACAGTGTGATGCTTCAAAGGGATCACTGGGCGTGTGCCTCCTACAAAATGGTAAACCTGTTTCTTTTTCATCTCGTAGTTTGACACCAACAGAGCAGAGATATTCCATGGTTGAAAAGGAGCTGTTGGGTATCTGCTATGGAGTACAGCGATACCATCAATTTATATATGGGCATCCAGTAACAGTTCACACCGACCATCGTCCCTTAGTGGCCATTCTACGGAAAGAAATTCACAAGAATACGGCAAGGATACAGAGGATGCAGCTGAAACTCTTGAAATATCAGCTGGAAGTCCAATACAGGCCAGGAAATCAGATGTATATAGCCGATTTTTTGTCGAGGATTCCGAATTCTGAGCATGTCTCAGATGACCCATCATTACTGGAGGTCGTACATTCGGTCAGTCTTTGCGATTATCTCCCAGTTAGTGAACAATTTCTCTTAGAGCTGAAGGAAGAAACTGAAAAAGACGAGATCCTTAATTGTGTAATTAGAATGGTTGATGGAGGCTGGGAGGATGTGCATCGTCCAGACTTAGGTGCGGACATTCAATATTATTATAAGTTGAGAAATGAGTTGTTTGTAAAAGAAGGTGTACTTTTTTTCAACGATCGGATTGTCATCCCGAAGGCTCTTCAGAGGGCTACGCTACAAAAAATTCACGATCGCTCGCATTGTGGCGTAAACAAAACCAGAAACCTAGCAAAAACTGTAGTTTTTTGGAGAAATATGGGAAGTGAAATAGAAAAATATGTGCTGGGATGTTTTGTGTGCAACAGTCATTACTCGAGAAATGTGAAGGAGCCTTTACTTCCTTCCGAGCTTCCATTGTACCCTTTCCAAAAAGGTATAGATATATGCCAGGAAAACAAAGATTTATATCTGGTTCTAGAAGATTATTATTCTCGGTGGTTAGAAATAATTCCTATTGCTTCAAAGTCAGTAGCGTGCATTATAAGGAGTTTGAAACCTGTTTTTGCCACTCATGGCGTTCCACAATTTGTGAGAAGTGATAACAGTCCTTTCAACAGCTTCGAATTCCGTGAATTTGGTCGAGATTGGGGATTCACACTGGTAACTTCAAGCCCTGGATATCCCAAGTCGAATGGTATGGCAGAAAAAGGAGTATACATAGCGAAACGGATTCTCAGAAGAAACAAGGATTGGCAGAGAGCGTTGCTGCATTACTGTTCAACTCCTTTGCACTCTTTGGGAGGTCTTGCACCATCTCAAATGTTGATGAGTAAAGTCAGAAATTCCTATGGTTTCCAGTTCTTTAATGCCCAAGATAGTTGACAGAGAGCTTTTTGAAGAGATAGATGATTTGAACAAAGGGAAGATGAAGGTTCATTATGACAGATCAGCTACCAAGGAAAGAAAACCCTTCTCAGTTGGTGATAGAGTGTGGTATTGGAATCAAGAGGAATGGCGTACAGGCAAGATAGATAGAAGATTGAAGGAACCACGATCTTACTTGATCAGAGACGATGAAACCGGTGCTGTCTACAGGAGAACATCAGTTCATATTAGAGTCTTCAGGGAGTATAATTTCAAGTAAGAAATATGTTTTAATGTTTTCTAGTTCATATTAGGAGCTCTAATATGAATAGTATTTTTTTTTTTTTTGTTCCCACCTTGTTTTCTAAAGATATTTCTTTTCATTTATTTTTCTGTTTTGTCAGTGAAGTTTTGTATTTATGTAATTTTAAATTTGTATATTGAATCTGTACTATCGGTAGCTAAATTGAGGTGGGAGTGTTTGGTAGTACAACGTGATCTACTGTGTAGTGAGTAGTTCAGATAAGGCCCGCTAGAGTCGCTTGTAAAACATATGGTACTTAGATTTTCATTCTTAAACAAAAGACGCTAGGTAGTTTTCCAGCAGTTTGTGAGATACAGCCAAGTAATAAAGAGATGCTCTTTATTATTTAAACTGTGCGAGTTATTTACACCTAATTACTAAACAAATTGACCCTCAGTCGTCAACAATTTCCAATTCTTCGAGGTCCATACTGCACGAATGAACTTTGAATACTATCTCTCGGCTTGGTCTTCCGGCCCTAGTTGCCCATGTTTTAGTCGTCGGTGACTAGTCGACAGTACGTAATAGGCCTTATAGGCCTTTGTCGTATATATATTGACCCTCGAGGGTCGACTACGCTTGAGGATCCAGGGTTGTAAACAAATTAATTGGGAGTCCGCAATATGTAAACGGGGGTCCACAAATAATAATATACAGTAATGAGCCAACCCTATTATTCGTTGAATAAAAAATAAATCAGCGGATGAATGAATTATTCAATGAATAAATTCTGATTCAATTCATTTGAATGATTATTCATGTGCGTATATAGAAAATAATTTCGGTGGGGGCTGGGAAAATTTCGGGGGGGGGGGGGCTGAGACCATTTCCGGTGTATGGAATACTAACCATTTAGATCTTGGAAGAGTTTTAGCCAACTTAAACTCTATTACACCCAAAATAGGATATGGTTTATGAACAAAATGATCGTATTTAATTCAATTTTAAGAGTTTTATGACATTTTTACCGATCAAATCAAAATTTCGGGGAGGGCTGCAGCCCTCTCAGCCCCCCTTTTATACGCCCATGTGATTATTGAATAAAACATTTATTGAATATTGACTTACTCTGGTACATAAACTGCAGTTATACAAGATTCTCAAATATATTAACAGATAAAATATATATTTCTTCTAATAGATTACAAAATAGCAACTGATATGGCAATACTGACATGAAAACCTATCCTTGAGGGAGGCACCTCTAGAAGGGCATTTTTAACCAAAAACTTAAAGGGTACATTTTAAATATTTATTAATTAATATAAATAAAGTAATGAACATACACTTTTATAAATAAGTAAAAAAAAAACATGAGAAGTTGATGAATTAAAAATATATTAGGTAACCAGGGGGGGTCTACCCAAAGTTGGAAAACATTGCAATTGGTCTTGGAGACATAAACGTTTGGAGACCACTGGCCTATAAAGAGAATTTCTCTGAGATATTTGTGTAAGATATGACTTAGTATTCGGAGAATTAGAATAAACACGTGGGTAGTAACTGTCATCCTAGAGGCTCCCAGCCAACATCCGGCGCTTGGTACTTTTGATGTCAAAATATATCGAATCTATCTCTGTTAGCGGGGAACTGAATCACTCAAGATGGTTTCATTCTTTGATCTACGCATATGCTGGAATGTTTATGTGTAAGGAATGCAGACAGCGACACCAAGCAAATATTGCAGGCTCCGTACAGAACCGTAACGGTCTTGACAGATTCAATAAATCTTAATATTATTAAATTGATCCTAATCACTGCTCCCGGAGCAAAGTACTGACCACACTATCTCCCTAGTTGGCCTGTTACGGGTACATATCTATTATAGACAAGCTAAGTATTTTTCCTTAGTGCTTTTCACCTAAGCACTTTTCCCCTTTCTTCTTTCTTCTACTCTCCGACTATCTTTCGTTTTACCTCCTCCTCTATCGCTGTGCCCCACACAGCACATTACACATACCTCCCCCTTTTGGGAATCCTATACCTTTTCTCTCCTTTACTTACCGCCTTCAAGTGCATTTTGCAGAATAAGGACACCTCCTCCCTCATCCTCCCTCTACCTGCGGCCCTTACGCACGCCTGTGGCGTTCGAGGTCCTTAGTTTTTCTTTGCGTTTCTGCACGTTTTTCTTTCACTTTCGTTTTCATCATGCCCTTCCTTGCATGCTTTTTATTTATCTTTCTCTCTAAAGTGGGGATTAGGAAATAAAAAAAAAAAAAAAAAAAAAAAAAAAAAAAAACCTAAGCACTTTTACTTGCGTTTAGACAAGTTCTTTTCTAGTGACAAGTGGCAAGAATTAGTGAACGCAGAAAGCACAAGGGTCGCCCATATCAGTTCCATGACACCCAAGGTCTCAGATTTTAATGAAACTTAGCATATTTGTTCCTTTCGTGAATATAAGTAAGAATATAAAATAGTTTTGCACTATCTTAAATGGTTTATTATTTACGCCCTGCTAAAGTTTTTGAAATTTTGCAGTTTTCATTGAAGGAAGTAAATTTTGTTATCGCATAAAAAATAAACCTTTATTTATCAACCAATGTTGATGAAATTTTTATTACAATACTTCAATAAATAAGAAAGCCAGAAAAAATAATATAACCGTAAATTAATTAAAAGTGGTCTTAAAAAAACCTAACTTGTTAAAATATTTTTTTAAATGAAATATGGCGTTACACACTAAGCGGAATATTGTCAAAAGTGAAAAAGATTATTACAAAAGTATTTTTTTAATTATTATACTAAAAGGTATACACTATCACATGAAAAAATATACTTTTTTCACTCTTTCATTATTTTATATCAATGACTAAAAATTGCTAAATTAAATTTTAGCTGACTTTATCATTTTTTATTTTTTAAATACAGCGATTTCATTTTAAAAACTATAAATTAGTTTCGCGAACCTACGGTTGGCGGGAGAATTCAAATCAAGCATAGTACAAAGTAGCACCCCCCCCCCTTCCAATAGACCGATTTAGTTCATTTTCACAACACTTCTTTCTTATTAGTTAGCCAGGACATATACTGAGTTTCGTAACAATGCAACAGAAATTACGACCGGTATGAGGAAATTAGTAATTTCTGTCCGGAGTAAATGGAATGGTATCGTCAGTCCAGGTGTCAATGAAATATTTGCCAATATGGCGACGGGATTATCAACGATTTGGGCTGACTAGAGTTTCGATATTATCTTGTGGAAACACGTAGTACTTATGTTAATGGCATAATTGCTATGCGTTTCCGCTCGCTCAATGTTATATCGAAACTCAAGTCAATCCAACTCGTTGATAATATAGATCAATGTTTTTTCGGTAGAAAATGGGCCGATATGCAACTTAGTGAGAGTGACAGGACGGACGATTATTTTTAGCGCGGTTCCTCCCTCCCCCATAGGGAGGAACCCCGCTTATAAGGTTGATACAATGAAACAATCCGGAAGTGCCGACAAGAAAATTTCGCGTTTCAGAACCCCTAGAGACCGAAAATAACGGTGGTTCAAATTTGTATATATATATATATATATATATATATATATATATATATATATATATATATGTAAATATTTATATATATATATATATATATATATATATGTATATATATATATATATATATATGTAAATATTTATATATATATATATATATATATATGTAAATATTTATATATATATATATATATATATATATTTGTCTGTTCGCTCATTTCTGGCTTCCCTGATGGTCCGATTTTGATGAAATTTGGTACAAAAATCCGTCGTCCAATTTGAAAGGTCAAGTTCGTTAACCAGCAAAATCCGCCCACTGGAAGATGGCGTTTGGGGCGAAATTCGCGCAGAAAAAATCGTACCGCTTACGGTTTTGAATTCATAAGCTTGTAAGTACTCTTTTTATAGGCTTTTTGGGCTAGGAAAACGAATGAAACCATTTTCAAGGCGATAGCTTTAATTGTTTTCGAGAAAATTGGAAAAATAGTTTTTGAATACCGTTTTTGGTTTGGGTACTTAGAATCACGGGATTCAGTTGAAACATTATCTGCATGTTCTACTTTCATTAAAACTAATATGTTGAAATTTATGTTACGTTTGGAGTTAAGGAAGGGTTAGAATAAAATATTTTATGAACAGACATGAAAAGTTTTGAGAACTTCGTATACTTTCATTAATATCTCGAACACGGTTGGGAAATCGTGGTAAGTGGATAGAAACTATTTGAACGCTTACTAAATTCTCTACAAAAATGATACTAAAACTATTTTTAATTAGGTTATGTCAATCGGAGAAATAAGTGCTTAAAACTTCAAATACGTCTGTTTTGTTCTTATGAACGGGGTTTTGTCGTTCTTTTTGTAATTTTTGTCTCTTTCCCTTGGTTTTTTATTGCTTTTTATGTTTGTAATTTATTATGTTAGGAAAATGTATTTGTTTGTAAAAAACAGTATAGGAAAAATGAGACCAATTTTCTGTTGCTAGAAATAATGAAAATTTTGGGAACTTCGTATACTTTCATTAATATCTCGAAAACGGTTCAAAATCTTGGGAAGCGAAAGGTTACCATTCGAAAGCTTACTAAATGGTCTACAAAAAATGTTCTGACGAAAGTTTTAATTGGGCGATGTCAATCAGAGAAATAAGTGCTTAAACCATTAAAGTAATTGATTTCTTTTATTCGAACGGTTTTTTTGTCTGTTTTTATTCCTATTTTTTCATTGCTTATAGTTGGATAATGTATTTGACAATAAAATAGATTAATTAAAATAAGAAAAACAATTCGAACAGGTAGATATCGAAAATAGCTGTGCTTCAAATTAGAATCTATTGTTGAGTAATTATATGAATCTTTGGATAATAATTCCAATAGTTAAAATTATAACTAAATTGGAAAATATGTATTTAATAGAACTCATTAAACCTTTTACAGAGAACTCTATTTTTTATTTTAATTTTATTGATCAACAGGTCTTTGCATATATTTAAAAACTCTGTTGATATAACCTCTATATCTTTTTTGTTTGATTCAATAATAAGAAATCCTTTTTTCAATGATTTTATGTTTTTAGGTCAATCTATAATTCCTATGGGTTAATATGTTTTTTAAATTGAAGCTTTAAAGCCTCAACAGGAATATTTGTGTAATCACCCTTCACAGTTAATTTATTAGAATCATGAGTGACCGTTTTTGTGTTACAACTAACAATCTTTGAAAACGAAGTTTGACTATCCTTGTTATTGTTATTTTCCTTCTGTTTGGCCGAGATTTTCTATTCATGATCTAATTCTCCTTGAATTTTTTGACTAGATCAAGAACCTATTTTAAGCACTCTTAAGTTCCTTAATTTAATTGAGGAAGTTTATCAAGCTTGATATAATCACTTTTGGGTTAATACGGGTGGTCTATACCGAGTCCTTTGTTTGTAAACACAAAGAGCCTTCTGAGTAACGGTAAAGGGCAGTAAAAGTATATGACTTTACCTGGAAGCAGACCCTGCATACAGAGAATTGCAATACGAGACATTCTCATTTTTCCTTTCACCAGCTCCCGTGTAACACCTTAGATCTGTTTATATTGTTAGCGCGGTTCCTCCCTCCCTTCATAGGGAGGAACCCCGCTTATAAAATTGATCTCATGAAACAATCCGGAAGTGCCGACTAGAAAATTTCGCGTTTCAGAACCCCTAGAGACCGAAAATAACGGTGGTTCAAATTTGTATATATATATATATATATATATATATATATATATACACATATATATATATATATACATATATATATATATATATATATATATATATATATATATATATATATATATAAGTTTTAATTAGACGATGTCAATCGGAGAAATAAGTGCTTAAACCATTAAAGTAATTGATTTCGTTTATTCGAATGGTTTTTTTGTCTGTTTTTATTCCTTGTTATTTCTTAATTGCTTATAGTTGGATAATGTATTTTACAATAAAACTAGTTAAGTAAAATAACAAAAAAAATTATTGTTAGAAATATAGATTTCCTAGATTCCAAGACCTTGTAACTAGCGGGACCCTTTCAAGTGTTGACCGACCCTTCCAGGTAAGATCGTAAATCAAGACCTTTCAAGACTGGTGGAACCAAAATAATAACTGCTTCTATTTTAATCTTCAGGCGATTCGCCAAAGTTGCGAAGCCTTATCAATAAATAAATATTTTAATCTTTCCAAATTAGACTAGGGATAAGAAAGGAACCGCGCTAAGATGATGCAGTTCCTGCGAGTGGGACTTTTATTACTGGACGGACCGGACTGTACACCAGAGATGGGCAGATTCGTATTCGTAAATTCGAATCCGAATTTGATTCACAGCACCATGACGTGTCAATCCGAATACCAATTCATTCGTATTTAAAAGTGTGAATTCGAATAGAATCATATTTGCAAGTGTGATTCCGAATACGAAATTTGGATTCAAACATATGAATCCGAATCCGAATCTATTCGGATTCACATCCATGAATCCAAATCATTTCGGATTCATATCTATGAATACGAATCCATTTGGATTCACTGAAAAATTCAATTCAATAGGTCACTACAGGTCGAGTTTTGACTGTTAGCGAATTTTCGTATTTATATTTATTAGCGTCAAACTAAGTAATTGACCTGAAAATGAATATGAAAAATTTCCCACTATTTGGAGCCCCAAATCAAGAGATCAAGATATCACAAAATATTCTAAAATATTTAATAATTTAAAAGCATTCTCACTGGCATAATTTTTACTTTCTATAAATGGTTTTATTTCCTTAATACAAGAGTGATTGGACTGGACTCGGGACTGGCGATTCCTGGGTTACTGTACCCTCATCTTCATCACCTGATTCATCGTCTTCATCATCATGCTTCTGAGAAGCTGCGAATCTCTTCCAGAACATCGGCGATTATTTCGGCTTGAGTCACCGAACACTGCGACATCTTCATCACCTGATTCATCGTCTTCATCATCATGCTTCTGAGAAGCTGCGAATCTCTTCCAGAACATCGGCGATTATTTCGGCTTGAGTCACCGAACACTGCGACATCTTCATCGACATAAATGAAATCTTCAACGGAATCGATGCGACTTATACCACTTTCGCTTGATTTTAAATATCCAGATTTTTTAAAGTAGTTACCCGAGACGGAAATATTTTCGCAAGATTTAAGAATGGCCGCCTCTCTGTCCACTTCCCATTGGAGGTTCAGACTCGTAAAAAATTCGAATTATCCAACATTTTTTTGCGAATTAACCACGATTTTTTTACATTGTTTACGTACTAAATTCTAGTAACCGACAGAAATATTCGAAATAAAGATGATTTCGAATTATCCATGTTCCGCTGTATTTATATAGGTTATTTTAAGCAGACTCATTCAGGAATGAGGCGTAACCTAAACGCCTCACCGAGGAATTCACTTGGTTGTGGTAATTGTTCAAATTGCCTCCAAACCTTGTAGGAAAGCATATCCCCAAAAAAACTAGTGATGAAAAAAGAGGCCAAGTTCCAGGCCCCTCCCAAAAACAGTTTGCCTATGAAAGTTATGATATCATAGTATTGGGCCAAGTTTTAGGCTGTTTTCAAGACCCTAATAATACCCTCTCACTTATTTGTACAATTCCAACTTGGCCAGTTTTAGTTAAATGAAAGCCACTATAAAGATCGGATTTATTATAAAATGTCTGGCATTTAAAGACGCAGGCCCTTAGGCTGCACCTACATTGGACCCGTATTTCTCCCGATCCGATCCAATCCGATTTTGTTTGACTGACAACGGCCGACGTGAGTGCCTATATTGGGTCCGACCCGATCAGATCCGATCTAGTCACAGCTCGTCAGTAATGAACTCGCAGTGAAAATGACAGTAATCCCACCTTACGAGGGAGGGAGGATGCACGCGCTAAAAAACGTGCATTATTTTTGCACCCACCCAATCCTTACTTTCAGAAAGTGTATTATTATTATTAATTTAATAATTGGTAAATGTAAGTAACATCCAAACATTAGTACATAAAAGAATCAAGAAAAAGAATAAATAAGTACTGTTTAAATGTTGTATAAAACAGAAGTCCTTGAGTATAAGGAAGCCGGATGACTGACTGTTGGGGTTCTCCTCTCATAAATTATCGATACGTTACCTGTTGAGGAAAGGATATCGATTACATGCGGTCATACAGCACTATCGATTATATGCATTTCACATGAATTATCGACGGAATTCCAGTAAGAGGGGGCGGGGAGGGGGAGGTTGACACAATTTTAGCATTGCGCGCGGTTCCCCCCTCCCGCCAAATCCGCTTATGGCGTCGACCCTATGACGCAATCCGGAAATCCCGATTAGAAAATATCACGGTAAAATACAAATATGGCTAGAACCTTTCAAATGTTATTTTTAGTTTCGTCTGCAACGTTTTTAGTCGACCCATCTTATCTGAATATACCCTTCCACCAGCATCAAAACATTGATTTGAAAATATAACGTTCCAGAACGCATTGATTAGGTAAATAACGGTAGTTAGAATTAGTGTTTACATATATATATATATATATTCTTGTTTCTTGTAGCCAATAGGTCATAAATTTTGTAAATTGGCTACAAAAAACAAAAATATTGGAAGTTGGAGGTCAACAATAGAAGAAAAAGTATATATATATATATATATATATATATATATATATATATATATATATATATATATAGCTGTTACCCAGCGTGCCGTGCTACCAAAATAAATTAGAAACGAAATAAGTAATATTAAAATCTAATAACTGTCAAATCTGTAACTGTTCGGGCTCACAGTTTTGAACGCGTAACCTCGGAACTGTGAGTCCTAAACTATTTTAACCTAGCCTATAATATCCCCCGGATGTTATGTGTGCCAAGTTTTTTCAAAATCGGTCAACCGGTATGAATTTGCATAAGGAACAAACATACAGACATACAGACAAAATGGTAGACCACTTTGATGTAGCCTATGACACACCCCGTATCAAGACCTACCTGTGCACCAAGTTTGGTAAAAATCCGCCAAACAGTGCTGAACTGTATAAGGAACAAACAGACAAACACACGTGATTTATATATATATATATATATATATATATATATATATATATATATATAGATAGATAGATTAGTCTTTTATTTAATAAATGTTTGTTTAGCTCCCTTGCTGGCTGAAAATTGGCCTTATTTTGATGGAATTTGGTACATAAATACTTTGTCTAAAACAAAATTTCAAGTACGTTCCACCAGAATTCGCCGGCAGGAATACTATATTTCCTGCGAACTGAGCGCGATAAACAAAAAACTAAAATTATTTTGAAAAAAAGAAGGTTAAATTTAGTGATGTACGTAGGGTTTGTAAGATATAATATTTACTAGCTGACTGTCCGAGCTTGGTCAGGGCAGATAGGTAGTTATTTTATTGCGTTAAATAATGTATCAACAAAATAAACCCTTCTAGATAATTTAGTTATACTATAAGTTAATTACCAATTGATAAGTAATCAAAGTATAATGTTTCTTGACACTGGGGCGCTACGGGCCAGTATCAAGAAACAGATAACCTCGAAATAACCCGTAATCTATAGGTTACCAGCAATAGGAGTTGAATCAGTGCAGGTTAAAATAATAAATGGACGTTAAAATTTAAAAATGTACGTTTCCAAGATGTAATTTGGAAACACCCATTATATATGCGAGCAAGAAGTGTTCTGACTGGGGATGCTGATGGGTGAGGAGGCTGTGCAAGGGTTCGGGATATTATTACCTCGGACGGACCATCACCAGGTATAGCGAAAACTCTATGAGGGACAAAGTCAGAGTTTATTTCTAGTAATTCAAGGTCTGCCATCGTAGTTGAAATGAACCGCAAATAAAAATAATATTATGAAATAGATTCAGTACGGTGACAGCTGACCTTTTATCGTCCTAGCAACGCATGCTAGTTGTTTGTGGTAATAAAGATAAAAAAAATTGTTTTTAATTTTGAAATGTATCCGGATTTCAGTTGAAAAATCTAATTTTTGCCACATTTAAAAAAATTTCCGGCACATAAACATTCTTGGATATAATTTTTGATTAGTTAAGGAAGCATTTAAGCACATTAAAAATAAGATGGTAAAAAAAATTACATTGTAGTATTACCCCTGTATAGGTATATACGAAAATGCTTCTGTCACAAAAATATTACAATTTTTTAAAATTTAGGTTAAAACTCACAGGAGCAATTAAACATTGAATTGATAACGGACTGATTGTATGGCGGTATTCCCAGCAAGCTATGTACTTAACAGTACGGTATACAAACCGCCATTAATTGTTCTTTTCAAAAATGTAACCAAAAAACTATTATAATATTTTGCCTGTTTCAGGTGATCAGGTGATGCCGGAGCAGAGTAACGACTACAGGGTGGTAGTGTTTGGAGCGGGAGGTGTGGGGAAGTCTTCCCTGGTCTTGAGGTTTGTCAAAGGCACCTTCAGAGAGTGCTACATACCAACCATTGAAGACACTTACCGTCAGGTATATATATATATATATATATATATATATATATATAGACATTTACAAATCTCTTGTTAATGAAGTGATTGAATTGAGAATCTTCAGGAAGGGTTTTGGCAGTTTGTAGTAGTGGAAGTATTAAGCTAGGAACCCTGCAACGCACAGAATCAGGAGGCATGAATCTCCAATAACGAGGCTTACGCTGCCAAAGAAGAGCCATAGACGAGGGCATACCTCTTTAAGTAGAGGGCACGCATCTCCAGCGAGGAAACATTCAATTGAATAAGGGGGCTTGCCTCATCTACGTGGAAACATGCATCTCTAGCAAGGAGGTATGCATCACCAACAAGGAGGCTTACACTGCCAACGAAAAGCCATGCACTGCCAAACAGCAGGCACCCACCTCCAGCGTGGAGGTATGCATTGCCAATGAAGAGGCTTACACAGACAAGGAAAGAGCCATGCACAGCCAACCAGGAAACACGCACCTCCAGCGAGGGAGCATGCATCTCCAGCGAGAAAGTATGTATGTCCAACGAGGAGGCATGGAATCGAACAAAGGGGCTTGCATCATCTATGAGGAAGCTTGCATCTCCAACAAGGAGGCATACATTCCTAATAATGAGGCTTACACTTTCAATGAAGAGCCATGTATCGGCAACCATGAGGCACGCATCCCCAGCGAGAAAGCATGTATCTCCTACGAGGAGGCATGAAATCGAACAAGGAGGCTTGCATACTCCTATACTGCCAACGAAGAGCCATGCATCGCCGACCAGGAATCACGCATCTCCAGCGAAGTAGCATGCATATCCAGCGAGGTAGCATGTATCTCCAACGAGGAGGCATGCAATCGAACAAGGAGGCTAGCATCATCTACGAGGAAACATTCTTCTCCAAAGAGAAGACATGTGCTCAAACAACGAAGCTTGCATTTGCGAACCAATAGCCAACAGAACCACCTACTCAAAGGAAAACCCAACTCACCTTTAGATATGGCAATCATCTATATTTGCCTCATTTAAGTGACTATATTAATCTTCAAAATTAATCCCCTACAATGTGATAATCGTAACAAATTAACATGGACTTTGTGTTAGATGTTTAAAGTCCGACTATTGTAGTGAATATCGGTAAACATAGCTGCAAATAATGATATCTTTACCGGGGATCTGGTTTTGACAAGTTGGAAATAGTTCATTGTTAGACAAGAGGAAGCTCGGAGAGACAGCCTTATCAATTCCGCGTAATTCACTATCGATAACATTCGTCGTCAAACAATGCATTTGTATTCAAGCTCCTGATAACCACCGGCCGACAATTCGAAACAAATATCCAATTTCTGTTACTCCAAGCTTGTCTACCTAAGGAAATTTCTTTCCAAATACCACCTGTTGCACAATAACACAGTTTCGTGGCCATGAGGTGCAGTCCATGCAAGATACTGTGACTCTTTGAAGATGTTTGCTTTTCTTTGTATGATTCTGGGATGCGTGTAATCTTCTTGGTATAATAATGTATAAACAGTTGGAAAACCACATAAACTATATGACCATGAGAGCCCTGCTTGAACGTTTTAAATAGATATTTAAGTTTTTTTTAAGGTAAAATTTTATTGCAATTGATGTGTCAACTCGAGAAATGGAGAGGAGATATTGCAACATTTTCGAAAAAGAAAATATTAACACATTCGGCGCTAATGGCCTCGATGTTGATGCGCCATAAAAAAAAATAATAATAATTAACACATTCCTGCCCGTTCCTAGCATATACAGGGGTCTTGCCCTGGGTGCTGCACAGTAGGGGACAAGCGGCATTTCGTGTTTCAAAAACGGCTACAACCTCTAAATCTTAACCAATGCATTGTCGCTTCCGCTATGAAATGTGAAACATTCAGAAATACAATTGTTCTTCTTCTTATTTCATTTATGTCGTTCGCCTCTCTAGCCACAAGAGAAGACATTATAAAGACCAATTCAGATGTTTGAGGTGTTGCAGCACAGAAGTACACTCTTCATTAGTCCTGATACAATATGATTTTATTATGATCACATTTTTGTTCTGCATCAGACGTATTCTCTTATATCATTACAGTAACATTACCTTAAACGTAAATGGTAAAGGCAATTGCACACATGTTGCTACATATTTTTAAAATTCAATTATTACAAAATAAATAATTTTTAAAGTATGTATAATTAATTATTAGTTTGTTTAAAAAAAGTTAAAAACTTATGTTGTCTTATTTGAATGGTACACGCAGAAATATCTTAATTTTTCAAGTCAAGAAAATAAGGCACTGCATTATGCAAATTCGCAATCATATTTAAGATCATTCCATAAGTAATGTCGGGTTTTAATATACTGTCTGTTTATGTTAATATTACTAATCGCTCCTTTTTAATTTTTTTTTTTTTTTTTTTTTTTTTTTTATTTATTAGAGCATTAAATACACTTCTTCCCTTGGGTCGCTGGTTTGGTTCCCACTAGGGGTGGTGTCTTTTCTTTGGAAAAAAGAGTAGGCATCATTCCAATCCTGGCTAGAAATGGGTGGTAACAAATTGATAATCCTTTCTAAAATTCTATGTAAAATATAACGCATATTAAAATTTAAATAAATATTAAATATGTTTTACTGGATCATGGAAAAGACAACGTTGACCATTGAGGTTGAGAATGTGTAGTCACGGTTTGGTCATATTTTGAAGAAAATTGTATTTCTGCCGATGTTTCGGCTTATATTCAAGCCTTCTTGAGGGCTATGGAGGAGAGGGACTCAATAGATGTAGCTTCCAAGACATGGAACTGTTTTCCTTCTCTTCCATAGCCCTGAAAAAGGCTTGAATGTGAAGCTGAAATGTCGACCAAATAACTCATTTTTGTTATAAAATGTACTTTAATTCAACATACAACCAAAATCCGACTATATACACATTCTCTAAAGAGTTTATTGTTTTATCATTACAGAGAATCATCTTAATAATAAAGAAGGAGAAAAATACAGAGATAATGTTATGTTTCAGGTGATTAGTTGCAATAAAAACATATGCACGCTTCAAATCACCGACACTACAGGTTCACACCAATTCCCAGCTATGCAAAGACTGTCGATATCAAAAGGCCATGCTTTCATCCTCGTCTACTCCTGTACATCTCGACAAAGTCTTGAAGAACTTAGGCCCATTTGGGAGGTGAGTCTACCACGAATACTTAAAAACTACTTTCATTATTTTTTTTTTCCTTGTGTAGGCAGAATGACAATGAATAAAATCAAATTGACATAAACGTAAATTTATTAAAATTGGCTCTACATGTTTTGCACCCTTTGATGCCTCTTTAGTAACCTAATAACTATATATAATGGTGATCCTAAGTTGTAGGAAGTTGATAACAGCTTAATTCACTCCTCAAATATATTTTTATTTTTTAACTCCATAGGGTGCGGCATGCATGTAAAATACAAATTACATCCTTAATGCTAGGGAACCTTTTGCAGGTAAGGCCACAGTGTGATTTGTATTTTAAGTGCTCCTTTAGAGGCGACGAGAAACATGTAGAGCAAGCTAAAGAATTGTTGATGAATGTTTTGTAGTTTATAAAATTTGACCTTTTGTCCACATTTAATGTTTATGTTTATGTTTATATTACTAATCCCTCCTTTTTAATTTATTTTTGTTTATTATAGCATTAAAGACAATTCTATTTATCATGTTTCGGTTGGTGGAATTAATTATTCTGTGCTGAAATTTCATTTGAAATGGATCTCACAAGACACCACTTACCCAATGTTATGTTTTGGGAATTTAATAAAAGAGAAAATACTGCTTTAACTTACCGAAAAGTTGTAGAAATACATGGCGAAAAGAATTTTGAGCGGGACACCGCAAGCTTGAAAACGAGCCTTGTACAGGTCGAACAACAGAGATTGACGACGAACTCCTGCAGGCTACTGTAGAAGTTAATCCTATTGTAATAGCCGAAGAGCTAGTTTTCATTGATTTCATCCTATACCATATAGCACGCCATTACTTATTGAATTTTTATGTGTTTTAATCTGATTATTTTTAATTTATATAGGTGATAAGAGAGACCAAAGGAGCCGATCTTGCTTCGATACCCGTAATGCTTGTTGGTAATAAATGCGACGAATCCGAGACTCGAGAAGTGACTACAGCCGAAGGAGAAGCAGAGGCGACGAAATGGGGTTGCCATTTCATGGAAACGTCAGCCAAAACTAACCACAATGTCAAAGAGTTGTTTCAAGAACTCCTCAATCTCGAAAAGAACAGAAATATTTCTCTCCAATTAGAGAAAAAGGGACAGTTGAAAGGGACTAAGAAGATTCGAGAGAAATGTAGGCTTATGTAAGAAAGCTCCAGAAAATCTATATCCCAAACCATTATCATTTATTTTCTTCTATCTATATCCTATTAATTAAAAAAAAAAAAAAAAAAAAAAAAAAAAAAAAAAAAAAAAAAAAAAAATCGAGAGCCAATAAAACCAATCAGCATTTTCATGCTATTGCTACAGAAAATAAATTATCTTTAATGAGGATAATGAAAATCTAATACTTTTATCCTCATCTACAATTTCTTGTACATTTACATTAATACACTTTTTTATTCTCATCCATTTTTTTTTCTTATACATGCCCAAAGAATTTCTTTTCTTTTTGCCTGAATAATATACATAAATATATATATATATATATATATATATATATATATATATATATATATATATATATATATATATATATAAATGAGTAAAACAGAATGATGGAATTATTAAAAAGTTCATAAGCCTCACATTCGCTAGTTAAAAGAGCCCTGTTTTGGGAGACGAGTCAGCCCTTAATAAAATGGTCTTAATAATACCTTAATTTTAAAGTGTTTTACTGGATTATGTGAGGGCCATTCAATAAGTAACAGGACAAATTGTTGTTTGATTCAAAGGAAGAAGTTACAACTTCAACCGGGCGTCCAGTTCGCTGCTCATTGGCAACATTTTTAAACTGTTCCATACATTTGTAAATGTTCGAACGATTTAAAAAATTGTTCCCATACACTTTTAACATCCTTGAATGGATCTCACTACCTTTAACGCCTTCTGCAACTAAAAATCTAATCACAGCTTGTTGTTCTTCCGTGGTGCAATTATCGATCGGAGTTGACATCTTGAACTAACTGAATTATGGGCTATGTTTACAAAATTGTACCAAATAGCTGATCAGAAGTAATTACACGGATGCCAACTTGAAGCTCTAAAAGTTTCTTATAGAATAATATAACCATTTTTGACCTACATCAATTTGTTTTGTTACTTATTGAATGACCCTCCTATTTGAAAATATATAACTATTTTTTCTAAGAAAACTTGTGGTTCCCACAACTTTTTCTAGGCTCCACTCTGTACTTCAATACGACATGTCTTCTGTCTTAATCTGGGCTTCTTCGAATCTTTTAGATTTAAACTTCTTCTCTTTAATCTTCGCTATAATATAATGTACTTCTTCTAATAAAATTGTAATACTTTATGTCCCATAGCAGTCATTTTAAAAACTTTCTTAATAAACTTTTAAGGTACCTATTGATGTAATCTAAAAGCTTGGTGTCACATATATATGTATCCATTTGTTTATTTTTATCATAAGCTCGATGTTAATTTAAGATTGATGAATTCATTTTGTAATTAGTAAATGTGAGCTTTTAGAAAATTAACAGTTTAATAGAGAAAAGAAGTGTATAGTTTTTTCGGATTTGAGATTGGAAAAGAGTAATCGGAAGTGTTCAAGAGACTTGAAGACTCCAGGGTATTTCAATGAGGAGATGTAAAAAGTTATTGATATTTGCAGCTCAAAATGTATAAATAGTATTTTTTTGAATATATTTGTAGATAAATATGTGTGTTAAGATCAAGCACTCTTTTTTTCTTTTCTTTTTTGTTAAGGGCATTTAGTATGACTACTTACATTCTAAAAGAGGGAGAAAAATACATTTCAACTGAGAGAAAAATAACACAGGCACACAAAATAAAAAAGTGGTATTTTCCAAAGACACCAATACATATATTCTTATGTATTTTCACACGCCGAATCCTAATTCGGAGTCCGTTTCACTCCATCGCCTCAGGTTTAAAGGCATTTGAAGGTCAAATTTCGTATGAAATCGGTTAAGAAGAAATAACTAGGAGAATTCAAATCGGAGGTCTGTTTCTCCCCATCGGTGCAAAATCAAGGTCATTTTGAGGACAAATATGTTTATTTTGCAAAAATAGAATCTGCAGTCAAAAATTCATTTTTGCAAAATAGAGATATTTGTCCTTGAAATGAATTTCACAGTGACGGGGTGAAACAGACCTCGGATTGGAATTCAGCAACCCTCAAACCCATGGAAGCTCGAGTTATTTCTTCTTGAACGACTTCATACAAAATTTGTCCTTCAAATGCCTTTAGACCTGACGAGATGGAGTGAAATAGACTCCAGATTTGGATTCAGCATGTCAGAATACATATGAATATATGTATGGTGTCTATGGAAAATATCACTTTTTTTAATTTGTGTGCCTGTGTAATCAAAAACATACGATGACTGAGAGAGGAATTGTTAGAGAAAGACTGGTAAATTAATGTTGGCATTATAGAACTCATTTTAATGTTCAAAAATGCCTTCATAAAGGCTTAAGATTTGTAATACACTCATCTAAAATGTCCTTTTCAAAAAAAACATTATTCTTAAATTGTCTGTAAAAGAATTAAACATAGTCAACCTGGCTATGTTGCTTGTGAATAATCTTTCTATAATTCATTCATCTTCGAAGTATCCAAATGTCATGTACTGTAAAGCCAGTCTAGGATCAGAAAGATTGCTATGAAATCCAAAAACAAATACCCCGGGACTAATGCTTGTAGCCAACAAAAGTCATAAACAGTTCAATCAAATTTATATTACAATATACTTAGGGTGCGTTACATCTGACACTTAGCACAGGAAATATATCTCAGGTGTCAGATATAATAATTATGATAATTATCAATCCGACACCTGAGATATATTTCCTGCGAGATTTGTCAGATGTAAACGGACCCTTATTGCTCGTGATAGAAATATATATCTCAGACATAAATTGTTTTCAGTTTACATTAGATCAATTTTTTGTCTGACATAAATATCCTGCAATAACTATCAGATGTAAACGCACCCTTAGAGAGATCCTGAACGAGAGAAGTTGAGAGGTCAAACAAAGATATTATAAATAAATATATGTTGCTTTAAGAGGCCTAATGACAGCTTTTAGCTAAGAATAGTAAAAAGTGCTTTCACTAAAATTAATTTTTTCCATAGTCACCAAAGTTTATTATTTTTTATAATAAGTTTTGAATCTGTCCAGGAATATTTCTGAATTATTCTCTTCAGGTCTGAGAAACTGTGAGCCATCCATTAATCATAAAGAGGAATTAACTTCAATTGGTATGAATTAAAATAATTTTATATAATAATACAGTGTAACAAGTACTCTAACATTGCACACCTTTTGCACTGCTTCTTTATCATCCTACATACAATTGCACTGCTTCTATACCCTGTAATATATCAGGACCTTGGAAGAGAAAGGGCGAACCTGAAAAATCGACTTTTTTTTCCTGAGTCAGAAAGATATAGATAACAGGACGTATCACCTTGCTTTTCTCTCCTCTATCCTCTCACAGTTTAAAGTTATTCAAAGTGCATAGCACCATCATCTTCAAAAAATTCAATGTCCGATTTTCCTGGAGGAACAAGGGCGATCCCCGAGTCTGAAACACCTCCTAGCATTTTGTTATCCATAAATCATTCGTATTTAAAAAATATAATTTCAATTGCATACATTTTCAATCGGGTTTATGAATCAGTTTACTCTTAAATAAACAATCACTCTTGCTATCCTGAAGCACTTCTAGAATATTGACTTCGATTTCAAAACATCCAGATTTTGGGATCCGTCCTTTCTCTTCCAAGGTCCTGATTAATTTCAGAGCTCCTGTACCCTTCTACATATTGCACAAGCTAGAAGCCCAGCAAAATATGATTTTACGGTGTCTATTCCTTCAAATATTTGGTTGCACTGCTTCTATACCTATCACCTTATTAATTGCACAGCCACTACCCCTCCAACATATAAATGCATTGCTTCTATAACCTTCAAAATAAAGTTGCTTTGTTTCTAGATCCTTCAACATATAATTGCACATCTTCTAAGGATAACTGCATTGCTTCTATAACCTTCAAAATAAAGTTGCTTTGTTTCTAGATCCTTCAACATATAATTGCACATCTTCTAAGGATAACTGCATTGCTTCCATACCCTTCAAAATATTATAGCACTTCTTCTATCCCCTCAAATATACAATTAAACTGCATCTATATTCTGGAAAATATAATTGCACTGCTCCTGTATCCGGAAAAATATAATTGCACTCTTTCTACACCCTCCTACCAATAAATAACTGCATTGCTTCTAAACCCCATTAGTCATAATTGTATGGGGCAAACATATCAGGAACAAGCACCAGTCAGATATGGAGGCAGGAGTGTGAGCCGCAGAAGGTTGAAGCGGCAGAGGGATCGTGTCCAGCTTTGGATAGCCCTAAACCAGGCCCCTCGCATATTACCACCCTCCCTAGGCCATCAAAGATGAGGATATCCCTGCAGGCCCTAGGGTTTGGCAAGACTGTGGGGTTCAAGAGATGATCCCCGGGGAATGGATATCAACTATGCACAGCTTTCGCCATGGAGCCAAATGCTATAGGGCGGAGTCTCGCTCAATTCAGAAACCCACCACATTTTGGAAACTCAACTGCAGTGCTTCTAACCATATGACCATTAAGCTGCGATTACCTCAAAAAACCCCAACATTAATTATGTATTCCTCTTCATAGGCAAGAGTGTCACATTTTCAGTTTTTTTTTTTTTTTTTGTTTTTTTTTTTAGTTTTGTCACTTTAGAAATACTAGTACGCTATAATTTCACTGCTTCTATTTCCTCCAAAATATTATAGCACTGCTTCTTTACGCTTCAACATATACCAAATCCTCTATACCACGTACTACATATTTTCTTTCCTTCTGTACCCTCCAATATATAATTGCACAGCTTTTATGCTCTCCATTAAGTAATTGCATTGTGCTTAGATCCTCCAATATTTAATTGCACAGCGTCTATACCCTCCATCATATAATTGCACAGCTTCTATAATCTTCAACATACAATCTGTTTCTATTCCATTCAACATATTAAGCCCTTTATCTATGCCAAACTAATTATTTTTGCATTACTTTCATATCGTCCCACAAATAACTGCACAACTTCTATGCCCTCCAATATTTTATTAACAGCGTCCAAATCCCCCAACATTTAATTGCACTGCTACTAACAACCAATAACTGCAATGCTTCTAAACCCTTCAATATAAAAAAAATACACAGCTTCTCTGCCAACCAACATATAATTGCACACTATGCCTTCCCTCCATTACCTCAAAAACCTCCAGAATATAATTGCACACCATCCCTTCCCTCCGTTACCTTAAAACCCCCCAACATATAATTGCACAGCACCACTTCCCTCCATTACCTCAAAACCCCCACAAAATATAATTGCACACTATCCCTTCCCTCCATTACCTCAAAACCCTCCAACATATAATTGCACACTATCCCTTCCCTCCATTACCTCAAAACCCTCCAACATATAATTGCACACTATCCCTTCCCTCCAACATATAATTGCACAGCATCCCTTCCCTCCAACATATAATTGCACACTATCCCTTCCCTCCATTACCTCAAAACCCTCCAACATATAATTGCACATTATCCCTTCCCTCCAACATATAATTGCGCAGCATCCCTTTCCTCCATTACCTCAAAACCCTCCAACATATAATTGCACAGCATCCATTTCCCTCCAACATATAATTGCACAGCATCCCTTCCCTCCATTATATAATTGCACATCATCCCTTCCCTCCATTACCTCAAAGCCCTCCAACATATAATTGCACAGCATCCCTTCCCTCCAACATGTAATTGCACAGCATCCCTTCCCTCCATTACCTCAAAACCCTCCAACATATAATTGCACAGCATCCCTTCCCTCCATTACCTCAAAACCCTCCAACATATAATTGCACAGCATCCCTTCCCTCCATTACCTCAAAACCCTCCAACATATAATTGCACAGCATCCCTTCCCTCCATTACCTCAAAACCCTCCAACATATAATTGCACCGCATCCCTTCCCTCAAAACCCTCCAACATATAATTGCACAGCTTTCCTTCCCTCCATTACCTCAAAGCCCTCCAACATATAATTGCACAGCATCCCTTCCCTCCATTACCTCAAAACCCTCCAACATATAATTGCACAGCATCCCTTCCCTCCATTATCCCAAAACCCTCCAACATATAACTGCACACTACCCCTTCCCTCCATTACCTTAAACCCCTCCAACATATAATTGCACAGCATCCCTTCCCTCCATTACCTCAAACCCCTCCAACATATAATTGCACACTATCCCTTCCCACTGTTTTTAATGCCTCTAACTAATAATGGCACAGCCTCCACCTTTTCCAAAATGTAATCAGCCCTCAAAAGCCCTCCTACATATAATTGCACTGCTTCTATTACGCCCATCATATAACTGTATTGCTTATAAATAGCAGTTAAATAATATGAACTTTTATTTATATGCAATAGCTGAAGATTTTTTCCAAAATGTAGGGCATAAAACAACACAAGAACAATGAAAAGAAATATAATATGTAATACATTATAACAAAACGTACTTCAACAAATTATTTATATACATATTCACACTAATATCATGTATTAAAAAAAAGGATTTACGTATAAAAGAAACATTTACGTTAGTAATTGAGAAGATTGTCCCGACTTACGTCGAGAACTTTACAGAATATCATTGTTTTTCAACACGTTAGAAATTGTAAATGCATTTTTATTTGTGTTGACGCTGAATAATAAGTTTATTCTTCTGCCTGGTGACCTTGGTAGTGTGTGATGAAGATATGGCTTGTAGTTTTCTGAGATTCTGCTGTGGTATCGCACCTGAAGGAGATAGAAGTGCACGGGTAGCTTCGTCTGTCCGGGTGTCAGCACTACTGCTCGTTCCCGTTCCTGTTCTACTGTAGTCTCGGAAAAGTAGATGCAACTTCTCTTCGTGTTCTCTATGAACCATTACTAGACGCCTCTCGTTTTCAGCATTCGCCTGTTGAAGTGCACCACTCAATGCCTGGATCTTCCAGTTTTGTGCTTCTATTTTATGATCCAATTCAGATATTTCTTGTTCTAACTTACGCCCCCATTCTCTGAGATCGACAGTCTTCTGGAAGTATTTAAAGAGTAGAGATCGCATCTCGGCTTCTGAAAGCTTCATTAATCGATCTAAGAGCATTTGTTCTCCTTCTTCTCTTTCCCTTTCTTCAAAACTTTTACGTCCACAAATTGAACCATTTTTGAATTCTATAGTAGCATCTACTGCTTCGATTGCTTCGTCCAATTCTATAAACCTTCTCTGCTCTGAATTGGTATAAGAGCGATCTCTGTTCAATTTGACATCTAAACTTTTGCGCTGTTCCACCAGAAAATCCCGGGTAATTCTCAAGTTTGTTATTTCATCACGTAAAACTTTATCCTGAGTGGGAACACAGAGTAATGCAGTTTTAGCATCTCTGCATTCTTCAGTAAAAGGTTCATCATGAGTAATTTTGTTGACTAGTTTCTTATCCTCTTTAATGTTAGCTTTTTCCCCAGACTTCTTACATTTATCCCTAGACTTTTTCAAATCTTCATCCTTTTCAGAATTACTTAGATCATCATCTTTACGCAGTTGTCTTAAAAACTTTTTTATTTTATTTTTTGAATGGGTCAAACTTGTCTCCTTTTTTGTACTATCAGAAATAGGTAACTTAACAGAGTCATTAGGGCTTATTTGTAAAATGCTTTTCCTTCGCTGATTTTTTAGAATATTAGAAGTACTTACTAGTAAGCGCGGATTTTCTGTAGGTATACCAACAGGGGCAATGGGTCCCATAAATTCAGCGATTTTGGAATCCGTTTTTTCTCTAAATTTTCCCATAAGCACTTCCAACCTTTCAGGAAAATCTTGCCGTTTTGTTTCAACTTGAGACAAATCCAAGGGATCATCGATTTCTGCACCACTGTCACTGTATTCTGTCTCCGAATCACTTTTCTCCAGGGAAGATTTACTTTCTGACTCTGTAACTTCATCGATTCTCCCCAGAGGAAAAGATTCTCTCTCCTTGACAATAGATCCATCATTAGTAAAGCAGTCTTCACACTCTTGTTTCATAAACAACCATTGCTGTATCTGTTCCTTCGTTTCAATCGGCACACCATATCTGCATAATGAAACCAATAAACCTTCAGCATTTGAAACGAGCCTTTGCCATTGAGAAGCAGCAAATTCTAAGCTGAACGAATCTGCTCTCGATTTTATATCTAGATCAGGGTCTATTTCTTCAGAATCCAACTGTTCACTGTCTTCATAAAATCCCTGAGGTTTTGTCATTATAAAGTATTATCGGGCAGGTTTTATTTTAAATCGGGCACGTCTCAAAGTGTTTAAATTCATGTTAATAACGAGAAAAATAAAGTGGAAGACTTCCAGAATAAAAACAGATGAGCAAATACACAAATAACTGAAGATAACCTAAGTGAAGGTAACTCTTCAGGTTTGTTAGGGCTGCTTGAATATTATTTTTTCTCTAGATGAATGTAATATCAATAAACTAAATATATGGCTCCTTATTATTTTTTTTATCATATAGTTGAACATTAAACAACCAGTAATATACTAGAAATTATTTGATGAACATTTCATAGCCTCATTTTTCGTTTTCCACTCCCCCCCCCCTCCCGTTTTTAAATATTTCTCTCATTAATTAATTTCTTTGTAAATAAATATAAAAATTATTATTTAATTTTACGTCGTTGAATTTACTAAATCTTGAGTCATCTAACCAATACAGTTCATCCATAGCTTATTTCTCTTTTATGGCAAGACTTTTTTCTTTCTTGAAAGAAATGCTCCTATTCATTAAAGAAATTGAACCCACACTCTCAGTTTGAGTAAGATAATTTTGGAAACTATTAAAAAATAATCAAGATTGGTTAATTTCGATTTAGTATAAACAATTTGGAACTTAAAAATTACATATATTTAAGAATATGATTTTTTTAAGAATATTTTACAACAGGTAATAAAAAAAGAAAGTTTTGCTTCTTCTGAAGAGAAGATTTTGTATTGTTTATTACTACTTAGATATTTTGTCTCAGGGGTATTTGTTTTGGTGACAGAAATGTAGGCTGGCCTTTTGTCTGTGATATTATACATATTTTCTCAAACAGACATTAATAAACAAAATATTTGCTTTTAATTTGCAAATAATCTAAGAGATCCTCTAGGAACTTTGTTTAAATATTTTTTAAATATATTCCAGATTATATTATACATGTATTTGGAAGACTACGTGGGGCCAAAATCAAAAAGAAAACAATTGTTGGCTTATTTATGTGAGCAAATCAATTCCGGCCAGATTTTTGATTTTTTGTTAATGTACAATTGGGAAAAAGCAAGATTTTTGAATGGTGTAGGATCATTTTGTACAAAATGGATCTTATATTTGAAGAATGTTCTATTGAAGAAATAAAATGCTATTTATTAATAACATTGCTAAATGTTGAAGGTGAATATATTACTCATTATTTAACTTGATAGCTGTTTATTCTTCTATTTTCTGATCAACCAACATCTTGGAGGAGTAAACACTCATTCACTTCTTCTTTCCTCATTCCGACTTCTATCCCCAATCCTGAAGATTAGCGAGATATTTTGTCACACTCATAAAAGGCTCCGTCAGACTCGTTTTCGATAGCTGGCTTGTGCCCATCTGCTATCAACAAGGATCAATAAGTCTGATGTGCTCATTTAGGAGTAGCGCGTAATATCACGCCAATCTAAACGACATCATGGGGGATAGAAGCTGAAAAGTTGAAAGAACAAAGCTTAACCCTGGATCAGGCGCAATACCTGGAGCACCGTAATCGGGCCCAACTGTCCTAATATGTCAGCAGCCAATTTTTGGCCTTAAAAAATTCCTATATGCATTTTAAGGCCCAAAAAAAAAAGTAGAACCTTCGTTGGCATCTAAGAAATAAAATAAAAATGTAAATACCAAAAAATAAATAGTAAAAACACTGATTTTCCGGTATCGCAAAGGAATAATGGTCAATTTCACATCCCACACCTCTCTTAGAGAGCTCAATCAACCAAACCAGTACATATTTGATCTCTATAGATGTATTTTAATCTCCCACAGTCAAAATCATGAAAATAAAAAAAAAAAAGGTTTGGGACTTTTCTAATCCCTTCAATATTGGGTAAAAGCGAGACAATTACCATTATCAATAAACATATTTTCTGTGTTTGAGCTCTACTAGTCCTCAAAAATACACTAAAATAACCCCTAACTCAACCTCCCATAACTCTGAGGGTCAGATCAAATGTGGCATTTTGGCAAAAATCTGTGGAGGAAAAGAAAAAAAACTACTTTTTTTCACATTTTCATTATAATAAAATTCACAAAACTACATATCCCGATTATATCACTGAACTGCTTCGCAAGTGCTGTTGGAATTATCAATATAATGAGAAAAAATATATTTAAGAAAATTCACAAACTACAATATTTGTGACAAGATCAAGCGCAATGGTCCTATTGACCAGTGACGCAGTATCGCTTCCCAAGTGATTTCACAAGCCTTACCTTAAAAACCACCCACCCATCCCAATAGAACCATTGCACCCGATGCAGGGTTAAAGGAGAACTTATTTGATTGTAGAAAATGATTACGTACTCCTGAAGAAGTATGAAGTATGATTTGAATATATTGGAGCAATAAATAGTTAAGTGAATTAATAATGAGAATTCATTCACTTTAAAAATTTAGCTTATTTATTAACTGAGATTGTTGATGAGGAATTGTCAAAATAACATGGAATTTTTAATGTCTAAGAATGACGAGTTGTTTTTACCTAGGTAGAAGATGTATTCCTCGACAAGACGAATATATTTCTACTCTCCCACTTTATTTGCTAATTTTGAGGAGCAAGGAGATCTAATGGAAAACTATTCTAAAGGCGGCAGCATTCCGTAATGGAGCAAGAGTATTCTTGTTTCTTGATGGATATAAACATAATTCCAAGATCTGCTCAATATGTAGAAGATGAAACATTTCATAAATGAGTCTAGTTATAGATGATTCTTTATTCGATTCTTTTGGAAAGAACAATTCTGTCCCTGCATTAATTATTATTATTAATTCTTCTAAAAGATGACCCATGATATAATTCATTACTTTTTCATAATTCTTTTCAACGGCAGCGGGTCGATCAAGTAGTACACCGTCGTTTTCATTGACTACCTAATTTTGCCTGATGTGTTTCGTGCTTTTTGTTGAACCTCTTCAGGGGCTTTCCTTATTATGAAGTCCTCTCGTCGTGGTCTCGTGCTTGAGTCAGGAGTACTTCAACCGAGAAAACACAACAAGAGGACTTCCTAATAAGGAAATCCGCTGAAGAGGTGTGACACAAAGCGTGAAACATGTCGGGTAAAAAATATATAATAAAATTGTCAATGAAAACGAATGGTGGAGTAATTCATACAGAGCAATGGAGTTTGCTGTTTAACTAACTCGACCTTTGAAATAAGACAAAGTATTTTTGTAAGAAATTTTGTCAAATTTATACAATATGTTATATATATATATATATATATATATATATATATATATATGAATATATATATATATATATATATATATATATATATATATACAAACAAATTTGAACCACCTGTATTTTCGTAACCTATGGGGCCTGAAACGTTAGTTGGAGAGCAGGTAACGTACGTTTCATGAAGTGTTTTATGGACCTTGAAATTTTTCTTTAGTGCATCTCTTGAGTAAATAAGAAGGTAAATATGTGTTGGCTATACTTACCGTGGAACACCAGGTACTGCACATAGGGGAAAGGTGCAAACCAATATGGTTGGACCAAGAAAAGTGTTTTATTCAGAATCCAACAATCTTTAATGTAAAATTAAGGCAATTTCACAATGAATAATAAATAAGGGAGACACTTTTACGGGGGTTAACATGTATAAAAAAAAATAAATAAAAATAAAAAATAAAAATGAATGGTGCACTAATTGATCGACCCCCTGCCATTAAAAAAAAATTAAGAAAAAAATATTATTATTATTATTGACCTCTATTCTCACATAATCTCACATAAAAAGATAGTATTAGTGAATATTACAATATATATTGTTTTGCAGGTTAAATCTATTCCAATTTTTTGAAAAGTTGCTTAAGAAGTGATAAATTTATTGTAATTTATGTATTTTACTAGAATGTGGAATATTTTGATAAATTAAAAAAAAAAATATTATTGCTGATGATAAAGATGCTTTATGCTTCACGCATTGGAGGGACTAATAAGTCCAAAATTTTTGTTGTGAATGCAATGACTTTGTTAAAAATTGTATAAGATTTATTTTATTGTTTATAAAGTAATTAATATTTTTCTGGGTAATATTGTGAAGTCATCCTAATCCTTGCTATTCCACACCTTTTGTTGTAGTTTTTTGTGTTAAATTTCTAGAGCAAAACTACATCTTATTAAACAGTGTTTAAAAATAAAAAGATAAGCTGATAATATTGCTCATTGAAACAATTTGAGTCGAACTCCTGGTCCCGATCCAGCGGAATACATTTTAATCAGAAAGAAATAACGACCCACTTATCGTGGGACAAAAGTACAAACTAATTAATAAAAGTTTGACTGCTATGAAGACAACGAAACAATTTTGAAGATAAAATATCTGGAAAGCACGACGTTAGCGTGACTAGATTATCTGTGATATGTTGCTTTTAGATTTGTTTTATTATCATAATATTGGAAAAACGTATGCAGAATGTAAACTAAGACTTAATTATTGCTTCATAATGTATTTTTTAATAGAATATGTAAAATTATAATGGACTTCCAGTTGTATTTATTCTAAACGCAGGTAGACAAAAGCAAAAATCAAATTTTTAAAATACGGCAATTATTGTTGTATAAAAACATTTATGGACAACGATTTTCTTTCTAAGCCATTAGAAGATTTTTTGTACAAGTAAGAGGTATAATATATAAAGCTTTAATGCCAATAAGATAATGGTTTTTGAGAAATAGATTTTAAATTCAGTTGCTCAAATGTACAAAAGAAAGGAAAATAAAGGCTTTTTCATTTACCAGTAGATATATTTTATTTTTTATTTTTATTAATTTCTGCTTCGTTTTGTCACCACAAAGGTATTCTGTCATTTCTGGTAAGACCATTTCAATCACAATGCTTGTGTTTTCACATTTTCTGACAATAATATGCAGTAAAATTTGACATTTGAAAATATTATTAAATGCACGAATAAAAATGAAATACAAATTTTCTACCCTAGCTTTAGTTTACATATCAAATAGAGTCCTATATATACATAAATAAATATATTTTAGATTATGGAGTGGAATAAGATCAGACATAGACAGATTGTAAATTGAAATATTACATAGATACATTGTATATATTATATGTGTATGTGTATATATATATATATATATATATATATATATATATATATATATATATATATACATGCATATATAGTAGCAACTTTTTGTAATTTAAAGCTTTTAGACTTATGTTTATGTGAATTTGTTTACACAAATTTACATAAAAAACATAAAGCATTGTCTAGCTAGTGATAAGAGATTTTGTGTATAAAAATTTTGGTATAATAAATACCTAGAAAATAGGCTGTTAAAAATTTATTATAAGAACATATTTATTAATTATAGTATTGATTATGTCTTTGAAATCATTAGTGCCCTTATGTGACTATGTTATCAAATACATAGTCTAAACATTTGTCTTAATTCTTTCTTTTCCCTAAAAATTGTTTAATACTCTAAATATTGTCTTTTTATAGTGATGAATTCTCTTTCCGTTAGATAAGATCACTGTACAGAACAGCAGAATTTCGTCATTACTATAGTCCGTTCAGATAGACAGAAAATTTCAATTGCGCATGCGCGAACTTCTGGAGGAAATATTCCCCTTTGCTCGCCCCTTTGTATTCGGCAACTTGAAAAGTTTTTTATTGAAATACACTATACCTGAAATACTATAAGTACTGATTATGTCTTGTTCAGGACAAGGGAAGGCTTTGTTGGTCAGGGAAGGGAGATAGTGTTTAATGTTTATTAATACTTAGCTGAAGCTGAAGCTGGAAACAAAATGAACTATGATGTTTCCTGTTCAAATAGATATTTTAGTTCAAGGGTGTAGCCAATTTACCTGGTGTGATAGAATTCACTCTGTAATAACCTTACCACTAGGTGGCTTAAATTCTTTTAAGTCTTAGCTTTGGCTAAGTATTGATAAATATTAAACTCTATCTCCCTCGCCTGACCTCTCAAAGCCTTCCCGAATACTAAACGAGACATAATCAGTTTTTATAATGTTACACGTAAAGTGTGGTTCATTAAACACCTTTGCAAATGGCTGAAAAGAAGTGAGAGTGAAAGGGAAGTTCGCACATGCACAATTGAACTTTTTTGCCTCTTTGAACGCGCTACAGATCAGATAGTTTCTTGTCACATAGGCACCTATTCAGGGGGGCTCTCACCTATGTACTAGAGAGTATGTTTGTGAGAAAGGAATTTTCATGTTTTCATTATTAGTACCGATAGTTTCTTGTCATATGGGTATCTCTTCAGGGGCTTACTCCTACGTATTACATATACACCTTGTTTGTGAAAAAGGAATTTACCCGTTTTCATTATTTGTACATATAGTTTCTTGTCACATAAACACCTCTTCAGGGGCTCACACCTTCGTACTACAAACCCATCATTCCTTCCGAACCCCATCATGTGGGGTATCAAATGAATCGTATCGATAAGGAGAACGTATATTTGATGTTTTAAGAAACACTTAGACACATCTTAACATTTTTATGTACATCCCTATTATTAACCTATGTACGTCTTAGGTGTTAGACAAGGACACAAGGGTATTTTCTAATAATGATCAGACTAGAAGGCATTATATAGTATTAAAAAATAAAATGCCAGCACGATAAAAAGTAGATAAAATAATGATCATAGTTCACGTCCTCTTCAAGTCAAACATCGACGGCACCAACTCAAAATTCACCCAAAGTATTGATATCACACAAGAAAACTAACGTTGAAAAAAGAGGCCAAGTTCTAGGCCCCTGCCAAAAACAATTTGCCTATGAAAGTTTTAGGCTCTCAATATCTTGTCAAGAATCTAATAATATCCTCTCACTTATTTGTGCAATTCCAACTAGGCCGGTTTTCGTTAACTTACATAAGGCCGAGGTCGTTTAAACTTACATAAAGTTCATACAAACCCGAACGTTTTAAGTCATCAAAGAGTAATAATAATCCTGAATCGTTACCCTAAGGGCCTGAATCCTTAAATGACTGACATTTTATAGTAAATCCGATCGTTGTAGTGGTCATTTAACGAAAACTGACCAAGTTGGAATTGCACAAATAAGTGAGAGGGTATTATTAGGTTTTGGACAAGGTATTAAGACCCTAAAACTTGGCCCAATTCTATGATATCATAACTTTCGTAGGCAAATTGTTTTGGGGAAGAGCCTAGAACTTGGCCTCTTTTTTTCGGGGATTTGACTTTAATTATAAGCTCAGTGTTTTACTCCAGTATTACCCCTACGCGTACCCTACTTGCTTACAGATCATAGTCGGAGAGCTGATAACGCACTTTTCATGAAGTGTTTTATGCACCTTGAAATTTTGCTATAATGCATCTCTTGGGTAGATAATATAATATGTGTTGGCTAGACTTACCGTGGAACACCAGGTACTGCGCATAGGGAAAATGTGAAAAATAATGTTTCCCAAAAATAGTGTTTTAGTCAGAAGCCAACTATCATTACTGCAAGAAAATTACAAATTAAGGCAATTTTACAATGAATAATAAATAAGGCAGACACTTTTAAGTGGGTTAAAACGTAAATAAAACAAACCCCCAAATTACCTAGTTTGTTTTAATAATATTAAATGAAGTGCTTTATTCACGCTGCGATTTAAACAGAGCCTTCAATTAACATAATTGAAAATAATTACGAAAGGTCAGACAATTTTGAAGAGTTTAACTATCAGGAAGCATGAAAATAAATGTTCCCTATGATAGAATGCAATACACTGCCTAAAGCGGCCCCTACACGGTCATTAATAATGACATTACCTTATCAAAATGACAGTAATAATGATAGTGTAAGGTGGACAAAGTTGGAATGACGAACAGTAATGATGTGAATCCGGATTTTCTGATCTCGGCTTCATCATTACTGAAAGCGGAGGGGATACTGTCATTAGTAATGATGGTGTAGGGAGCGCTACATCATTAATGCGTCATTACTCAGTCTATCTCGAGCTGTAACTAGGTGAAAGAGATGTAAAGGTTAAACTAGATTGAGTAGAAAGGGCAAAAAATAAGATGAATTGAAATGTATGACTCTACCTTGGTAACATTATAGTTTTAAAAGTAATATATATATATATATATATATATATATATATATATATCAAAGTAACGAATCCGCATTAAGTCTAATTAAAATATATCATAGAATAAAATATATATGTAAAGTCATCTATAAGGTACCAATAACTTTTCACATTCGTTACTTTGCATTTGTATCGACGATATAAAATAGGTAGAAAGTGCTTTATTTTTTATATCGACTTTAGAAAATAATGTTGACGTGATTCTTTTACCAATTCATTTGTCTTAGTCTTAGAGTAGATAAGAAGAAAATATAATCGTTAAACTATAATTTATATTTCGTCAAATATATTCAAAAATATGCTTACGTTTTCAAGCAAACTAGTATTATACATTTTTTTTTACACCAAAAATAATAGCAGATTTAAAATCAGCACCCCAAGAAACCCCAATGTGCTGAATAATATTGAAAACAAAAAATAATGATTTTCCTCAGTCTGGAAGAGAATAAAAATGTGTAAGCGAAAAAGTAATGTGACGTTTTGAAAGTCAATATCTCCCCTTGAGATAATCCGATTTTTACGTCATTGAAATCTTTCAAAAGAAGAAAGACTCCTTTTTCTAACCATATAAATGACTATTGTATTATTTCAAAAGGTACTTGCGAAATATGGTTATCCAAATAAAAATAAAATGTAAACTTTTTTGCACATAACCTCGGTCGCAGAACACTTGGAAACGCCCCGATTGGAAGGATATGTGTCATATTAAGGCCTTTACGAACGTTTCACATGTTTTTTTGTGGCTAGTGTCGCAATTATAGCTACACAGGCGACTTTGCGAGGATCCATTATTAACAAAACGCTTCTGTCATGGAGATCACAATGCATACTGAAGTAAAGTAATGACATTAAAAATGATCCGTGGAATGACGGTGTTAGGTGTACATTGTAATGATGATATGGAATGAAGAGAGTTGAATAGTAATGACATTACTGATAATGTCATTATTACTGACCGTGTAGGGGCCGCTTAAGAGAGAGTGAGAGCACCGATCATCTGGGCAGTTGTGGTTGTTCTCTGCGCTCTCATTGGTTCTTGCTCACATGATGTACAGCTGTCCGGTTTAAATGGCAGCGTGAATAAAACACTTATTTGATGTTAGAATAAAAAAACATGGTATCCCCCTTAAAAGGGTCTGCTTTATTTATAATTCATTGTAAAATTGGCTTCTGACTAAAAAAATATTTTTCGGAATTTTTTTCTTGTGAACCTTTCCCCTATGCGCAGTACCTGGTGTTCCACGGTAAGTTTATCTAACATACATATGTATATACCTTCTTAGCTATCCAAGAGGTACATTATAGCAAAATTTCAAGGTGCATAAAACACTTCGTGAAACGTGCGGTTACCAGCTCTTGGACTACCACACGCTCAAGTTTCTACCTCCACGAGTTTGTACCCTAGCTAAGAGGCCAGGACTGTTTTAATCAATAGGCATTCTTATTACAAACAGGAAAATACTCGAAGAAAATGCCCTTATCTTCTTTCCAGTAGATAATTTCTCAATCAATTTTGGCAATTAATATAATTCTATAATTAAATCAAACCTTTTAAAATATCAATTCTTCTTACTTATTGTATTCGAGTGTTCCGGTTAACACTTTTGGTTTGACGTTTGTATGAGATATTCGTGCGATATATAGAGGACCTTAGTAGCTAAGAGGACAGTATCAAGCAGAAATCCAACATGTCTTCACTCTTCCTAATCCTTGGATTGACTTTCTTCCTCGCTCAAGCCTCTGTCGAAACGCAGGATCAGTCCAACAGTAAGTACCTGTCAGATATACAATAGGCCGGAAGTGGGGTGAATTTTTTATGAAAAAAAGAACAGGCATCAGCCCTATCGTGGCTGGAAAAGGGTGGTAACCTATAGATAACCCGTCCTAAAATTCTGTGTCAATTATAAATGGACGTTAACATTTTAATAAATATCTACTAAATAGCGTAATAGATTGCTGCAATATTAACGGAATTATAGGGTCGAAAATTTCATTATTTTAATTAAAAGTTTATTCTTTCTCTAAGCATGATAAAAAATAAAAGATACACGATTTGGGCGATTTTTTTAAAGAAATATGACCAGCCCTGTAGAAATAATGTTTTTATTGTGTGTGTGTTTCTTTAGGGTAAAAGGTAAGAATGTTGAACCTTTGTGTCTTGTTGGAAATTTTAAATACCTGCGTGCGCACCTGAACGAAAATGGTTACATAGGTCTGCAGGGGACCGGGCGGATCTCAAGTGCAAGCAGAATGTTTGAAGCGATGAAAACAGGCTTTTTAAACATGGGGGAGTTAGATAAAGCAAAAACGTATTCTGTTTTTAAGTCACGTTTTCACCCCATTGTAACGTACTCTACGTTAGAATTATGGTCTCTTAACAAAGAAACACGAATCGCGAACGAAAGCCTCAGAATTGAGTTTTTTTCAGGAACATACAGGGGAAAACGAAAAAAGACAGATCACCAAAATTAGAACAAACCTCAACCTTAAAGCTTTCAATGTTTTAATAGAGGTGAATCAACTGCGATGGCTTGGACAAATTTATTTTCGGCATGGAAGATGGAAGAATAATTAGCTGACCTACCGAGCCGAAATAAAAAGGAAGCGAGGAAGAGGTTGTCCCAAAACTAAATATAAAGCTAAGGTTTTCAGGAAAGGAGGCTCGATTGGAACAAAATAAAACAGCTGGTAGAATACCTACAAACATGGAGAAGGATGTATTGACTTCCTTCTCATAAGCACAAGATTAGGGTTCAAAGAGGACTCAATATGATCACATACGTTCAGTATGGTAAGATTCCCTTAGATTTTGGGATCACTGAATCTGAATCAGTGTTGTTTGAATCGATCGGTGTCAAGATCAATTCAGGGTCAAATTTACAGAATCTACCGATAACACGGTAGTACATGGTACTGATGTGTGATTTTGGGAGTCATTGAATCAAAGTCCGGTGTCCGTTTCGCTTAATATATTAAAAAAAAAAAAAAAAAAAACATTATTTTACTATTCGCGGTTTACTGTCAAGAATAAATGATATTTTTTGAAAAAAATATCTTTACTAAAACGAAAGTTCAAGTTCGATATACATTTCCGGGCACGACGAAAATCGTGGTGCCTTTGGGGATTTTGACGTGGGCAATCGAATAAAATAACTTTCAAGTTGATTTTAATAGCCAGGTTAAAAAAAATGGGCGAATCAGAGTTATCGTTTTGGGCACACGAATAGAACAGTTTGAATAAAAATATCTTAACACGTAAGACATAATATTTCTTACGTGTTTATATATTATATTCACTCTAAGCTATTTAAATATTGGTTACTTTTGGAGTACAGGATGTATAAAAAAAAATACATTTTATCAACAGCAGTTTAGCTCGGTTCAGAAATATAGGTATGTGGAAAGTGATTATTCGAAAGCTTAAAGGCTCGGGCACACAGGACGCGATCTATATCGCGTTGGTCTGCATTAAGGGGTCATCGCGTGGGACGCGATACAGTTCTTAATTTAAATAAAGAATATATACTCAACAATAGAATTCATGTATTTCTTCATTAAAACAACATAACCTCAAAACATATAATTTTCAATGAATAATTTAGTTTCTTCACTCATTTTATCGCGCGATAATTCTGAATTTTTTTTTATCGCCCTGTAAAGCGATAAAGACTAGCTCGCTGCGACAGATTGATGGGGTTGATGCTATACTGTGTAATACAAATAGATCGCCCGCCACCCTCCGTCAAGTATCGCTGGCCGACGCGATACAGATCGCATTCTGTGTGCCCGAGCCTTTAATGTTCTGTAAATAATATTATTGTAATAATTTTCTATGACAATGTGGATTTAATGAACAACATATGCCTTAGTAATTTGGTGCAGCGAACACGTTTTCTGCGGGGACCACTTCCACTGCTGTTCGGACACACTTTGCTGTCCCCTGTGGGCCACCTGCTGTCTCAAAGGCTGCTGCATGTCTGCGGGTTATCCCTTGTAAGTATATTATTTTTAATGTTTACGTGGGTGGTAACCTATAGATAACCCGTCCTAAAATTCGTAGTTAATAATAAATGGACGTTAAAATTTAAATAAATAATGTTTACGTCTGTTAAAAATCTTAAAAAGGGTTTATAATTGATAGTTTGCCCTATAATTGATTTTGTTAGCTAGGAAATTAATCAGGTTGAGCTAGAATCACTCTGCACAAGTGTATTTCCAATAAAAATATCAAACAAACATTTATTGATGTCGGCTACGATCAAAGTGTAAAAATAAGAATGTTTGTCACAATTTGTCAGAAGAGGGAGTGGCCGCTTCTTACCTGGACTGTATTAATTGAATATAAGTACTGTATTCAAATACGGAGATAATTGCTTTCAGTGCCAACGGCCATAGCCACGTTGAATGCACCGGTTCCCGTTGATTACCGAAGTTAAGCAACGTCGGGCGTGGCCAGTACCTGAATGGGTGACCGACCACGCGCTGTTGTCATTATAAAAGGGCGGCAACCTATAAACAGCCCGGCGTTAATAGCCCAGCTGTTGATACGCCGTTAAACATACAAAAAAAAATGCCTTCAGTGAATTTTTAACGTAAAGAATACTTACTTGTTTCACGGAAATGGTCCATTTTTGATAGAAAGATGATTCTCATGCAATTAGTTGACTCAGCCAATGGATACTTATGATGGCTAGTTTTTAGAAGAAACGCATAAAACCACAAATGTTGGAGCTTTGTTGAGGCATTATTGTAGCCTCGAAAAACATATTTAAAAGGGAGGGGGGATAAAGTAAATTTCTCAAGAAGCTTTTACTAAAGTATTCGATTTCTATGTTCATTTCTCGATTTTTGTTATATGTTTATTGCTTGAACTAGTTTTGTGCATTCTCAAGCTGAACCCTTCCTAGTTGAGCGGTTTTATGGACACTTTACTTTCCATTGGCATTGATGCCAGATCGTATCTTAAAATAAATAATTTTGATTATTATAATAATACTTTGTGATTATTAAATAATGGATATCCAATCAATTATTGATTATGATAGTAAATACAAAATAATAACTGTATTGTATTTCTTATTTTTTTTTTTTTTCAGCCAGGTTCAAATCAGCGGAACTAAAGCAATCACAATGAAGAACTGAATTCTTACGATAGAATGATCGAAATCAATTAAATTACGAACATAATATTCCTATTAAAAATATACATGGAAACATGCTGCCATCAACAAGGGATAAGGTGCAGATAAATAGTAAATTAAAAACAAAATACATTTATTTATTTAAATTATATCTGTAAGCTTTACATTGCAACAAAATATATACATTTTTTCCTCAATTGCTAAAAGTTTGTCACTACATTCCTATTATTTTCCTGTTTCCAAAAACATTATATATTATAGCCAGCAGTACTCTAAACTCATTATCCACATATCAATTGGAAGAAACTTTATTTAACAACAGATAACTAACTTAGGAATATAAACCATTTTCAAGAATTTAATATTTTAGAGAGAATACGTGGAGTGGATCTTGCGTATCCTTCCATGGCAGATTTCTACAAGAAATATAAATGTTAAGAACGCCAATTATTGTCTTCCTAATATTAAATATCGTAATTAAATACAATTCTATGGAATATTATAAACACAGTAATTATATCCCTCCCTACCAATAGAAACTTACTACAATTTCAAATAGTGCTTAGAACACATTTCATCTTCCCCACTTCTCCGTCACTCTTTCATAATTAATAATATTTGGATTTAAGCTAATCTATGGCTAGAAGCACTACTGAAGATTAGAAAAAATTCTTAAAATAATCCGCAGGAAAATAGATCTGATTATCTTGCATTGAGATTCAAATAAGAACTTACAACTAAAAAATATTTTGATGTTATCTGTTATTCAATCCCTTACGCAGTCCGCAGACAGTGTTTTCCGTTGTCACTATTGACTTTTAAGGCTGCGGATAGTTTTTTTTTTTTTTTTTTTTTTTGTTTTTTCTTTTTTTACGGCGCGTCTACTTCTAGGTCATTAGTGCCGACATCCAGGGGTGCAGCGAGGAATTTTCCCAGCGAGCCTTGAGATGAGAAAATTCTTGCCGGAGGTGGGAATCGAACCCACCATCTCCCGCTTATGAATCCAGCGCGCTAGCTACTAGACTACGGGAGACCCCTGCTGCGGATAGTGTCTTCCAAAATAATTATATCATATGGTGCCATTGGATGCTGCCAAAAACAGTTTACATCCCTAGCTGGCCTTTGAATGATATCTTATGAAATTTTACCCCGTTTAAGGTTACGCCAAGAACTTCTTTGGTTGACGCCAAGAACTTCTTTGGTTGACGCCAAGAACGGTACGAATCCCTAGCAGGCCTTTGGAAGGATTCTGCAGCTAAGATAATCTCCGATGATGAGTCTTTGGATGACTTTAATCGAAGTTAAGCAACCTCGGCATGGCTAGTACTTCGATGGATGACTATCTGAGAAAACGATATGCTTTAGGCCTTAAAAAAGCGCGGCAAGATTAGATGTAAACAAATTAATACATTTTTTTTTTCAGATCTGAGAATATTATGACAAACAAAACTCTTAGAACGTAGACATAATTTCCATCTATCACATCACAGCCTTTAAAGGATATTAGAGACTTTGCTTGATTCAATAACCTGGGTGGATCAAGCAGCAGAACTTGTAGCCACAACAACGCCAGTTGATTCGGCAACATCTCGCGGTGAGTGGACAGCAAAAGAAGCCGTAAGGACATATCGACGAACCGTCCAGGTGCGAACATCGGCGAGCTGCAACATACAAACAGTAACTTAAATATATATTCTCGCACTATTAATTTATGAAGAATACATTTTTGGCGCTGTTTCCCCTCCCTCCGTAGCGAGGAAACCCGCTTATGGCACGCCGGATAACAGCTAGTACATATATTCTGCAGGAGTGTCCACAAATTTTACTTTAATTTGTCCAAATATGGGACCGTATCCCTATTTTTTGAAGGCCGATCGCATGGTACAACACTATTGCTCATGCGGCTACGCATCGAGGAACAACCCAATTGCTGTCGCATACGTGCGAGTATGTCGACCATATTGCTCAAGACCACTCGCACGGTATAGAAATCCTGTTGCTGGAGGGCTTGCTTGTGAAACAGCAATCGCATTCCTAAAGCACCAATATGTGGGGCATCAACTTTATTGCTGAAGCGGCAATACATGGTTTAGCAACCTTATTGTCGGAGCGTCCGTCCGAATACTTCGACCATACTGTTCATGCCACCACGCACGACAAAGTTAACCTGTACATGGAGGGTTCAATTATGACTTAGCAACTCTATTATGATAACAACCTTATTTTTGGATCGAGTATGTAGGCCACAAACCCCACAGACGGCACAGTAACCCTGTTACTGGAGGGTCCACGTATGATAGAGCAACACTATCACTAGAGCCTTGGCAAAAGGGACAGCAACGTTTTTGCTGTGAAATACTTCTTGCCTTTACCCTGCTTGGGGCACAGAAGCCAAAAGCCCATCCCGTTGCCAAAAGTAAAAAATATCCGTGTGATAAAAAAAACTTCTTTACAGCTGTCGCTAACTTTCTCAATATATACAAGATCATGCTCCAACCAGTGGTTTCGACGGTGTCGCCTATTCAATCAATTGCAGAGCCAAAATATTTTGCAAAATGAAACTTACGGGATATGAAAATTCCATCAGAAGTAAGAAAGGTGCTGCAGAAGACTAGGAGTGCCAATCTGAACATGGACATCTTTTACGGTCCTTCCGTCCACCAATGATATTTAAGGAAGACAACATCTCTATAAAGACTGTTATCTAACCGACCTGATTAGAATGATTCTAACGAAGGACTAATCCTCTGTTATCTCTAATCATAAGGTAGGCAATGATGTAACTCGACAGTTCAAAACCTTGAGGCTTAATGAGTTTAAATTAAACCTAAACAAATTTCAGATTAAAATAAACACTGAGGCCGAATAGTTAATATTGATCCTAAGTTATGTCTGGATCCGATTATATCATGTGCAGCATCTGGCTGACGAAATTTCCATCTTAAATTACTGCCGAAAGTTGATAGTATTCATAAAGCTTAGTAAGTAAAACCGTGGGCTTATGTAGGGGGGAGGCTGAGGGGGCTGCTGAACCCCCCGATATTTTGTTCTGGCGAGAACATTTCATGTAAAAAATGCCTATAACAAGGAAATATGTCTTCTACATTTACCCTGGTCAACTAGGTGACCAGAGGACCTTAAAACTCACCATTCTACACTAAAATATTCAACATTTTATGAAAACCCCGAATGCCTAGATGCCCCCCAAAAATTATTTTGTATATACGCTAGCGATTAAAACTTGTATATATGTATATATATATATATATATATATATATATATATATATATATATATATATTTGTATATTTGTCAGGTTTACCCATTATTATTGGCATTTATTATCATGTTTATACTACGATTCATGTATTAAATATTTTTTTCAATTTTAACCTGTCTTCTTCCTCCCTGCTCGGAAGAAACCTGCTTACAAATGATGCCGATGTGGTGAAGAAATTGTGAAATGTCGGCGTATCATAATCCTTGAGTCACCCCATGGAAAAGCCGGTCGTTAAAAATTGTACACCTATGGTTGGTGTGTGTGTGTGTGGACCTTGGAACAAAAAACAACAATGTCCAAACCTCTGAAATTTGAGTGAACTGCACAAGTGACATCAGCGTGGGATAAATAAAATTGTTAAAAGGGCTAATGTTAAAGAAAAATATCCTTTTCCTTATTAACTGACAATGGGAAGTCATTGGCCCTTTTAACAATTGAAGGGGTCGAGGAAAAATAGTGCCAAGCAACATTTTTAACAAAACTTTACTGTAGCTGCTATATGTTGGATATTATATGGGACTATCAGTCTATGATGCAAATGCTACTAAAATATGACTACAAGCTCTGTATTCTACTTGATCTTGTTGCCCCTAACCATTTCAACTGATAGACCTTCATAATATCCAACTTATAGCAGCTACAGTTAAGTTTTGCTAAGAATGTTGCTTGGCACTATTTTGCCCCGACCCCTTCAATTAATGTTTATTCCACCCAGATGTCACTCGCGCAGTTTACTCAAATTTCAGAAGTTTGGACATTGCCACTTTTTGTTCCAAGGTAAAGATATAGGTAAGTAAGGTAGTGTGGGAATTGGAGAACACATGTTTAAGATATGCCCGAATATTAAGTACTAGAGGAGTATTATGTCATCGGAAGGTAATGTTATAACCGATATAAAAAGCTGGATCGCTGAAGGAAGCAGATGTCTTTAAGGAATGCAGGTGCTATTAAAATAATATTTTAGAGCTTTATATTATAAAGCTGTCTCTAGGAAGGCCAAACTCCAAAACTGAAATCGGACCATCCGTATCAAATGGATGCGAAGCACGGGCGCTGATAAAAAAAGTCCGACTCGCAGGAACTGCCTCATCTTAGCGCGGTTCCGTTCTTATCCCTAGTCTAATTTCGAAAGATTAAAATAGAAGCAGTTATTATTTTGTTGAGAGGAGATCGTTGACCGTTGATGATGCAAGGTAGGGATTGTCGGGGTTCGGTCACTGCTACTTAATAATATATACCCCATATGTGTATGTATGTGGGCATATATATGTACATATGTGTGCGTGTATATGTGTATGTGTATATGCTTATATATAAATATATGTATATGTATATATATATATATATATATATATATATATATATATGTTAGGTATATTTACATAGATATGTGCATATATTAGTGTTAAATATGGCCTACTTGTATTTACAGCCCTGATGAAGGCTTGAAGTTCAAGCCGAAACGTCGGCACAATAATAAAACCATTTTTACGATAAAATGTAGTTTTATTAAGTAGCAGTGACCGAACCCCGACAGTTATTATTTTGGTTCCACCAGGCTTGAAAGGTAGGATTTACAATCTTACCTGGAAGGGTCAGCAACACTTGAAACGGTCCCGCTAGTTACAAGGTCTTGGAATCTTGGAACTCTATGTTTCTAACAATAAATTGTTTTTGTTATTTTACTTAACCTGATTTATTTTCGAATACATTATCCAACTATAAGCAATTAAAAAATAACAAGGAATAAAAAACAGACAAAAAGAACAGTTCGAATAAACGAAATCAATTACTTTAAAGCTTTAAGCTCTTATTTCTCCGATTGACATCGCCTAATCAAAACTTTCATTAGAATCTTTTATGTAGAGCATTTAATAAGCTTTCTAATGGTATTCTTCCGTTTACCAAGATTTTCAACCGTTTTCGAGATGTTAATGAAAGTTTCCAAAATTTACATTATTTCTAGCAACAGAAAATTGGTCTCATTTTTCATATCCTGTTAAAAAATAAAAAGCAATAAAAAACCAAGGGAAAGAGACAAAAATTACAAAAAGAATGACAAAAACCCGTTCATAAGAACAAAACAGACGTATTTGAAGTTTTAAGCACTTATTTCTCCTATTAACATAACCTAATCAAAAATAGTTTTAGAATCATTGTTGTAGAGAATTTAGTAAGCTTTCAAATAGTTTCTATCCACCTACCACGATTTCCCAACCGTGTTCGAGATATTAATGAAAGTATACGAAGTTCCCAAAACTTTTCATGTCTGTTCATAAAATATTTTATTCTAACCCTTCCTTAACCCCAAACGTAACATAACTTTTAACATATTAGTTTTAATGAAAGTAGAACATGCAGATAATGTTTCAACTGAATCCCGTGATTCTAAGTACCCAAACCGAAAACGGTATTCAAAAACTATTTTTCCAATTTTCTCGAAAACGGTTAAAGCTATCGCTTTGAAAATGGTCTCATTCGTTTTCCTAGCCCAAGAAGCCTATAAAAAGAGTACTTACAAGCTTATGAACTCAAAAACGTAAGCGTTACGATTTTTTCTGCGCGAATTTCGCCCCAAACGCCATCTTCCAGTGGGCGGATTTTGCTGGTTAACGAACTTGACCTTTCAAATTGGACGAGGGATTTTTGTACCAAATTTCATCAAAATCGGACCATCAGGGAAGCCAGAAATGAGCGAACAGACAAATATATATATATATATATATATATATATATATATATATATATATATAAATAAATATATACATATATATATATATATATATATACAAATTTGAACCACCGTTATTTTCGGTCTCTAGGGGTTCTGAAACGCGAAATTTTCTTGTCGGCACTTCCGGATTGTTTCATTGTATCAACCTTATAAGCGGGGTTCCTCCCTATGGGGGAGGGAGGAACCGCGCTAAAAGAGTAAAACTCCGTTGCTTGTAAGGGAGCGTATGATACTTAGATATATTTTTGACACCATTAAAATTGGGGAAGAATGGTACATAAGAAAGAATCAGCAGCTGCAGGATTTATTTGGCTAGATGGACATCGTTCATTTTATTAGATTGATTGATTCTATTTGATTGATTGATTTTATTAGATCGATTGATTTTATTTGATTGTAAAGATTGCAATGGTTCGGACACGTGGAACGAGTCTATCCACAGAGGCTTACAAGAAAACGCCCGGTACGCCTTGGGGCAAAAAGGATGAGCGGCAGAATAATATCATAAAATATTGACGTAATTGATAATTTCATGGTGAGACACCATTTTCGTCCATCTATTGTCTGATTTCCTGATGAGGTGCCCAGCCCATTTCTATTTCTGTGATTTGATCCTGCTTGCTATATCTGTGCAACCAGTCTCTTCCTGTGGTGATACAGTATGTTAATGTCAAATACTGTGGTAAAAATTAGACAGGTCAAATTACAGCAATATATCAACACAATTGTATGATTTGCGCTTTGGTAAAGTCAAATAATTCAACATCTATCTCATTGTCTATGTTAGAACATTCTGCAGCCTGCGGAGGAAATAGATGTCTTTGAAAGTGCTCAGCCTCCTAATTTTTAGTGAATAACAATAGTGATAATCGGATATACGGTCGGAAAATAGTAGGAATTGTAATAAAAGGTGTAAGAAAATAAACAAGCTCCATTTATTATATTTTGGAATTAATTGTATATATACAATCGAAAGTAACAAAGCAAATCGTTAAATGGAAAACAGCAATATTTTGCCACAATGAACAAAATTCAGAAATTAGATCACTTTAGTTTGACCTACAATTCAGCTGTTCACTGGAAGTGATTTCCAACAGTAAGCAGAGATAAGCGTTATCTCCTTTTTAGTCTGGTTCTAAGATAGTAGTCTGAGCAGCAGAAGTGGTAGCCACAGCACCTCCAAGCGGGTGGACAGCAGGTATAGGACATAGTACAGCAAATTGAACCCATCCTGCAAGTACGTCCATGTCTGCAGCTCTCTCCTGCAACAAGTAGACAACGTCGACATTACAGTACGACTAGCGGGATCAATAAGGTACAGCAAACAAAAAAACTTCACCCCAGAGAGAAAGGGTTATTTGATTCAATAATTGCCAAACAGACCCTCAAATATCATAGTCTGGATTCGAGACCACATTATTCATATCGTCGATACAAATGCAAAGTATCGAATGTGAAAATCGCCATTTTACAGAGTGAAAAAACTTTTATTCATTACTTTGCTTTTGGACAGTCCAATATTCGGCAGTTTCGACCTTTTGACAGTGATTAAATTCCCCTTTCACTCAACTTAGTTTGCCGTCCATCAATCCAACAGCAATCAGTAAAGATTGAAAATGAAAATTGCGTTTTTTCACATTCGATACTTTGCATTTGTATCGATGAAATGTATTTTATTCTTCTGCAATAAAATATGAGAGTTCTCGTTCATATTTCTACAAAGCATGATAAACGACCCATAAAATATCTTTTCTGAGCCATAAAGGACATTTTTCTTGTGTATTTAATTCCCCATTTGTGGTAGAGAAAAATACCAAAATTCTGAAAAATACATAAGACGTGGATTGATGGATTCTTAAATAATTTGATGCAAATAGAACAATCGATACATTTAATATATATATATATATATATATATATATATATATATATATATATATATAACTGAATACGTAACAGACACTCTAGAGGTACCTTATTTCCGGCCGGCTGATTTTTCCCATTGCTGATACCTATTATATAAATTAAAGGCTGGGTGAACCTAGGGACGGTTTGGGACCTCAAATTCAACTCTTAAACGTCGAAATTAAAAACTAATATCTTTAGTGTGCACCCGAGTTTTGAACTCCTCCAAACATGAATCTAGTGCTCTACCGTTGAGCCAATCGCGCTCGCTACTTACTATAATAAATTTAAAAAATCTTTTTTTTTTTTTTGTCTGCGCCTTTGGGTTAAATTCATAACGGTGGTATCCTTTTTTTAGAGAGTGTGAAAACATACCTCTATGAAGGTGCCTTCCAGTTCAAGGTCTTAGCTTTCACATCGGAATCAAAAGTTCAAATCAAAGTAAGGATAATTTGGGTTGGCATATTGAGTAGAAATATTGCTTAATATGAAATATATAAAGTCTCCCCAACCGTAGACCGTTATTAGAAGACAAATGCTGAGAAAATAATAGAATAGAAAAAAGAAAAGCGGCGCTTGTTGGAGAATGCTGGATGGTGGAAAATTGATGTTCCAAGGATGAAAAAATGGTCGAAAATTCCCACAAGTGTTTTATTGGCAAAACGTTTTCAGGGACTAAGCCCCATTTTCAATGCCCATGCATTGGCTCTTATTCAGCCGAACCTTGCTCCTAGACTCCATGGGCATTGAAAATGGGGCTTAGTCCCTGAAAACGTTTTGCCAATAAAACACTTGTGGGAATTTTCGACCATTTTTTCATCCTTGGAAAAGCGGCCCTTGTTTACCCAAACAATTTATCGCACTAGTATTTCGAAAGTGACACAACTCAAAAATCGGTGTTTTTCAGTTATGACTATGAAAGTCATGGTAAATATCTCTTTATCAACCATCAAAACTGTATGTACCTAGCTTCAGAGCTTGTACACCAGAGGGCACTTGTTTCACCCTTCCTGTCTTAATGCTATTCCTTCTACATAGGCAAAAGTTGCACATTTTCAGTTGGGTTTTATTTTGAGTTGTGTCACTTTAAAAATACTAGTGCATTATGTATACTAAGCTAGCGTTATGTGTACTTACACAGTGCTACAAACACATTTGTCAGCTTGCAGCTAATGTATTAATGCGTAATGTATTAGCCAGACGAAACTGCTACTCTGGACTTATTTACAAGACTAGTAACCACTGGATGTGACAAAATATGACTAAATTACAGTAACTGGTCCGAAAGAATGAACCTGACTTACCATCGATGACGTGTATGTCGAAAGCAGATATCCAAGCAGCGAAAACGGCGAAGCAGATGATGATTATGTATACAATCCGTACAAACAATAGCATTATTTCTGAGATGGCGTCATAATTTAGACCCTTCTCGAGTAAGAGCTCTTATCTTCTTAGCCAAATCCCTGGGATCTTTTAATAATCTTCAGGCAGTGGATAGAGAGAAATATATATTACAGCAACAGTAAACCAAAGCAGCCCAACCATCTAAGACTACTGGAATAATTGAGCACGAATACCTGGTCATGTAACATGTTTTGTTTTGTTAATGCTTAGAATATTTTCCTAATAAAAAAAAGTTATTTAAACATTTTCTGAAAGTTAAATTAAAATTAAAGGAGATTGTAAAGTGTCTTATACGATTGCCGAACGCCGTATTTGTCAAAAGGAACACCGATATCGAAATAATCCTTAAAATTCAAGTATAAAACTTTACAGGTTATAGTCTCCATTAAGCCCTTGGACAAATGGATTTGACGATCCTTTTGAGATTTGGTTAAGGTGTTTGTCCGCCCTACTTGTGAGCCCCCTACTTGAGGCCGGAAGCAAATTGAGCCCAGGCCGGCGTAGCAGAGGGGCTGCAGAAACGGCGGGAAAAAAGGCAGAAGAGATCCGCAGGACCCAGTTCAGAGCTGTCACCGCAAATTGAACCCAGCTCAGTAACGAGTCTAGCTCCGATGGACGTGGATGCTGCGTTGCTCACCCTTGAGGCCGAATCTGTCGAAAAAAAAACAGTATGTATTTTTTGCCGCCAATATTGTAAAATTAAATAATAATAAAAAAAAAAACGAGAGAAAACTAGGGAATGTTAGAGAAAAAGAGAAACTCACGGCCAGTTTAATATTTTAAAAGCGGTTCCGGATGAGTTATTTACTTGAACTTGTGATTTGATGACTAGTCAAAAATTTTGTGAAATGAAGATGACATTTGAGAGAGGAAACGTAACACCGATGTATCGCAAGATTTTACTACATAGTATATTAATAAAGTCCTAGTCGCAGGAACTGCGTCATCTTAGCGCGATTCCGCTCATATCCCTAGTGTCATTGGCTCAGTAAGAGAATGAGTTATTGCTAGGGTTCATCTTATTTTTTTTTTTTTTTTAATCAAAATTTGTTGCTGTAATCTCTCTCTTACATATACATAGTTTTGTATTTTTCCTTTATATTATTTGTATATCAAAATTGTTGCTAACGAAGTCAGTATATTAAAAAAAAATTATTCAAAATTAGCATCTAGAATCTCTTTTTGAGAGGAACGGATCCACTCAGCAAGATGTTTGAATTAACATCCGTATTCGCAAATAGTTGCTGCTACCAACGAAATAAAATTCCTCTGGGTCCATGATGAATGAAAAGGGCCCACTATCCTTGAATATTGTGATGGAGATTCGGGGGCTCTGAATGAAAGGCAGCGTGTATTGATAGGACAACTGGCCAGGACGCGATGATAGAGAAGAGTGGAGAGTGTCGAGCTTGGCGTCTAGTAGAGAGTAGATGAGAGTGAGTGTGAGCTAGGATTTAGCCCAGCCTAAGTAGGCAGGTAGGATTGGGGAATCGTGGGAATTATAGAGCAATACAGGTCTCTAGCTGCTGATGTTCAATATTGCTTACTAGTGTCTGGGTTCCTTCCTTTCCCATGCTTTTCCTCACAATATATTTGCAAACTGACTGAAACCGTGAAGGCGTTTGTTGCCCGAAGCCTGTAGTGTGTAGGAGCGACGAGTGGACGAGTCCTGTCGCTCCAAGCCGCTTCTTCCGTAGCTTGTAGCGCAGCGCCGCTCGTGTACACTTCCAGTGGACAAGAACATTAGCGGTTCGGCCGAGTCCCTTGAGGCTTGGCCAAACCCTCAGCGGGTTGGCTGAGCCCTTAGCGGTATGACCACGCCCTTAGAGTTCACAATTGATCACATTATATAATTGGAATTTCCAATAATAAAGGACGGGGTATCCCAGAGAACAAGGCCAAACATCTACATAGCCACTATCCTATTAAACACTGCTTGGAAATATTGGCTCCAGTTTTTTTTTTTTTTCTACGACTGCCCCTTGAGCCGTGACCTTCTTATCAGCAAAACCTGATAAAACAAACCGTACACGATCTGCACACAGTTCTTGCCATGTCTCGTCTCCTGCTTTGTCTTGTATTACTATGCTGTGTCGTCTTCGCACAGGCCAGTAAGTACACCAGTTTCAAGAGAATAGAGAAACATTTTTTTTTTTTTACTCATAATATTTTGATTTTCTCTACATTAGCATTTTTAATAAAGAGATTAGAATATCACGGTGCGAATATTGAAATTGAATTGATATACTCCCTTAATGTGGAGTATTGTCTTTGAATGGTCATTGTTCATATATCCAGGTAAAGAAAAATGGCACCATGAAGATATTCGTCCAAAATCCAGGGTAAATGTGGCCAAGTCTGTCCACAAAATAATGCGGCCGAACTGATGATTAACATTTATTCTTACGCAATGTTTGTACTTTTTTTTGTGTCATTTGAAAACATATTAAATGATGTGAATGTTAGGATTTATTCAATTATATTTTTTGACAGAAGGAAGTCAATCGTTCAACCTATCCCTCAATAAATTCCACTTCATTTGCAGAGATTTAATGCTTACTGAATATAGATGTTTTCCTGTAAGTAGTGAATCTGTAGTCCGTTAGGGGACTGAGGAAAAAATTTGTAAGTGCGTTTTTGAACCTCCAAGAAGTATCTTCTTGGTTTAGCGGATTAAATCACTGTTTTCTTACAGGATTTTTTTTTCTATTTTATGATGGCATAATAAGAATATTATTATTTTGAACAGTTTTTGAGCAATCCTTTATTCAATAAAAAATATGCCTACGTTAAAAAAAAATAGAAAATTGGACTTAAGTCCTTTTCCCTTCGGAATCGGACTGTACTTCAAAGGAACTTTTTGTTGGAAATTATGTCCAGAATCACCTCCTAGAGTTTGGCTTCCTTCTCTTTGACCTGTAACTAAAAAAATAAGGAATAATTATATAAATACAATAAAAAACACATTCCACAAGTCTTAGAATAATCAAATTTATCACATAAATATAATATATAGACAATATTAAGCCTATCAATCGTAATTTGAACCGAGGTTAGTAACCAAGGGTTAATATCACGAAAACGGTTTGGAATCTTGGCAAGCAAAAGATTACCATTCGAAAGGTTACTAAATTTTCTACAAAAAATGTTTTGAAGACATTTGCGAGGGGATGGTCATATTTGGAGAAATAAATGCTTAAAACATAGGTAATTTCGTTCATTTGAACGAATCTTTTTGTGTGTTTCCTACAGTTTTTTTTCACTGCTCGTTATTTTTGTGATTGCTTATAGTAGTCAAATGTATTAGTCAATAAAACAGGATACGTATAAATAGAAACAATATTTTGTTTCAACGGCATCTTGGAATTCGAAGATGCCCTATGAATATCTAGATTACTGTACTGGTGTTGATTTCGTTTTTTAGAATTGTTTTTGGTATTCCCTATTTTCAGAAGTTTTTATCTATTTATTAATTTTTTTTTTTTAAATTCATTGAACAAAATCATATGAATTCGAAAGTGAGGAGCTAGGAGGCTTAGGGTGGAGGGCATTCCCAGTACAGGTAGCGCCCAGTGTACCCTCGTCATCTGTAAGTTCCTTTCTAGGGTCATAAAGATAAGCCTCCAAACAACTTTAGGAATGTAGGATTTCTAATTTTTGCCAGTATCAGAACAGCCGCTCTTTACATACCACAGTGGTACTGACGTACCGGTCTATACTAGTTGCACTCCACACGGTGGTAGTGCTTGGTGTATGCCACAGCGGATTGCTCATTATAATCTTATTTTATACGTATAGGTAAATAGGTACCTAAAAAAAGTTTATTTGTGTATAAGTGTTGCGTTATTGGGATTAGAATAAAATATTTTATTAACAGACATGAAATGGTTCGGAATCTTCTTATATTGTCCTTAATGTTTTTTTTTTCTTTTATGATGCATCGAAATCTGAGTCATTAGCACCATTTTTTCCTTATGAGCTTATATAATACTTAGATTTAGCTAGCAACAACATTTTACACCGCAATTAAAGTGATTTGCTCTTCTTATAAACATAATATTTATATTATAATATAAACAAAATATATTAATTTGTCTGACAAAAAAAAAGTCCGACCCGCAGGAACTGCATCATCTTAGCGCGGTTCCGTTCTTATCTCAAGTGCGATTAGTGAAGGAATATAGCAGCTATCGGTAGGTATTAGCAACATTTTTTCCCCCTTAATATCTTCAAAACAGTTAAGAAATCGTGGGAAGTACTATATAACCATTCAAAAGCTTACTAAATTCTCTAAAAAAAAGATTCTGAGGCAAATTTCGATGGGGCAATGTCAGTCGGAGAAGTAAGTGCTTAAAACTACGAAAGTGTTAGTTGTGTTATTTTAAACGGGGTTTTGTCACTGTTTACCTCACTTTTGTTTTTTAAGTTTATTTAACGGTGGAATGAGTATTTCATTAAAGCTGAGAAAATAAGAATCATATTGGTAATAGAGTTTTCCTAGAGTGAGCGTCGCGATGACGGGAGAGTCCCATCCGTTTAGAAAACTGTCAGTTTCCATATGTGGCGCTTTAAGCTTCCTTCTCTTTGAGATTTTATTTTTCCTAATCGCACTTCGGATAAGAACGGAACCGCGCTAAGATGATGCAGTTCCTGCGAGTCGGACTTTTCTTAATTGCATTTATTTATATAATTAGTATTACTATAGAAGAAATGAAGAAAAATAGAAATATTTTGATATTTGAAATAAATAATTGTAGCATTTGGGCTGGCCAACCAGTGGTGGTCCGCTGCCCCTTGGTAACGGGCCCTTTGTTTACGGGGGAAAGGTTGAACCAACATAATAACGGTTTCTATTTCAATCTTCCCAAATGACACTAGGGATAACAACTAAACGGCGCTAAGATGACGCAGTTCCTGTGAGTCGGACTTTTTTTAATATATTACTTCGTCAATAGAGAGAATATGTTCGTTCTCTCGTTTACTCCGATTTGCATATTCGATAGTTTGACATGGTAGGGACGATATGTACGTCCTTGATAAAAGATAAGATTTATATATATATATATATATATATATATATATATATATATATATATATATAAATCTTTTTTATATGTGTGTGTGTATATATATATATATATATATATATATATATATATATATAATGTTTGTGTGTTTTAGCACGATAGCGGCCATGGTTTTATTTTTTTTCGGTACGAAACTTGATATATCATTACTATAGCAAACGATTGAACGAGTTCGTTAACCAGGAAAATCGGTTCATCCGGAGGGGGAGGCGCAGTTTTTGTTATATTGTAGCGACACTCGGTATGCGTCTTAAGTATCTACAGGAAAAGATGTTTTGAAAAAATAAACTATATCGGTCAATTAAGAGAGGGGGCGTTTCCTGACGAATAAAATTATCAATTTGGCCTCCTAGGCTTTATTTGTACTTCCTAGCTCCAAAACTCGGTAGACAAGAAGCCCTACAAATGAAACAATTAAAAAAAAAAAAAAAAAAAAAAAAAAAAAAAAAAAAAAAAAAAAAAAAAAAAAACATTAATAGTTGGGATATACCCCGAAAAATTTACATAAAGATTAATAATTGAGTCAGCAGTTTTGTACAAATATAAAATACTACTTCTATTTATGTAGGTTATTTTAAAGAAATTATACAGGAATCTAGCCAACGCTACCCACCTTCTGAGGAATTCGCTTAGTTGAGTAGTTCCTGCAAAACGGACTTTTTTTTACTTCTATATTATTTAAATTATTTTTGAGCTAAGGCCTCTTCAAGACTCCATACCATTTTGAGTTCATAAATTAAAAAAAATACTTCAAATGTAAAATAGTTTTATAAATGATAGAAGTGTTTGTAATTAGGGTCTGTATGGTTTGCAGAAGTTTGGTGCACTCCGACAACTTACTGCCGCTTTGAGGGATTCCATTGCTGTCCAGATCATCCGTCATGCTGTCCTGCCGGATATATCTGCAGTTACGGATATTGCGTCCGATTCTGGAAATAGCGAGAACGATATCTAGTAAGCACTTTCAATTTGTAGACTATCATCCTCAGAGGTGTTTATCTAATACTTCATTTTTACAAGTTTCAGCCAAGTTCAGCGGTCTGCAGCACAACCCTTTTCAAGGAGGGCCAACAGTCACAGCTTTCTAGTTTTAATTGTAAAGTAATTTGTATTTTCCATTAAACAATGATGTGAACCTTGTCCGTCAGATTATAAGTTTAACCTCATTTCGTACGAGGCATACTAATACAAAGAGATAATAAATGCAGGGTTCCTAACTACACACAAAGCCAAACGCAGGATAGGAACGATAGATCCTTGGGCAAGGACGTACAGCATTGTAGGTGTTAAGGCTTGTGAGTGATATAACGCAAGGACGATCTGGGGCTAAGGGAATGAATAACAGGTAATCGAGTTGGTCAGAGGGAAGGAGAAAGAAAGGGGGAGGGAGACCAAAATAATGGATCCTAGCCAACTAGCCTAAGAGAAAAAGGACATGTATTCACAAATTTAACTAACAATCAGGCACCGCAGTCTTTGGAGGCCCTGGGAATCCGCCACCATTTTCCACCATTCCTCTCGGTCTTGAACCAGGATCTTCCAGTTCCAGACTCCTAGATTTTGTAAATCCCCTCCGGGTTGGTGTTGGCCTTCCTTTCTTTCGATGTCCTTCTGGTGAAACCCAAAACATGTTTTTCGGTGGTCAAACCTTTCTAGGCTCCATCCTTTCTACATGACCCACCCATTTTTACCTCAATCTATTTTGCTCTTTCACGGCTCCAAATATCTTTCTAAGGACTCTCCAACTCCAAACCGGTAGGGCTGGCCTTTTGGCGACGTTTTTGGACCAGAGAGCCTTCTGCAGAGCATAGAAGCATTTGGTCACTGCTACCATTCAGGCCTTAATGTCTGTTTCTATGTTATTACTCTCCGTCTATACATCTCCTAGGTACTTACACGATGTGCAGCTGGATACGTGAACTCTCCCAATTCATCCGGCTCTCCCTCGCACAGCTTCTCCAGTATGTTTTCATGCTGGCTTAGTTCTGGCAGTTATGACGACGTATATAAATTGGATCACCAGGATTACTTCTTATCCTGCAGATTGCAGCCTCTAGAGCTGGATTGAAGAGTATCGGCGACAGTGGCCCTCCCTGCCTCAATCTCCTTGTGAACTAAAAGCTATCAAAGATCCCGCCGGTGATTCTTACTTTACAACAACCCTATCCCAGTGTCATTCCCGTCGGTCAGATAATAAGCTTGCTAGGTATACCAAGAGGCTGAAGCGTTTTCATTATTTAAGCCTGCCCATACTATCATATGCCTGCTACGAGGTATTCATGGGTATGTATGTACACACACACATATACATACCTACATATATATTTATATATTCAGTCCCGTAACAGGTCTAGAGGGGCTGATATTGGATAGATATCTGATTCTTGAGCATACGGCATACGAGGAAAATAGTGTAGTCAGTAGTATGTTCCGGCCGCCTGATATTTCACTTTGCGGGTGCCCATAATATTATTTAAAGCCGGGGTGGGCACAGGGATAAACTAGGTGATACACAAGTATGCACATTTCTCAACAAGATCTGTAGTTCCCGTCAAATATCTGAGGAATGTATTCAAACTCCTTAATAAATACTAACTCTTCTACATCCCTACCCAGAAGGATACCATTGCTGCCAGATCTGACTTTGTGTTGTCCCATTAGGTATAGATGCAATGGTGCCCGTAGTGTGCACGATTTATATTAAGCACGTTTAATTTGCACAATCACATGCTCAGAAATGTTTCTCATGTCCTTCTTTTCTCCGTGTTTCAGCCAAACTCAGGAGTCAGCAGAACTACCACTTTCAGGGAGGGCCAACATGTGAGTTACATTATTCTTGTTTAAATTGTAAAGCATTAGTTTCTTTTCAACTAATTTGTATTAATGGAAAATTCAAATGAAGAGTATTGTCTCATACGGCTTTAACTCTTGTGGCTAACTGACTTTAAGAGCCACTAAGCTACGGGACTGATTGGGTGAGGGATTACGCATGAACCAGCTGGAACTCAGGAATGAATGACAGTGTATCGAAGCCGGGTTAGTCAGAGGGAAGAAAACAAACGAGAGAGAGAGAGAGAGAGAGAGAGAGAGAGAGAGAGAGAGAGAGATTGAGAGAGAGAGAGAAGATAGAATGTAAGAGAAGAAGGTATGCACAATTGATTAAGATGAAAGAAATAGAGAAAAGGATCGGTTGACTTTAAAGAAACCGGGAAATCCCCAAGTAAACTACTCCCTTCCGTAAAGATGGACCGAGTTAGCGAGGTGATTAATCGATAAAAAAAATGCAATTTTTTTTATAACTTTCTATATGAGACTTAATTAATGCTTCACTCTGATATTTCCAGAGCTGAGACGACTACTTGAACAACACCTGAGCCCATTCCGTTTGCAGTTTACTTCAACAGGAACGACTGAATTAAACACTCTTCATAATGTCGTTATGTATAAGTTCGATAGAGCATTGTATGTATAAATTTTCTTTAAAATAAAACGTAAGAATTTAATCTGGAAATTAATTATTAACCCTCATCCATTGAGCGAACAGACATACACATTCACATGAATATTAATATAAATCAGGTCAGAGGGCGTTCATAGCAGCCGAAGGAACTGAAGGGAACACCGTAGTCCTGGATGCGGTGCTGAAGGAGGGTCGTCGGTGTCACCGTGAGGTACGCTTTTCCTTTCTGAACATTGCTAAGTCTTTTGATAATACTAGTCACTCAGCTCTACAAGCCGCACAGGTCCACAAAGGCCTACCATCCGGATTCGTTGAATACCTAATGGGGCCCACGTTGTCGGATTTACCCGAATAACCGATGGTCATCGGTGCACGGACGCAATTTTAAGTGGGAGGGGATCAGGCAGCTTGATCCTTAGTCTCCGTGCCTTTTCAACCTTGCGATGGATTTGGTTCTCCAGGCGGTTCCAAGCGAGGTGGGATATTCTCTGGAAGGAGCAAGGATTAGTGATCTGGCCTTTTCCGATGACTTGGTCCTGGTGTCGTGCTTTCGGAGTGCTCTTGCGCGTGTTGGAGCAGTCATCGCCAAATTTTGGATGGAGCTCAGCCCTGATAACTGCTGCGCTCTTTCGCTGGTACCGGCTGGGCGTGTGGTCAGGATCAAGGTATTTGAAGACGCACTGTTCAATGTTGGTGTAGCCCCGGGTAGGTAGATTCAGTTTCAAGACTCAGTTACGTACCTCGGAGTCAACTATAGGAACCAAGGAATCGAGAGGCCTGGCGCTGAAATCAGAGTCACGCTTCTAAAGATTGCGAATGTACCCCCTCAAGCCGCAGCAGAGGTTGGCCGCCCTTAATTAAGAATCACCCGCTTTTCCTCGATACATTAACAGGCGGGTTCTTGGTGGTGGATGAGATTGCCGAAGGATGTCCCAGTCGGATATTTCCGTGTTTCGTGTAAAGATGGAGCCATAAGTGTGCCATTCTTGAGCGTCCTTGTTCGGGCTCTAACTATAGGCCTTCTTTCTGGAATGGAATGGTTTGGCAAGAGGGGCTTATCGTTTGGCGGACGTAACCAGAAGGCTGTGGTAAATGAAGTAGGCCCTTAGTTAGTACAAGATGATTCCTGGTGCCCAGAGGAGAGAAAGCGCTTGTGGGCTGAGAGACTCTTTTCGTCCTTCGATAGGGTAGGACTGAAGGAATTCTGTTAACAACCATCGACAATGGAAAAAAGTCCGATTCGCAGGAACTGCGTCATCTTAGCGCGCTTCCGTTCTTATCTCTAGTGTTTATGAAGGCATAGAATAGAAACAGTTATTACTTTGTTTAGATCAATAGCGAAACAGCTATCCAAATGAAATCTCAAACAAACCAGTCTTGAAAGGTCTTGATTTACAATCTTACCTGTATGTGTCAGCTATACCATAAGTCGGCCAGAAAGGCCTCCGCTCAGAGGCATTTGGAAAGCCTTGGGATCTCTCTCTTTGAACGCTACATTTCTAACAATAAATTGATCTTCTTATTTTACTTAATCTGTTTTATTGTCAAATACATTATCTGACTATAAGCAATTTAAAAATAACAAGGAATAAAACAGACAAAAAGAACAGTTCGAATAAGCGAAATCAATTACTTTAAAGTTTTAAGCACTTATTTCTCCGATTGACATCGCCTAATCAAAACTTTCATCAGAACCATTTTTGTAGAGCATTTAGTGAGCTTTCTAATGGTCATCTTCCGTTTCCCAAGATTCTCAACCTTTTTCGAGATATTAAGGAAAGTATACAAAGTTACCAAAACTTTTTATATCTGTTAATAAAATATTTTATTCTAACCCTTCCTAAACTCCAAACGTAACAAAAATTTCAACATATTAGTTTTAATGAATGAAGAACATGCAGAAAATGTTTCAACTCAATCCCATGATTCTAAGTACCAAAATCAAAGAGAAAAAGGCCGACTCGCAGGAACTGCTGCATCTTAGCGCGGTTCCGTTCATGTCCCTAGTGCCATTTGATAAGCTTAGGAAAGAAATAAACTTACTTTTTTTTGTATATCTCGTGAAAATTGTCAAAATCCTCTCGAACATCTCGAATAAAAGTGATATTAAGGCGTCAGGGACACCGACAGTAGCTAACTTTTACACAGAAGCGGAAATTACAGAATCTGGCTCTCATTCTAAAGCAAAGGTCTATAAATCAATACAAAACATGCCTAATAAAGCCTTTCTAGTGGATACAGAAGCATGGGCGTATATGAGGGGGGGGCTGAGGGGGCTGCAGCCCCTCCCGAAATTTTGAATTGATGATAAAAACTTCTCGTAAAACCCTTAAAAATAAATTAAATAAGATCAAGTTACACGACTTCATAATTCTATAAATATGAAGAGCGCATAAATGCTTTTTTCGGTGCGATTGCGGACTTATATCCACCGAACATCGCGTCTGAAGATGTCTTGGAGGATTAGAAGAATGCCTTGGACGACTTTTGGGCATAGAATTCTTTTAATTTCTGCGAGTTGGATTGACTAGGGGTTTTGATATCTTCTTGAGCGGAAACGCATAGTACGTATACCCAAAAACGACAGTTTACGACCAAGTCAGCTACCTCAGGTGAGTCTAAATTTCAATTACTTTCGTCATTAAGGACTATTGCGCATGCGCGTGTTTACATATAAGCTGTTTACCCCGTCTTTTATAACCTCCATAACAGTGAACTTTAGTGCTTAATAACTTCTTTCCTAGTTGCGAGCAACTTTTTTTTTCAACGGATTCGTGTTTAGTGCATCAAAATACGTTATAGTGCAAACTTTGAAGAAAATCGGTGCTGAGGACACTCTCCTTCAGTATTACCGTGGATAAAAATAGAGGAAAAAAGCCGTTCGTGGAGGTAGAAAATCTTAAAAGTATTTCGCTCAGAAATCTCCGAAATATTGTCACTAATTTTACGTATCCTGTTTTATAGCCAAATAGATTTATATTCTATAATCAATAAGAAAAACCTACTAAAAATAAAAAACTATGGGTAACAGATGAAAATAGGGAATACCAAGAATAATTCTAAAGAACGAAATCAACACCAGTACTGTAATCTAGATATTCATACGGCATCTTCGAATTCTAACAAGCAAAATATTGATTCTAATTATACGTATCCTGTTTTATTCACAAATACATTTGACTACTATAAGCAATTAAAAACACTAGGGAATATGCCAAAGAACTCGGAATAGGAGCCTCGACAGTTTCAAGACATTTGAAGGAAATCGACAAATCCAAAACTAACATTTCATACGGTACAGCCTGATATATTTTTAACAATGAATTGCTTTTCTTATTTTAATTAATCTGTTTTATTGTCAAATACATTATCCTACTATAACCAATGAAAAAACAACAAGGAATAAAAACAAACAAGAAGAACCGTTCGAATAAACGAAATCAATTACTTCAAAGTTTAAGCACTTATTTCTCCGATTGACATAGCCTAATCAAAAATTGTTTCAGAATCTTTTTTGTAGAACATTTAGTATGCTTTCGCATGGTAACCCTCCGTTTACCAATATTTCTAACTGTCTTCGAGATATCAGGGAATGTATACGAAGTTCCCAAAACATTTCATGTCTGTTAATAAAATATTTTATTCTAATCCTTCCTTAGCTCCAAACGTAACCGAAATTTTAACATATTAGTGTTGATGAAATTCAAACCTGCAGAAAATGTTTCAACTGAATCCCATAATTTTAAGTATCAAAATCAAAGACAAAAAGAACAGTTCGAATAAGCGAAATCAATTACTTTTAGCAGTAATTGAGTTTTAATAAGTTTTAAGCACTTATTTCTCCAAGTGACATCGCCTAATCAAAACTTCCATTAGAACCTTTTTTGTAGAGCATTTAGTAAGCTTTCCAATGGTATTCTTCCGTTTCCCAAGATTCTTAACCTTTTTCGAGATATTAGGGAAAGTATACAAAGTTACCTAAACTTTTTTATGTCTGTTAATAAAATATTTTATTCTAACCCTTCCTTAACTCCAAACGCAACCAAAATTTCAACATATTAGTTTTAATGAAAGTAGAAAATGCAGTAAATGTTTCAACTGAATCCCATGATTCTAAGTACCCAAACCAAAAACGGCATTCAAAAATTATTTTTTCAGCTTTCTCGAAAACGGTTAAAGCTATCGCCTTGAAAATGGTTTCATTCGTTTTCCTAGCCCAAGAAGCCTATAAAACGAGTACTTACAAGCTTATGAACTCAAAAACGTAAGCGTTACGATTTTTTTTGCGCGAATTTCGCCCCAAACGCCATCTTCCAGTGGACGGATTTTGCTGGTTAACGAACTTGACCTTTCAAATTGGGTGACAGATTTTTGTACCAAATTTCATCAAAATCGGACCATCAGGGAAGCCAGAAATGAGCAAACAGACATATATATATATATATATATATATATATATATATATATATATATATATATATATATATACAAATTTGAACCATCGTTATTTTCGGTCTCTAGGGGTTCTGAAACTCGAAATTTTCTTGTCGGCACTTCCGGATTGTTTCATTGTATCAACCTTATAAGCGGGGTTCCTCCCTATGGGGGAGGGAGGAACCGCGCTAAAAGAACAGTTCGAATAAGCGAAATCAATTACTTTAAAGGTTTATGCACTTATTTCTCCGATTGACATCGCCTAATCAAAACTTTCTTTAGAACCATTATTGTAGAGCATTTAGTGACCTTTCTAATGGTCATCTTCCGTTTCCCAAGATTCTCAACATTTTTCGAGATATTAAGGAAAGTTTCCAAAATTTACATTATTTCTAGCAACAGAAAATTGGTCTCATTTTTCATATCCTGTTAAAAAATAAAAAGCAATAAAAAACCAAGGGAAAGAGACAAAAATTACAAAAAGAATGACAAAAACCCGTTCATAAGAACAAAACAGACGTATTTGAAGTTTTCAAAACGGTATTCAAAAAATATTTTTCCAATTTTCTCGAAAACGGTTAAAGCTAACGCCTTGAAAATGGTTTCATTCGTTTTCCTAGCCCAGGAATCATATAAAACGAGTACTTAGAAGCTTATGAACTCAAAAACGTAAGCGTTACGATTTTTTTTGCGCGAATTTCGCCCCAAACGCCATCTTCCAGTGGGCGGATTTTGCTGGTTAACGAACTTGACCTTTCAAATTGGACGAAGGATTTTTGTACCAAATTTCATCAAAATCGGACCATTCGTCTTCTATCTAGAGAGCGAACAGACAAATATATATATATATATATATATATATATATATATATATATATATATATATATATATATATATATATATATATAAAAGTCCGATTCGCAGGAACTGCGTCATCTTAGCGCGGTTCCGTTCTTATCTCTAGTGTTTATGAAGGCATAGAATAGAAAAAGTTATTACTTTGTTTAGATCAATAGCGAAACAGCTATCCAAATGAAATCTCAAACAAACCAGTCTTGAAAGGTCTTTGTTGATTTACAATCATACCTGTATGGGTCAGCTATACCATAAGTCGGGCAGAAAGGCCTTCGCTCAGAGGCATTTGGAAAGCCTTGGGATCTCTCTCTTTAAACGCTACATTTCTAACAATAAATTGATCTTCTTATTTTACTTAATCTGTTTTATTGTCAAATACATTATCTGACTATAAGCAATTTAAAAATAACAAGGAATAAAACAGACAAAAAGAATAGTTCGAAGTAGCGAAATCAATTACTTAAAAGTTTTAAGCACTTATTTCTCCGATTGACATCGCTTATTCAAAACTTTCTTTAAAACCTTTCTTGTAGACCATTTAGTAAGCTTTCGAATGGTAACCTTTCGCTTCCCAAGATTTTCAACCGTTTTCGAGATATTAAGAAATTATACGAAGTTCCCAAAACTTTTTATTATTTCTGACAACAGAAAATTGGTCTCATTTTACCTATCCTGTTTTACACACACATACATTTTCCTTACAAATACAACATAAGAAATTATAAAAATAAAAAGCAATAAAAAACCAAGGGAAAGAGACAAAAATTACAAAAAGAACGACAAAAACCCGTTCATAAGAACAAAACAGACGTATTTGAAGTTTTAAGCACTTATTTCTCCGATTGTCATAACCTAATCAAAAATAGTTTTAGAATCATTTTTGTAGAGAATTTAGTAAGCTTTCAAATAGTTTCAATCCACTTACCACGATTTCCCAACCGTGTTCGAGATATTAATGAAAGTATACAAAGTTTCCAAAACTTTTCATGTCTGTTCATAAAATATTTTATTCTAACCCTTCCTTAACTCCAAACGTAACATAACTTTCAACATACTAGTTTTAATGAAAGTAGAACATGCAGATAATGTTTCAACTGAATCCCGTTATTCTAAGTACCCAAACCAAAAACGGTATTCAAAAACTATTTTTCCAATTTTCTCAACAACGGTTAAAGCTATCGCCTTGAAAATGGTTTCATTCGTTTTCCTAGCCCAAGAAGCCTATAAAACGAGTACTTACAAGCTTATGAACTCAAAAACGTAAGCGTTACGATTTTTTCTGCGCGAATTTCGCCCCAAACGCCATCTTCCAGTGGGCGGATTTTGCTGGTTAACGAACTTGACCTTTCAAATTGGACGACAGATTTTTGTACCAAATTTCATCAAAATCGGACCATTTGTCTTCTATTTAGAGAGCGAACAGACAAATATATATATATATATATATATAAATATATACATATATATATATATAAAAATTTGAACCACCGTTATTTTCGGTTTCTAGGGGTTCTGAAACGCAAAATTTTCTAGTCGGCACTTCCGGATCGTTTCATTGTATCAACCTTATAAGCGGGGTTCCTCCCTATGGGGGAGGGAGGAACCGCGCTAAAATGCGAAATTTTCTAGTCGGCACTTCCGGATGGTTTCATTGTATCAACCTTATAAGCGGGGTTCCTCCCTATGGGGGAGGGAGGAACCGCGCTAAAATGGGCGAATCAGAGTTATCGTTTTGGGCACACGAATAGAACGGTTTGAATAAAAATATCTTAACACGTAAGACATAATATTTCTTACGTGTTTATATATTATATTCACTCTAAGCTATTTAAATATTGGTTACTTTTGGAGTACAGGATGTTTAAAAAAAAATACATTTTATCAACAGCAGTTTAGCTCGGTTCAGAAATATAGGTATGTGGAAAGTGATTATTCGAAAGCTTAAAGGCTCGGGCACACAGGACGCGATCTATATCGCGTTGGTCTGCAATAAGGGGTCATCGCGTGGGACGCGATACAGTTCTTAATTTAAATAAAGAATATATACTCAACAATAGAATTCATGTATTTCTTCATTAAAACAACATAACCTCAAAACATATTATTTTCAATGAATAATTTAGTTTCTTCACTCATTTTATCGCGCGATAATTCTGAATTTTTTTTACAAACGTATCGCCCTGTAAAGCGATAAAGACTAGCTCGCTGCGACAGATTGATGGGGTTGATGCTATACTGTGTAATACAAGTAGATCGCCCGCCACCCTCCGTCAAGTATCGCTGGCCGACGCAATACAGATCGCATTCTGTGTGCCCGAGCCTTTAATGTTCTGCAAATAATATTATTGTAATAATTTTCTATGACAATGTGGATTTAATGAACACCATATGCCTTAGTAATTTGGTGCAGCGAACACGTTTTCTGCGGGGACCACTTCCACTGCTGTTCGGACACACTTTGCTGTCCCCTGTGGGCCACCTGCTGTCTCAAAGGCTGCTGCATGTCTGCGGGTTATCCCTTGTAAGTATTTTATTTTTAATGTTTACGTGGGTGGTAACCTATAGATAACCTGTCCTAAAATTCGTAGTTAATAATGAATGGACGTTAAAATTTAAATAAATAATGTTTACGTCTGTTAAAAATCTTAAAAAGGGTTTATAATAGATAGTTTGCCCTATAATTGATTTTGTTAGCTAGGAAATTAATCAAGTTGAGCTAGAATCACTCTGCACAAGTGTATTTCCAATAAAAATATCAAACAAACATTTATTGATGTCGACTATGATCAAAGTGTAAAAATAAGAATGTTTGTCACAATTTGTCAGAAGAGGGAGTGGCCGCTTCTTACCTGGACTGTATTAATTGAATATAAGTACTGTATTCAAATACGGAGATAATTGCTTTCAGTGCCAACGGCCATAGCCACGTTGAATGCACCGGTTCCCGTTGATTACCGAAGTTAAGCAACGTCGGGCGTGGCCAGTACCTGAATGGGTGACCGACCACGCGCTGTTGTCATTATAAAAGGGCGGCAACCTATAAACAGCCCGGCGTTAATAGCCCAGCTGTTGATACGCCGTTAAACATACAAAAAAAAATGCCTTCAGTGAATTTTTAACGTAAAGAATACTTACTTGTTTCACGAGAATGGTCCATTTTTGATAGAAAGATGATTCTCATACAATTAGTTGACTCAGCCAATGGATACTTATGATGGCTACTTTTTAGAAGAAACGCATAAAACCACAAATGTTGGAGCTTTGTTGAGGCATTATTGTAGCCTCGAAAAACATATTTAAAAGGGAGGGGGGATAAAGTAAATTTCTCAAGAAGCTTTTACTAAAGTATTCGATTTCTATGTTCATTTCTCGATTTTTGTTATATGTTTATTGCTTGAACTAGTTTTGTACATTCTCAAGCTGAACCCTTCCTAGTTGAGCGGTTTTATGGACACTTTACTTTCCATTGGCATTGATGCCAGATCGTATCTTAAAATAAATAATTTTGATTATTATAATAATACTTTGTGATTATTAAATAATGGATATCCAATCAATTATTGATTATGATAGTAAATACAAAATAATAACTGTATTGTATTTATTATTTTTTTTTTTCAGCCAGGTTCAAATCAGCGGAACTAAAGCAATCACAATGAAGAACTGAATTCAGACGATAGAATGATCGAAATCAATTAAATTACGAACATAATATTCCTATTAAAAATATACATGGAAACATGCTGCCATCAACAAGGGATAAGGTGCAGATAAATAGTAAATTAAAAACAAAATACATTTATTTATTTAAATTATATCTGTAAGCTTTACATTGCAACAAAATATATACATTTTTTCCTCAATTGCTAAAAGTTTGTCACTACATTCCTATTATTTTCCTGTTTCCAAAAACATTATATATTATAGCCAGCAGTACTCTAAACTCATTATCCACATATCAATTGGAAGAAACTTTATTTAACAACAGATAACTAACTTAGGAATATAAACCATTTTCAAGAATTTAATATTTTAGAGAGAATACGTGGAGTGGATCTTGCGTATCCTTCCATGGCAGATTTCTACAAGAAATATAAATGTTAAGAACGCCAATTATTGTCTTCCTAATATTAAATATCGTAATTAATTACAATTCTATGGAATATTATAAACACAGTAATTATATCCCTCCCTACCAATAGAAACTTACTACAATTTCAAATAGTGCTTATAACACATTTCATCTTCCCCACTTCTCCGTCACTCTTTCATAATTAATAATATTTGGATTTAAGCTAATCTATGGCTAGAAGCACTACTGAAGATTAGAAAAAATTCTTAAAATAATCCGCAGGAAAATAGATCTGATTATCTTGCATTGAGATTCAAATAAGAACTTACAACTAAAAAATATTTTGATGTTATCTGTTATTCAATCCCTTACGCAGTCCGCAGACTGTGTTTTCCGTTGTCACTATTGACTTTTAAGGCTGCGGATAGTTTTTTTTTTTTGTTTCTTTTTTTTTTTTTTTTTTTGTTTTACGGCGCGTCTACTTCTAGGTCATTAGCGCCGACATCCAGGGGTGCAGCGAGGAATTTTCCCAGCGAGCCTTGAAATGAGAAAATTCTTGCCGGAGGTGGGAATCGAACCCACCATCTCCCGCTTATGAATCCAGCGCGCTAGCTACTAGACTACGGGAGACCCCTGCTGCGGATAGTGTCTTCCAAAATAATTATATCATATGGTGCCATTGGATGCTGCCAAAAACAGTTTAGACCCCTAGCTGGCCTTTGAATGATATCTTATGAAATTTTACCCCGTTTAAGGTTACGCCAAGAACTTCTTTGGTTGACGCCAAGAACTTCTTTGGTTGACGCCAAGAACGGTACGCATCCCTAGCAGGCCTTTGGAAGGATTCTGCAGCTAAGATAATCTCCGATGATGAGTCTTTGGATGACTTTAATCGAAGTTACGCAACCTCGGCATGGCTAGTACTTCGATGGATGACTATCTGAGAAAATCATATGCTTTAGGCCTTAAAAAAGCGCGGCAAGATTAGATGTAAACAAATTAATACATTTTTTTCAGATCTGAGAATATTATGACAAACAAAACTCTTAGAACGTAGACATAATTTCCATCTATCACATCACAGCCTTTAAAGGATATTAGAGACTTTGCTTGATTCAATAACCTGGGTGGATCAAGCAGCAGAACTTGTAGCCACAACAACGCCAGTTGATTCGGCAACATCTCGCGGTGAGTGGACAGCAAAAGAAGCCGTAAGGACATATCGACGAACCGTCCAGGTGCGAACATCGGCGAGCTGCAACATACAAACAGTAACTTAAATATATATTCTCGCACTATTAATTAATGAAGAATACATTTTTGGCGCTGTTTCCCCTCCCTCCGTAGCGAGGAAACCCGCTTATGGCACGCCGGATAACAGCTAGTACATATATTCTATAGTAACGTTAACATATTGCAAGAGTGTCCACAAATTTTACTTTAATTTGTCCAAATATGGGACTGTATCCCTATTTTTTGAAGGCCGATCGCATGGTACAACACTATTGCTCATGCGGCTACGCATCGAGGAACAACCCAATTGCTGTCGCATACGTGCGAGTATGTCGACCATATTGCTCAAGACCACTCGCACGGTATAGAAATCCTGTTGCTGGAGGGCTTGCTTGTGAAACAGCAATCGCATTCCTAAAGCACCAATATGTGGGGCATCAACTTTATTGCTGAAGCGGCAACACATGGTTTAGCAACCTTATTGTCGGAGCGTCCGTCCGAATACTTCGACCATACTGTTCATGCCACCACGCTCGACAAAGTTAACCTGTACATGGAGGGTTCAATTATGACTTAGCAACTCTATTATGATAACAACCTTATTTTTGGATCGAGTATGTAGGCCACAAACCCCACAGACGGCACAGTAACCCTGTTACTGGAGGGTCCACGTATGATAGAGCAACACTATTACTAGAGCCTTGGCAAAAGGGACAGCAACGTTTTTGCTGTGAAATACTTCTTGCCTTTACCCTGCTTGGGGCACAGAAGCCAAAAGCCCATCCCGTTGCCAAAAGTAAAAAATATCCGTGTGATAAAAAAAACTTCTTTACAGCTGTCGCTAACTTTCTCAATAGATACAAGATCATGCTCCAACCAGTGGTTTCGACGGTGTCGCCTATTCAATCAATTGCAGAGCCAAAATATTTTGCAAAATGAAACTTAAGGGATATGAAAATTCCATCAGAAGTAAGAAAGGTGCTGCAGAAGACTAGGAGTGCCAATCTGAACATGGACATCTTTTACGGTCCTTCCGTCCACCAATGATATTTAAGGAAGACAACATCTCTATAAAGACTGTTATCTAACCGACCTGATTAGAACGATTCTAACGAAGGACTAATCCTCTGTTATCTCTAATCATAAGGTAGGCAATGATGTAACTCGACAGTTCAAAACCTTGAGGCTTAATGAGTTTAAATTAAACCTAAACAAATTTCAGATTAAAATAAACACTGAGGCCGAATAGTTAATATTGATCCTAAGTTATGTCTGGATCCGATTATATCATGTGCAGCATCTGGCTGACGAAATTTCCATCTTAAATTACTGCCGAAAGTTGATAGTATTCATAAAGCTTAGTAAGTAAAACCGTGGGCTTATGTAGGGGGGAGGCTGAGGGGGCTGCAGAACCCCCCGATATTTTGTTCTGGCGAGAACATTTCATGTAAAAAATGCCTATAACAAGGAAATATGTCTTCTACATTTACCCTGGTCAACTAGGTGACCAGAGTACCTTAAAACTCACCATTCTACACTAAAATATTCAACATTTTATCAAAACCCCAAATGCCTAGATGCCCCCCAAAAATTATTTTCTATATACGCTAGCGATTAAAACTTGTATATATGTATATATATATATATATATATATATATATATATATATATATATTTGTATATTTGTCAGGTTTACGCATTATTATTGGCATTTATTATCATGTTTATACTACGATTCATGTATTAAATATTTTTTTCAATTTTAACCTGTCTTCTTCCTCCCTGCTCGGAAGAAACCTGCTTACAAATGATGCCGATGTGGCGAAGAAATTGTGAAATGTCGGCGTATCATAATCCTTGAGTCACCCCATGGAAAAGCCGGTCGTTAAAAATTGTACACCTATGGTTGGTGTGTGTGTGTGTGTGTGTATACCATATTAGTATAAAGATATACCGACCCAATAAAAAAAACTTTTTAATAATGGCAACCCCAATGAGATTGTAAATATTTGCACCTTGGAACAAAAAACAACAATGTCCAAACCTCTGAAATTTGAGTGAACTGCACAAGTGATATCAGCGTGGGATAAATAAAATTGTTAAAAGGGCTAATGTTAAAGAAAAATATCCTTTTCCTTATTAACTGACAATGGGAAGTCATTGGCCCTTTTAACAATTGAAGGGGTCGAGGAAAAATAGTGCCAAGTAACATTTTTAACAAAACTTTACTGTAGCTGCTATATGTTGGATATTATATGGGACTATCAGTCTATGATGCAAATGCTACTAAAATATGACTACAAGCTCTGTATTCTACTTGATCTTGTTGCCCCTAACCATTTCAACTGATAGACCTTCATAATATCCAACTTATAGCAGCTACAGTTAAGTTTTGCTAAGAATGTTGCTTGGCACTATTTTGCCCCGACCCCTTCAATTAATGTTTATTCCACCCAGATGTCACTCGCGCAGTTTACTCAAATTTCAGAGGTTTGGACATTGCCACTTTTTGTTCCAAGGTAAAGATATAGTGGTGCCATTTACTGGTACTCTCAAAGACTTGATCCTAAAAATTAATTTTGAAAAAGCATTTTACATGAAAACAGCAAGAAAAGGCCAAGGGATTACCTTGTAGTGTGGGAATTGGAGAACACATGTTTAAGATATGCCCGAATATTAAGTACTAGAGGAGTATTATGTCATCGGAAGGTAATGTTATAACCGATATAAAAAGCTGGATCGCTGAAGGAAGCAGATGTCTTTAAGGAATGCAGGTGCAATTAAAATATCGATGGCCTAGAATGAAAACCTCGTATCTAAAAAATAACGTTAATAACTTTTATACGTTATTAGATGGATAATATTCTATTTGACAAACCTTAAGTGTCAAAGAAACTCTATCTTACTCATCCTGGACTATATTGGCGAAGAAGCAAACCTTGCGGGATTCTCAGTAACCATAATATCCATCTAATTAGGTATAAAAGTTAAGTAATTTTATTTTTGAGATACAAGGTTTTCATTCTAGGCCATCGATATAAAGCTGTCTCTAGGAAGGCCAAACTCCAAAACTGAAATCGGACCATCCGTATCAAAAGGATGCGAAGCATGGGCGCTGATAAAAAAAGAGTAAAACTCCGTTGCTTCTAAGGGAGCGTATGATACATAGATATATTTTTGACACCATTAAAATTGGGGAAGAATGGTGCATAAGAAACAATCAGCAGCTGCAGGATTTATTTGGCTAGATGGACATTGTTCATTTTATTAGATTGATTGATTCTATTTGATTGATTGATTTTATTAGATCGATTGATTTTATTTGATTGTAAAGATTGCAATGGTTCGGACACGTGGAACGAGTTTATCCACAGAGGCTTACAAGAAAACGCCCGAAACGCCTTGGGGCAAAAAAGAATGAGCGGCAGAATAATATCATAAAATATTGACGTAATTGATAATTTCATGGTGAGACACCATTTTCGTCCATCTATTGTCTGATGTCCTGATGAGGTGCCCAGCCCATTTCTATTTCTGTGATTTGATCCTGCTTGCTATATCTGTGCAACCAGTCTCTTCCTTAATAAGTACACTTCCTGTGGTGATACAGTATGTTAATGTCAAATACTGTGGTAAAAATTAGACAGGTCAAATTACAGCAATATATCAACACAATTGTATGATTTGCGCTTTGGTAAAGTCAAATAATTCAACATCTATCTCATTGTCTATGTTAGAACATTCTGCAGCCTGCGGAGGAAATAGATGTCTTTGAAAGTGCTCAGCCTCCTAATTTTTAGTGAATAACAATAGTGATAATCGGATATACGGTCGGAAAATAGTAGGAATTGTAATAGCAGGTGTAAGAAAATAAACAAGCTCCATTTATTATATTTTGGAATTAATTGTATATATACAATCGAAAGTAACAAAGCAAATCGTTAAATGGAAAACAGCAATATTTTGCCACAATGAACAAAATTCAGAAATTAGATCACTTTAGTTTGACCTACAATTCAGCTGTTCACTGGAAGTGATTTCCAATAGTAAGCAGAGATAAGCGTTATCTCCTTTTTAGTCTGGTTCTTAGATAGTAGTCTGAGCAGCAGAAGTGGTAGCCACAGCACCTCCAAGCGGGTGGACAGCAGGTATAGGACATAGTACAGCAAATTGAACCCATCCTGCAAGTACGTCCATGTCTGCAGCTCTCTCCTGCAACAAGTAGACAACGTCGACATTACAGTACGACTAGCGGGATCAATAAGGTACAGCAAAAAAAAAAACTTCACCCCAGAGAGAAAGGGTTATTTGATTCAATAATTGCCAAACAGACGCTCAAATATCATACTCTGGATTCGAGACCACATTATTCATATCGTCGATACAAATGCAAAGTATCGAATGTGAAAATCGCCATTTTACAGAGTGAAAAAACTTTTATTCATTACTTTGCTTTTGGACAGTCCAATATTCGGCAGTTTCGACCTTTTGACAGTGATTAAATTCCCCTTTCACTCAACAGCAATCAGTAAAGATTGAAAATGAAAATTGCCTTTTTTCACATTCCATACTTTGCATTTGTATCGATGTATTTTATTCTTCTGCAATAAAATATGAGAGTTCTCGTTCATATTTCTACAAAGCATGATAAACGACCCATAAAATATCTTTTCTGAGCCATAAAGAACATTTTTCTTGTGTATTTAATTCCCCATTTGTGGTAGAGAAAAATACCAAAATTCTGAAAAATACATAAGATGTGGATTGATGGATTCTTAAATAATTTGATGCAAATAGAACAATCGATACATTTAATATATATATATATATATATATATATATATATATATATATATATATATAACTCAATACGTAACAGACACTCTAGAGGTACCTTATTTCCGGCCGGCTGATTTTTCCCATTGCTGATACCTATTATATAAATTAAAGGCTGGGTGAACCTAGGGACGGTTTGGGACCTCAAATTCAACTCTTAAACGTCGAAATTAAAAAATAATATCTTTAGTGTGCACCCGAGTTTTGAACTCCTCCAAACATGAATCTAGTGCTCTACCGTTGAGCCAATCGCGCTCGCTACTTACTATAATAAATTTAAAAAAATCTTTCTTTTTTTTTTTGTCTGCGCCTTTGGGTTAAATTCATAACGGTGGTATCCTTTTTTTAGAGAGTGTGAAAACATACCTCTATGAAGGTGCCTTCCAGTTCAAGGTCTTAGCTTTCACATCGGAATCAAAAGTTCAAATCAAAGTAAGGATAACTTGGGTTGGCATATTGAGTAGAAATATTGCTTAATATGAAATATATAAAGTCTCCCCAACCGTAGACCGTTATTAGAAGACAAATGCTGAGAAAATAATAGAATAGAAAAAAGAAAAGCGGCGCTTGTTGGAGAATGCTGGATGGTGGAAAATTGATGTTCCAAGGATGAAAAAATGGTCGAAAATTCCCACAAGTGTTTTATTGGCAAAACGTTTTCAGGGACTAAGCCCCATTTTCAATGCCCATGCATTGGCTCTTATTCAGCCGAGCCTTGCTCCTAGACTCCATGGGCATTGAAAATGGGGCTTAGTCCCTGAAAACGTTTTGCCAATAAAACACTTGTGGGAATTTTCGACCATTTTTTCATCCTTGAAAAAGCGGCGCTTGTTTACCCAAACAATTTATCGCACTAGTATTTCTAAAGTGACACAACTCAAAAATCGGTGTTTTTCAGTTATGACTATGAAAGTCATGGTAAATATCTCTTTATCAACCATCAAAACTGTATGTACCTAGCTTCAGAGCTTGTACACCAGAGGGCACTTGTTTCACCCTTCCTGTCTTAATGCTATTCCTTCTACATAGGCAAAAGTTGCACATTTCCAGTTGGGTTTTATTTTGAGTTGTGTCACTTTAAAAATACTAGTGCATTATGTGTACTAAGCTAGCGTTATGTGTACTTACACAGTGCTACAAACACATTTGTCAGCTTGCAGCTAATGTATTAATGCGTAATGTATTAGCCAGACGAAACTGCTACTCTGGACTTATTTACAAGACTAGGAACCACTGGATGTGACAAAATATGACTAAATTACAGTAACTGGTCCGAAAGAATGAACCTGACTTACCATCGATGACGTGTATGTCGAAAGCAGATATCCAAGCAGCGAAAACGGCGAAGCAGATGATGATTATGTATACAATCCGTACAAACAATAGCATTATTTCTGAGATGGCGTCATGATTTAGACCCTTCCAAATCCCTGGGATCTTTTAATAATCTTCAGGCAGTGGATAGAGAGAAATATATATTACAGCAACAGTAAACCAAAGCAGCCCAACCATCTAAGACTACTGGAATAATTGAGCACGAATACCTGGTCATGTAACATGTTTTGTTTTGTTAATGCTTAGAATATTGTCCTAATAAAAAAAAGTTATTTAAACATTTTCTGAAAGTTAAATTAAAATTAAAGGAGATTGTAAAGTGTCTTATACGATTGCCAGGGCAGGCGTAGCAGAGGGGCTGCAGAAACGGCGGGAAAAAAGGCAGAAGAGATCCGCAGGACCCAGTTCAGAGCTGTCACCACAAATTGAACCCAGCTCAGTAACGAGTCTAGCTCCGATGGACGTGGATGCTGCGTTGCTCACCCTTGAGGCCGAATCTGTCGAAAAAAAACAGTATGTATTTTTTGCCGCCAATATTGTAAAATAAAATAATAATAAAAAAAAAAACGAGAGAAAACTAGAGAATGTTAGAGAAAAAGAGAAACTCACGGCCAGTTTAATATTTTAAAAGCGGTTCCGGATGAGTTATTTACATGAACTTGTGATTTGATGACTAGTCAAAAATTTGTGAAATGAAGATGACATTTGAGAGAGGAAACGTAACACCGATGTATCGCAAGATTTTACTACATAGTATATTAATAAAGTCCTAGTCGCAGGAACTGCGTCATCTTAGCGCGATTCCGCTCATATCCCTAGTGTCATTGGCTCAGTAAGAGAATGAGTTATTGCTAGGGTTCATCTTATTTTTTTTTTTTTTAATCAAAATTTGTTGCTGTAATCTCTCTCTTACATATACATAGTTTTGTATTTTTCCTTTATATTATTTGTATATCAAAATTGTTGCTAACGAAGTCAGTATATTAAAAAATAATTATTCAAAATTAGCATCTAGAATCTCTTTTTGAGAGGAACGGATCCACTCAGCAAGATGTTTGAATTAACATCCGTCTTCGCAAATAGTTGCTGCTACCAACGAAATAAAATTCCTCTGGGTCCATGATGAATGAAAAGGGCCCACTATCCTTGAATATTGTGATGGAGATTCGGGGGCTCTGAATGAAAGGCAGCGTGTATTGATAGGACAACTGGCCAGGACGCGATGGTAGAGAAGAGTGGAGAGTGTCGAGCGTGGCGTCTAGTAGAGAGTAGATGAGAGTGAGTGTGAGCTAGGATTTAGCCCAGCCTAAATAGGCAGGTAGGATTGGGGAATCGTGGGAATTATAGAGCAATACAGGTCTCTAGCTGCTGATGTTCAATATTGCTTACTAGTGTCTGGGTTGCTTCCTTTCCCATGCTTTTCCTCACAATATATTTGCAAACTGACTGAAACCGTGAAGGCGTTTGTTGCCCGAAGCCTGTAGTGTGTAGGAGCGACGTGTGGACGAGTCCTGTCGCTCCAAGCCGCTTCTTCCGTAGCTTGTAGCGCAGCGCCGCTCGTGTACACTTCCAGTGGACGAGAACATTAGCGGTTCGGCCGAGTCCCTTGAGGCTTGGCCAAACCCTCAGCGGGTTGGCTGAGCCCTTAGCGGTATGACCAAGCCCTTAGAGTTCACAATTGCTCACATTATATAATTGGAATTTCCAATAATAAAGGACGGGGTATCCCAGAGAACAAGGCCAAACATCTACATAGCCACTATCCTATTAAACACTGCTTGGAAATATTGGCTCCAGTTTTTTTTTTCTACGACTGCCCCTTGAGCCGTGACCTTCTTATCAGCAAAACCTGATAAAACAAACCGTACACGATCTGCACACAGTTCTTGCCATGGCTCGTCTCCTGCTTTGTCTTGTATCACTATGCTGTGTCGTCTTCGCACAGGCCCGATACTATTCGTTTATGCTCAACAGTAAGTACACCAGTTTCAAGAGAATAGAGAAACATTTTTTTTTTTTTTTTTTTTTTTTTTTTTTTTTTTTTTTACTCATAATATTTTGATTTTCTCTACATTAGCATTTTTAATAAAGAGTTTAGAATATCACGGTGCGAATATTGAAATTGAATTGATATACTCCCTTAATGTGGAGTACTGTCTTTGAATGGTCATTGTTCATATATCCAGGTAAAGAAAAATGGCACCATGAAGATATTCGTCCAAAATCCAGGGTAAATGTGGCCAAGTCTGTCCACAAAATGATGCGGCCGAACTGATGATTAACATTTTTTTTTACGCAATGTTTGTACTTTTTTTGTGTGTCACTTGAAAACATATTAAATGATGTGAAAGTTAGGATTTATTCAATTATATTTTTTGACAGAAGGAAGTCAATCGTTCAACCTATCCCTCAATAAATTCCACTTCATTTGCAGAGATTTAATGCTTACTGAATATAGATGTTTTCCTGTAAGTAGTGAATCTATAGTCCGTTAGGGGACTGAGGAAAAAATTTGTAAGTGCGTTTTTGAACGTCTAAGAAGTATCTTCTTGGTTTAGCGGATTAAATCACTGTTTTCTTAAAGGATTTTTTTTTCTATTTTATGATGGCATAATAAGAATATTATTATTTTGAAGAGTTTTTGAGCAATCCTTTATTCAATAAAAAATATGCCTACGTTAAAAAAAAAATAGAAAATTGGACTTAAGTCCTTTTCCCTTCGGAATCGGACTGTACTTCAAAGGAACTTTTTGTTGCAAATTATGTCCAGAATCAACTCCTAGAGTTTGGCTTCCTTCTCTTTGACCCGTAACTAAAAAAATAAGGAATAATTATATAAATACAATAAAAAACACATTCCACAAGTCTTAGAATAATCAAATTTATCACATAAATATAATATATAGACAATATTAAGCCTATCAATCGTAATTTGACCCGAGGTTAGTAACCAAGGGTTAATATCACGAAAACGGTTTGGAATCTTGGCAAGCAAAAGATTACCATTCGAAAGGTTACTAAATTTTCTACAAAAAATGTTTTGAAGACATTTGCGATGGGATGGTCATGTTTGGAGAAATAAGTGCTTAAAACATAGGTAATTTCGTTCATTTGAACGAATCTTTTTGTGTGTTTCCTACAGTTTTTTTTTTCACTGCTCGTTATTTTTGTGATTGCTTATAGTAGCCAAATGTATTAGTCAATAAAATGGATACGTATAAATAGAAACAATATTTTGTTTCAACGGCATCTTGGAATTCGAAGATGCCCTATGAATATCTAGATTACTGTACTGGTGTTGATTTCGTTTTTTAGAATTGTTTTTGGTATTCCCTATTTTCAGAAGTTTTTATCTATTTATTAATTTTTTTTTTTTTAAATTCATTGAACAAAATCATATGAATTCGAAAGTGAGGAGCTAGGAGGCTTAGGGTGGAGGGCATTCCCAGTACAGGTAGCGCCCAGTGTACCCTCGTCATCTGTAAGTTCCTTTCTAGGGTCATAAAGATAAGCCTCCAAACAACTTTAGGAATGTAGGATTTCTAATTTTTGCCAGTATCAGAACAGCCGCTCTTTACATACCACAGTGGTACTGACGTACCGGTCTATACTAGTTGCACTCCACACGGTGGTAGTGCTTGGTGTATGCCACAGCGGATTGCTCATTATAATCTTATTTTATACGTATAGGTAAATAGGTACCTAAAAAAAGTTTATTTGTGTATAAGTGCTGCGTTATTGGGATTAGAATAAAATATTTTATTAACAGACATGAAATGGTTCGGAATCTTCTTATATTGTCCTTAATGTTTTTTTTTTTTTTTTTTTATGATGCATCGAAATCTGAGTCATTAGCACCATTTTTTCCTTATGAGCTTATATAATACTTAGATTTAGCTAGCAACAACATTTTACACCGCAATTAAAGTGATTTGCTCTGCTTATAAACATAATATTTATATTATAATATAAACATAATACATTAATTTGTCTGACAAAAAAAAAGTCCGACCCGCAGGAACTGCATCATCTTAGCGCGGTTCCGTTCTTATCTCAAGTGCGGAATATAGCAGCTATCGGTAGGTATTAGCAACATTTTTTCCCCCTTAATATCTTCAAAACAGTTAAGAAATCGTGGGAAGTACGATATAACCATTCAAAATCTTACTAAATTCTCTAAAAAAAAGATTCTGAGGCAAATTTCGATGGGGCAATGTCAGTCGGAGAAGTAAGTGCTTAAAACTACGAAAGTGTTAGTTTTGTTATTTTAAACGGGGTTTTGTCACTGTTTACCTCACTTTTGTTTTTTAAGTTTATTTAACGGTGGAATGAGTATTTCATTAAAGCTTAGAAAATAAGAATCATATTGGTAATAGAGTTTTCCTAGAGTGAGCGTCGCGATGACGGGAGAGTTCCATCCGCTTAGAAAACTGTCAATTTCCGTATGTGGCGCTTTAAGCTTCCTTCTCTTTGAGATTTTATTTTATATTTTTAATGAGAGATCAAAACCTACCAATAGCAGCTACTATTCCTTTCCTAATCGCACTTCGGATAAGAACGGAACCGCGCTAAGATGATGCAGTTCCTGCGAGTCGGACTTTTCTTAATTGCATTTATTTATATAATTAGTATTACTATAGAAGAAATGAAGAAAAATAGAAATATTTTGATATTTGAAATAAATATTTGTAGCATTTGGGCTGGCCAACCAGTGGTGGTCCGCTGCCCCTTGGTAACGGGCCCTTTGTTGACGGGGGAAAGGTTGAACCAACATAATAACGGTTTCTATTTCAATCTTCCCAAATGACACTAGGGATAACAACTAAACGGCGCTAAGATGACGCAGTTCCTGTGAGTCGGACTTTTTTTAATATATTACTTCGTCAATAGAGAGAATATGTTCGTTCTCTCGTTTACTCCGATTTGCATATTCGATAGTTTGACATGGTAGGGACGATATGTACGTCCTTGATATTTGGTGTATATATATATATATATATATATATATATATATATATATATAAAAATCTTTTTTATATGTGTGTGTGTATATATGTATATATATATATATATATATATATATATATATATATATATATATATATATATATATATATAATGTGTGTGTGTTTTAGCACGATAGCGGCCATGGTTTTATTTTTTTTTTCGGTACGAAACTTGATATATCATTACTATAGCAAAAGATTGAACGAGTTCGTTAACCAGGAAAATCGGTTCATCCGGAGGGGGAGGCGCAGTTTTTGTTATATTGTAACGACACTCGGTATGCGTCATAAGTATCTACATGAAAAGATGTTTTGAAAAAATAAACTATATCGGTCAATTAAGAGAGGGGGCGTTTCCTGACGAATAAAATTATCAATTTGGCCTCCTAGGCTTTATTTGTACTTCCTAGCTCCAAAACTCGGTAGACAAGAAGCCCTACAAATGAAACAATTAAAAAAGAAAAAAAAAAAAGAAAGAAAAAAAAACATTAATAGTTGGGATATACCCCGAAAAATTTAAATAAAGATTAATAATTGAGTCAGCAGTTTTGTACAAATATAAAATACTATTTCTATTTATGTAGGTTATTTTAAAGAAATTATACAGGAATCTAGCCAACGCTACCCACCTTCTGAGGAATTCGCTTAGTTGAGTAGTTCCTGCAAAACGGACTTTTTTTTACTTCTATATTATTTAAATTATTTTTGAGCTAAGGCCTCTTCAAGACTCCATACCATTTTGAGTTCATAAATTCAAAAAAAAATACTTCAAATGTAAAATAGTTTTATAAATGATAGAAGTGTTTGTAATTAGCGTCTGTATGGTTTGCAGAAGAATGGTGCACTCCGACAACTTACTGCCCTGACGGATTCCATTGCTGTCCAGATCTGGCGACATGCTGTCCTTACGGATATACCTGCAGTAGCGGATATTGCGTCCGTAGCGAGAACGATATCTAGTAAGCACTTTCAATTTGTAGACTATCATCCTCAGAGGTGTTTATCTAATACTTCATTTTTACAAGTTTCAGCCAAGTTCAGCGGTCTGCAGCACAACCCCTTTCAAGGAGGGCCAACATGTAAGTCACAGCTTTCTAGTTTTAATTGTAAAGTAATTTGTATTTTCCATTAAACAATGATGTGAACCTTGTCTGTCAGATTATAAGTTTATCCTCATTTCGTACGATGCATACTAATACAAAGAGATAATAAACGCAGGGTTCCTAACTACACACAAAGCCAAACGCAGGATAGGAACGATAGATCCTTGGGCAAGGACGTACAGCATTGTAGGTGTTAATGGCTACCTGTAAGGGGCAACAAGCTACGGGTGTGGCTTGTGAGTGATATAACGCAAGGACGATCTGGGGCTAAGGGAATGAATAACAGGTAATCGAGTTGGTTAGAGGGAAGGAGAAAGAAAGGGGGAGGGAGACCAAAATAATGGATCCTAGCCAACTAGCCTAAGAAAAAAAGGACATGTATTCACAAATTTAACTAACAATCAGGCACCACAGTCTTTGGAGGCCCTGGGAATCCGCCACCATTTTCCACCATTCCTCTCGGTCTTGAACCAGGATCTTCCAGTTCCAGACTCCTAGATTTTGTAAATCCCCTCCGGGTTGGTGTTGGCCTTCCTTTCTTTCGATGTCCTTCTGGTGGAACCCAAAACATGTTTTTCGGTGGTCAAACCTTTCTAGGCTCCATCCTTTCTACATGACCCACCCATTTTTACCTCAATCTATTTTGCTCTTTCACGGCTCCAAATATCTTTCTAAGGACTCTCCAACTCCAAACCGGTAGGGCTGGCCTTTTGGCGATGTTTTTGGACCAGAGAGCCTTCTGCAGAGCATAGAAGCATTTGGCCACTGCTACCATTCAGGCCTTAATGTCTGTTTCTATGTTATTACTCTCCGCCTATACATCTCCTAGGTACTTACATGATGTGCAGCTGGATACGTGAACTCTCCCAATTGATCCGGCTCTCCCTCGCACAGCTTCTCCGGTATGTTTTCATGCTGGCTTAGTTCTGGCAGTTATGACGACGTATATAAATTGGATCACCAGGATTACTTCTTATCCTGCAGATTGCAGCCTCTAGAGCTGGATTGAAGAGTATCGGCGACAGTGGCCCTCCCTGCCTCAATCTCCTTGTGAACTAAAAGCTATCAAAGATCCCGCCGGTGATTCTTACTTTACAACAACCCTATCCCAGTGTCATTCCCGTCGGTCAGATAATAAGCTTGCTAGGTATACCAAGAGGCTGAAGCGTTTTCATTATTTAAGCCTGCCCATACTATCATATGCCTGCTACGAGATATTCATGGGTATGTACGTACACACACACATATACATACCTACATATATATTTATATATTCAGTCCCGTAACAGGCCTAGAGGGGCTGATATTGAATAGATATCTGATTCTCGACCATACGGCATACGATGAAAATAGTGTAGTCAGTAGTATGTTCCGACCGCCTGATATTTCACTTTGCGGGTGCCCATAATATTATTTAAAGCCAGGGTGGGCACAGGGATAAACTAGGGGATACACAAGTAAGCACATTTCTCAACAAGATCTGTAGTTCCCGTCAAATAGCTGAGGAATGTATTCAAACTCCTTAATAAATACTAAATCTTCTACATCCCTACCCAGAAGGATTCCATTGCTGCCAGATCTGACTTTGTGTTGTCCCATTGGGTATAGATGCAATGGTGCCCGTAGTGTGCACGATTTATATTAAGCACGTTTAATTTGCACAATCACATGCTCAGAAATGTTTCTCATGTCCTTCTTTTCTCCGTGTTTCAGCCAAACTCAGGAGTCAGCAGAACTACCACTTTCAGGGAGGGCCAACATGTGAGTTACATTATTCTTGTTTAAATTGTAAAGCATTAGTTTCTTTTCAACTAATTTGTATTAATGGAAAATTCAAATGAAGAGTATTGTCTCATACGGCTTTAACTCTTGTGGCTAACTGACTTTAAGAGCCACTAAGCTACGGGACTGATTGGGTGAGGGATTACGCATGAACCAGCTGGAACTCAGGAATGAATGACAGTGTATCGAAGCCGGGTTAGTCAGAGGGAAGAAAACAAACGAGAGAGAGAGAATGAGAGAGAGAGAGAGAGAGAGAGATTGAGAGAGAGAGAGAGAGAGAGAGAGAGAGAGAGAGAGAGAGAGATAGAATGTAAGAGAAGAAGGTATGCACAATTGATTAAGATGAAAGAAATAGAGAAAAGGATCGGTTGACTTTAAAGAAACCGGGAAATCCCCAAGTAAACTACTCCCTTCCGTAAAGATGGACCGAGTTAGCGAGGTGATTAATCGATAAAAAAAAATGCAATTTTTTTTATAACTTTCTATATGAGACTTAATTAATGCTTCACTCTGATATTTCCAGAGCTGAGACGACTACTTCAACAACACCTGAGCCCATTAGGTTTGCAGTTTACTTCAACAGGAACGACTGAATTAAACACTCTTCATAATGTCGTTATGTATAAGTTCGACAGAGCATTGTATGTATAAAGTTTCTTTAAAATAAAACGTAAGAATTTAATCTGGAAATTAATTATTAACCCTCAACCATTGAGCGAACAGACATACACATTCACATAAATATTAATATAAATCAGGTCAGAGGGCGTTCATAGCAGCCGAAGGAACTGAAGGGAACACCGTAGTCCTGGATGCGGAGCTGAAGGAGGGTCGTCGGTGTCACCGTGAGGTACGCTTTTCCTTTCTGAACATTGCTAAGTCTTTTGATAATACTAGTCACTCAGCTCTACATGCCGCACAGGTCCACAAAGGCCTACCATCCGGATTCGTTGAATACCTAATGGGGCCCACGTTGTCGGATTTACCCGAATAACCGATGGTCATCGGTGCACGGACCCAATTTTAAGTGGGAGGGGATCAGGCAGCTTGATCCTTAGTCTCCGTGCCTTTTCAACCTTGCAATGGATTTGGTTCTCCAGGCGGTTCCAAGCGAGGTGGGATATTCTCTGGAAGGAGCAAGGATTAGCGATCTGGCCTTTTCCGATGACTTGGACCTGGTGTCGTGCATTCGGAGTGCTCTTGCGCGTGTTGGAGCAGCCATCGCCAAATTTAGGATGGAGCTCAGCCCTGATAACTGCTGCGCTCTTTCGCTGGTACCGGCTGGGCGTGTGGTCAGGATCAAGGTATTTGAAGACGCACTGTTCAATGTTGGTGTAGCCCCGGGTAGGTAGATTCAGTTTCAAGACTCAGTTACGTACCTCGGAGTCAACTATAGGAACCAAGGAATCGAGAGGCCTGGTGCTGAAATCAGAGTCACGCTTCTAAAGATTGCGAATGTACCCCCTCAAGCCGCAGCAGAGGTTGGCCGCCCTTAATTAAGACTCACCCGCTTTTCCTCGATACATTAACAGGCGGTTTCTTGGTGGTGGATGAGATTGCCAAAGGATGTCCCAGTCGGATATTTCCGTGTTTCGTGTAAAGATGGAGCCATAAGTGTGCCATTCTTGAGCGTCCTTGTTCGGGCTCTAACTATAGGCCTTCTTTCTGGAATGGAATGGTTTGGCAAGAGGGGCTTATCGTTTGGCGTACGTAACCAAAAGGCTGTGGTAAATGAAGTAGGCCCACCAAATCAGGGCTTAGTACAAGATGATTCCTGGTGCCCAGAGGAGAGAAAGCGCTTGTGGGCTGAGAGACTCTCTTCGTCCTTCGATAGGGCAGGACTGAAGGAATTCTGTTAACAACCATCGACAATGGAAAAAAGTCCGATTCGCAGGAACTGCGTCATCTTAGCGCGGTTCCGTTCTTATCTCTAGTGTTTATGAAGGCATAGAATAGAAACAGTTATTACTTTGTTTAGATCAATAGCGAAACAGCTATCCAAATGAAATCTCAAACAAACCAGTCTTGAAAGGTCTTGATTTACAATCTTACCTGTATGGGTCAGCTATACCATAAGTCGGGCAGAAAGGCCTCCGCTCAGAGGCATTTGGAAAGCCTTGGGATCTCTCTCTTTGAACGCTACATTTCTAACAATAAATTGATCTTCTTATTTTACTTAATCTGTTTTATTGTCAAATACATTATCTGACTATAAGCAATTTAAAAATAACAAGGAATAAAACAGACAAAAAGAACAGTTCGAATAAGCGAAATCAATTACTTTAAAGTTTTAAGCACTTATTTCTCCGATTGACATCGCCTAATCAAAACTTTCTTTTGAACCATTTTTGTAGAGCATTTAGTGACCTTTCTAATGGTCATCTTCCGTTTCCCAAGATTCTCAACCTTTTTCGAGATATTAAGGAAAGTATACAAAGTTACCAAAACTTTTCATGTCTGTTCATAAAATATTTTATTCTAACCCTTCCTTAACTCCAAACGTAACATAACTTTCAACATATTAGTTTTAATGAAATTAGAACATGCAGATAATGTTTCAACTGAATCCCGTGATTCTAAGTACCCAAACCAAAAACGGAATTCAAAAACTATTTTTCCAATTTTCTCGAAAACGGTTAAAGCTATCGCCTTGAAAATGGTTTCATTCGTTTTCCTAGCCCAAGAAGCATATAAAACGAGTACTTACAAGCTTATGAACTCAAAAACGTAAGCGTTACGATTTCTTCTGCGCGAATTTCGCCCCAAACGCCATCTTCCAGTGGGCGGATTTTGCTGGTTAACGAACTTGACCTTTCAAATTGGACGACGGATTTTTGTACCAAATTTCATCAAAATCGGACCATCAGGGAAGCCAGAAATGAGCGAACAGACAAATATATATATATATATATATATATATATATATATATATATATATACAAATTTGAACCACCGTTATTTTTGGTCTCTAGGGGTCCTGAAACGCGAAATTTTCTAGTCGGCACTTCCGGATTGTTTCATTGTATCAACCCTATAAGCGGGGTTCCTCCCTATGGGGGAGGGAGGAACCGCGCTAAAATTACAATAAAATAACTTAAATAACCTTAGATAAGTCAAATAACACAATACGTCAACAATTCAAAACAACGAAAATATCATACAATTCTCAAAATTTATGAATCTAATTTTAACCAATCACTGCCAGCAGGCGAAGATTAAAAAAGTATAATACAACAAACAATAAAAATAATCAAAATAATTCATAAATACCCCCCCCCCTCCCAGAAAAACCACCTCGTATAGCTCAGCGAGGATCACTCGGGCCTTCTTCCGACTGCACTGGTCCTCTAACCGAGCTAGGTGGGGGAGGCTGTTAAATTGGCCCATATGTAAATAAGTTTATGTGGGTGAAATGTATAGATAAATGCATTTTATCTCCAAATTAAAAAAATAAAAATTTATATCAGACTTGGGGAAAAATTAATTGCAGAGGCGGAAATTTAATTGCACAAACCCGTAATTACGATTAAAAATGTAATTGTATTCGCGAACTCCCGCGATTAACAATTGATTAATCCTAATTGCGAAATCTCACAATTTACATTGATTAATTGAAATTGCGGATTCTGGTGATTGGTAATTGATTAATTTTATATTTTAAAAAATGTAAAAGAAATCATCACAAAACTCTTTCCTTCTCACTTCTGCTTCAATCCCGGTTTCGAGATATTCATCAAACAACGTACAATACGAATTATCTCACGACAATTCTAGTTTCCACTCTCACTTCTGGATAGCGTCATAGGGTTGACATCATATACTGGTTTCGTCCCTATGGAGGGAGGGAAGAAACGCGCTAAATACGTGCAATAGAACACTTTAAACTTTCATACGACTTCTCTGACTGAGTTGCATAAGACTCTAGCTGAAATTGCATAAGAATTTCTATTCTAGGATATTTAGTCCTTCAAGTTATACTAGTCAATCAAGTTTCAACTACACTCCTTGAATATAAGCCGAGTTTTGCAGCAAAGAAACATCCTTGGCACACTAGTGATTTCGTTGACAGTATTGCGCTTTTGGAGTATTATCTATATGATTTACCCCTTTACAGGCACTCATCTTAGGGTGCGTTTACACTTGATATTTCTCGCAGGATACATACCAGATTTTCTCCACTCTACATTTTCTCCACACTTTTCCCGTCCTATGTGACCCAAAAAGCTCAATTTTTGTCTCGTCACTAAATATAACGTTCGCCCAATACTCAGAGTTTTATTGTAGAAGGTTTTTGCAAATTCAGTCCTCTTCCTTCTATTTTTTTCATTGATCATTGGCTTACGCCTAGGTGTACACCCATGGAAATTTTTTTTTTTTTTTCAATACTCTTCTAATCGTTTGAGGGTGGACTTTTTTCCCAGTTTCTCCGTATATCTCTGCTGCAATGGCGGGAGCACTTAGTTTTGGATTTATCTTAATTTTTCTTAAAACTTTGTTTCCATCACGTTGGTTTAATTTTTTTGGACGGCCGGTACTGACTTTAAAATCGAATCTGTCTTCTTGCCTGTACCGATTTATCACATTCGCCATTGTGCTTTTGCATCTATTTACCATACGGCTAATTTCACGAACACTTTTTCCCTTTTCATAATTGAAAACAATTATCTGCTACTCTTTAAATGTTGTCCGCGCCATAACTAATAAGATATCCGCACCAGAGCAAAATATAACTTTGACTAACAAGAAATTGTATTACTTTAAGCCTAGGCATGATCTTTGAACGCCCCTTTGTAATCCTAGAAGGATTGAACTTGGTACTTCAAGTACCACTTTGTAAACAGTAAGTAAACGTCCAGAAACTTTTGTTGCCTCAAAACAAAGCAATAATTTCAAACTATCTCCGCATTTTAAAAATAATAAATCTATTAAGTGTTGACATGATTTGTTCTTTAAAAGAAAAGCGAATTAATAAGAGAAAAATTATCATCATTATTTTTATTGGTCAATCTCACAGGAAATCGTGATTATTTTACAAGAACTGTGAGTGTCCAGAAACTTTTGTTACTGACTGTATATATCACGATATATATGTATCGAATAGATATTCTCTTTCAAGTTTACATACGGAGAGAAATAGCTAGACATTTATATCATGGATATCTATAGGATAGTTCTGGGTTTGCGATAAATGTACGGCCCTTTTACACTCATACATATTTGTCCTGTGTAGTCCATTCTGCTAACTAACAATGAAGAAAGTATCGAAACGCAAAATCGCGGCCTGTGTAATTATTATAAAAATAATAATGACTGAGCTCAAAAAATGTGAGCTGTAATAATGCTAATGTCTGAGCTCTGTATAGAGGATCCAGCGCTGTTTTCGAATTGTTTAAGAATGAAACAAGCAGATTTCGAAAAGCTTGCTTGTAAAATAGGTCCTCTTATATCAAAGCAAGATAAAAAAAAATCAGAAAGGCTATTAGTGTAACAGAATGACTAGCTCCAGCTTTACGATTTTTAGTATCTGGTGAGTAGGTATTTACTTGATGAAATACTATTTCATATTATGAAATTTTATGAATATGAACTATGTTTCGGAACTGTACACTTGTTATACTTCACAATTGAATTGGTTTTTTAATTGTAATTTTTTTTTTTTTTTAATTTCTTCGATAGTTGTACTAAATGCTTCGGCCATTTCTGTTAAAGCATGATGTTTTTTTATTATTTTATCTTTATAAGTAATGCACTTAACATCCCACAGCTCCGGTACATATTGATAAGTTCTATAAATTCTACTTTTAACAAGTGTCCCCCCCCCCCCCATATTGCAAGAGAAAAGTAGACGAACTGTTAAAACTCCAGCGTAAATCAAATAGTTCTGTTGAAACTAGCAAATAATCAGTGTTTACACCTGGTGGTATAGAAGTGTCGACAATATAGCAAGTAGCCAAGATATTTCTCTCTGACATTTATTCTTCTCTTTATAATCAGTGTTTACACCTGACGGTATAGAAGTGTCGACACTTATATCTCATGATAGAAATATATATATATATATATATATATCAGACATACATTGTTCATGGTTTACATTAGTCAGAATTTCTCTCTGATATAAATATCCTGCAATAACTATCCTAGTGTAAACGCACCCTAAGGCTGGGTGGGTCTAGTACCCCAATTCCTAATCACAAACGACGACTTTTAATGATAAAATCTTCAGTGCACGAGTCGAGTACCTGTAACACCTGAGCTACATTCGCCCCTTACCTATCGGGTAGATCTAATGCAATTTATATGTTTGACCAGCAAATAATCCATGGCGGCGCTGAACCTCTGCTCCTGATAAGGAGGCACTCACCCTCTAACCCTGATATGCAAGAGCATACCATCTATAATCTGTTCATTTATCTCATTATTATCAAGGGGAATCCCAGAAGACGACCTAGAGGTCAGGAAGCAATGATAATACTAATGTTTGATTACATCAACAATCCGCAGATTAAAAATAGAAAATGAATTTAATAGCACGAAGAATAATCTTGAAAATACCAGAGGAAATGTTGGTATACATGTTACTTACTATGCAAGGGTACTCCCATGGGCGTATATAAGGTGGGGGGCCATCTTTTTTTTCTAATTGTGTTTAAAGCATGCCAACCTTTGAGGTCATTAACACTATATTTAGTACCATTTTTACTACCCTCATCAGTATAGTTAATAATGTTCTTTGAATCTTCATAGATATTTTAAAGTATCCAAATTTTGGGGGTATTCTGCTGGATGAGTCGACATAGTGGGTGACTCCATTTCTTCAAAGCCTTGACTCTCAAAAAAACGTTTAGGAAATATATATTTTCTTTGGATTTCCATAAGTAATGAGGAATACCATCAATTAAACATCTATCTTCATAGGAAAATGTACAGTATGCTTTACCTATATTTAATGCTATTCTTCTTTCTATTTTTTCAAAAGTTTTAATATTAGAGTTCTATTGTGTTTCTACAAGTGGCTGTTTCGGGTCTTTTTTAGAACAGCCCAGCCCGTGATTTGGTATTAACTGTTACTTTTGCTAGGAACCTACACAATCTAATCGAACATATGTTTTTTTTTTGGGGGGGGGGGGGGGTGCATCGACTGCTTAGGCCAACATATGTTATTATGATAATCTAGTAGGTAGGTAGGATCGATTAAGATTTGTTGAAATTTTTTTAAAATTTGCATGAGTGCAACCTCAATAAAATGAATTTTGTCACTCTACAGCCTTCTTGTTATTAATTATGCTTGTTAAATGGCCCCTTTACACTAAGACTATCTCTGATTGCTTATGTTACTCAGAAAATTGTATAGACCTTTGAAATATAAAATACAATTTTTATCAGGCAATGGATTAGTTCTATGAAACACCTTTGTCTGGGGTAAAAAGGTTTTTAATAAATACTTCATTGATTTACATTTTATTTCTCACAAAATTGAGACATACAGCAAGATCTCAAAATCTCTCATCATTTCCTCATATTTATTCTGACCTTAAGTTTGAAAGTGCATCCTTCTAAAAATACACTGATGGAATTGTCAGATTTACAAGATCTAGAAAAATCCCTAATCGTAAATTGATTTATAATCACAAATTATTATATACATTTCCTAATCCTAATTACGTAAAATACTAATGCACTTCTAAGCGATACAAGAGAGAACTTTTGGTCCTTTAATGGCAAAGAGTGGTAAAAGATAAAAGAAGTGTATTGACATGCTTTGAGTTTCGGGCCTGAAACTGACACATGTTTTGTTTCCTCCGTTTATTCAATGAGATTTAACCATCAAATCTTTGGAAGTTTGCATGGAAAGCTTACTCAAGAGATTTATTTCAGGGTCGGGTTTAAATAAATGACTACTTCAGATGAATTAACTTGTCAAGAGGTGATATAGCATAATTCAGGACTTTGGAAGAGAAAGGGCAACCTGAATAATCGACTTTCCTTTAAAAAAAAAATTTCTCAGTCAGAAAGATGTATGTAACATGACACGCCTTTAGTTAGTTTTACTCTCACAGTTTCAAGTTAAAGTGAATAGCACCATCATCTATGAAAAATTCAATGTCCGATTTCAAGGGAGAATACCGAGTCAGAAACTCCCCTCCTAGCATTTTCTTGCCCATAAATCACTCATATAAATTAAAATTTAAATGTCGAATTTCAATCATACTTTTTAAATCAGGTTTATGAATCAACATTCCACAGAGTAAACTTTCGTCATTGCTATCCTGAAGCACTTTCAGAACTTTGACTTCCATTTCCCAACATACGGATTTCAGGATTCACCTTTTCTCTTCCAGGGTACTGAATTCCCAATGCAGTCGAACGTAAAACAGGGAGCTCTGGATTCAAATACCAGCCTGGCGAGTAAATTTAAAAAAAAAAAAAAAAAAATGGATTTGAAAATTTGCATGTGAACTCCCAAAGTCCAATGAATATCAATCCGTTTCATGAAGACTATCCATGGAAGATTATATGACTCCTTTCACTTCAAAACAATCTCACATCTCATTACTCAGAAGCATTTCTATCTTTCATAAATATGAATAAATAAATAAATTTAAGAAAAAATATAAATCTAATCGTACCTAAATAAAATTACTTTCCTAAGATCAGTGATCATCAAACTAATAAAGTAACTCGGAGATAATAGTTTGTTCAGAAATTAATGCAAGTTCATGGTTTTGAAATAAAAAATATAGAATAAATTATTTTAAAATATTTTTATTGATCTAATTAAACTACATTCCTGTCGTTTTGGAAACTTTCTCATTCTCAATCGAATAGAATTTTTTAATCTTTATTAATAACAAAGTGTGCAAACGTATTTTCTTACTCAGTTTTATGAATGATTTTTTTATGTTTTAAAAATCGGTCCAAGAGCCAAAAAATGAGAGTCAGGGAGAGTACGTTAGGTAAGACAGGGTTATAATTTAAATTGTTATCACCCTTAGCTTTGGTTGTTTAATTGATAAACATTAAACAATATCTTCCTTGCCCTAATTCTTACATAATCAGTTTTTACTGTGTTTTATATAGCGTGTTGTTAATTTCAAATGGGAATTTTCTAATGGCAGAACCGTCAGGAATATTTTTCTAATAATTTTGTACACGCGGAATTGAACTTTTCTATCTAAATGAACGTATATAACATCATGCTGGTTTCTGTCTCATAAGCAGTGTAGTGCTAAAAAAGAAAGCAAATAATTTATATTTGGGGGAATGGATAAATAAATATTATTACCATCACAAAATAATACTTCATCAAACATAAACAGTTATATAGGGGTGATTTAAAGTAAACATGAAATCCTGCATTAATTTCCGTACAACCTTATGATGAAATAGATTGCTGAAAAGCGTTTATAAGGGAATTTACTACTAGAATTTACAATTACTAACATATCACTAAGAATACAACCTAATATACAAGGCCAGCCAAATTATCACATTGTAAAGTGAAACATTACTTATACATACATTCTATCGTAATGTTCAAGCAAAATATCAGCAGTAATGGAAAAATACTCAATCGTTTAGTACAAAATTTTCTATTATTACATTTTCTAGTAAAAACAAAATAGAATACTGTATTGTATATTTCAACTTGATAAATATCTAAAGCAGAGCTAACAATGAAAGCTTCTCACAAGGCTGAGACTTTCGATGAGAATTACTCCAGGGTGTCTACTACTTTTGTGAAAGCCAATTTCATTACGAAATGCAAATTTCATGCCCATTAAAAAAAAACCTTAACTTTTAGCTTAACACTATCAGGACCGATGGCTTCAAAAAAAATTTCCATCGGGCCTAAGTCTTCCATTTCTATAGTTATTTCGGCAAACATATAATAAAATAAATAAGTGAGGAAACTTATGAAATTATGTACTTTTAGTGGATTAATTACAATTTAGTTAACTGTCAAATACGCCACCACAGCGGGCCCGCTGAAGGAATTGTTCTGGTGGATTCAGGACAAGACCCACAAACCTAACTGGGAATAACGTAATGAGGTCCCAAACCAAATATGATGAGTATAAGACAAGGCCCGGAAAAGTGGGGTTAGAAAGAAAGTCATGCTATTTGCTGACGCACACACCACGATGCCGGGACCGCAGAACACATCTCTCTGACGCATATGCCATGACACCAGGCCCAAACGTGTTAAAAGCATTTGTAACCTTGATTGCTGTGAAAATTATAAATTTTCAATTCTAAATACATTTAAAACAATTAATTAAGCTGTATAAAATGAACATCATAAGTTAAAGAGGATAGTTACATTAATTTTAAAAGTGAAGAAATTATGATACTACAAATTTTAGAATGACTATGGAATAAGCAGCCTCAAAAATACTGAACCATGGTAGCAGAATTAAAAAATTTCTAAAAATATTACTAACATAAAATATTTATTGTCAATGTACATAATTTTGTGTGCAAAATTTCAATATTTGAGTCTGCATGAAAAACTCTAAATATAAATATTTAAAATAAAATATATAAAAGAAAATTAAAATATATGCAAATAATGGATAATTGATGAGTAAAGGAATCTAACAGAGGAAGGGGGTGGGGGAGGCAGATAGAGATAGAGCCACTGTAAGAAAACGGTGACAATTACCAATTTGCAGAAGTCTCGGGATTACGTTAGACTTCGGTAAAACTAAAATTTCATGAGATGGTTTCAAAATTCATGACTTTTTCGTGCCCTATTTTCAATTTCGTGACTAGTCCCTGCAGTAGACACCCTGTACCCTCTTTAGTGAAGAAACAAATGGCAGAGTCGTTTCGTTTAAAAAAATGATTAACAGTTCCTAACTTAATCAGTTGATTTTGTAATGGACTTTCATGTAGTTGCCTAAATAGGCGAAGAGCTTGCTGAGAGAAGGGCACAATATCGCTTGATGGACGACTGCGATGGGTCGATAGAACACTCCGTCGAATGGATCCCTTATTGCTGGACACAGCATGTGGTTCAAGTTCACTTGAGCAGGCTGTAAAAACACAGTCATTAATTAAAAAAAAGAAAGTGACTTTAAAAAATTAACTTATTGTCTCTATTTACAGATCTTGGAGCTTATGAACTGATTTAGTGTGTCCAGATTTAGATTTGATAACATTCTATTAACAATTTCACTGCCAACTACGAATTATCTCATTGTAAATCAATGTTAATATGAAAAGATGGCCTCAAGCAAGAGAACAAAAATGTAGCGATGCAGTAACATAACAACATATGGAAGCATGTCTGGGTACAAACTAACTCGTAGTTGGCTTTTGTTAAGAACTTTGTCACATAAACCAACTTTTAGATACATCCTTTTTTTTTTTTTTTTTGAGCAAGAAACAAATTTTATATACTTTATAGTGATCATTATTTACTGTAATTAAAGTTTTCAATAAGAAAAATTATTAAATTAAAAATTAAATTGGCTTTCTAGATCGGAATCTTGAAACTAAGGCAGTGTGTTTGTAGCGGCACAAAGACTTGAAGAGCGGTATCTAGCAACCAGCTGTTTAAAATACATTATTACTAGACGAGAGTGAAAAAACGACAGAATGTGATGTAGGCTTTTTGAGTTTGTTTCTCAACATTAATGTAAAAATAAAAACAAACTTTTAAGAGTGTTGTGACTAGCCGCAAAGTGCAGCGAACACAAAATTTCTCAGACAATTTGCGAGTGAATGTTCTAGGTGATTCGTGAGTGAATGTTCTAGGCGATTCATGAGTGAATGTTCTAGGCGATTCATGAGTGAATGTTCTAGGCGATTCATGAGTGAATGTTCTAGGCGATTCATGGGTGAATGTTCTAGGCGATTCGTTAATGAATATTTAGACAATACGTAAGTTCACTATTCCTCGATTATTTCCGTGACTCTGGAAATATTGAAGCTTGTTTAAAGATAAAGACGTATATATGTAATAAGTACAAATTTTTCCATGAACACTTATAAATATTTGTTTTGTTCAATATTAAGTATTGTCCATTTTGTTTAAATTAATATTTTTATTTTATGAGCACACTTATTTTACTTGTTGGGATCTTCTGGTAAATAGAAGAATAATTACACATTTCTTAAAGAAACCCCAGCATGCAAATGTTTTATTGTGGCCATTATGGCATTATAAAGGGATTATTACCATTCCAATTCCCTGTAGCAAGAGAAAGTGGTAAAGGAGAAGAATCACGTAGGAGAGTGAAGACCAGCTCCAATCGTTCAGGTGTTCTGGCTCATACGCACCTGTAAAAGCAGACAAAACACAACAATAATCATTGTTCATATAAACATCGACAAAAATCACTAAGCTAATGTAAGAAGTGCAAGGATAATGCTCATTTCACACATTTGAAATAGATTTGTTTATTTCAAGAAACACACTTCAGCAAGCGTCCTCTATCATTTTATGATAAATTAACAAAAAAGAATTTTGTTTAGAGCCTTCTGCTCAAATTCAGGAACATAAATATGCTTTAGCTTCACCTGACAAACCTATGTAATGTACTGTATAACATACAGTCTTCTTTTTCGTACATGGCCAGCCCGCCAGCTCGAACGCCAGCGGACACTTTTTTTAATGTTTTTTTTTCCAGTTTAGCCATCGCTAAAGCGTATTTATGCTAAAAAGATACCCATCCTAAAAGCAGTAGGGACCCAGGTATCCCTAGCTCCCTCATCGCAAAACATTAATTCTGCCCGATATCTAGTGATGAACGAAATAGCTAAAGCATCCCTAATCATCGATTGATTGCCCCAAGGCCGTGGGTAAGTGGTAAATGAGAGAGGAGGGTTGGACTGATGTACAAGTTAAGCGTTCCAGGGGCCCAGCACTTCTCGGCTCTTAGTCAAGTAGGGCGTTCCAGGGACCCGGTGCACTTTGACAGCTATACAAATCTACAGTGAAGGAAGGGTTAATAATATTCTCTACATAAAACAAAAAAAAAAAATGTAGTTTAGAGAGAAGCTGAATGATTACAGAAAAGCAACCTAAACTGTAAAATACATGGCTAGAGTTGTGATGACAACAGAGTGAAGAGAACATTCAAGCCTGCAAAGGGGACCAGGGCTACCAACCTTTTAAAACAACTGTCATTGAATAAATCCCAGGATTGATCTACTGAACCTTCGCTATTGCTCAACCTCTAAAATCGAAGTCTATTGATTGATATACAGTAAAACCTCATTTACTCGGATCAACTGGGCCCAAGGCCGATTCAAGTAAACAAAAATCTGGGTTATCCACAGAATGACGGAAAACGGAAAAAAAAAACAACATATAAATCACCGAAATATTTTTAATGGAGCTTAGAAATTATTATGTACACACTTTCACCTAAAAACACGTACAATATATGTACTATAATGGCCTATGTATTTGTACTGTACTCAATGTAGCTACAAACTAGTCTGTAGTAAAAGGCAGTGTGTTTCTGCTGTCTCAGTTTAGTGTATTACGAGCAGCCCGATCTCGCATTCGCTTTAACATTAGAAGTTCATTTAGCAATATTTTGGCTTGACTCTCTAAATATGCTATCCATTTCTCAATGTTTGCTACTCCTTCTGCGTGGGTCATAACTACCCTACACTGTCCTTAGAAATCATCTTGAAACAAAAGCCTTCAATGCGTTTTCTGTTCTTTTTACAATCAGATACGGTCGATGTTCCTACTCCAAACTCAGCAGCAATGTTCTTTAACAATTCTCCTTTATCAATTCTTGTCAATACTTCCATCCTTTTTCCATAGTCACAACAATGTTTTTACGTTTCGCCTTAAGCCCGGTCAATGAGCAAATGAAACAGCAAAACGATACTGTACCTCGACCGTGATGCCAGGAAAACTCGCATACATTAACCTAGGAAAACTCTCATAATTTACCTACTGAGAATAGCAATTTATCATCTGTAAAACGTCTTCAGTTACTACTCTGAACAACATAATTTCGATTTCAAAAGTGGTCTGTGTTAACTCTGTTTTACTGTACTTCGATATAATGGACTTAAATATTTGACAAAAATCGTATTAATAAATTACCATAAACTCATATTATATATTTGAGAAAAAAAATATTGGAAAACGTAGAAAAACTAAGATATTTATTCTCTCCCCCAATAACTTTTAAATCAAATTACTAATGATGTTATCCGAACAAAATTCAAAGTACAATTAAAAATAATCAGCTGACCCAATTATCAAAAAAGACGGATTTTAAAATACATATTTTTCATTACTTAGGAATGCTACATAGACAGTTTTCCTTACATACATATACATGTTTACTTTTAAACTGCTTCGCTGGGAATTAAATGTGTTTTCTGCAATTCGGCTTCTTTCTCCAGCGGTCTTGCTCCTCCTTTCTTCGCAACCATTCCCTTACCAACCAGCAAGGATGAGTGACTGCCAGAAGAAGCCGGAGAGGAATCCAGCGAAATATTGCGAAGAAAGGAGGAGCAAGACCGCTGGAGAAAGAAGCCGAATTGCAGAAAACACATAAATATACATATAGGTGTATATAAGTATATTTTATATACAAACATATTTATTGTTTTAGATCTTATTGTTAAGAGAAGTCTCCGATTCCAAATGAACAGACGCATAAGTTTTTTTTCCTTTTCTTTTCTAAAATTTAATCTGACTTCTTATTTATTAATGTAGAAATGAAAACATATCATGTTCATATTTCATAAAGAAGAATTATGTGAGCTATTCAACGAGTTTACAGCATAAAGATTACATGCTGACATATTCATATGGAATGAAGCAAAAATACAAATCAATAGGAAGCTTGTCTACGCAAACACATAAGGCAGCTTTAAAAAGAAAAAGAGAAAAATATAAGAAATATTTTTAAAATGTCTTAAACCGGTGCTAGTAGCCCAGTGATAGGAAAAGGAAAAATAAAAATAATGAAACAATTTAAACGTCATTCTTTCTACAGCATTGGAAAAAATTATTTTCCAAAGTAACAACTCTTCAGGAGAATCAATACAGAAGCCATTTTAACCCCTAGTGTGTTTAAAGTGTCTGACAGACACGAGGGATATTTGAGTGAAATATGATGGTAGCAGTGAGTATCTGGACTCTACATGCTCACTGCTGCCAACATGCTTCACTGAAATATTCCTCGTGTCTGTCAAACACTTTATACACACCAAGGGTTAATGTTCAGGTCATTCCTAGGCAAAAACCGAACTTAAATGACAGAAAGGATCTCAGAATGTTAAGCAACCAATTGGAAATGGCAGAGAGAAGGGCAGCGTCACCTTCAGCAAGTTCAATTCAATAGCAGATCCCCTGTAGCGAGTGCAACCTTAACAGCAGTGTCGACTACGAAGTTAAATAATAGATTAGGATAAAGTTAAGCACAATAGCGTAGCAGATAGATAGCATACCTTATATCTGAGAGCAGGAGATTTAATAATAGATTAGGGAGGAGGTAATCTAAAATTAGCTTAACAAGTGAGGGGGTCTCCCTTGGTCTAGTGGCTAACGCCTTAGTTTCATATGCGGGAGATGGTGGGTTCGATCCCCACTAGCGGCAGGAATTTTCTTATTTCATGGCTCGTTGAGAAAATTCCTTGTTGCCCCTTGGATGTTGGCTCTAATGGTCCAGATGTTGATGCATCGTTAAAAAAAAAGAAAAAAGAATGAGCTTGCAAGTTTAATTACAGATCGTTAAGATCAGGTAAAATAATAGAATTGGAAACAGTTGAGCCAAAAAACTAGTGAGCTGACAAATTTAATAATTTATTTGCAAATAGTTTAGCCAAATATTAAATATTTTAGAACTAAAAAAGTTAGTTCCTGTCCAGTCACCTCGGTAAGCCAGAGAAAATCACGTGAAATTTGCATTATACTAAAACTACTTAAAAAAATAACTAATAATAATTTTTCCTTCCTTTCTCAAGTCAATTACAACTAGAATTCATCATAATGTAAACATATATATTTTATTTTAAATGAAAAATACTGCAAAGAATAAAATATAACCAATACAGCAAATTATTCTGGTTTTCATATGATAATTTCACAGATTACAAAATAATTTTCAACTTGACTACTGCTAAAACTCTACAAGTACGACACATGCAACGAGTGCACAAATTGGACACACAAAAACTGCAAATAATCATTACAAAGTTACATACCTCCAAGTTGTACAAGATACAATGGAACCACCATCATCATGGTGTGTTGTATCCAATAAAACCAGGTTTCGAATGGCAGCTTTAATGAAACAGTATTCTACGTATCACTAACAAAATATAATCCAGTCAAAATTAATGAAATAATGTGAGTTGGTTGTTCACCCACGTGAAGGTAATAAAAGTACATAAATATTTTATTTTAATAGCCGATTGACACCTTTTTATATTTTCATGCCCTCTCCACTACTATGTGAACAGACAATATCACAAGTTATACAGGGTGTCCCATAAACATTGGCAACAATTGTATATTTCTTGAAAACTGTTAGAGATATCAAGAAAGTCTAACTTGCAAGAACAGTATAATCTTAGCACGTTTCATTAACGTTCTTACCCCTAGAATCATTTGGAAAGATTCGAGCTTTTGTAAAATGTAAACACCTACTCCAATCTCAAATAAAAGAGATTTTAGGCACCACACTGCTCAGAAGACTGGCAGTAGCAAACTCTGAGCAGAAATTACTTACTCTGCTCCTGCTCATTCTAAAGAAGAACAAACAAATAATAAATCCACGCTTCTCATTTACTTATCACATTTTACTGCTAATTGTAATTAAAAAAACAACAACCAACTAAAAACTTAGGTAAACAAAGATGAACAAACACCAATGACCGTAGTGGTTGAAGTGCCTTATAAAAAAAAAAAAAAAAAAATGAACCAAAAATTCAAAGGAACAAAGCCGACAATTTTAAATTTTAAGCATAAATTTCTCTGAATTAAGGTTAGTACACGCTGGGATACAATGTTGTACGTCATTGTTGCAGAGCTGAATCTCTTTTGAATCTGCAGTGTTGCAATTCTGCCGCGCAACATGTTCCCATGTATCCGGTGTGTATTGTGAGTCTATATGATACAATAAAGATTAATTTATTTATTATTTATTTATTTATCAGAGTTCCAAAACAGCGGGGCTCAAATTCTTGTATCATATATTTATTTAAATTTAAATAAATATATGATACAAGAATTTGAGCCCCGCTGTTTTGGAACTCACTGATAAATAAATCTATATATATAAAAATCACGTGTCTGTCTGTTTGTTTGTTCCTTATACAAATCCACACCGTTTGTCTGATATTGACCAAACTTCGCACATAGATACGTCTTGATCCGGGAAATCTCGTAGTCTAGCTCAAAATCTTCTAGGATTCACAGTTCGGGAGTTACGCCTTCGAAAATGTCATTTATGAAGGAGTAAATTCTCCGAAATAGTCATTTTCTTCCAGTGTTGCAACTTCTTCAAAGAAGAACGGCAATATAGATGGAAATTAGCAAGCCAACAAAACTCTTCTTTTTTTTAAGTTTTACTTTCTTTTTGTTTTTGTTTTACTTTTTTTTAAGTTATACTTATTTTTAGAGTTTTATTTTAACTTCTTTTAAAGTTTTACCTATTCTCAAAATAGCCTTATATTCTCAGAATTTGGAGAAAAATCATATTTCTGTTTAAGAAGTATATATCAAGTAAGACAACACTGGGCTCCTAGGTGTTATTCAGTTTTGCGACAGAATTAAGCTTGAAAATACATTTAAACGGTTTAAGTTTTTAACAAATCTTTTTTGAAACATTTCGTTAAAACTTTGTTCTAAAACATTTCAGTTTTAACCTTTGTTTGTTTAATTAGAAATTACAATTTAAATTACATTACGTTTGCAAACGTGTGTATCAAACTTTTTTAACTTTGAACTTTTTTAAGTTTGAACATTTTTTAAGCCTACCTTTTAGTCTTTTAAGTCTATCTTAAAGTAATAAAAAGTAAATATATCGTATAACATAAATTTATTTCTGTAGGACAACACTGGGCTTAGAAGCCATTTTTCGCTCTAAAACATTTACGTTTTAAGCTTGAACATTTTTTCTTTTTTTAGCCTTAGTGTTTATATCTAACATTCATACATCTAACTTTTTAAGTTTCATGAAACTTTTTTAAGTGTCTGCAAACTTTTTAAGTTTTCAAACGTGCGTTAATCAAACTTCATAAAGTTTGCAAAAGTGTCTGTATCATACTTTTTTAAGTTTGGTGTTTTCATTTATCTTATAACCATGTAAGTCAAGTAAGTAGAACTATAAGTTTAACTTCCATTCCCTTTCTTTACTATTTTTGTTACTATGCTATTTTATTGCTTATTAAAAACTATGCCTTTAATAATTAATTTATGCCTCCGTTTTATCACATGCATTTGCTTAGTAAAAGCTTGCAAATACATTTAAACGGTTTATGTTTTTAACAAATCTTTTTCGAAACATTTCGTTAAAACTGTGTTTTAAAACATTTCAGTTTTAACCTTTGTTTGTCTATTTTCATCTTTTAGTTATGCCATACATGGTGTTAATATAGAATATAGAAGTGTTTAATTGCTTGGAAAATTAACCAATAAGAGAATTAAAATTATGAGATGTGACAATGGTAAGGAATATTTAAATAGTATGATTTATGCTTTTACAAAGAATAAGAGTACCTAAATTAATCCATGCCCTCATATATTCACAAATTAAAGAGAACTGCTGACCAATTTTTTAGAACAATTATGAATATATGTCATTGTTTACTGGCAGAATCTATTGTTGTAAAAAAAGTTTTGGCCAAAAATTGTTTGTGGAGCAACTTATTTGAAAAATCGCACTTTAGCTAAAACCATTGAGAATAAAACATCCTATAAAATATATTTGGAAAGAAACCAGATGTTTCTAAGTTACGTTTATATGGTAGTAAAGTTCTTCTTAAGAAACCAGAACAAATAACGACTTAAATGGGGTAAGAAGGTGAATATTTGCATTTTAATCCGTTATAGTGAAGCTTGGGAGTACTTTTGAATAATAAAATCATAGTCACTATGCATGTTGATGATGATGATTAGTTAATAGTTAGGTTAGTGGGAACTGATGAAAAATTTTAATGAAGAAAAGGAACCGGACTTGATTTATTTTTAGATGAAAGCCTTGGATAAATACAAATGTATAGTTTTAAACAAAATAATACTTGGGATTTAGTTGAAAATAAGAAAGTTGTAAATGCAAAATGTTGACCAGTTGGACATAGAGACTGCATTCTTAAATGGTAAAATCAATTCGGAAGTGTATATATGAGGAGATTGGTATCAAAGTTGGACAACTCCATTTTTTTTCAATTGAAAAAAATGGAGTTGTCTAACATTTGAGTCAAATGAATATATTGGAGACATGCTTAAAAACTCATTGTGTAAAGAAACATTTGAGAAATTCAGAAATATGTTAAATTTGATATTTTATATTTCATATATTGTTCATACTTCCTGCCTTAGGGAGGAACATTTTTGTCGGTTATACAATTTATAATGTGAAGTGATGTACATCTTGCTGTTTGTGTATGTAATAAATGGATATGAACTTGACATGCTTTTATGAATCTCCCACACTTTTACTACTTTTAAATAATTTCTTATCTCAACAATTTTAATTATAAAAAGGGTCAAAAGGCACATTTAATTTTAAAAAATATGGTAGTAATACCCATTATGAATAACTCCTACAAGGAATCAATTACATTTTCTTCTAGATTTGTACCAAAAATATTTACTTTATTATCATAAATTATTCCTCCAAGCCCTCAATCTTAGAACCTTTAAAAAAATATGTTCCATTAAGGAGAAGGCAGCAACCATGGAGTTTTATATAATTTTTATTGTTTCATAACGTTTTGTCCATCGCAAGCCTAACTTAATTTCACTTTTAATATTTAAATTTATATCATTTTAATTTGCTGTCATGGAATTGTCTTTAAAACATTTCCTTCTTATTAAAATGAATTCTTTCATTTATCCCCCCCCCCCAGGTGAATTGAATTTTCCATGCAATTTTCTATTAATCTAAATATGCCAAGCCTCTTTATTATTGACATATTTACACCCAGCAGTTTTATTACATTTTTATATCTGCTTTCTTTTGTCTGAGATATTTATATCCTCTGACTACTCCATTATTTAAATACGCTTGCAATTTGAGCGCAATATTGTTGCAAAATCAAAAAAAAAAAAAAAAAAAAAAGAAAGGCCACGAAGACCCTAAGTGGCAGATACTATAGAGGAATCGGATTCATGACTGTACAGCACACTAGGGAGATAGTGTGGTGAGTACTATGCTCCAACCGCCTGATTTTCCCCTAGGCTGCTTCGACACCTCAAGCCATTAGCACCCAGGGTATCCATTGGTAAATTTATTAAAGGCTGGGTTGGCCTAGGGACTGCCAGTGAAGCCAAATTCAACCCAAGAACGAAGACATTAGAAGAAAAAATCTTTATTGTTTGCTCGAGATTCGATCTCAGGTGCTCCAGTTTATTAGTCCAGTGCTCTACCACTGAGCTAACCTCGACCCCTCGCCAAATCAAATTAATCCCCCATTAATTTATTTAGTATAAGTCCTTATTGAAATTCCCAAATAGCTTTAATTCATAGTTGTCTATAGCTGCAACAAAAATATCTAAATTTGTTTTTCTTCGATAGCCCTATTTCCTATGACAAAAGGGCTATCCTTAAAGAAGAGCTCATAAGCCTTAAGAATTGAAAGAGAAGCTTTAATATAACGGAAAATGTCAACAACAAAATGTGAAAGTTTATTTGGAACAAAAAGTTTTTAATACTTTCCTTTTGGCTCAATTAACATAAATCCTGCATCAATTACTTTTTCAATCATAGAAAGAAAAACCTTAGTCACAGATTATTACATGAAAAGGTATAGAACATAACATATTAATATTATAAGTAAAGATGGAATGGTTGGGATTCGGCTAAATAAACCTCAATATGATTTTGTTTTAAAAAATCTATATTTCGGATGTTTTGGCTACTGATTGGTAGCCTTCGTCAGCTAAAATGACAAAAAAAGAAATTAATACAGAAACCAAAAAAAGTTTATAATTGTAATAGGTAACAGAACTAAAAATACAATTAAGATATAAAAGAACATATCGTCTTAAATTCTTAGAATGAGTAGAATGAAAAAGTAAATAGGTACAATAATTGATTTTAATAGTAATTAGTAACATTAATTGATTTTACAAAGAAATATGAAACTACATACCAATGACAAATATAGTAGCTAATAGTAACATTAATTAATTTTACAAAGAAATAAGATACTAACCTAGCTACTATATTTGTATATATATACCTCCTACTAGCTACTATATTTGTCGTTGGTATGTAGTTTCATATTTCTTTGTAAAATCAATTAATGTTACTAATTACTATTAAAATCAATTATTGTACCTATTTACTTTTTCATTCTAAGAATTTAAGACGATATGTTCTTTTATAAGTTAATTGTATTTTTAGTTCTGTTACCTATCACAATTATAAACTTTTTTTGGTTTCTGTATTAATTTCTTTTTTTGTCATTTTAGCTGACGAAGGCTACCAATCAGTAGACAAAACGTCCGAAATATAGATTTTTTAAAACAAAATCATATTGAGGCTTATTTAGCCGAATCCGAACCATTCCATCTTTGCTTATCACCTCGACGGCTAACTATCTAATCATCATTATTAATATTATATTTAAAAAAACAAAAACAATACAAATAAAGAATAGTTTCAGTTATACTAGATTAAAACATAACTAAGTAAGAATGACCTTAATTAAATACTTCATTTTGTTGCTATTTTTTAATATATATTTATATATGGACCACACATTATTTTCTTTAAAAAATTATAAACACGTAGTTTGGTTAGGATTTTCTTTAAAGTGGTACTACAATTACATGATTCCAGTATACTTTTTAAAATAAGGTCATATTTACACCCAGCAGTTTTATTATATTTTTATATCTGCTTTCTTTTTTCTGAGATATTTATATCCTCTGACTACTCCATTATTTAAATACGCTTGCAATTTGAGCACAATATTGTTGCAAAATAAAAAAGAAAAAAAAAGAAAAAGAAAGGCCACGAGGACCCTAAGTGGCAGATACTATAGAGGAATCTGATTCATGACTGTACAGCACACTAGGGAGATAGTGTGGTCAGTACTATGCTCCAGCCGCCTGATTTTCCCCTAGGCTGCTTCGACACCTCAAGCCATTAGCACCCAGGGTATCCATTGGTAAATTTATTAAAGGCTGGGTTGGCCTAGGGACTGCCAGTGAGGCCAAATTCAACCCAAGAACGAAGACATTAGAAGAAAAAATCTTTATTGTTTGCTCGAGATTCGATCTCAGGTGCTCCAGTTTATTAGTCCAGTGCTCTACCACTGAGCTAACCTCGACCCCTCGCCAAATCAAATTAATCCCCCTTTAATTTATTTAGTATAAGTCCTTATTGAAATTCCCAAATAGCTTTAATTCATTGTTGTCTATAGCTGCAACAAAAATATCTAAATTTGTTTTTCTTAGATACCCCTATTTCCTATGACAAAAGGGCTATCCTTAAAGAAGAGCTCATAAACCTTAAGATTTGAAAGAGAAGCTTTAATATAATGGAAAATGTCAACAACAAAATGTGAAAGTTTATTTGGAACAAAAAGTTTTTAATACTTTCCTTTTGGCTCAATTAACGTAAATCCTGCATCAATTACTTTTTCAATCATAGAAAGAAAAACCTTAGTTACAGATTATTACATGAAAAGGTATAGAACATAACATATTAATATTATATTTAAAAAAACAAAAACAATACAAATAAAGAATAGTTTCAGTTATACTAGATTAAAACTTATAACTAAGTAAGTATAACCTTAATTAAATGCTTCATTTTGTTGCTATTTTTTAATATATATTTATATATGGACCACACATTATTTTCTTTAAGAAATTATACACAGGTAGTTCGGTTAAGATTTTCTTTAAAGTGGTACTACAATTACATGATTCCAGTATACTTTTTAAAATAAGGGTTAATTTATTTTCCACCCCACATTCAGTGAAAATTTGAAAAATAATTTTTTTAACTGAGCTCTCAACTTATAAACTTACTTTCTCATAATTTGAACAAGTGTCATATAATCATTCATTTTAATATATAATATAAAGTAGGAGTACCATGACATGCTGGGTAACAGGTATTTAATATGAAACATGTGTAGCATGCCACACCCGGTAACACCTATTTAATATAAAGTAGGTGTAGCATGGCACACCGGGTAACAGCTAGTAAATAATAAATAAATAAATCTTTATTTCCATTAACCCACAGAAGAGTGGAAATAGGAACGTCAACACATTTATAATTTATATCTAAAGATTTTAACAAAAAATAAAATGTCTCAATACAAAAATTGTACAATAAGCCATTGCAATACAATATATTAAGTAAAACAAATAACAAAATTATGGCGGTAACTAGAGCAATGAATGTGCAAGGAGTTATTTGGTGGAAAAAAATTCTTTAACTGAATAAAAAGCATGTTCTGCCAAGTAATTCTTACATGTTTTAGAAAACAACTTCTTATTCTCCTCCTCCTTCAATTCCTTAGGTAATTGGTTGTATAATGTTGCTCCCATGTAGGCAAGCCCGTTTTTAAAAAATGTACTGTGCTTGCCTAGTGCTATTAAGTTACATTGCCTTGTGGCATAGGAGTGACTATCCCCATGCTTCTTATACAATGGATGGTGCGTTTTAATAATATCTAAAACTCTTTAAATGTATAGGGCTGGCACTGTTAAAATATTTAATCTTTTAAAATGATTTCTACAGGATGTGTTCCTCCTAAGGCTTAATATTGTCCGAATCGCTTTTTTTTTTGTATTGTTAGGACTTCTTTCGCCTTTCTGGAATTTCCTCCTGGAATGAAATTGGGTATTTACCCTGGGTATTTACCCTGAAGAATAAATACCCGGGTATTTCACATCACTGATTACGTGTGGACGTGTTCCGGAGCAGCCTCCAGTCCACAGTCGGCCCCAGGCAGTGCCCCAGTACGGGTTCACCAGAATTGATATTTGATAAATTTACTTGGCAAAAGCTGAAAGTCGGCTATCCAAATAAAACACAAAAGGAATATCTGAATAATTTTATTAACTTCATTACGGAGATTTCAACAACCACAGCCTCACATTCATATAAGAAGTTTACCAAAGTCTCTACAAGGTTTAAATACACAGTCAGTGCAAGTCATTTTACTTTATCTTCCCATACATACATGTATGTCTTTCTTTAAATTTCTATACAAAGTTGTAATCCCTCGAGTAAAAAAATGTAGGGAAATAAATGAATAATTAAATTGATAAAATTGCTGGGGAAAGTATACTTACATTGAGAGCGTCTAGCTCAGGGAAAGCAACAGCCAATATCGGGCCATTCATGCAATTCAACTGGAAGCGGAAAACTGCGCTGGACGTCTTGCTCGGAGGAGCAGCTAGCAAATAAATCTAAGACAAAACAGTTGTATTACTACAGAGAATATTCAATTAGAGGAATGTCAAAATAATTGAGTCGGGGAAAAATAATTTTGGGTCTTTTATTGTTTTTGGAGCAAATTTATTCATAAAACTTCAAAGGCTAATCAATAATATATATGTGGTGCACATACTATCTACCAATTTAGGTTGGCATTCTTGTCGAACATTTTATACTCATGTACATGAGTCACGCATGATTATAAAGCTACAAGGTCCACTATTCAGTATACCATAGACCATTGGTCTGTGCAGAAGAGGATTGGGGCTATGGAATCATTCGTCCAAACTGGTTCAGTAATTAAAAGGTATCTTACACTGCAACAAAACAATGAAAATCGGCATCAACCTGCGGTTATGTTGACAATAAGAGACCACCAGGTCGTAATAACACATGTGCTGCATTTTCAGGAGTTTGTTTACTTCGGCCCGGTGGTCACTTATTGTCAACATTACTAATTCTTCTCCACTACCTAACCTAGCGTAACTTACTGTGTATCTCTTAAACAGGTTGAAGCATATTTTCATTTTTTTGTTGCAGCGTACGCTACATTTCAATTATTGAACCAACTCAGACAAAAGCTTCGTCTTCCTTGACATCAGCAGCTTGTGCAGTTCTCAGGACCAGAATATTTTACGTCCATTATTGAAGTGAAAAATAACTTAATTTTTTTTCCCAGCAGTGATTCACAAATGGAAACTACGCCCATTAAATTGTTCTCAGTTTTTTCTTGTAGAACCCTAATAAAGAACTTCTTTTGGTATCCAGTCATATGTAAAGAGTTTATGGTACATGTCAAGTTCCAAAGCGATGTGGCGAGATGAAATATTTTGGTCTACCTCAATTTTTTTTTTTTAATTTTATAGAATTCTTCAATGATTGACTAACCATGGTGAGATTCATCTTTAACGTCAACAATTTCTCGAACCAAAACGGGAAAATCAATTCTGACTTTGGGTTTTACTTTTACCGCACCATTTTTGATGAGCCCGCGCTGCATTTTTCACTTTTTCAAAGTAGAAAAACAAAATATTATGAAAATAATCTTTTGGAATATCCATTTTCAATTCATAATAACTTTTGACTAAGTAAACAAATAATGCTACCTTTTTATTTAAACTTTTCTATCGACTTTTACATTTCAAATGCACTTAAGAATGGGTCTATTGAATAAATATTATTAGAATGCTACTTTAAAACCATCTATTGTGATAAACCAAAACTATTTTTTTCCAAATGTTTCAAATTCAATGTAGGAATGTACCTGCAACGCTGTCGTTACATGGCATGGATTTAGAAGGAATATCACAGCTCTTGAAGAGAATTTGAATCCTATTTCGACTCCCCATATCAAGCAGAGGAGTACGAGAAGGACTCGTTTCCCGAGAGGTTCTTTCTGCTTGCAGTAGTCGATGGCTTTGAGAGGAGAGAGCGATCGGAGACTCCAATGCAGCAACGGCAGCGAGATGAGCAGTACTCCAGCAGTCTCCAAGATACGCTGTCTCGTTGAGAGGAACTCAGCGCATTCTTTTCCACCGTTTCTCGGTACGGAGATGTTCACTCCGTGGTATGCCCATTCCAACATAGTCGCCCCTTATTTCGCTCTCCTGAAATACGCTCATACACATTATTTTCTTTTAAACATCAAATTACTTTATTCATAACAAATTACAGATATATTATTTAAGCATCTATTACAATGCTGGTTGGTAGACACCAGAGATGGGCATAATTTTATTTATAAATAAAAATACGAATTTATTCATACTTCATATATTTGTGAATACGAATATAAATAAATTCGTACTTCATATATTTGTGAATACGAATATAAATAAATTCGTATCCATAAGTGTGAACACGAATTTATTTTTATTCACATATACTAAATATAAAAATACAAATAAAATTTTATTCGCAAATTTTTCTGCGAATACAAATAAATTCACAGAAAAAATTGTAAATAATCACAAAAAATGTGAATATTTACAAAAAATCGAGTGATTACAAAAAAAATCACATTAAAATATACGAATAAAAATTTATTCACATTATAATTTAAATCATATAATTATTCACGCAAATAAATCATGAATTTATTCGTATTAAGATGATAGGCCGAAAGTTATTGAAGGTTTTTTTTTTTTTTTTTTTTTTTTTTTTTTTTTTTTTTTTTTTGTGGGATGGAGGTACAGATGACAAAATGTGTCCCTGCAGCATGGCTGGTGGTCCCGCGGCGTAAACAAAAAATCTAGGCGCTAATAACCTAGATGTTAAACGCATTAAAAAAAAAAAAACACCTTCAATAACTTTCGTAATATCATCTTAATACGAATAAATTCATGATTTATTTGCGAATTTTATTGTGAATAAATTTTTATTCACAAATTATAATGTAAATAAATTTTTATTCATATATTTTAATGTAATTTTTTTTTGTAATCACTTGATTTTTTGTGATTATTTACAATTTTTTCTGTGAATTTATTTTTATTCGCAGAAAAATTTGCGAATAAAATTTTATTTGTATATTTATTAATATATGTGAATAAAAATAAATTCGTATTCACACTTATGAATACGAATTTATTTATATTCGTATTCACAAATATATGAAGTACAAATTTATTTATATTCGTATTCATAAATATATGAAGTACGAATAAATTTGTATTTTTATTTATAAATAAAATTATGCCCATCTCTGGTAGACACCATCGGTGTCTTACTTTTACACTCTTCATGCTGGGATTTGTACTTGGTTCCTCTGATCTTTGTTCAAATGCCTTAACCAAATAGACTACCCACATGACAATTTCATGTCAATATTCTCCTTTGCAAACTCATAGGTAATAGGAGATACCAATGCATCACATTAAAGAGGCAATCGTGTACTTTTATTTTAGAATATAGAATTGTTTAAAACAAATGCTTTTCAGTGATCAAAATTGAGAGGAGTCTTCCCTACACAAATTATAAAAGTATATTTTGTAATATATCCCAGCCTGGTAATGAAAAGTCAGACTCAAAGGAACTGCGTAATCTTACTTTGTTTTCCTTTTGATACTTATCGCTGGTATCATTTGGTAAGTTAAGTATAGAAACTCTTAATATTTTGCTTACAAACTTCCTATTTTTTCTGGAACTTAAATTTATAAAATTATTTTATTGCTTAATAAATATGAATACCTGATCAATTGAAATCTGCAAGATTTTTGGCGCTATAATGATCCCTACCTACTCCCTCTATTTCTCAATGTTGGTAGTTTTAAAGGAATGGGGTATTATATAGGAACATACAACCACAAAAAAGGCAAACCACTTTCTCACAATAGATGACCAACTGAGTAAACACAAAACAGGAATGTAGAAAAATTCTTAAACCAGAACAAAAGGGTTGTGGTTTCGGCGAGAATACAAGTACAACTGGCCTAACATTGGATAACAAAACATGCCTTTTGGAGTGACCTACCCTCACGCCTCTAAAATCTATAATGAAGATTTAAAAGTTCTGAAATTTTGATCAGCTGTAAGAGGTACAAATTGGCCAGGAGAAGTAATGTTATTAGTGGCAGTTTGAACAAAACTCATCAATGAGGCACAGAATATTTTAATTTCGAAAAGTTATAGGCATATACCAATTTATCTGTGAGCCTGGCACAACTGCCAATTGCTCAAATGACAAAGGACAGAATACTCGATAACTATATAGTAAAAGAATAATTAAAAACTCCACTGAACAATAAATTAAATGAATGAGTGAATCAAGAGCTGAAAAGTAAAATAACTCGCCAACATAAAATTATGTCTGAAATCTCAAATAAAATTATCTTAAATGTTGAAATACTGGAATAGATGTGCAAGTGATAAGGAACTTCCATTTATGGGGTTATCACGAATTCAGAAAGAAAAGTGTAATACTTCTTTACAAACTATTTGACTGCTAGGTAGTTATTGAAAACTTAAATGCCCCTTAGTTCTAACTAAAAAGTACAACACTTCATACCTGTTTTCAGGACATTAACAGCAGAATTTCGGTAAATAATACAAAATCAATGGCTAATATAGCCAACTTGAGTCCACCATGAGTACAACAGCTTCGATTCCTACTGCAGTCAAATGGATTTCATAGACAATCTTCCCAAAGAACAGCGCTCTGTTTGATACCTTCCTTGGGCTAATGGAGTGCAGTATATCTTCTCTTCGCTAGATCGATAACGAGCAATCGTACATCTCTTGCATCTTAGACAAAAAATATTTTCTCTCTAAAACATTTGCTCTGTTCTTATAACCTCTACCTTCCCCTCTTAATATTCAAGCCAACCTTTATAAAAAAAGTAGGCTAAAAGGAATTAGCATTAATAATAAAAACTATTCTTGTCAGAATCTAGGATTCAGTCAATAAATCGATTTATTAAAATAAGTCTCGTAGAGATATGCTAGCACTTTTGTGAAGCAAAAAACAGGCTTCAGTTTTTCAGCCCAATTAGGTAAAAAAATGTCTAGTCTCGGCTTCGTCCGACAGAAATTGATTCAAATTTTCTTTTCAATATGCATGATTTATTTGTACAATTTCCTGTCAAAAACAATGATATTTAAAATTTAACTACAGTGAAACCTCCCTATAGCGGACACCTCTGGGAGAACTAAAGGTGTCCACTATAGAGAGGTGTCCGCTATACAGAGGGGTTGGTCGAGATGGATCCGTACCGAATTTGTACATTTAATTAATGTTTTAATTAAACATTTAATAATTACCCATAACAAGTTTTTTTTAAGTATATAGAAAGAATTTCAATAAGTATAAACTTAAAAAAAGTTTTTATTCTAAAACGTTTGATGCATAAAGAAGTTCTTAGTTCTCGGACAACATTTTTGTCACAATTTTCCATCCATTTTTTCAAAATTTCATCTTTCTTTTTCAATATTTCTGCTGCTTGTGTTTTACCTATCTTAAAAAACTCGGCAACTTACGCACACCACATTTTTCGGGATTGGAAAATGTTATCACGTCAATTTTTTCTTTAAGTTTTAAGAGATTTCCGGTTATACATATTGAAGAGAAAGCACGATATTTACTCAGCAAGAGCTAAAAACCAACTGAAAAGTGAAGAGAGGGAAGTTCTGCGGAAGAAATGTGAACCGAACAGAGTTTTGGAATATTCCAGGAACCGTGCGTAGGCAAAACAATAGTAAACTACCAGCGGGAAAATCATGCTTCTGCTGAAAAGGGAGGGGGGGATTCCTGTTGTGAAATTCCTAGGAACATATTACTAGTCACTATTCTCTATATATATCTTATTCTTACAAAGAGTTTGTTATTGTTAACGCATTTTTCTGGAATCATACACCGATGGGAACGCTTCTATAAATAACATTAGCTGCTATTGTCCGTAGTAAGGAGGTAAAAAATCAGGTTTTTCTGTCCGTGTCCTTAGTACAGAGGTGTCCGCAATATAGAGGTTTATTTTACCTATAGAAAAATGTATTTTACTGTAAGAAAATGTCCGTTAATAGAGGTGTACGCAGTAGGGAGGTGTCCGTTAAGGGAGGTTTCACTGTATTTAGTATGAAGAATATACAAAAGCTGTGACAGGCGTAAATATGAAATAAAATAAGAAGCTTGAAAAAAAGAAAAGTTTTATCATAAAAATAAATAGAAATCTATGCATATAACAATCACGTGTCTGTCTGTTTGTTCCTTATACAAACCCATAACGTTTAACCGATTTTGACCGAACTTGGCACACACGTAGGTCTTGATCCGGGGAGTGTCATAGGCTAGGTTAAAATCGTCTAGGACTCACAGTTCTGATGTCACTGGTTTGAAACTGTGTCTGAAATCTCTCTGAAAAAATATACCGTGTTTCCTCTTGTTTCAGCTTTTCTCTTAACCAGGTAGCCAGTAGTTTGCTATTTTCATCAATCACCCTGTTGTATGTATAATTGATCATTGCGACTACCAAAAAACGGTTTAATGTCTTGATCTCTTAAAGATCTTACATCAATACTATATTAAAGTGCTACTAGAAACCAGAATGTGATCTTTCCGTGTTGCAACTCCAGTTGGCGAGACCCACGTTTGTTTCTGTCTTTCTTTCTGAGTAAAGACAGTGCTCATTGCATGGGTGTATATAAGGCTGCTGCCCCCCCCCCCCCGAAATTTTGATTTCATCGGTAAAAATGTGTCATAAAACCTTTAAAAATAAATTAAATAAGATCACTTAGGTCAGAAAAAATATCCTTTTTGTTGGTGTAATAGTGTTTTAGTTGGCTATTCCAAGTTCTAGATTGTTAGTATTTCATACCCCCGAAATTCTCCCAGCCCCCCCTGAAATAATTTCCTATATTCGTCCATGGCTCATTGCTTCTAGCGATCTGGATGCAGCAAACTAAGCAACCGTTCTCCATTATCTTTTGTATTTGCATGTAAGCTATGCTCGCGAATAGTAGGAGAAAATACTGCTTCCTTTCCAGCCTGAGCATTAAAATCACCCAAACTATTTTCATATAAAAAGAAGGGCAAGCAGCTACTGCCGTCAAGGGCGTATATAGAAAAACATTTGGGGGGGGGGCTGAGAGCATTTGGGGGGTATGGAATACTATCAATCTAGAACTTGGAATAGTTACAAAATTAAAACGCTATTACACCCAACAAAAATTATTTTTTCTAAACTAAGTGATCTTATTTAATTTATTTTTAGGAGGCCCGGTGGCCGTGAGCGTTAAGGCGTGAGCAATTAACACTCCGTGCCAAAGGTCGTGGGTTCGATTCCCACTAGGGGTGGTGGCTTTTCTTTAGAAAAAAGAAAAGGCATCAGCCCTATCCTGGCTAGAAAAGGGTGGTAACCTGTAGATAACCCGTTCCAAAATTCGTAGTTAATAATAAATGGACGTTAAAATTTAATAATTTATTTTTAAGGCTATTATGATACATTTTTAGCGATTTCGGGGGTGGGGGCTGCAGCCCATGATTGCCCTTTCTAAGTTATCATAGAAAAGGTCTTTTTCCTACTCGTCTTTTTCTTCAGCTGGTACATTTACATTTATTAGCATTATAATAAACTTCTTTCTCTGAATCATTAATTTCAGAGCCTTTTGTTTATCAGTTTGAAATCAAGAACTGTTTTCCTAATCTCCTTTGTCACAACAAAAGCTGTACCAAACTCATGTCTGTCCTGGCTTCCACTGTAGTAAGTATCAAAATCTGTTCCACTTCCCAACTCCAGCACAACGTGTTTGCAGTTATATCCAAACTAAGATTAGCAGTTGTGTTTTCAGTTCTGTTAAAGCACCAGGTGTAGAAAGTGACCTTACATTCCAAGTTCTAGGTCGTTTCCATGAATCCGCCCAAAATCCTTTGCTCTCTTGTCATTGTCAAATATAGATGTGTTATTTTTTTAACTAAGTATAAAACATCAAAATTAGTTTTTTTGGGAGGGGGGATGTCAATACTTTGTGTAAATGAAATTAGAGTTAGCACCACCGACCTTCGGCTTGAAGAGGAATAAAGGGTTTTGGAAGGAACAAGTTCAAAACGCCCCCCCCCCCCTGGAAGAGGAGTCAAACAACTTTTTACGATTTTTGCCTTTCATAACACCCTAATATCATCCTGCAAAATTTCAAGTCTCTAGTTTTCGGGAAGTGCCTAATAATTTTGAGGAGCAAGTCCTATAAATTCCGATTTTCCATCGCCTATATCTCAGAAATACTTCAATGTAGAATTATGAAACCAATTTTACTCCCAACTATTAAGATAATAACTGTGAATAATTTCATAAGTTTATCTGTAACTGGTTCAAAGTTATTAGAGGGTAAAATTCTGCTCTAATACTTTGTCTAAAAAACACGCAGTGTGCCTGGCGCACGACGTGCAACTAGATACTGTAGATAAGTGCTTTGCAACTTTATTTTTGTTATAGTTTTATAATAATTTAGGTTGAAATTAAACATTTTGTGGTTTCTCAAAAATCCGAGTTTGGGCACGAATTGCTCAGAATTACCCTAGTTTCCATTCAGTAGTTTCTTCAATGCTATAAACCCCTTCCTTGTCACTACTTATTTATTTACAATTGCATTATTATTGTATATGCATCATATGTTTTCTATTAATGTTATATTCATACGTGTTTGTATATAATTAAATTACAGAGTCTGGACCACTTTTACGTCTAATAATTATGGAAGTTTCCACCTCAGGTTTGAAAATAATATACACCCCATATATTATTATTACTTTAAACTAGCGGGATTCATTTCGACAGGGTGGGTCGTCTTTCTGCAATGGGTGCCTAGCCATGTAGGAATCCATGGGAACAAAAACCCGATGCCAAAGCCAAGCAGGGAACAGAACTGGAGCATCCTGTTGTGCCACTCACCCTGAACAGAGCCAAAAACGTGCTTGACACCACAATCAATAATATAACAAAAAGAAACCTTGACACCTTAAGCACTGGCGAGGAATGGGAGAATCTTGCCACGATGGGACCAGTTTTAAAAACCTTGGGAGAGCTGAAGCTGTCGCACGATTTCGACTGAATACTGAACACGACTACCAGCAAGCTCACTTGCACCGCATCAGCCTTGCAGATGATGACACCTGTCCACTATGCAAGCTTGGAAGAATGGACGAAGACCACCTGAAGGACTGCATAGCTCTCAGCCACCCGAATGATGATATCGTCAATTGCTATTGGGAGCACTATTGGGAGACTCGACGACGAATGGTTGGACAACGACAGATGGGCGTTGGATAATAATAATAATAATTATTATTATTATTTCTTCGGGAAGGTACATTCAAAAGTAAGATCAAATCATTCAAAATAGTTTTATTCACACTTTACAAATAAAAGATAGTTCTGTACATGTTAACTTAAAAATATTTACAAACATTTCAGAGATTCCAAGATGGAAGCATCACAGGTTTCCTAGAAACCATTTTTAGACTGCTGAATCAATGAGTTCTATCATTGAGTAGAGAATATTTCAGTTTAAGAGGCTGAATACTATACAGCATATCTTTCTAAGAGTTCTTGCTTCTTTCTTTCGAGGATAGCTGCCTCGACGTCCTTCTGTGAAGGAACGGGAATATGAGCTCGGAATCCTTCGATAGACTTGGCGCTCAGTTGGGTGGAATCGGCTTCTTCCTCTTCCTGTAAGCAAAAATATCACAATTAAAGGAGATAGTTAATTATATATATTTTTTTGTTATTTTTTGTAATGAGTCCATTAATACTGTTATTTATAATTTTATACCAATATATTTTTATTTATACCAGAGGAATTAAGAATTACTTACAGAACATTCGGAAGAGATAGTTTAGTTTCGGAGGCAGTCGAGGTTTGGTCAAAATAGTTATTAAATCTATATTTTAAAATATAGATAATTTTTTTATTGCCTTTCAGCTTGAATTTTAAGCCTTCAACTGGGCTATGAGTAGAGGAGGAATCGATCTGTTTGGAAGTAGCTACATCACTGCCAGTCTATGGTCCTGATGAAAGGATTGAAATTCAAGCCAAAACGTTAGCAATCAAAACACATTTTTATTATAAAATTTAGTTTTATTAACCATTGTGACTGAACTCAGACAATCTAAACACATTACCTGTAGAACATTCATTATTGGATACTTAATAGTTTATTTATTTTTATTTTTTTAAATTAGTAAAACTGTACTGAAGAAAATGAGTTTCACAAGGGATCATAAGGATTGTTTGGACTGATAGGACAAGCGCATAATCAACTTAATAAATAATTCCCTCTCAAAATAAACAGAGAATGAAAAAAACTGGCTGGAAACTGCCATGGGAAGGCGGATACAAAAGGCGAACACAACACTCTACTATTGGTCCACTGGATGATGATATAAATAAAATGCTCTTTTTGTTGAAAGTGAAGTTTTCACTAATTCCTGGTCTATTATTATATAATTTGAACAATGAGACATCCCACAACAAAAGAATGTTTTGAATTTACTCTAGTGGAGGTCACCCTTAAAGAAAAAATATTAAAAACGCATTTCCCTCAAAACTATTTTTTCCTGAGTTCACCCTTCGTATCCGCAACGCCTCAATTACAGAAACATGGAATAATTCACAGCAGCTGTTCCAAGAGGGAATCATACTGGTAATGAGATGTTTTTGGTGGGTGAGTGTCCCACACTCTGGGAGATTTGCATGAGGCTCACCTCCTGAAGGCCTTTTAGGTTTTCCCCTCATTGGAAAAAAAAATTAATGTACACTGGAAATAATTTAAATCGCTTTGAAATAGATAAATCCTACGTAGCACTTGACTTATACGTACGTCTGCACTTTGTTCTACTTTGTATATATTGTCTTCTTCCTCTTCGACGGGTTCTTCTCCTGTCTCCATCGTGTGTTCTTTCTTTATCGTCCACTCGGCTACCACTCTTTTAATTGCTGAAATTATATGAGGCCATCAATGAAAGTCTATAACTATAAATAAATGTAAGCATAATATAATATTACACACTACTGGAGCTTAGGTTAGGTGTCAAAACATTAGAAGAAATTGACAGAATCATGTATGGAAAATAGAAAAATTAATTATGGGAATAATGAAAACTTATAACAGACTAAAAGGTCCTGTACCAAACCTTTATATAAAGGTCCTGTCAAAAAAAGTTCTTTGAAGAAGTTTTATTATGAATTAAAATCTGAAGTAAATGTTTACAAAAGAACATAAAAATAAAAAGTGCAACAAGAATGTAATAATTAATTAATGAAAAATATATTGAAGAAATTAATGAAAAAAATGTCATCTGATGTTATTATTTCCCCGAGTAAGTTGAAGTGGACAAAGCTATAATTGCTCCCTTATTCTTTGAAGTTTATATTTTATTATTAACTGATTAGGCTACTATTCCTAATTTTGAGGAAAATGTCCTCGAAAGAAACAAAATAAAGATAAAATGAAAGCCAAATTTACCTTTTTCTTCCTCTTCTTGCTCTAGAGGTATTAGAATTCCGTCTTCATCGTCCATGTAGCCATAATAAACAGCATCGATTTCCCTCATTAGTTCACCTCTGGTCTTGTGCGGAGCTGGGGGAGGCGCCTGCTCAAACAGCTCTCGTACTCCTACAAACATTTTGAATGGAAATTAGTGAATAATAAAAAATTGGTTAAAATTAAATAAGTGAGAGAGGATGTGTGTGGGTAGTTGTAGTTTTATTTATATATTATATATACATTCTGTTTGAGTTTTCTTTGATGGGGAGTATTTTGTTAATATGGCTGTTGGGGTCTCCCGTAGTCTAGTGGCTAGCGCCTTAGATTCATAAGCGGGAGTTGGTGGGTTGATTCCCACCGGCGGCAGGAATTCTCAGGGCTCGTTGAGAAAATTCCTGGCTGCACCCTAGATGTCAGCGCTAATGGGCTAATGGCCCAGTTTGTCGATGCGCCTTAAAAAAAAATATATATATATATATATATATATATATATATATATATATATATATATATATATATATATATATATATGGCTGTTTTCAGTGGTTGTTTGTATAACGTCATATTTTGTAAGAATCATATCCTCCTTCATCAGACTGTTATCCATGATTTTAAAATAAATTATTAATTTTGTCTGACAAAACATGAAGTGATTCCTGCAAAATACAACATTAAGAAAAATAACACTCAAGAAAGCTGTATTAATAAAAAACACACAAAGTATGTGTATATATTTCTCTATCTTCTAGAAAAAAAATTTGGCACCATTTGATAACAACTCTGTCTGCCGGAACATTATTCTTTGGCGTAAAATTCGAAAATAAAACTTATAGCGGTTAATGTTTTTTTTTTAAATATAATTCCAATTAAACGTTTTGTAGGTATTTGGCCTTGTTGAACTAAATGAAACCACTCTTGAGACAATATATTTAACTGTTCTCAAGAAAGATGGATAAACACGAATTTTGACTACTCCAAAATGATGAATTGAGTTGAAAATTGTTTCAGATGTTTGACATTCATTCAGTCTAAGATAATTTATACATATATATATATATATATATATATATATATATATATATATATATTTTTATGGCGCATGTACTTCTATAGCTTTTAGCAGAGGGCTATCTACAAGTAACCACCCTTATGTCATTAGTAGGGATTTTTTTCAGCAAGCCCATTGCTGAAAAAACTCAGTATGTCACAAGGCGAGATTTGAAACCACATCTCCAACACGACAAACCAAAATACTAAAGGAACCCATAAAGTTAATATTCAAAATTTACAAGCCACTCAAGATCCAGAACACTAATTCTCAATTTGGGTGATGGCATTTTATAACCGAAAACAAGCATCTAAACATAAATAAAATGTTTAATGAGGGTTAATTCAACAGTAAAATATGTATCTAAGAAGAGAGTTACTACCTGGTAGTTGCCTTGCTGCTCCGAAGTACTTGTATCCTCTGTTTCCTGGTACTTCCTTCCCTTCGGAGTCGAGCATCTTCGGTCCTGATCTAGAATGGTCAGGACCTCCCAGTTCTCGGATCTGTGCTTCCCAGTGCCCTTTCTCACGAAGCAATTTGTTTATTTCGTCATTTAAATCTCTTATCCTGAATTCACCCAAGCCAGCTAAAACAGAACCATTATTTAAAGCAAAGTTAAAGTTACTATTCCTTTCACAGCAAAAAAAAAACATGTTTATTAGTGTACTTGCCAACATTTTGGTAAATCTTACGTGAAAATATTATAAGAAAATATATCTATATATATAATAGAAATGTAAGGGACTGCTGTCTGTACATAGAATATACATGAGAAAAAATATTACTTGGAGCCTTTATCAATGCAATAGCACCCAAAACAATAATTGTTATAATTTTTGTCAGTGCGTTTGTGCACGCTAATCTCAGAAACAGCTTATCCAATTTAGATACGGTTTTCACTAATATATTGTGGTAAGCTTCACTTAACATTTAGTTTTGTTTCATGTCAATCGGTTCATAAATATATAAGTTATGCCAATGTAAAGAACCACGTTCTGTAATAGCCTATATGCTTTGATCCCTGATGGCTATACGTCTATAAAATAAAAAAAATCAACCTTTCAAAGCACAACCATTTTAGCATAAACTCTATGGTGTTGGGGGACTACATAACAGGATATCTTTCAGATTTCATCATCCAAACACGTAGCAGCACATATTTCAATTTGACAAAAAATGAGATTGGACAATATGGTGATGTAGTGGCAAATTTCCTCATGTCACATTTGGATAAAAGGCCCACACTTTTTTGTGATTTTATAGTTGAGCAACTAATTCAGTCGGCACAGTGTCCAAAAGAAGAAGAAATAGTAGTCGGGCTGCAAGGAGAGCAAAATGTGAAAGTACATTGCTTGTAGTCACCCACATTTGGTCCTCATACAAGGGGCGAGAAGCCTTGCACAATGACTCGGGTTAAATCACTGCTACTTTGATCAGGTTTTAAAGGGTTGTCGGGCCTATTTGCGAAGACCACATCCAGTTACTTTGAAGTATCTGTTGTGATTTTGGTACTTACTGATTAGCTCACAGGTTATATATTCCTTCTTTACATGTTATCTAAGGTTAGAAACCATATTATATAAATATAGTAATCAAAAGTATTTAAAATCACTGCAATCACTACTAAAAGTAACTTGTTTTGAATACTATATTTAAAAAATATGGTTTCTAACTAACCATTAGATAACTTGTATTTGTAAGTAATACTTTTAGGCTTGTAAAGCATAAATGAAAATAAGCAGAATATATTTCAGCAAGCAACATTTATTAATAAAAAGGTTAATATTATAAAAATCAACGGTAATTTTGAAGTTTAAGGGCCTCCTCACCAATTGTTTTGTCCCATGGTTCTATAATATATTTATATTTTATAATAATTTCACATTATGGGCATACTAGGCGTTTCTGCTCGCTCAAGAAGCTATCAAAACTCTAGTTAATCAAACTCGCTACAATTAATAGAATTCTATTTATTTTTGCGAATTGGATTGACTTGAGTGTTAGAGATTACTTTACTACCAGCAACAACCAATAGAATTGCCCATAGGAATATCCAATAGAAAAGCTAATGAGTTATGCACGTGCGCTGAATCACTGTTATAATCACTACAGATACTTCACAAGTAACTGGATGTGGTCTTCGCAAACAGACCCAGGTTGTCTTCAATGATTGAGCTTTAAAGCCTTTTAGGTAATTTTGCAATAATATTATGTCTATTGAAAGTAGAATATTAAAAAGTCAAGACTAAGGACACTCATAAAGAATATTCCGAGTTATCTGGACTGTACGTACAAACCATTTTGAATTTGAGAAACTTTTCGAGCTATTTCTCTGATGATTTGCATTCTCCACTTTTCAGCCTGCTGTAAATCGGTACACTCTGATGCCAAGTAAGGTCGTCTTAGCTTTGCCTGCTCGCCTTCTCCCAGCTGGGCAGCTCTCCATCGAGCCAATGTCGTCCTATAAGAAATATAAGTTTATACTATCCGAAGATATTTAGTGAATAAGCTAAGTAGAATTTAATTGATTTATTCTTACATGGCCTTTTCAGCATTCCGCGCCTGTGGAAAGAAAAAAATATTAATTAAATAAACAATCATTTAAATTGTTATGAGATCATTAGTGAGTAAAACTATAAATGCAATAATTGAATTGACTTAAAACTATTTAGTACTCTTCTAAACCGCTGAAAACTTCAAAGGGCAATGTCAGTTTCTTAATTTTCAAATCTTTATTTAAAATAAATGAATTTGATAGGCTGGTATTTGAACCGAGATTCTTCTGTTTTACCCTTGGGCGTGTGTTATGCTACCAGGCCTCATAAAAGCACAAGATAAATCAATTCATTCAAAGGATTCTATCGTAATCATTGGTTTCTTTAGATGAATTCAGTTGCCAAACTGTTATATGAAGCCTAGTGTCCTTACTGGCTACACATCCGGGTGTAAAATGGGAAGAACTGGGTTAAAATCCCAGCATGGCGAGTTTATTTTTGTAAAAAATAAAGATTGATTTTTTTTTAACTGATAATGTTAATTTATTGTACAAGCATTTAATCTTTTGAGTCATGATTAAAGGTTACAACATGATGCCTAATTCTAGGAGTTGGGTTTGACTCCTAGGCATAAGAGATGACAGAAGAGTCGAGACTTCCAAGAGTAGGCGCTTGGTGGGTAGACACGGGTAAGGAATTCCAGAGAGAAGTGGCATGGGAAACAAAGGATTTTTTCAATAAACCCTATAATGAGAGGGAATATAAAGATTTGAAGAACAGGAGTGAGTATTACAAGAGTGAACAGAAATTAAGTTTTCTGAATTTTAGGAATAGAAAGATATTAGGAATATGCCAAGGAAGTAATGGCAACGAAGGAAAAAAAAAAAAAAAAGAACCAATTCAACTCCCAGACATGCAATATTTAAGAGACTCAGTGGATTCTGAGGATAAAACAGCTCATGAGCAATTTCAATTTAAATTTAAGATCACCAAGGTTCAATGTACACCAAACAATCATAGTCAAAGAGGAGGGAAAAGAGTTGATGGGTCTAACTTGGTAGGAGATGAGGATGGCTGTAAAGGTTCTCATGGTATTCTAGACATAGGCCTGGTATGGTCTCAGTGGGTGAATAAAATATAAATTAAAAGAAAACTGTCTTTTCTTTAAAGCTGTTTCTTATAAACAAGGCATTATTATATTGTACTGAATGCTCATTGTTAACAATTTCTTAATCTAATGTTCTTGAGATATTGTTGCATTGGATAGTTGTAGAAAAATTCAATAAATACACAATATTCCTCAATATTCATTTAATAGAAAGCCTTTAAGGAGTAATAACATATTAAGTTCATAGTAGCAGAAAATATGAAAATCAATCTGATGTTCAGGAGAACAGTAGTAGAGGAAATTTAAAAATTAAAAAAAAACTTGATTATTTTGGCAAAATAAAGATGATAATATATTTTTAGACACAACTTACCATTTTGAAGAATAAAGTAAACGAATTATACAGTTGAAATAACCTAAAGGTATTTCCAGCCAAAGACAACGAGTAACCCAATGTGTAAAAACATGGATAAACACTGAGAGGTTAATACAATGTAAATAAAGCAGGTTAAATATTTGCAAAAATTATCCAGGCAGTCATGACGATTGTACAAATTTGTAAAAACAGGCATTTCTGTATTTCATGTGAACCAATTTTTCCTAAGTTAAAAGATAACGGCATTTTATTATTATTGCCTATTTAAAGGGAAAAGTCTTATTACATTGTGAACAATTTAATTTGTTTCTTATTGAAGAGGTTGGCCCTCAAGTAGTGGGGGTTTGTTTATTGACACCGGCAATATTTAATTTCATTGACTGTTAATATGACTTTTCCGTGCAGTTCAGTCGTTGTTTTTTAAGATTTTATGCATAAATCTAGAATTACTGTTAAGATTCATGACCGAATTGTGCAACTTGTCTAGTAAATTTTATAGTGGCTCTTAATTTTCATTTTCGAGAGAAGGTAGGGCGGACATATTTGAGCCGAGCGAACAGAGGGACCAATCAGAAAGCAAGAGGTGATGGTGCCGCCTAAATAGGCCAATAGGATTGGAGCATTTCGAATGTCTCGCTGGAAACCCGGGCCTCTCCTCAGTAGCCCGCCATCTTTAGCCTCCGTCTCCTCTATCCGATCAGGGCTCTTCTTTAATTTCCCCTTTTCTAAAATTTTAGTGTAATATTCTTGAAATAACTGGCGCTACTCATTCCACATACAAGGTAAGACTTCTTGAAATTATTTTAGGATTATTCGACCACTTTTTAATTACATTTTTCACTAAAACACGTTCACTTGGTGAGAACCCTTGGAGATCTGTGTTCTTTCTTTGTTTTTAAAGGCTTTTTGTGAAAATATCATTGCGGAAACATTTCCTCAAGTGACAGGGACATATCTCCGGCAAGATTATCTTTCAAAAATTGTAATATCAGTGGGATAAGGTTATGATGTTTTCGTTTTGTTAGGCGGGAATCTCTTCAAGGTCAGATCCACTACTCGGATCGTTGCCCCTGGCAACGTAATGGAGTCCTCACCTCTCTTTAATTCATTTTATTTTTTTTCCTTTGCCTTTTTTGTGAAGATTTGAAAAGGATTCGGTTTATCGTCTTTATGTGTTAATTTTTTTTCTTGATAATTAATCCCATAGTGTGTAATTTAGACTAAATAGTAACAAAGTTTGTTATTCCTAGGATTGTCACGGATGACAACAGTTACCATGTACCGTTACTTACTAAGAATTTTGTATTTTCACTTTGGGTTGAATTGCGCTTTATAATTTCGCCTGTTTAATAAAATATCATTACGCTCGATATATAAAAATGATAAATCGTTTTTAACGCGGTAATTTAGAGTTTTTATAGGTTTGGAGAGGAGTGTTATCCGCTATTTATCTGGATTTAAAGAAAAAAAAAAAAAAAAAAATACGTTGCTAGGATTGAGAGAAGATTTAAGGGACATATAACTTATCATTATAATTTCGAAATTGTCTGTTAGAGTTTTGAAGGGAGTTTTGGTGTGTGCATTAGTGGAGGGGAAAAGTGGGCGGGGCATACATCTATTGATCCCAGCTAAAGCTTGGCGGACTCCTCTTCAACACAGCCCTAATCACCTTTATGAATCATTAACTACACCGCTCCGATTAGAAATGCATCTTAAAATTAATTACCCACATATGGGGGGAAATAAGATGTATATTTTTTTAATTTTTGCCTTAAGTAAAGTTAATGGTAAAATAACTCCCCCCCCCCCCCCCCAAAAAATAGGGACACTCCTTTCCCTCCAAATTTTTTTTCCTATTGATTTTTATATACCTGACTGTTGTGAACAAATTTTATTAAGCATTCACATTATCATTAATTCTGGAGATTCTTGGAAGTTATTAATAATTTTGCTTTCGCTTATTCAATTTTAAAGTTATTATTTTTGAGTTGGGGGATACAAATTTTTTTTTTTAAAAGATAATGTTGCTTCTAGATACCATTAAGTTACAGGTTAATTGATTTTAAATAAGTTCATTAGGTCACTAGCAGATTTTCTCCTTAATAAATTAATGAAAAGTTTACAATTTATTTATATTGATTATTTTAAAATTATGTGGAGCCAAAAAATGATGTACAGTATCTAATTTTATTTGTTGCCCAAACAATAAATCTCAACTTATCTATTATGTGAATATGATTTTTTTAAGGCACTTCATCGACAAGGGTCAATGGTGCCTGCATTTTTTTTAATGAGCTATGAAGCTTTATTCTTGTTTTCATTCGGAGATGAGTTTACTTTTATGTCTATATGAACATAAGTTGCCAACTTGCCATCCAAGTAGAAAATTCTGAAGAAATGAGCACATTGAGCTGTATTCCATAGAAAAATGTAAAATTTCCTCACACTTTCTTCGATTCGACCAATTAGATTGGGGTAAAACGCCTCTCCCGTACTTTCCAGGATTGGTGGTGACTCTCCAGAGCTCATTTGTGGAACACCAAAAAGCTTTTGCTGGAGAGGATTCATATCTGAGATTGTAAAGGAACTACGAAGCACTCGAATGTCAGGTTTGAAAGAGGCAGACAAAACTAGCTGATCTTAAAAAAAAAAGTCTGACTCGCAGGAGCTGCTTCATCTTAGCTCCGGAGTTATATCTTGTAACATTTGCAAAGCTTAGAATAGAAATGAAAACTTTTTTTTTTTTTGTATTTTTTAACAAATGTCAACACCTAATTAAACAAAATCTTGAAGAAAAAGGATATTTTAGGCGTTACATAATACAGGAATCTGTCAGTAGCCAATTAACACAGTATAAGGAAGGCTCTATAAGGCAATACAAAAATGCTTCGTACTTAACTTGTTTTGGTGAGATATAATTTTACTGTTGAATGTAATTAAAAAATACTATCTCCGTTGAAGATGTACTTAGCAGGTTAGCTCAGTGGTAGAGCTATCAACTAATTAACTGGAGGACCCGAATTCAAAACCTGGCTGCGCACTAGAAATTATTATCTTCTAGTGTCGTAGTTCGAGGGTTGGATTCAGGGTTCCAGACCGTCCCTAGGGTCACCCAGGCTTTAATTAATTTAATAATGGGTACTTGCAAAGGGGAAAATGAGGTAGTATTGACCACACTATCGCCCTAGTGTGCCATATGGCCAAGAATCAGATACCTCTATAGTACCTGCCTGGCCTCTCGGCCCTTGACACCTGTTATGGGACTGATTTTTTTAATAGAAAACACTCCTAGGCAATAGGTTCTTAAAGATAAGGAAACCTCAAAGCACATCCTTTGCAAAAGCAAGGCATTAGCCTATAGCAGCCTGATGTCTTTCAATAGACATATAATAATGCCCAAGAAAATTGTTGAGGTTTCTTGTTTTGGAGCTCATGCTTTTTGTAAAAAGCACTTCTTTGAAGGAGCATTACTCACAATTGACCCTGAATGAACCTTGGGTGGTTGCATCAATAAAGGGCTAGAGCAGCTGAAAATAGCTGCATATTGTATTATACAAACACAAATAATAAGGTCATTCCATGTCAAATCAACACACTTTTTGGACTTGATGTCTCAGATTTTCATGATTTTTGGTAAACAGTAACATATCATAGACTGATGAAAAAATACCAAATTTCAGCTATGTAGCACAATTATTTTTTATGTTATTAATTTTTAAAGATTTGAATTTTTATTAAAAAGTGTCATATTTTGGTACCTTTAGATGCCTATAGGCTCGCAACCAGTGATGATATAAACCTGGGAGTGGTTTCATTTTAAAGCTATTGAATGGGGCTTTAATACGATATACCACAAAGTAGTGGTTGCATTAAAAAAATTGGAAATTTTAAATTTAAATCTTAAAATGTAAATTTCTCAAAAAGTGGCAATTTTAAAAATTTCAAAAAAATACCAAAAATGGTTTGTAATGTCTAAATACATATGGCAAAATTTTATCATGGGATCTCAATGGGATGAGGAGATACATGGTTTCATAAATACACGTTTTGTCAAAAATACCAAAATTATTAGCGTTTCAGAAAATGTTGAATAGTTCATTGAATGAAATAAGCATTGGCTATTAGCTGTACATTTTTCTAATGGAGAAAGGTCACATAAACAGTGCCTCAAAAATAAACTTGTAAGTAATGTACCAAATTAGTAAAATTATATTTTTTAATTACTAATTTTCTTAGCAGTGTGTAGGACACTAGAAAATTAATAAAACCCAATGATTACTTTATTGTACCATGATTGGAAACCTCTCTTTAAATCACTTCGCCATCACTTCATAGCAAAAGAACAATTAATTATATTAATTTTAAATTTTAAGATTTAAATTTAAAATTTCCAAGTTTTTTTTAATGCAACCACTACTTTTTGGCATATCATATTAAAGCCCAATTCAATAGCTTTAAAATGAAACCACTCCCAGGTTTATATCATCACTGGTTGCGAGCCTATAGGCATCTAATGGTACCAAAATATGACACTTTAATAAAAATTTAAATCTTTAAAAATTAATAACATAAAAAATAATTGTGCTACACAGCTGAAATTTGGTATTTTTTCATAAGTCTATGATATGTTACTGTTTACCAAAAATCATGAAAATCTGAGACATCAAGTCCGAAAAGTGTGTTGATTTGACATGGAATGACCCAATACATGCTGAGATCTGTATTAGAGACAAATCCTCTCTCATTTAGTACTGAAATCTCTCTATTAAGATCCATAGTAAGCTAAATTTTGAAAATAAACTGGCGTTCGGGTTGTATATTTCTTAAATAAATGATCAAAACAAATATTTTCTAGACAGTAGAAAGACGAGTACTTTTTCACAATCTTGATTATAGACAATAAATAGTAGATAAGAGGACACAAATTTTAAATGTGTACTTAATATTTACCTTGATTTAAATTACCTTACTTATTAATATTAATTTCTTAGGATGGAGATGTACTTTGGAGTCGGTGGGGAGCTTCTGACACCCTTGGATGAAATGCTTGATGGAGACATTAAATTATCATTGGAACTCGATCTAGAATTGAAAGATACGATAAGCTCGGGCCTCGGAACTGGCGATGATTGGGATGGCTGGACTTCGTTGAGATCTTCACCCTCGCTTGATATCTTTGGAGAGAAGGAAGCCTGCATCATGGTCTCTCCGGAAGCCGTCATGCCTTTTATTAAACGAGAGGTAATTCAAATCATACTTCATCATACGTGGGCAAGAGAATGTTTCTATAGGGTTGGCAAATAAGTCCTTTCGGTTTTTGTATTCATGTTTTGTTTACAATATGTCACATTTATCTGATGCAATTAATCCCAACAGAGGATTGTTTATCCTATTTGTAATATGTAAACAGTTATGTCTGTCGACACTTGTTAAGATTAGGTCAGTATTGCGTTTGTGATCCAGCTGAGAAGATGGACGGTAATTTATTGCATTAGAGGCATATTTTGCTGTATTATTTCAAAAAAGGAAAGCGAGCTGCAGAGGCTCATAACAGAGCGCACGTGCCAAAATTGGTTTGCCAAGTTTAGGGCAGGGAATTTTGACATAAACGACGCACCACGACCTGGTCGTCCACAAGAAATTGAAAGCATTGATGTTAAGGCTATAGTCGATCAAAATCCTTCCCAATCAGTGCGAGACATTGCTGAGGCCCTAGATATATCACATGCAAGCGTAGAAAATCATTTGCGGAAGCTCGGCTACGTTTCTAGGCTGGATGTTTGGGTCCCCCACTCTCTGACCGAAGCCAACTTGGCAAAACGCATTTCCATTTGCGATTCCCTGCGAAAACGTCAAGAAAACGATCCATTTCTTAAAAGACTTGTGACAGGGGATGAAAAGTGGATTGTCTACGATAATGTGGTGCGAAAAAAATCTTGGAGACCTAGCAACGAACCACCTGGAACCACATCTAAAGCGGGATTGCACCCAAAGAAGATAATGCTTTCTGTATGGTGGGATTTCAAGGGTGTGATTTTTTATGACCTGCTGCCACAAGGTAAATCAATCGATTCCACTCTATACTGCTCACAATTAACAAAATTGAATGAATCAATTCGACGAAAACGCCCAGAACTGGCAAATCGAAAGGGTGTCGTCTTCCATCATGATAATGCCAGGCCCCACACTTCGTTAGTCACCCGCAACAAATTGTTAGCCCTTGGATGGGATCTTTTGCCCCACCCTCCCTATTCACCGGACCTTGCTCCTAGTGACTACCACTTATTCCGGTCTCTACAAAATTCCTTAGGTGGAAAACGGTTTGAAAACGAACAGGGTGTCAGGGAGCACCTTGATCATTTTTTCGCTAATAAACCACAGACATTCTATGAGCATGGGATTATTCAGCTGATGGAGAGATGGGGTAAAGTAATAGAAAATAATGGACATTACATTGTAGATTAAAATAAAAATTATGTTCAAAATATACAATAGTTTTCTTTCAACTTAAAAAACCGAAAGGACTTATTTGCCAACCCTATATAATTAACCTCTTCTAAATATAAAATGCCTCATAGACATGTGTGAAATTTCCCCCGTGTCTGTCAGACACTTTATACTCAGCAGGGGTTAATATAGTCAAGGAAATCATTTATTCAGTGATAAAAATAAATAGAGAAACAAACTTATTAAGTTATCAAACATGACCAACCCCGGGAGAACTTTCGGGGGCTGAAAAACCACAAAAGTCATTACTTTTTGCGTTGTTTTCAAAATATCTCAAAAATGGTTGAATTTAGCAATAATTCTTTATTATAAAGTTTAAATATAAGTAAATTTACTATGACTTTCATCTGAGTAACTTTTCTGTAGCATGAATAGCAAACTCACTACAGCTTGTTGAAAATAGACATTTTAACTGGCAGTATTAGTGGGAGAGAGGGGCTTGATAAAAGTAAGAGTGCACCAAATCCTCCTCCTTGGCACCAAATTATTTAAATCCTGTTTGTTTTAATTTTATATTGACTGTCTTTATTTCATTGATCTTATTAACAAAAAAAAAAATATATATATATATTACAGATAAAACAAGAACCTCCACCTCAATTGCCAATTGTTAAGGAAAGTTCAAAAGAGCATCATCCGTTTTTACTAGAATGCGAAGACGATGAGGACGAGTCTATGGAAGATAATGGAGAAGAAGAGAGCGATGAGGAAGACGAAGATGAAGAGAGTGCCGAGGATGATGATGAAGAAGAAGAAGTCCCAGTGAAGATCCAACCAAGAGAAAGGAGCCTTTGGAATAGTGTAAGTTGAAGAGTTTTATCTAATTTTTGCAAGGTTCGCTCAATAAAATAGGCTAACTTTTAAAGTCAGGCCTCTCATTCATTATGAAGGTTAGGCTACCTTAGCTTTTTGTAAGAATTGTTCAAACGACTCAAATTTGTTTATAACTTGTTAAGAAATTAGGGTGTTAGGGGGTAATACTACCTTGTGTGATCAAAATCAAAGTAATTTTCTTTAATTTATAAATCACAAATAAGTCAATATTTTTCAATTCTTCCGGTGGAAAAAATGTCGGTCCTGTGTCTGACATACGGAAACCCTCTTTTTTCACGAGCGATAGTCTGCACGCAGTAATTTTCAATCTGAACAAAGAACAAAAACTAAAATTATTTTAAAAGAAGAAGGTTAAATCTAGTAAGGTACATAGGATTTTTAAGAAATATTAATTTTTTCGAAAATGTTAACCATTATTTATTTTCTATTAAAAAATCCAACAAAAATCGTTATAATTCAATGAATTGAAAAAAATTCTTTATACTTTACTATCAAATATCATTAGGAAGCTGTAGTTAAAATTTGAAGTTGATTGGGAAAAAATTGAAGACACCAGCCAGAATATCGCCCAATTTTAAAAACATAGTTTTAAGATAACGTCTTTAAAGTTGTATGTTCTGAAATGATCATTTGTTTTCCTATTTAATTTTTTTTTCATACTTTCTTGAAATAAAGATAGAAAAATTGGGTTTTAATTTTGAATTTTATTGAAGAAGGTCCAAAAAAACTTAACAATTAAAAGGGACCAATCGAAGCTTGCTCAAAAAATTATCTTCAAATTAGCATCCATCCCTTTCACTCGCCATAGGGACTTCACTCGGAAAATCGTCTTTTTTGCCCATTTAAGAAATTTTTCTTCACATAAACACTCTTGGATATCATTTTTGATTTGTTAAGGAAGAATTTTAGCCCACAAAAAAATATAGTTACAAGGCTGTATTACCTCATAGTCAAGGTAACTGGTTCTAAATCACAGCACGTCAAGTTATCCTTTCTTGACTAAAAGATATTAAATGAATTACTCATTTTTATGTTTTGCAGGTCTTGACTAAACCAACCGTTGTTAAAACAGAAAGCCCAACAGTGAATTACGTTGGAAGACAGAAGACTGAGATCGTTGTAACTAAGTCACCTTCAACCAATTCACATCAACAGACTGTCAAAGTCCTCCATGTAAGAAGTAATCATTATTAATGTGTATTGTCCCATTAATTTATATATCTCTTCGTATATATGTATCTGTGTATATATATATATATATATATATATATATATATATATATATTGATGTAACCATCAGCAAAAATGATCCGATTTTGATTGAATTTGGTTTGAAAATACAAAAGATCCAGCTTGTTAACCACCTGTCGAGACACTCTTTTCTAATAAATCCACACAGAAATTATAACATGTTTGGTTTATAAAATGTTGGCTTACAGATTATATGTATTTTGATGTGGGGAATTGAATGAACAGTTTCCAATATGGATATTAAGTAAAGATGGAATGGTTGGGATTCGGCTAAGGCTATAGCCGAATCCCAACCATTCCATCTTTACTTATCACCTCGACGGCTAACTATCTAATCATCATGAATATGGATATTGTTAAGTTTTTCTATATAAGTGAAAACATGCAATTATTTGTCGGTCCCTCCAACTTTTTTCATAGTCTGACATACATTCAAAACAAAAAAGGGAAATTTGGGCTATATTTGGTGTAGAAAAACTATTTAAAAAAATTGATCAAGAGACATGCGCAAATTTTGGTCTTTCGTATAATTTCTTAAATATCATGAAAGCGATTGATGGTAAGTGTAATACGTCCATTTAAAAAAAAAAAAAAAAAAATCAGTCCCCTAACAGGCCAAGGTACTATAGAGGTATCTGATTCATGACCATACGGCATACTAGGGAGATGGTGTGGTCAGTACTATGCTTCGGCCGGCTGATTTTCCCCTTTGCTGCTTCAACTGCTAGGGTCATTAGGACCAAGGTACCCTTTAATAAATTAATTAAAGGCCGAATTCAATCCATGAACTAAGACACTGGAATAAAAAATCTTTAATGCTTGCTCGGGATTTGAACTCAGGTCCTCCAGCTTATTAGTCCAGTGTTCTACCACTGAGTTCACCTCACCCCAATATGTCCATTGAAAATCCGTATAACTTTCCAAATAAATGGTCAAGCATAAATTTTAATTGGACCAGAGAAATCAATCATTGAAGGAAAATCCATCTGTCTGGAGGAGGGGGTGATTATTCTGTGTCCAATTAGTAATTTTTCCATATTGGCCATAGTTTTTGTTATATTTCAACAAAATTCGTTACGCTTCGTGTGTATCTAAAGAAGAAGTGTTGTAAAAATAAATTAAATCGGTCCATTAGTAATGAGAGTTTACCCGAGAACCAAATTATTGATTTGCCCCTACCAGCTATTATTTTTACTTCCTGGAAAGGAAACTCGGTAGACATGATGCGTTACCAATGAGCAACATTTTTTTGTAAAAAGAAAAATTCACCATTTTCATTTTTAGAAAATGCCTACCCACTCTTATGAAATTTTTTCTATTTTTACCTCAATCTAAGATTAATTTCCTTTCATTTTTTAGGCAACTAAAAAACCTGCTGTTGACACCTCTTCGAATCAGAGAGGTTTGCTGGTTAAAAGGTATAAAGACAGCGAAGGCTACCCAAAACCTGCTTATTCCTATTCATGCCTTATAGCAATGGCACTGAAAAACTCTCTTACTGGAAGCCTACCTGTTTCTGAGATATACAACTTCATGTGGTGATTATCTTTTAATCATGTTAATAGTATTAACCTTGCAATATTTTATAAGTCATGCGCCCTATTTTGTTTAAGGATTAATATTTAATTTCATCTAGATAAATTTCTTAGGCTTACAGATTTTTAAACAGTTAACCAATTTATTCTCAAAACTACTTTCTTTTTTTTTTAATTGGCGTTTTAAAAATAGTGCTTAGGGTTTTGTGTTTAATAGGCATTTAAACCTTTTTATTATTACTTATTTAGACATCGGGAATCAAACCAAACCACTTTCTCAAAAATAGACGACCTTTTTTTCAAAGTATAGCCTGTTCAATTAGATGGAGTCCTTGGAGAGGGAAATTGAGGGAATAGGTGGGGCCTATTTTCCCGAGAAACAGCAGGAAGAACTTCCTGTTATAACCTTATCAGTTTTCAAACGTTACCCCAGTCGCCTCACTTGTGAAATCGGCAACGCTATAGTTTAAATTGTTTTCAGCCTTAGCTTTGGCTAAGTATTGGTAAACATTAATCACTATCTCCCTTGCCTGGCCTTTCAAAGCCTTCCCTAGTCCTAAACGAAACATAATTAGTTTTTATAGTGATTCACGTTAAGTGTTTCATCATTAAAATGCTTTGCAAATGGCGCAAATGAAGGGAAAAAGTTCTGCATACCCAATTGAACACCTGGGTTTATCTGAACAGTCCAATTTCTAAATCTGAGTACCCTTCTGCTATTTAGTTTTTAATTAAAAATGAAATGGTTAAAAGTTTAACATATTTTTAACACTAAAAGCAATTTATGCAATAAACAAAAGACATGATTATTTAAAAATCACTTGAGTTGCTTAACGTTAATTGTTGTGCGGGCCGAGCATCTCCACAGATTAGAAGGGTGGGCTAGATCTACTTACACGGTAACTGTGAGATAAGAACGCGTCGCTCCCAATCTTTTGGCGGCCCTTATTGTTCCTTCTATACCATTTTTCTTGTCTTACAGTTGTTTAAAAATAAATGTATCTCCTTTTTGTACGTCCCTCCGACCATTGATGGGTTTTAGAGAGAAGGGATACGAAAAACTGAGTCAATCCGATCGTAGTGAGTGTAGACCCAGACCGCATATGTGTGTTTTGAGTGGTGGAGGCACTGCTTTTCATGCCCGCATATATGCCCTCAGAGTGTTTGAAGGATTAAGATGTATGTTCTTGTAACTGAGTTAAATTCTGGGCCTGGGAAGTTATCTTTTAAGAAATAAACTTTTTACAATTACATAATTGCATTTAACCCATCAGCGCCGTGCGTTACCCTTTAGTAATGCCAATATCTAAGCGATGAGATAAAAATTATATGATATACTATGATCATAAAATTGATTTATTTGTATTAAGAATTTTTGAAAAAAAAAAAAAAGAAACTCCCCCGCTAATGGGTTAATCATGACATTTATTGGCTTTTAGAAAGAATTTATATTTATTGTTTAACAATTAAGATTTCTGTTATGACTAACACTTATTGCTTTTTTTTTTTTTCAAGTTTATAAATTTATTTTATTATTACAAGTAATAACTTTTTTACAATTTCCAATATTTTTTTCTATTAAATTTTCTATTTCTGCATTATTTCAAATATGATGACTAGATTTATTTATTATTATTAATTTTTGTTTTCTATCCTAGTGAACATTTCCCATACTTCAAGTCTGCGCCGACGGGTTGGAAGAATTCTGTTAGGCATAATCTGTCACTCAACAAATGTTTTGAGAAAATCGAGAAAGGAGGTGCTGGCGGAGGTTGCAGAAAAGGCTGCCTCTGGGCGATGAATCCTGCTAAAGTTGCGAAGATGGACGATGAAGTGGCCAAATGGTCGAAGAAAGATCCTGCTGCTATTCGGCGTTCGATGAAATATCCTGGTAAGAACAATAATATTCTTGCAGCATCTATGTCAGTTTTTACCAATTATATTTGTAACCACTATTTGAATTCAGGATTTCTTTCACTGAAATTTCACTATTTTAGTTGACAGAGCACGGAAAGACAAATATACATATAATTTTGTTTTTGGTGTGTTTCCGGTAGCGGGCTTGCCTAATTCCAGAAGATGAAACAAAATTTGTCTGCCCACAAAATCTCTTCGTTTTGCACAAGACCTTTCAGCACATATATGCAAGCTTCTGATGAAGGCACATATGTGTTGAAAGGCCTTGTGCAAAATAAAGAAATTTTTTGGACAAACAAATTTTGTTTCACCTTCTGGAATCAAACAAGCTCACTACCAGAAAGACAACAAAATCTGTATGTATACTTGGTGCATAATACTTTCTTCAAACAAAAAATGTCTTATGTAGGGGATCCCCATCCCATGAGCTCTGATTTTTTGATTCTTACAATGATTTTAATCTTTAATAATAATTAAAATACTTCATACCAATGAATGCCGGGGGTGGAGACCAAAGTTAAAAGTCAAGTGAGCGTGGTGAAAATATAGAAAGAAGCTGGATTCTCCAAGGGTGTATGTAACAAGTCACCCAGCCGGGGTTGGGGAGGTCGAGAAAGATTAAAGAAGATTATGGCCAGAAGAGGAGAGATGTTGATGGAAGGACACCCATAGGGAAAGAGGACTTGGGAATGTAGGGGGCCCGAAGAGTTCTGGAAAATATTTGAGTAAATAGGAAAAATGCCTTGTTTGTCGGTTTTGTAATTTGTATTGTTCGTATTTAAAAATGATGTGTGCACAATCAGAGATCTGTCCTTTTTTTTCGTTCTGTAGAGAGCATTTTTCTGTGAGTAAATAATTTAGATTGTTTAATATGGTTTATTGTTATTCTAGAGGAACTCGAGAGGCTAGAGAGAGGAGATGTGAAAATCGGAACAAGACGAGAGAGCTACGACAGTGGAGCGGAAGACGACAGCGAAAGCGATAGTGATACCGAAGAGGTTCCTCCGTCGTTGAAGAGGTTCGACTCTCGGCTCTCTTCTCAGGAGTCTAATGACTTGGGTGTAAGTATTTTCCAGCAATAATTTTTGGAAATATTTTTCCATTTTAACCCTTCGGTCTGAAATTTATATGTGTAATAACGCTATCTCACAAATACTTTATGTTAAAAAAAACCCCTCCAAATTGCTATAAATGTATCACTTAGATAAGTATTGAACTCATTTTCAAAGAATTTTGTGTCTTCAACAATTTTGTAAAGACAAATAAAATAATGAATAATTATTAAAATAAATAATGTGAAAAATTTATTAAAAAACGAACATTATACTAAATAAATAAATAATTCAAAAATTTTTAGTTCATGTAATAATAGTTCAACCAGAAGCTAAAAATTAGGCTGTGATCTTTTAACCCTTACAAGGCGGAAACCCGCATGACCTTAGATGCCCTTGGAGTGGAGCCCGTTTCTCCCTCCTTCCACAGGACAACATTAAAATAGCTTAGCCTCCACGCCTAATCTCTTCTCATTTCTTCTGACACCCTTTCACAATTTCTTTCTTTAAAAAGTTTACCGTCACCATTTATTCATTCTGGGCTTTTTTAGCCCAGTCAACGGCAGGCTTGAAAACTGTTTTCTTTTTTTTTAATAATATGAAGTCAAATATTTTGGCGTTGGTATAATATTCAAGGAAAATTATCTCCATGTACACATCAACTGGTAAAACACAAATATCAGCCCTACTGCCAATTAGAAACATATACTCCGATCACCCACTTGTTGTAAATATACTTGAGTGTTTAGAATCATTAGCAAAATATAATATATCCATTATATTTGTATGGATCCCTGGGCATTGTGGAATTGATGAAAATGAAGAAGTAGACAAAGATGCAAAAAAGGAATTAATGACGTTATCACTTATAAACCAATTCCCGTATTAGAGATCCATGTGCACATAAAGTTAGTAATGTGGAATGCCTGCCAAATTTTTGGTACTTGCAAAGTAGTAACAAATTAAGAAAAATTAAAGGAGAAGTTAGACTATGGAAAGCGTCCTTCATGGAAAACAGAAGAGAAGACTTTGTGTAGGGCATACATGAATGAGTCACGGACACTCGATGTGTAGAGAGGAACGGGCCACATGTGAGAGTTGTGGAGAACCTCAAACCGTCGGGCACATTCTAACTGAATGCCAAAAATTTGAAAAGGAAAGAGATGAAGTCCAACTTCCTGTACATTTGGATGAAATACTAGGCAACGATGCAACACACATAAATGAATTAATAAAATTCTGGAAATCCAGCAAATTAATTTCCAAAATATACATTTTTCATTTCTATGACATATCCCGTTATTAGATAAAATTGAATATAAACTTAATGAACATCTAGATTTTTGATCAGGAAATTAAGTAAATAAAACAATTGTGAAAAAATGAATAATTTACTACTGAGAGAAAAACAAATATTTGCTCGTTCTGAAAGCATTTTCTGAAGACATGTGCCTGTGGCAGGTTCATCGTCCAGATCTACATCGAGGCATTAATGATCCAAGGGGTTGACACGCCTTAAAAGAAGGAAGAAAAAAAAAGGGACTGAGTAGTTGACCCCATTCATTAGGCTCCCATTCATTAGGCTCAAATTTCATTAATATGAACTCGTCTGGATACAATAGTGTCTACAGGATACAAAACTTACCGCTTAGTCCACTCTCTCTATAAAAGAAAAAATAATCAATATCATATGCTCGCTTGCTTGATTGATGAATCTAGTTTGATTTAGTTCTGTTTTCCACAGCTACCCGACGAAATGTACGAAGAACTGGGTTTGCTCGAAGAAGTAATGTCTTCCGACACAGAAAACGAGCCTGGAACGGAAGTGAAAAGAATGCGATTGGGGTTGGAACCTTACCAAAGACAGCCTGTACGACCAGTCTAGGCTTCAGCAACAGTCACCCCTCAGGTACACTCCTACCTTCTCGACTTTATTTCCCTTGTTAATTTAACTGTTCAAAATTATTATTTATTTATTTAACAAAGGCTTCTTAGGTCTAAGATTTATTTTTGTTATCTTAAACCAATTTAATACCTGTATTCAGTAACCTTAAATTGTTGTCATCTTCACTATAAGTTAATACACTATTTAAAGGTGGAAAGCTAGGAGTGTAACTGCTAAATTATTTTAAACAAAAATTATTTTTGTAGTAGTTTGTTCATTCAATGATAAGAATTTTCATTTTTTAAGGATGAACGATTTAACAAAACCTTGACTAAAAAATATATTTTACATACACATGCCTTAGCTTCATATATTAAAACATATCTGAAGATGACAGCAGCTTAGGCAAAAACATTAAAGGATAATGGAGAAGTAAAACAAATAATTGGGAATTTATATTTAGTATGCAAAGCTTGTGTACCTTTGTTTACATCGTTTCATGTCATCATTTAGGTTATTCTCAAACAGAATATACTAAGGATCAAGTTCTGTCTACATCTGTATGTCTGTCTAAGTAGACATTACATTGTAGTACTACAATTATTGAAATTGTAATTTCACTATAAAAGTATTGGGAGCATCCCCGATCCCCCCCCCCATTTATATTACATACAGACAATATAGATCACAAGATATAGCTTTGCGAGGCACAAAAAAAGACATTTTTTTTTGCTAAAAGAAAACAACAAGATAGGCAGGGTCTCCCCATGGTCTAGAGGCTAACGCCTTAGATTCATACGCGGGAGATGGTGGGTTTGATCCCCACCGACAGCAGGAATTTTCTCATCTCACTGTTCAAAGAAAATTCCTCGCTGCTCCTTGGATGTCGGCGCTAATGGCCCAGTTGTCGATGCACCGTAAAATAAAAAGATAAGTGTTGTGGCTCATGACATTACCCAAGTTAACTCGGCTTCAATAAAGCAGGCAACAACAAAATCTACCTAAAAATAATACAAAACTATAGTCTAGGTAATAATATTTAAGGTAAAAATCAAGTTACGGGCAATGCCATTAAATATCTGTAAAATTTTCAGCGCCTGAGTTAACTCGTTCATAGGAAAGTCAAAATTACATCTCAGGTATAGTCGTTACACGGTTATTTCGACATTTTGGTGTCATTATTAGCACCACTTGTGATTCCCAAGAAATTAAAATACTTTAGCTCAGACAATTTCAAAATTTTTCTATATTCTGTTTCTGATTGATATACAGTGTTTAGACCAATGTTTGTGACAAATTATAAAAATGTTTAAATTTTCTCCCTTATCGGGTAAACTGTTGATCGTGGTTTTGTTGCTGTAAAATTAAACATTAGGAAAATTGGAACAGACTGGTGGTGAATCAATTTAGTTGTGTAGACCTATAGCGAACAGATAACTAGCAATTCTGATTGTTCTGAACCATCATTTCAGACCTTTAAGCCATCATGTAGAATTTCAATTTCTTGCTCCCCTTTAGAGTTGTTAAGTGAAAATTACATTTTGCTTATTCTGAAGTATATTTTGGTCCCCAATACCGTCATGTAATGCAAAAACTTTAAAAAGATGTTGTTTACTTTGTTGTGTATTTTAAGACTCACAACATTATATGATATACAAAATTTAAAAATCTTGATTTTTTTTTTTTTTTTTTTTTTTTTTTTTTTTATAAATTATAGAAAATGGCTCTTGATTTTCTGTATATAATTTTATATCCCTTACTTTTATATATTGTCTTGTATTTAATTATACATTTATCTTTCAGATCTCATGCCCCTGAAACTGCGGAACCAAGTGGCCACTCACTGTTTCTGCCTCCAGGTGGAGTTAATGCTCTACTCTTTTCAATAGGGCAAACTTCAGAAGTATTCTTTTAATTTTGTAATTTTTAGTCCTCTGTGTAAATGTTCAAAAAACCTGTTTAGGTTTAATATATTGCCTTAGTTTTTAAGGAGCTCCTAGCTGTTTATACCATACCATTACTTTTTAGTCAGTAGTTGTGGAATTATGGAAGTTTCGGGAATTATGGGAGAGGTTCACTGGGTTTTATTCGATTTTCATTGTCGTTCTTATCGCGAGTCAATTTATAATTTACAAAAGATTTTATTCATTGTCATTTTATAAATTTCATCATAGAGAGATTTTTTAGCATGTACTTAACTTAAGTGTTCTTCAGCAATTAAAAATAGGAAAAATTTATATATTTTCTGAAAAAAAAATAAAGTATTCTTCGGTTCATAATATCTATCTTGAATTAAATATCTATTTTATGAGCATGAGCTCTACTTCAATATAAATTAATTTTAGGAACACATTTCTAAATGATTAAAGTCTTTTGTAAGTTACTAAATGTCAAACACTCCGTGAAGACTGATATTTGTATTGTATATTGACAGCTGCCTAGCTGAAATTGTAATAATTAAGCTATTATTGTATTTCTAAGGTAATTATGTGTCCACATGAATTGTGAATGAACATTCCCCTCGAAATGAGGCTGTAAAGTCTGCCAATTCATTGGTTTACTTCGACTTCACTTTTTTGGCTTGATCAGTTCTTACTTCTCTCAGTTTCATTTTCCTGTCTATTGATTAGAACGAAAATGTGTGCCGAGATGGAAGAAGTTTCTGTTATTTCAAACTGAATATATATATATATATATATATATACATTTATATATACATAATAAATATTGTGCAGACAGAAGGTCAAATATACTTTTGAATTAATAAATTTGATTAGTTAATCAACCCCTAGACTTTTTTGACCTTTTTTTTTTTTTCTTTAGTTATTATCAGGAGCATTTTTATAATTATATTTACAGCCTGTATAGAAAAATGAACCTACCATTACCATGGCTCAGTCATGACTGAAGCTAAAACAATGGTGCCAACCAGTCAGCTGTCTGTTTGACGCCAACAACGGTCTGTTGACTGGTCTTAGCTTCAGTCATGATTTCAACCTAGTAGTGAAATATGTACTATCCTATTTAATATTTGGGCTCTAAATATCTTAAAAGAATGCTCTCGATGAGGCCCTTAATGTTCAAAACAAGTCTTGCGTGGATTAATATAACAAATTTATTAATTCATCTCTATTGTTTGTCCTAACGCCTGCTCAATATCATGTATGTGGATTTATTAAAATATAATTTTCCACTTTCGAACTTGCTAGATGTAAAATGCAAAATGAAAGATAACATAGGCAAGTTGTGAATTTTTGTTCTAAATTTAATTTTGTCTTGTAATAACTGTTTATTATCGTTACAAGCATATTTTATCAGACTAGGGAGCAGTAGATGAGCTTCTTTTCATATTTCACTTTAATTTGATTAATAAAATGGGTGAAATAAGACAACGAGCTCAGAATACTAGCATAATGAGGTAATGAATTAGGCTATCTTTTCCTCAAGATGGCAGATTCTCTCTGAATTTTAACTAGCTTAAATAAACGAGCCAGTTAAAAATCAGACAAAAATCTGTAAGTATTCTAATAAAAATAAATAAAACACTTATTTTAAACAAAATTTCACAAGATCCAAAATTATCTTTTCATTTTACTTTCAATCGTTCTGTTCGAATTACTTGTTTCTACTTAAATACGACATGTGTCTGAAAAGAATGAATATTTATAAGCCCCCCCCCTCCAGGGATTCTGGTTACACTGTAGTTCATTTTGCATATTCTACTTACATTCTCAGTTCAATTTCGAAGTAAGATTTGGCTTAATTTTATATTTATTTTAGTCATCGATATGAGTATTGAAAATCATTGGTGGTAAAGTTATTTGCAAATATTGATTGTCAATTTGCCTCACGGACTGAAATAAAAAATGTATGAAAATTACTGAAAAAAATTACGAGGTTTTGTAAATATTTCTGATCCGAGATCGCTTTCTGGAAAGTGCAATACATTGTAAAAATTGACTAATGAGCTAAGGGTCATTAAACATTGTATTCTAGATTAAACTTTATTGTTATCATCAGGTAAAAGATTAAAGTATTTTATCAAATAATTCTTATTCATTAACAGGTTTATTATTGTATTAATAAATACAATAATAATCAATTATGTTCTTTTAAATGTGGACACGTCTGTGAAAAAGTTGAAAAAACTTAAAATGGCGAGTTCTTAACAGCATGTGCATGTGTATTATCAAAGAGGAACCGCATGTTAAAATTCTTATTTTTATATAATGTCTCCTTTGGCTAAAGGATAAATTTCATGTGATGTAGATTCTTCCGTGGTGACCAGAGCTAGCCTGTAAAGCGAAGGGGTTCAGTTCCCCTTATTCTAACAAAATCACAGGAGTGCAAATTTCTTGTGCCTTCTTTTCTGTCTGTACAAGTTAAGGACCATATATTATAAAATTTTTTACACTAATTGTTAAATTTTGACTTTTTTTCATGGAATTGTACACACTTATTTTAAAATGTAAATATTTTTTAGCAAAAACTAACATAAGCAAAAATGAAAAAAAAAAATTTAAAAAAAAAGACCTAGAACATCTTCAGTCTGTAAAAATGAAATCTGGAAATATAATAAGTGGAAATAGTTCAAAAAGAGAAAGATGAGAAAAAGCTAGTGTTTTTATATTTTTATATCTTTCTAGATTTTGACGGTCTGAAAAATTCAGGATTTTTCTACTAATAGTAAAATAATCATAAAGATAATATTTGTAGATGTGTTTTTTACTAAGGGATTAATTGCCTAGAACTTGTACCTTTGTCATCCGAACACAGCTCGGGTGACATTTTGTAGTTTGTATTTTGTAAATAAAGAAAACTTTTATAAATAGTGTATTATTTTATGATTACATTACCCCCTCTGTCCCTGATTAAAAAATTCCGACTCAAAGGAACTGTATCATCTTAGTGTGTTTTGATCTTTCATGAAAAAAATAAACACATGTAAAAAATGATATCTCAAAGATAAGAAATATTTTTTAGACGCCACTACAGAAAAGTAATCTAATAGTGCGGGAGGTAGCATTGCATTTTATGGTACTATTTTTTCAGACTTGACTTGTGATAAAATCTTTTGCTTATGCATTGGTAATAACCAAATGGAAAATCAGCTGGCACAACCAGGGTATGAGCGGTTAATACCTTGTCAAGAAGCTAATAATATCCTCTCACTTATTTTTGCATTTCCAACCAAGGCAGAGGATAGCTAATGTTTTGTGAAAAATTAAAGCACATTAAATGTTTTTGAGTCGACCTCTCACAAAATATTCTTTAATTTTATCTTGATTTTTCAAAATACAATCATTGAAAATAACAACTGTTTTCTTTACATTCATCAACATTAGGTATTTCATTGATCTCCCTGTAGAATAATGCTATAATAATAATAACTATTTCTTCATTCGAGTTCATCTGAAACTTTAGAGAATAATTCTTGCATTGTTTGATACACTTCTTGTTCTAAAGATTTACTACATACATACAAATAATCATATTTTATCCAGTTTTTATTGTAAATAAAATTTTCAAATAATGTTGTCTTCCCAGAATCGCTCGAACCGACGATTATACATCTCAAAGAATATGGGAACATTTTCTCATTTTTTGATAAATCTTAATTTTATATTTGTTACTCATTTATACCAAAAGAAAAGATATTTTTTCTTTTTAATAAATAGAAAATTAAACTCTTTAAGATTGTTGGATCAACTTCAAAATTATCATTAACGTTAGCACATCCTATATTCTTGGATGAAAATATTTATTATAAAATTGGTCTCGTCAGATTTTATTCAGATAATGTTTGTATTATTTCAGAAAATGTATCTATAACATTCGTATTCGAACAACCTGCTAAAAATGAGAAGGAAATATATGATATGAATATTCCTAGTGGTTATTGGACTATAAATGATTTAAATAATTACATAAAATGAGAATTAAAAAATAATATATTGGCTGCGCTCAATGATACTTTGTTTTTCATTAAAGGTAATAAGGAAAACAAAATTGAGATTAATTCACCTTATCCTTTTAAATTTGATAATACTATGAGTAAAATTTCAGGTTTTGAAACCATGGGAGATGGAAATTTTTACAATAGTGATATTGTTCATAAAGGTAAAGATATACCAAAACTAAGACCATTTGATGTATGAGAAATTCATTGTAATTTAGTGGAACCAAGTTTTGTAAGCCATAGTGTTGATGAACAATTTACATGAGGAAACATACATCTTATATTCATTTTCCCCAAATGTTTTGAACGGTTCTAAAATATCAGAAAGACCTCCGGAAATATTTTATGTTCCCATAAGAAAGGAACTCAAAAAATAACAATTCCTATTAAAAATGAAAAACACGAACTTTTGAATAATAAAGATGTAAATAATATCGTATATTTAAGTTTAATAAAATCTGTTGTATAGTAGTACGTTGTATAAGCTCATACCTCTTTGTAACGAGCTCTCCCGCCAAGGAGCAGGATATGTTCAGTCAGTGTTTGTTTACTGGTCCTTGCATAAACTCAAATTGTGTATTGTGATTGATCCAATAAATATGTATTTATGATACAGTGTTCTATTTCTATGAACTTATAACATGGTGGCAGCGGTATCATGCCTATTAGGTAAATAGATTCTTTTGGAATCTTTGGAAACATGGCTTCTTCATTGCTGAAGTTTGATGGATTTCTTAGTTTTGAGGGCGACGTCGCAAGGAATTGGAAGTCGTTTCGAAATGCATTTAGTCATTATATTGATGGATATTTTTCCAGTGCCACAGGTAAGCAAAAAGTTGCTATGTTGTTATACCACATGGGGACAGAAGCGAACGATATTTTTGATACTCTAAAAGTGACAAATAAGGAGAAGTTAGAAGACGTTATTAAGGCTTTTGATGACCATTTTCTACCTAGAATTAATGTGACGTATGAAAGATTTATGTTTTTTACTAGACGTCAGGCAGATGGTGAATCTTATGAGGCATATTCAGCATCTTTAAAGGTCTTGAGAAAAAATTGTGAATTCGGTGAATTAAGTGACAGCCTGATTAAGGATATTTTCATATGTGGAGTGCGAGACAAGGCTGTTCAAGAGGCTCTATTGGGGTTAGGAGATTTGGATATTGAGAAAGCCTTAAATTTTTGTAAAACTAAGGCAACAGTCGCAGCTCAAGTGGACAAAATGATGGCAGAATCAGTGGATAGGACTATCAAGGAGGAGCCTCTTGATTTTATACGGAGGACTGGACAAAGCAGAGACATAGGGAGTCGGAGGACTCGTGACGCTAAACCCATAGTTCGTGAGGTAGAGGATTGTGCTTTTTGTCGTTACAATCACTTGTATGGAAAATGCCCTGCTTACGGAAAACAATGTACAAAATGCAATCGAAAGAATCATTTAAAAAAAAAATGTAAGGCTAGTCAGAAACCGGCTGAGAAAGTGGATAACTTAGACTTTGACATTTTGGACTCTGGCGTGGAGTATTTTGTCGACGCTCTGGAGACACCTAGAACTGGACCTGCATCGCAGACTGCTGGAAACTGGTATACAGCTACTCTACAGGTTGGTGGACTGCCTATGACCATGAAGGTCGACAGTGGGGCTCAGTGCAACGTCATTGGCCTTCAACAGTATCTTGATTTAGGTTTGGACCCTAATGAGGTAAAACAAACTCATGTATCAATTAAATCTTTCACAGATAATAAGTTAAATGTTTTTGGAAAATGTCAGTTAACTTGTATGTTTAAGTCAAAAACTTACCGAATTGATTTCTTTGTTGTTGACATGGATTGTGTTAATATATTAGGCTTACAGACTTTTGAACTGTTAGGGCTCATTAATAGAGTAGATTATATTTATAATGATGTTGAAAGTATTGTACCGCTGGAATTTGTTGATCTTTTTAATGGTGAGGTAGGTTTGAATTCGGGCCCTTTGGAAATTGATGTGGATGAAAATATTAGGCCGGTTATTCAGCCACCTCGTAAGATTCCTTATTCGCTAATGCACAAGGTAAAGGGTGAGTTAGATAGTATGGTTCGAAAAGGTATCATTAGGCCAGTCGAGGAACCGACAGATTGGGTCAGTCAATTAGTGGTGGTTCAGAAAAAAGACGGTTCGTTGAGGTTGTGCTTAGACCCCCGCCCATTAAATAAGGCCATTAAAAGAGCTCATTATCCCATGTTGTCTGTTGAAGACATTACCGCAAAGTTGGCAGGGGCAAAGTACTTTTGTAAGTTAGATGCCTTGTCCGGATTTTGGATGGTTCCCTTGACGGAGAAAAGTGCAAAGTTGTGCACATTCCAAACACCCTGGGGGAGATATAGTTTTTTACGATTGCCTTTTGGGTTGTCGGTTGCTCCTGAGATATTTCATAAGCGTATTAGGGAAACTTTTATGCATATAGAAAATGTTGATTCGGTGCAGGATGACGTTTTTATTTGGGCGAGAACTAAAGAAGAACTATTTCAAAGTCTTGTAAAGGTCTTAGCTGCCGCTAAGGCTGCCGGAATAAAATTCAATAGGAAAAAATTCGTATATGGCTCGGAGAGTATTACATTTTTGGGGCATACGTTCAGCTCGCAGGGAGTGTCGGTAGAAATTGATAAAATTCAAGCGATTAGGGATCTAAAACGTCCTGTAGATAAAAAATCGCTACAACGGGTGTTAGGGATGTTTAATTATTTGTCAAAGTTCATTCCCAAGTTTTCAGATATGTCAGCTCCCCTGAGGGATTTGCTACGTGAGGATGTCGAATTTGTTTGGGAGTGTCATCACTCTGAGTCGTTAGATAAATTAAAGAGTGCTGTTATTAAGGCACCAGTTTTGGGGTTTTACAACCCGGAAAAAGAGTTAACGCTTAGCGTGGACGCCAGTTCGTACGGTCTTGGGGCTGTACTCTTGCAGGAAGGACGTCCATTGGCCTATGCGTCCAGAGCTCTTACGGACACTCAAAAAAGATATTCACAGATAGAAAGGGAACTTTTGGCGTTGGTTTTCGGGGCAGATAAGTTTCGTCAATTCATTATTGGAAGGCCCAGAGTCAAGGTTCAAACGGATCAAAGGCCCATATTAGGACTGTTAAACAAGCCGCTATCTAAGATAACCACAAGGCTTCAGAGAATGATGTTACGGTTACTGCCCTTTCGAATTGAGATCACTTATGTTCCGGGAAAGTATTTATATTTGGCCGATGCTTTGAGTAGGGATTTTATGCCTTCTGGTTGTGATATTACAACTAACTTAGGTGATGTGGACCAACAGGTGTCTCTCCTGATAAATCATTTACCGGTGACCTTGGAAAATTGGAAACTCATTGCTTCTCACTCTACTAATGATGCTGTGTTCTCCCAGTTAAAGAAATATATTATAGGAGGTTGGCCCAGGTACTATAAAGATATTGTAGATGTAGTGAGGCCGTATTTTGAGTTTCGGGATGAGCTTACAGTTGTTAAGGGTTTGATTTTTAGGGGAGACAGAATTCTTATTCCTCAATCTTTGAAAAAAGAGATGTTACATAAATTGCATACTGGGCATCCGGGTATTTCCAGAATGACTAACAGGGCTGAAATGACCCTTTTTTGGATTGGAATTAATAGGGACATAAAATTGTATGTGACGTCATGTAATAGTTGTCAGAAATACCAAGACAGAAATGTTAAACAAGCCTTGAAGCAGAAAGAAACTCCACTGCTTCCGTGGTCGGAGTTAGGTTGCGATGTATTTGAATTTAATTATATCATTTTTTTTTTATGTCATTTAATATATCATTTTTTTTTTCAGTCCTTGTCTAAACCCGATGGAGTATGGACGTGAATACTCTCCCGGGGATTAGTGGACTTAGGCCAGCCTCTACAGGCACCAGCCACATGGCGCAAGGAAATTCACCAAAGAAGAAAAAAATCAGAACAGAAAACTCTGAAGAAACATCCTATAATGTTACTACTTCAAATAAGTTTAGTATACTATATAGTGCTGAAGGTATAGACGAAAGGGAGTTAACCCATGAAGATATAGACGAAGAAAGCACTTCAAGTGAGAAGCCTCCAAAACTACCCCCTTTAGTGTTGTACACAGAATTAGGTAACTTTAATACGACTATAAATAAAATAATTAAGCCAATTCTAAAAAAAGACCTAACGATAAAAACTAAATCTAACCGTGTATTGTTTTACACCACATGCACGGAAGATTACAAATCTCTTAAAAACTTATTTATAGACAAAAGGTTCCTTTTTCACACCTACACTATGAAAGAGGAACAAAAACCTAAAGTGATTGTGAAGGGATTGCCATCGTCCATCACACCTAATGAAATACAAAGTGATCTCAAAGATAAATTAGAAATTGAAAAAATTATACAATTTGAGAAAAAAACAGAAAATGGTTCTATTAAGTTACCTGTATACAGAATTACACTTAAAAGCAGAGACGAACTCAAAAAATTGAACTTTATAAATAAAATCTGTTATTGTGCAGTCAGATGGGAGAAATATAAAAATAAATCCATTGTCACTCAGTGCTATCATTGCCAGTCATTCCAACACGTTGCTAGCAACTGCTATCGCAAAGCAAAATGTGTTTTCTGCTCAGAAGAACACGACTCAAAAATATGTACGAATAAATTACCAACACAACTGAAATGTAGCAATTGCAATGGAAACCATGCAGCAAACGACGCGAGGTGTACCAAAATCCAGGAACAAATTAATATCAAGGAATCAAGGAAATCCCGGTCTCAAAGAAAACCTGTTAACTTCAAACTGAACAAGGAGGAGTTTCCAGAACTACCTAGAACAAGGCAGATCCCAGGATTCACCCAAGCAACGGGCAGTTCCCAAAACACTGACACTGGTAACTTTCGAAACTTCTTTAGTGAAATAAAAAATATCTTCAAAAATATTAATTTGTTTAAGTTAATAAGTAAAGCCAAAATAATAATGTATAAATTTTCAAATGCTGATATTATGATTTCTAAAATAGGAGTATTAATAGAAGGAGCCATAGACTTATTTACTAATGATGACTAGTTCAAGTTACATTCATGCATTATTCTGGAATTGCAATTCTATAATTAACAAAAGAAATATTCTTGATTATTATATAAATGAAAATAATGTGCAAATAGTTGGTTTAAGTGAGAGCAAATTAGACAGCTCCGTGCAACTTAAGTTTAAAAATTTTGCTGTATACAGTAATGATAGGAACCGAAATGGAGGAGGAGTTGCAATAATGATAAATAAAAATATTAAACATTACTCATTAAACATACCAAAAACCAAAAATATCGAAGCCGTGGCCTTACAGATGATTATTAATGGTGAAAAAACTACAGTTATATCTGGATATTTACCCCCAAATAAGATACTCTACCAATCAGACTTAAAAATCCTCTTTAGTTTAGGTTCTAAAATACTATTAATGTGCGACTTAAATTGTAAACATGTAGCTTGGAACTGCTACTCTCAAAACAAAAACGGCAAAATTCTTTTAGACTTTATTATTGACAACAATATCAAAATTCTAGCCCCCCAAGAGCCAACACATATTCCAAAAGACCCTAGGAAAAAACCCAGTGTAATTGACTTTGTCTTGACAAAAAATGTAACAAGCATCTCACAAGTAATATCTGATCCTAGCTTAAGTTCGGATCATAATGCAATAATATATTGTTTAAGTAAAAAATATAGTGTAAATTGCTATAAAAGTGCTCTGGAGTATAAAAATACTAATTGGTGCATTTATAAGAAATATATTACTGATTCGATGTACCCACCTAGCGCTCCAAGTAACCCGTATGAATTAGAACAAAACGTTTTAAAATTTACCAGTCTTATCAAAGAAGCAATTACTAAATCCACTCCTATACGCTATAGTAATGATAAAGTAAATTCATTTAAAAATAACAGAATTGTAGATATAATTACAAAACTAAAAACTAAGTTTAGACGATTATTCCAAAGAACTAGAAATCCACTGTATCAATCAATACATTCGGCAATAGCCAGTTTTCTCAACAATTATCTCCAACAGATCAGAAATAAAACCTGGAACAAGTTCCTATCTAAATTAAAGCCAAACAAAAACCTTTGGAATGTCCATAAAAACTTTACGAAAAAATTCTGTAAAATCCCCCCTTTACATCAAGATCAAATAATCGCGTACGAGGATAATGATAAAGCGAATCTACTGGCTCAACACTTTATTAAAATACATTTCCAAAATATAGGGCTAGGTACAAGGAATCACACAAACAGAATTAATAAATTTTCGGACAAATACATAAATGACAATTGTGATACAGCTATCACTCCCATCAATGAATTAACTAACATCTATGAAGTAAGAAAAATCATAAAATCCTTGAAAAAGAAATCCCCCGGCAAAGATAATATACCCGTGGTATTCATAAAACAATTACCCCATAAAGCAATAGTGGAACTAGTTAATATAATTAATAAAGTCCTGCAACTTAAATACTTCCCTAACTCTTGGAAAGAGTTCCCTCTAAAATAATTCCCATAGCAAAACCTGGCAAAGATAATAAATTAGTTCAAAATTATCGGCCCATAAGTTTATTAAATATACTAAGCAAAATTACAGAAAAAATAATATTAAAAAGATTAGACAAGTTCATCTTAAGAAACAACATATTAAGAAATGACCAATTTGGATTCCGAAGTAAACACTCGACGACAGCCAGAGTTGGGCATAATTTTATTTATAAATAAAAATACGAATTTATTCGTACTTCATACATTTGTGAATACGAATATAAATAAATTCGTACTTCATATATTTGTGAATACGAATATAAATAAATTCGTATTCATAAGTGTGAATACGAATTTATTTTCATTCACATATATTAAATATAAAAATACAAATAAAATTTTATTCGCAAATTTTTCTACGAATAAAAATAAATTCACAGAAAAAATTGTAAATAATCACAAAAAATGTGAATATTTACAAAAAAATCAAGTGATTACAAAAAAAATCACGTTAAAATATACGAATAAAAATTTATTCACATTATAATTTGTGAATAAAAATTTATTCACAATAAAATTCGCAAATAAATTATGGATTTATTCGTATTAAGATGATATTACGAAAGTTATTGAAGGTGATTTTTTTTTTATGGAGGTACAGATGACAAACTGTGTGTCCCTGCAGCATGGCTGGTGGACTCGGGGGAAACAAAAAATCTAGGCGCTAATAACCTAGACGTTAAACGCTTTAAAAAAAAAAAAAAAAAAATTAAATTTATACAAAAATTAATAAACTTCATTCGCTCGCTAATATTATAAGCTTAAAAACCTTTATTCGTAACCTGGCCAAAAAGTTCTTTTTTTACAGATGCAAATTAAATAAAAATCATTTAATTAAGAATTTAGGAAATTATAATAAAAATTCATTAAAAAGATATGTCCATAAAAGGCCGAAACACATATTCTTAAAATATTTATAAGTTGTAATCAGTAAGTTACCTGTGTATCATATTTCATTTTGTTTTGTATGTAACATATTTTTTTTTTCTTTATGTATTGTACTATTGTTAACACTTGTTATGGTGTGATTCTTTTATTAATTATGAATAGGTTTTATTTCATTTGTTTTTTTCCTATATTGCAAAATTGTGTCCTAAATATTGTAACAACTTAGATTAATCGCTTAAAGTGTATCTGGTATCGGGAACAGATTGTAATATTCTTTTAAATAAATAAATAAATTTGGAAAAAAAAAAAAAAAAATGTATTTGAATTAAATCAAAAATATTATTTGGTAGTAGTGGACGCTCTGTCAAATTATATTGAAGTGGCGGACCTACCAAATCTACGTTCCAGTACTGTAGTATTACAGTTGAAAAATATTTTCTCTCGGCATGGTATACCACTGATTTTGTATTCTGATGGTGCTCTTTATTTTGACTGTGACTATTTTCGGAAATTTGCTAAGGAATGGGGATTTACCCATGTCTTCTCTACTCCGCATTATCCTCAATCCAATGGACTGGCCGAGGCTGCTGTAAAGTCGGTTAAGAAAATATTGAAAAAATGTTTAGACTCTGGTGAGGATCCATACCTAGCTTTGCTTAATTTTGGAGCTACACCCAGGGGGGATATCAGTTCGCCGGCTGCTTGCCTCATGAGTAGGAATTTGAGGACGAATGTTCCATGTTCATTTAAATCGCTGGTCCCTAAAGTTACTGTATGGATGGATCGGAAAAAGATTTTGCGTCAGAAAGAGATAACTAAAGGATATTATGATAGGTCTATCCGTTCTCGTGAACCCTTTCGTAAAGACCAACAAAGTCTTTTTAAAAAACTGCCTAATTCTGCCTGGATACCCGGTACAATTTTATGCAAGAACAGCGAACCAAGGTCATATACTGTAGTCAGTGATGCTGGTCATAAATATATTAGGAATGAAATTTATATTAAGAAAAGGGAGGGGGGTCGCTTGTTTCCCCGGGATTCCGCGGCTCCACTGACTTTTCCGGAGGAGTGGGGTGGTTTGGTTAAAGTGAGGACGGTACCACCGGTGAAATCTGTTCCTACTTCTTAAGATGCCCCTGACTCGAATATGTATAGTACTACTAAGGCAGGGCGCGTGATTAATCGACCCATTCGCTACAAAGATTATATAACCTGACCTATAGATGTGTATATATGAATGTACCTAATCTTATGTATTATGTTCTACCTAATCTTATGTATTATGTTGTATCTAATCTTAAGTAGTTAATTAATTAGTTTTTAAGGGGAAGATGTTGTATAGTAGTACGTTGTATAAGCTCATACCTCTTTGTAACGAGCTCTCCCGCCAAGGGAGCAGGATATGTTCAGTCAGTGTTTGTTTACTGGTTTTTGCATAAACTCATGTGTATTGTGATTGATCCAATAAAACTGTATTTATGATACAGTGTTCTATTTCTATGAACTTATAACACAATCCTAATTCGTTAATATTTTGGGGGTCGCAAAACGAGACTCCTGAAAAATCTATACTTTATCTATTAGATTGTATGCTTTGCTAATATATAAATAAATATATATATATATATATATATATATATATATATATATATATATATATATATTTATTATATTTATAATATTATTTTTTTATTTCTAATAAATGGAGTGTGTTAATTGGGACGACATTTCTAAATTTAATCATTCTACATTATTTTTATTGACACATCAAAATCAATTAAACTGGAAATTACTTTCACAATATCATCAATTCTCTACTGAAGAACTTGGAATGTTTTATAATAAAGTTGATTAGAAAATTATTTCTAAATATCAAAGTTTAGATGAAAATTATTATCAACTCTATGCGCCTAGTTTAGACTGGACAATAGTTTCAAAATATCAATATCTAACAGAGGATACTAAACTAAAATTTCAAGATAGAATAGATTGGGAAATGACTTTTTAAAGATATGATATTGATGATTTATTTAAATTATCTCATTACGATATCTTCGAGAAATATTATAAATGAATATATTCAGTGAGCGAAGTTCCTAAAGTGAATAATTATTTGAACTCATATTTAAAGGATAGACTGATTTAAACATTTAATTAATACGGAAATTTAGGGGTAGAGAATCGCTAGCCCTCTTTGAATATGTAAAACATACTATTTTTTCTCTAATAAATGGAATATTCAAAGTATTATCCCAATATAGAAAAACAACAATGTAAGCATTTTTTTACCATCAAATAATACTGAACTGAATTTAAATAAAGAAAATCATCGAATCAAATTCTTAATTGACGATAATTTTATTACTTCACAATTTCAGTTTGTAATTACTGGTTCTTTCAATGCTGCAGATGGTGAACATTATAGTATGAATTCGGCAACTAAATTAATAGATAATTTTATTCCTCATTTGTTTAAAAGTATAGAAACATAATAAATTAATTGATAGAATTGAAGATCCTGGAATTATAAGCACTGTCAAACATACAATTTCAATGTCTCAAGATGAAACTCAAGCTAAAAAGAATGGTGCAGTAGTATGTAATCATAAATATGGGAAATTTAATTATTGTGGAAACTTAAATGATTTAGGATTAGGATTTTTCGGGGATGTTACAATACCGATATACAAAGCAGGATTTCTAATAACAATTATTAGAAATTCTGATGATGATGCGATATTATTATCACTACAAGCAGATGATAAAAGTTATGCACCTCGGGGTAAAATAATAATAACTGATTTCTATTTACGAATACCTATTGCGGAATTTTCAACGCCAAATTGAGTTAATTAATGAAATGATAATAAGCGGGAGATGGTGGGTTCGATCCCCACCCGCGGCCAAGATTTGTTGATGCGCCGTAAAAAAAAAAAAAAAAAATTAATGAAATGGACAAGTTTGGTGGAACACAAGAATTTGGGGTTAAAACTTGGGAATGTATAGAAAAAACTGGTATTATAGGATCAAATTTCAGTTATGATATAACAAATATCTATAGAAATATTGATAAACCGAAATTTATAATTGTTGGATTCCAAACTGGAAGAAGAAATGATCAAAAGAAAGATCCTTCGAAATTTGATCATATTGATGTTAGAAATATTCATGTTAAAATTAATGAAACATATTATCCGGATGAAATGATTAATTTAGAAATCAAAGAGAACAAATATGCTTTGTTATATGAGATGTACATGGATTATAAAAGAGCTTTTGTTGGAAATGTTAATATGCTATATAATCCTGACGATTTTATAAAAATAGATAGACCTTTGTATGTAATAGATGTTAGAAAAGGACCAATTAATATTATTCTGAATGTCGATTTTTAGAATGTAGTGCCTGGAGGTACAAACATATATGTGAATATTGTTTCTGAGAATAAGTTGAAATATGATTTAATAGAAATTTAGGGTCTTTTTGCGAAGACCACATCCAGTTACTTTTGAAGTAGCAGTAGTGATTTATAACAGTTACTCGTACTCGCTGATAAGCTTACTGATTAGCTTATAGGTTCTTTGCTGGTTATCTACTACTTCTTGACTCGTTATCTACGGTTATAATTCATATTAGATAATGGCAAGCAATATTTATTAATAAAAAGGTTAATATGAACAAAATCAATTCTCTCAACTATGAAATAAGTTATTAAGCTTTAAAGTTGACTGTTTTGCAGGTTATGAAGGATAACAAACAACGTTATTTGTAAACAAACATATTTTATTCCTTTTCTCTCTCTCTTTTTTGGATATTTTACATTTATTATGCATTACATGCTATGCGTTTCCGCTCACTACGCTACGCTCCGCTCGCTCAAGAAAATATCAAAACCCTAGTCAATCCAACTCCCAATTAATAGAATTATATTAATTGTAGCGACTCTAGTCTATCCAACTCGCTAAAATTAATAGGATTCCATTAATTTTTCCCAGTAAGAAACCAATCCCTTTTACTTTGTCAGGAACATCGCGAACTAATTGTAAAAGACTCATTTTTCTCACAAACATAAGCAGAGCTTTTTCATAAACAAAAGCTAATTCACTGTTGAAGGTTACTTTACTCCCAGCAAGAACGAATGCAATTGGTCATCCAATCCTCCAATAGGAAGGCAAAGGAGTTATGCGCATGCGCTAAATCACTGATACAATCACTACTGCTACTTCAAAAGTAACTGGATGTGGTCTTCGCAAAAAGACCCGAAATTTAGATTTCTATCTATATGTTGGAATCATTTAAATTAACTGTAATCAACCTTCTTACTTTTCGAGGATAATCCAATTTTTTCTTGTGAATTGGTTTTTAGAGGAAAACAAGGAATAAATAAATAAATAAATATTTACAACAATGGAGTTTATTTGATTTTACATTTTAAGTGGTCTAAATGACCTCGATGTTCTGGAGCAGAATAATGACCTCGGTGTTCTGGGCCAGAATACTCAAGGTTTTATCCATTGTTTTCCTCGTTGTGATTCTTCGCTCGTCAGATACATTTTCCTTATTTATTATTACCTGCCAGAGGACTTTATCATTTATTTATTTATTATTATTTTAGAAGAAAATTGTGATATTTATGGAGTCATATTATTATTTTATTTGGTACTTACGTATTAGCGTCAAAGCAGGTTAAAGAGCCGGGTCTCAGAGAACTGGATCTACACCATGTCAGAGATCAGGAGTCTAATCAGATTTCGCTAATATGGCGACGGGATTATCAACGATTTAGGTTAACTAGAGTTTTGATATAACCTTTAGCTAGCGAAAACGCGTAGCACTTATATTAATAGCATAATTGCTATGCGTTTCCGCTCGCTACGCTCGCTCAAGATTATATCTAAACTCTAGTCAATCCAACTCGTTGATAATATAGATCAAGGATGGTTTTTCGCTGGATAATGGACTGATAAACAATTTGGCATCGCTTCGAAAAAGTAGCTTTCATCCTAGCTATTCTGATGTCACTATCTCGCACAGAAACTGAAATCGCGTAACAAAAAAAAAACAACAACAAGTGCGTGGGTAAATAAAGCAAAAATGAATTGCGTTATAAAGACAAAGGGAACAAGATGGTTACTATAAACACAATAGATGATATCTCTGATAGTGATTGACCAATAGAAATGCGTTATCCATGATCCAGATCTCTGAACGAGACCCGCCTCTTTAACCTGCTTTGACGCTAATACGTAAGTACCTTTTATTTTATCATATGAATAAAAGATTTATTTATTTTTACTTTTGAGAACACGCATTATTGGGACCCTTCTTCAACATCCCAATAGTAGCTTAAAATCGATGTTGAAGGTATTGATACAGCCGTTCTTTCTTCGACGTATAAATGATTCTTAGGCCAGATATTTAACTCTTCATCTGTAATTCGTTTTTTCTGTTCTATATCTCGTAAATTTCTTAAAGAACTTGAAACTTTAATAATTTTATCAATTTTAGAATTAATAATAGAACACAAGAACTGTACTCGACGGATTCAAAAGAGTAACTGACTGTAGTTATCTTTTTATCAGAATTCTATAAATAGCAATGATAATTATATTATCTATTCAGCTGACAAACTTGTCTATTCTCTGTTCGGATAACATACATGTTTTCATTAACATTATACGTTTTGTTTTGTTTTTTTTTTTTACTTTTAGGGTTTTGCCCTATTTTTATATGTTTACGTTTTTGTGTAGATTTGCCATATATATATATATATAAAAATTATAAAAAATGTTTTTATAGATTTTAATACATTTTTGTAAAAAATTACTGGATGATCATCGATCAGGGTTTTTTTCCGGGAAAATGGGGGTATGTTTTCATTAATATTATACTTTTCTTTTTTTTTTTACTTCTAGGGTTTTGCCCTATTTTTTTTATTTGTTTACGTTTTTCTGTAGATTTTCCATATATATATATCTTTTTAAAAAATCTGGCGTAAAAACATAATAAAATGTTAATCGCCACTAAACCCTTATCCTAATCCTAATCCTTTTTAAAAAATTATAAAAAATGTTTTTATAGATTTTAATACATTTTTGTAAAAAAATACTGTTTTTTTTTTGGGGGGGGGGGAATGGTGGTATTTGGAAATGCGCTCAGAAATTGAGAAGTTTTTCAGAATCCTGCAAGAAACGATGATAAGATGGATGATGGTATTTTTTAGAAACCTTTGCATAAATTTACATTTTAAACCCCTTAAAAGTGCCTTGCCAAAGTACACAATACTTATTCATAATTTGCCTATAGTCTGCATGTTAAGTTGTGTTGTGAGGAAGCTGGGAATAAGGAGTAAAATTAATAAATAAATTCTTCATATTTTTATTTCTTCTTCAGTGTTCATATTCTGATAACACTAATGTTCATTATTGTAACTCTTAAATTAACAATAAAGTTCTTTTTCTATTCTATTCAACTAATAAAAGTAAAAAAGAATAATATTTAAGTTAAATAAACAAAATATTCTACATTTTTTTCATAATTATTTTTTCTTAAACATTCAGAGTTTGGTTCAAGAAGCTTATAAGTTAGGATTATAAAGAATTGACATATAACACATATTTAGTGTTTAAGACTTCTTTGTTGAGTGATTTCACATTCTTGATTTTGCTTCTGACATATATTTTATGAATTTCTCTATGTGCTCCAACAAATCCAAAATAGTACAAAATTAAAAATGAAGGATGTGATGAAATCAAAGCAATGAAAAACTTATGCAAAATAAAATCATGCTTTTTGAAAACAAAATTGTGTGTACATATATCTATAATCATGTGAAGCGAGAGAGAACAAAAATATATTTATTTGAGTTTTCTCTGGCTGTGGCAGTTCTATCAAAATGTATGCTCGTCCTGTTTTTTTAGGAAATACATTTAGCTTTTGAATGATCACTTATCAAGGAAACTCAATTGTCTACAAAATATTTAAGAAAATATATTTAAAATAAATCCTAAACTGCTCTTTGTTAAAGAAATATTTCCCCTATTCTAAATGTACGGAAAATTTATATAATACTTTTTAGTTTGGATAAAGTTCAAACTAGTAAAAAAATTTCAACTCAATCTGTCGTTTTGGAGTAGGGAAGAGGGGGGTCAATTGAGCCAAAATAAGTTTAGACATTTTTTTCTAGTTGAATTAAAAGAAATCTGTGGCTCAATTGCTCATTGGATGGAATTGGCCCCATATGACTTTATCGTAATTATTAGTAATTCATAAATTAATAAAATATTATTTTACTATTAATGGAGTAAGAAATTATAAAGTGAAACTAATACAATTTGAATTTTTCGATTTTATTTTAAAAAAATCAAACATTATTAAATAATTGGTCACCAATCGAATAAAAAGTATTCATACTTAAAAGTGCAAAAATCTGAGTTTTTCAAAATGTATTTATCACAGTGATTCAAAATGTTATGCCTGCCAGGGATTAATATTCCTATTAGAATCTAATTTTAAGAGGGTTATTGATTTTTTAAGCAAACTAGTAAAATTTCCACCCCCCCTCTTCTCAACACGAAAACAAAATTCTAGTTTTTTTTTATAATTAATAAATTTGTTTAAATATTGTCTTGAAAGTGGTACTTTGTAGGTCCCCCAAGCTACAGAAAAATACAAAAGGTGGAACGGCAGAGAAAACTGTTATTCCAGAATTGGAGCTAGCAAGATCTGAGGAAATGTTTTGAAATACGGATGAAAATTTATCAAAAAAAATCAAAATCAAGAATGAGGAAAAATACAATAATTGCACATTCTTTTTCTATCTTCTTCCGAGATTTTCCTTAAAGCGGTTTTCTTGATGAAAGATTCTTTCTTCTTGATGTTATTAAATGTGGATTTTTCCTTTGCTCAGCTAATAATATTTCTTAAAATCATTAAAAGCTTTACAAATATATAATAAGGGGGTGTCTACTATTTTCGTGAAAGCCAATTTCATGACTTGAAATGCAAATTTCATGCCCATTAATAAGAAAATAATTTCAATTAAAAAAACTTAACTTTCAGCTTATTATCTATAAACTTACAATTTTACTTACATTTAAAAGAATTAATAAAACTGTATAAAATGTACATCATATGTTAAAGATCTAAAAATTTTAGAATGAAACAGAATTGAAAAAATATTACTACCTGATAAATATAAATATATACTAAATGATGAGGGAATGAGTGATAAATATTACTAAATGATTTAATAAATTGAATTTTACACAATCTCAATATTAAAGTCTACACGAAAAACTCTGAATATAAATAAACACAAATAAAAATGTTTTTTACTGTCGAAGAAGAGAAGGACGACAGATTGCCTTTCCCAGACCTCCTGATCATCAAGGGACCCAACGGGAGATTGGAACACATGGTCTACCGGAAACCCACGACCACAGGAAGATTTCACCATCACATGGCACAAAAAACAGGAGTAACAAAAGCACTAGCACACAGAGCTATATCCCTGTAGCAACCAAACACTCCTAAGAGCAGAGCTGGAACAATTAACGGAGGACTTAGCCAGCAATGGTTATGATAGGAAGAAATTGGCCTTGACTATAAGGATAGCGAAGGATCGACACCGAGATAAAAACAACACAAGAGAAACGGAAAAACAACGCAGAATTACCCTCCCATACTTCAGTGGTGTCAGCGAACAGTTAGGCAGGGTTATTCAGGGAACATGAGATAGAGGTCGCCTACAAACCACTTAAAAAAATTGGCGATTGGCTAAGCAAAAGCAGGGATAAGCAGCGGCTAAAAGTCCAGGGTGTATACCTTCTACCGTGTACTGTGGGAAGGTGTATATAGGACAGACAGGGAAGAAGGTAGCCACCCGGATTGGACAGCACGCTGCTGACTACAGGCTGAGACGCACAAAATCCTATGCAGTTGCAAAACACGGAGAAGAGTGCCCCAAGCAAATCCTCTTTGACCAAGCTAAGACCCTAGCTACAGAAGACGCACTGACTAGAAGACAAATCAGGGAGGCGACTGAAATCCAGAAGTATCCGGCCAATTTCAATAGAGAAGATGGACTTATCCTTTCCAACATATGGCGGCCCATCATGAAGAGGATAGAAGTCAAGCCACCGACACAAGACCATCAGCGCCCCGAACAGTCAACTGAAGAAGCGGACGGAGACAGCCGACTCCCCATTGTCCCGCAGCCCTCTAAGCTTATTGGCTCGCACAATCTCCGACCAAGACGTATAAAGGGAGCCCAGACCAATGATGGACTCATTCGAACATTCTCTCATGAGCTGCTTAACAAGCAACATCCACTTGGATCTTGTATTCTTCTTCACATCTATCGTTGCCTTCACCGGATCACCCAGTCACCGCTAGCAGGAGTTCACCACTTAAGAAGCTAGTCCCCGAGCACCCGCTCGGACAGTAAGCTCGACAGAGGCGAAGCGACTGGTGTAGCAGTCAGGACCAGCAGGAGTTCCAGAAGAAGAGAGTAAGAGGCACAGTCAGGATCTATAAGCAAGCCGTTGGATCCGGACCCACAAGGGAATTGCTAAGGGGTTCTGCTTTCCGGGGCTTTGCCCACCCGTATGGCGGTCGGTACAGGTCGACCACAGGCGGCAGAGCCAAATAACTGAGGAAGCATCCCTAAAGGACAAAATACGTCCCTAAAGGACAAAATACGCTCGTCGACCCAGACATGTGGGATACTGTTGACCGTATAACAAATGACAAGGTAAAAAAGGAAGGGACAAAAAATGCCGAAAATAAAACAAAAAAGTCAAATTTGGTGGCCCTCAAAAGGGCTGCTGAAGATGAATTTTTATAACAACAACCACGCCCACCAGTGGACAGAAAAGACGTCGTAAACCTGGCTGGTATTGAGTTGTCTCAGAAAGCCACAGAGGTCCTTGACAAAGGCATACATTTCGATGTGGTACCAAAATGCAACCCGACGGAGGAACTGGTAACCAGCATCGAGGACGCTCTTTTCCATATGGATAAGAACAAGGCTGAAACAATCAGGTTGGAAGCTGCCCACCTCGTCAGAAGAGCCAGGCCCTGGAAAGACAACTTAAAACTAGCCCAAATACAAGCCTTACGTAATCTGAGGAAGAGGGAAGATGTCTTAATCACAAAGGCTGACAAAGGAAATTTGACGGTTATCCTCAACAAAACATCTTATGAAGACAAAATGGAGAGCTTATTGTCCATAGACACATACGAGAAGAACATAAAGGACCCCAACAAGCGACTTGAAAATCAAATAAATATAATCTTAAAGGAGAAGATAAAAGAGAAGGCACGAATCTCAGAGATGGCCCCTGGTGACTCCAGAATACCCCGGATCTATGGTTTACCAAAAATCCACAAAGAAGGAGCACCCCTTAGGCCTGAAGACTCAATGATTGGAGCGGCCACGTAGAGAGCCAGCAAGGTGCTGGCAAGAGCTCTGAAACCTTACACAGGCCAGTCCTACTCAGCAGTACGAAATTCAATTCATTTGGGGGAAATCCTGAAAAACACGAGGCTCGAAGAAGGAGACTTGATGGTGAGCTTTGACAGGAGTCCCTCTTCACCAACCTTCCAGCTAAAGCTACCCAGATCATAAAGGACAATGAATTCCTGGAAGGAGGGATGATGGAACTAGCAGAGCTAGTTCTAACTTCCTGCTACTTCCAGTACAAGGGAACCATTTATAAGCAGAAGGATGGTGTGGCCACGGGCAGTCCCCTATAACCAGTTGTGGCTGACATTTTCATGGAGGACTTCGAAAGGCGACTGATCACTGAAACACAAACCGAAGCTTTGGCTACGATGTGGACGATGTCTTCAAAATCTGGCAGCACGGTGCAGATGAACTCAAAAATTTCCCTCATCTGATGAACAACTTGCACCCAGCCATCAGATTTACTGTCAAAGAAGAGAAGGATTACCTTTCCTAGACCTCCTGATCATCAAGGGACCCAACAGGAGGTTGGAACACACGGCCACAGGAAGATATCTCCATGCCGAATCTCACCATCACATGGCGCAAAAAACAGGATTAAAGAAAACACTAGCACGCAGATCTATATCCCTGTGCAGCAAACAAACACTCCCAAGAGCAGAGCTGGAAAAATTAACAGAGGACTTAGCCAGTAATGGTTATGATAGGAAGAAATTGGCCTGGACTATAAGGATAGCGAAGGATCGACACCGAGATGAAAACAACACAAGAGAAACAGAAAAACAACGCAGAATTACCCTGCCATACTTCAGTGGTGTCAGCGAACAGTTAGGCTGCCTGCAGGTTATTCAGGAAACACACCTGCAAACCGCTTAACCAACACGTGTGTGACCAACATATATGGAAAGGGGTGGGAAAGCAGATAGAATTGTGTCTCCGTAAAAAAACAATGACAATTAAAAATGTATGGAAGTCCAGGGATTATGTTACTCTAGTAAAACTGAAATTTCATGACATTGTTTCATAATTCATGGCTTTTTTGTGATTTCCGGGCCCTGTTCTAAATTTTGTTATTTTTTCACGCAATAGACACCCTGATTAAGCAAATTTTTAAAATGTTCTCAATATTTTTTAGATGTTCAAATTAATAATCATATAGATTCACAAATAAATCAGTTTCTTTAATAAATTAATATTGAAGGTACTGATCATTAATGCAATAATAATCCAACTATGTAAGATTTTATTATTTAAGTAAGAATTATTAAAAATCTTTTTAGTGTTATCAAATATTTCATATGTATATATCAAGTGGCCCTTGGGCAATGGTCTACAGACTTCTGGATCTATAAGCCAATAATATTTTGAATACATTATGGATATATCAATAATAATGTGAATGCAAGTTGTTTATGGGGTAATAATACTACCTTGTGTGATCAAAATCAGTCATATTCTCCAATTTATGGATAACAAATAAATTAGGGTCTCCCCAGGGCTAACATCTTGGATTCTTGTGCGGGAGATGAGGGGGGGGGGGTCTGAGTCCTGCCTACAGCAGGAATTTTCTCATCTTATCAAACTTTCACTTCGTAAAATACACCACTAGTACTAAGGAGCACGATTTTTTTTTAGGCCAGAATGGACGTTTTTAATAGTATTGTGGCCTTGCGAAACGGGTCCCCTCGGGGTAGAAACGAGACTCCTGGTTTTGTCAACATTAACTTGTTTATTCCTTCTTGCGAACAAAGTACCATGTTCAAAATCTTCCAATCCCTTTGACACTTGTTGATGCTTACAGGAAACGAAAAATAATTTGAAAAAACTCGGCGTAGTGCTATGAGAGTATAAAATATAATATAATGCCTGCAGGCATCACGATGCAACAAAGGGTTAAAGTAACCAAAAAAAAAAGCTTTAATTCTTTTAAAACAAATTGGCAGGGCTGTGACTGATGAACGGAAACCCTCTTTTTCACAGTTGATAGTTTGAGGCGGCAATTTTTAATCTAGAAAAAAAAAAAAAACTAAAATTACTTTGAAAGGTTAAATTTAAGGTAAATTTATTAAAGTGTGTATGATTTTTGAGAAATATTAATTTTTTCGAAAATTGTGAACAATTCTTCATTTCCTATTAAAAAAGACGTCGAAGATCATAAGATCGTAATAATTCAATGAATGGAAAAATCCCTACGTACTTTACTAGCAAATATTAGGAGTCTGCAGTTAAAAATGTGATTGGGTGAAAATTGAAAGGGTGTATCACTCGATTCACAGTTTTGAGAAAACCGACTGTAAAGTTTAATGTACCAAAAAGTTCATTTTTTTCTTTTTATTTATTTTTCGTAATAAAGATAAAAAAAAGGGTTTTTAATTTTGAAATACATTGGGACTTTAGTTGAAAAATTGAATTTTTGGCACATTTAAAAACTGTTCCGGCAGATAAAGACTCTTGGATACTATTTTGAATTAGTTAAGGAAGCATTTAAGCCTATATATATCCTATATATATATATATATATATATATATATATATATATATATATATATATATATATATACCCTTATGTGACTAACGTTGTTTGCTTTCAGATAAATATAATGTTATCACATCTATACGAAGCTTTGGGTTTTTTGGTTGAAATGACTTGCCATACTATATGAAGCACAGCAGCACAATTTATAATCCACCAGCCCGTAAAATGGAAGGCTCTGGGTCCAAATTCCAGTCTGGCGAGTTTATTTTTCTAAAAAATAAATATTTGTAATTATAAATTACAATATGTCACAAGTACAAATTCACAAAATCTTGACGCACCACTTGCGTTGAAAACAGTGCTGCCCGTAGGTCAAATAAAACAGGAATTGTTTGATGGCTGAGAGGATAATGAAGCCATCAGCTGCTAGCTCTTTGTTTTCGCCACACCTTCTAGGCTCTGTTAACAATTATAAAATAAATTAATTAAAAATTTATTTCAACACCTTGAATATTTATGAGATCATATACCAGTGTAGACAGTATCTCTTTGGGTCTAAATGTTGTCGATTCAGTCAGAGTCTCATTTCTTTGAATTTATTTTCAGCAGTTATTTAAATAAGTTTAACCTTCAAATGAATTAATAAATGCAATATAATGTTTCCTGCTATAATAGAAAAATTTGGGAGAAAAATATAAACAGTTTCCGTTCCAAGCTTTTTAAATTACATAGAGCCTAAGTAATTGAAGCTAAGATGACTCAGTTCCTCTGAGTCCCCCTTGTGTGAAGAGAGGAAGGCCACGGATGACATAGGAGATCATCAACAACTCAATATAAAACGATTGGGCGCCAGATGAAGCGAAATGGAAAAATATTATGAAGTATGCTTTGGTTCTAAATAGATGTTCAGTAAGTAAATACGTAAAGCGTGAAGTAAAGTTTCAATGATATTCCATTTATTTTATTGATTCCTAAACCTACAAACTTTAATTGAAAAAGCAATACTCTAGTTGAATGTTTCCCGTTCGCGCTTTAGGGAGCTGATTCGGATAACACTGTTCTGCAAAAAAAACCTTTTCTCCCCTCCCTTGAACAATTTTGCCTGTTTCTCATGTTTTCAGGTGTGCTGAGTCCGAATCTGAACTCAGAAAAATTCTATCACCCTCTGATTTTGAGAGAAAAGAGGAGAAACTTGGAAAAAAATGAAAAATTGTATTTGAAAATTATTGTCTTTATTATAACAGATTTTTTTTTCTTTTTCAACGGTAAAATATAATTAATTGAATCCTGCATGCTATCAGGTATAATACTAGATATGACACAACTCAAAAAATATACACACATCGTCAATGAGTATTTTTTTTTCTTTTGTACTCTTCCTCCTCTGTCTCCCGTTGCAGTGTCCAGCAGTAATCCGCCAGCATCTTCTCATTCCATTTATATATAGTATATCTTTTTTCCATTCTGGATATGTCTTGGTGGAATCGTTCTCCATGTTCGTCCGAAACTGCACCCAAATTTGGGGCGAAAAAGTCTAGATGACTATGCAGGAAATGTATTTTTAAGAACATATTGCATCCCAATGTTTTATATGAAGTAAGCAGTTCTTGGACTATTTTTCGGTAGTCTCTAGATTTTTCGTTTCCCAAAAACTTAGCACATACCTCTCCTCTCCAAAAGCAATCCAAGCCTTTTTCTCAGTAGTATTTAACTTTGCTTCAAAAGTGAGGTCCTTGAGTAGATGTCGAATTTGGGGTCCTACACTTTTAGCCATATTTCTTCAACCACTTGTAATATTCCCATCAATTTTTTTTCCGTTCAAATATACTTCATTGCGCTCAAAATCATCGGGCTTTTGAATTTTTTTCACTATGTTTTGATGCTAAAAAAATTCGTCAAATTTACAAAAAACTCACATTTTTGGATAAAAAACTAGAATTTCTCAAGAAACTGTGCGTGATAGACAGAATCTGACTTCCAATTCGTGTTCAGCACATTTGAAAACAGTAAGAAAGCATGTTTTGGTTTGAAGGAGGATTTTCGTGCAGAACAGTGTAATTGGTGTTCTACTGTATACATAATTTAACCCTTAATTACTGGCGTCGGGTCACATTGACCCGAATGTATTTGTTTATTCAACCTTTGCCCTTTGAAATCTTTGTATTTCAATAAATATTATTGTTTGTTAGTATTTATTTAAATTACTTTACCCAAAAAAATCAATTTAAAGTTTGTGTCACTGGGGACCCGACACCATTAGTTATGGAAGAAAAAGCACGCCAGTAATTAAGGGTTATGAGAAATGTCATCAAGAAATAAAGAGTGGAAAAAAAAACATTTATAAAACGCACAAAAAACATTAATACATTAAGAAAGGATAGGCGAAAAAAAAAAAAAAAAAAAAAAAATCTGGCAATTATAAACATGAGGTTGTTTGCCCTAAAACTCCAACCAAACAAAACAAAAGTAAGTGAAGTGAAGTTTCATGAACCTTCTGTCCATTTTGTCAATTTAATTAAAATGTCAATTAGTTTTTATTGTATTTACCTGCTAATAATTCCTAAGTAGGTGCTGGTCCGATTCATATTCCATTCTAAGATCTCGTTCTCCAAGGAATTCTTTCTAGTGCCAGGCTATGCACTATTACTAATTTGGTGCTTTTTTATTTGAATGTTTAGAAATCATATGTTTTCTCAAAAGGTCAGATCGTATTGCCCTAAAACTGCAATAAGAACACTCGTGTGGTTTTTCGACCGTGTGTGCAGACATCATGTGATACTGTAGAGCAATGGCTTGTACTGCCTTGTATTCACATAGTGGGCAAGCTAGAGGCTTTTCCTTGGTGTGTTTAGCCATGATGTGGTCTTGGAGAACATTCTTCCGCACGGTTCTGTACGTGCAATGAGGACAAGCGAATGGTTTTTCTGTTGAGTGTTTAGATAGGATATGTTGTTTGAGACTAGTCTTTCTAGCAGCCCTGTAGTCGCAATGAGGGCAGATCAGGGGTTTACTTTTCGTGTGTTTCCTCATTATATGATCTCGAAGAGTGCTTCTAACTGCAGCTTTGTAATCGCAATAGCGGCACGAAAAGCGCTTCATTTTCATATGCTTTGCTTGGATGTGCCTTCTCAAGTTAGCTTTGTCTTTAGTCTTGAACTGGCAGTGATAACAGGCAAGTTGCTTCACCGTATCCTTTCTATGGAGTGCTTGAATATGGTTCTTTAACGAAGTCGTGTAAGGAGTCTTGAATTCGCAGTGCGGACAAGAAAGGAGACTTGATGCCGTATGCTTGATCTTCAAGTGTCTATTTAATACATCTCTGTTTGAAGCCTTGAAAACGCAGAACGGACAGGGCAGAGGGTCTTCAGTCGAATGGACGCTTATTCTATGCTCAAGCAAGCGAGCATTAAACGTTGTCTTGTAGTTACACTGAGAACAAGCAAACGGCTTTTCGTGTGTATGCTTACGCTGTATATGTCTTGTAAAAGTAGTTTTGTAGCCTGTAGTATAGCTACAATGTGGGCAAGAATACTTTCTCACTTGCTTGTCCACTGCTTTTGTTGAATCTTGTTTGGGTTTTGATATAGTCTCCTGATTTTTACGCTGCACCGTATTTTTGTCTGATCCTTTATTTGGTGTTGATATAGTCACTTGATATTTACGCTGTATGGTTTCTTTTTCTAAAACTTGTTTTGGTTTTGATGTAGTCACCTGTTGTTCACGATGCACAGTATTTTTCTCTGAAAATATATTTGGAGCCTTTGAAGTCACTCGATATTTACGATGTATTTTTTCTTTTTCTAAAACTTGTTTAGACGCAGATGAAGATAGCTTATATTTAGGCTTTACAGTTTCTTTTTCTGAAAATTTTTGTCTATTTGCAGTAATCTGTTTTTGCTTTAAGCAAGATGTTTTCTGCTTATGAAACTTAAGCGTATGATACTTGTAACACCAGCGATCTACCACCCTGTAACTACAATGCTTGCAAGCTAGGAGTTTAAGACCTCTGTTATTAACAACTCCTATTTCTGTTCTATGTTCAGAGAATATATGGAATTTTAATGCTGGACGATTGTTCGAACTGAAATTACAATGTGAACAGAAGTAGAGATGAGATGTCTTTAGAAGCCTTCTTTTGGAAACATTGGATCCCAGACTTAAGGCAGCTGAAGATGACAAACCTGAAATTTTAAAGAAAAAAATGTTACTCAAATTACAGACCTTATCGTAAAAATTATATAAAATAGATAAAGAGGCAAATCTGGCGTTAAACTGAAAATTTTCAAACTAAAAGTCCCTCAATTGGTGATTGTTTGCTAAAGACTTAAGAAGGAATGCCTCAAGGGCATCACATTTTTTTTAATGACACAGATTTTTGGGGCAGGTTATTTATAGATTAGGGACAAGGTTACTACAGTGGTAGAGCACTGAACTAATATGTTGAGTTCAAATCCCGAGCAAGCACTAAAGATTTTTATCTTCTAGTGTCTTAGTTCATGGTTTGGATTCAGCCTCCCTGACCGTCCCTAGTCCAACCCAGCATTTAATTAATTTATTAATGGGTACCAGCAAAGGGGAAAATCAGGCAGCTGAAGTTAGTACTAACCACACCATTTCCCTAGTGTGCTCTATGGTTATGAATCAGATACCTTGGTAGTATCCGGCCCTCATGGCATGTTACGGGACGGACTTCTTTATTTATTTATAGATTACCACACTTTCTTGTCAGTATAACAATGGTGCTTTTCCATTTAAACATGTTTTGTCCCTCCTCCCTATAGGGGAAAAACTCATTTGTAGTGAACCTGTGACACAGTCTTTAATGTACATTTGTCTTGGATCATGCCCTACGCCCATGTTTGATTCCCACTAGGGGTGGTGGCTATTCTTTTAAAAAAGATGATGGATCTAATTTTCTTTAAAGGTGGAAGGTCAAAAAATAAGAACTACTTTTAGGTACACAGATTTTTTTTTTAATATGCAATATTACATTTTAATAACTTTATTTAAAATAAAGTTATTCAACTTAAAAATAATTCAAATTCAAAATTAATTAAAGATGAATACAAGTTAATAATGATATTAAACAAAACAAAAATCAGAAATATAAAAGACGAGTTTTAATTCGGCGAGATCACTCAAGTCACTAGGCACTACGCGTGAGGGTGGCCAAAGTATCCCATACTGGGGGCCCGAGGCAGCATTTGAGTATCCCATACAAGAAAACCCCTCACTGTGCGCCTCTCATGATATGGGTTAACATAGATATGGCAGAGTTCTTTCTTGTGTTTATCAGTACAAAGAATAAAGAAATCAAATAAAAATAAAAGAAACATACCTAAATTCGTCTTATGATTTCCTCGTGAAGATCCAGCCTTAGACAAGAGATGACTAGATCGATTGTGTAGGGAGACAAAGAGTGGCTTCTCGTTTGTAACATCTAACATCAATCCACCAATTGTCCGTCGACTTTCAAATTTAGCATTTGATGTTCGTACGGTTACAGAAATCATAGGATGTTTAACACCAGATACGCTTGCCAAAGATGTAGAAGGCGGCTCACATTCCAATATATTTGATTCAGTTCCATAATACTCTGATCCTTGCTCGAAATTAGGTAAAATTTGAGAATTGTCATCAGATGTGCGAGTTGTTGCTTGTGGCTCTCTAAATGTGCTGCAGTCGTATAACAGATTTTCTGAAGGCAGCTGAGGTCGAAGAAAAACATCAGAATTGTATTCATCAACAGGCATTATATATGCACAGCCCGAATAAGAAATATCTAACAGCGGTTCTTCTGAATATATAATGTTGGATTCTAGTCCACTTTCGTCTGTCTGAATAATGCAAGAAGGATCCAAGTTGACGAATTCTGAAACCTGTACATCCAATCCAAATCCATCATTCGTTATAAAAAGTGGAGTATTATAGGAAGAATCCGATCGAGGTTCTAAAATCTGGAAAAATTGTGTTGGATCACCATTCAGGACATACCCATCAGTCGGCAAAGGATTTGAGGGGATATTATAAGAAATGTCCAACAGGGGTTCTGAAGGCTCCCAAAGTTCCATCAGTACGTCCAATCCTTGTCCATCAGTTGGAACTAGATGAGAAGGGATATTATAGGAAATGTCTAACAGTGGTTCAGAAGATTCACAAATTTGTGTTGGTGTGTCCGTCAGCATTAGATGCGCTGGAATATTATTGGAAATGTCTAACAAAAGTTCTGAGGCATCCCATATATGTGTCGGTCCATCTGTTGGCACAAAGTGTGAGGGGGTATTATAAGAAATGTCTAACAGATTTTCTGAGGTATCCCATATTTGTGCTGATCCATCTGTTGGCATAAAATGTGAGGGGGTATTATACGAAATGTCTAAAAGATGTTCTGAGGCATCCCATATTTGTGCTGGTCCATCTGTTGGCACAAGCTGGGAGCGGATATTATATGAAATGTCCAACAGAGGTTCTGAAGACTCCCAAATATGTGTTGGTCCATCTGTTGGCTCAAGATGGGAGGGGAAATTGTAGGAAATGTCAAATAGAGGTTCTGAAGGCTCCCAATTATGTGTTGGTCCATCTGTCGGCACATGATGGGAGGGGAAATTATAGGAAATGTCAAACAGAGGTTCTGAAGACTCCCAAATCTGTGTTTGTGTTCCATCTAATAAAGGCCCATCAGTCAGCACAAGATGTGAAGGGATATTATATGAAATGTCCAATAGAGGTTCTGAAGACTCCCAAATCTGTGTTCGTGTTCCATCTAATAAAGGCCCATCAGTCAGCACAAGATGTGAAGGGATATTATATGAAATGTCCAATAGAGGTTCTGAAGACTCCCAAATTTGCATTGTTCCTTCTAAATCAAGGCCATCAATCGGCACTGGAGTTAATGGAGTAATGTAGGAAACGTCCAACAGATGTTCTGAATCCTCCCAAATTTGCATTGAGCCATCCAATTGGTGTCCATCAGTCTGCGCAAGTTGTGAAAGGATATTATAGGAAATGTCTAACTGAGGTTCTGAGAACTGGAAAATTTGTGCTGGATCACCATTTAGGACATACTCGTCAGAAGTCACAAGATGTGAAGGGATATTGTAGGATATGTCGACCAAAGGTTCTGAAGTCTCCCAAAGTGCTGTTATTCCATCCAGTTCTTGCCCATCAGTTGGCACAATACATGAAGGTGTATTATAGGAAATATCCAACAAATCTTCTGAAGGCTCCCAAATTTCTGTTTGTTCAACCAAAGCAAGTCCATCAATCGCCACTGGGTGTGAAGGAGTAAGATAGGAAATGTCTAACAGAGGTTCTGAGGCCTCCCAAATTTCAGTTTGTACACTGTCCAAGCCATTTACATCAGTCGGGACTAGATATGAAGTGATATTATAGAAATTGTCCAATTCAGGTTCTGGAATCTGAAAAATTTGTGTTGGATCACCATTTAGTACATATTCATCAGTCGGTACAAGGAATGAAGAGATATTATAGCAAGTGTCTACTAGAGGTTCTGGAGCGTCCAAAATTTGTGTTATCACACTATCCAATCCATCCCCATCAGTTGACACAAGATGTGACGTGATATTATAGGAATTGTCTAACAAAGATTCTGACAGCTCCCAAATTTGTGTTGACTCATCATCCAATTCTTGTTCATCGGTCGACACAAGGTGTGGTGGGATATTATAGGAAGTATCAAACAAAGGTTCTGATGCCAACAAAATTTGTGTTGGTCCATCCAAGCCATGCTCATCAGTTGGTATAAGATTGGATGGGATATCGTAGGAAGCATCAAATAAAGGTTCTGATGCGTCCCAAATTTGTGCTGGGTCATCCAATCTATAACCCTCAGTTGGCAGAAGATTTGAAGCATCAAACAGAGTTTCTGTAGCCTCCAAAATTTGGGTTGGTCTATCTGATCCATGTTCATAAATTGATACAATACAAGAAGAGGTGTCAGCCTCATAAGTTTGGCCCAAGTATAGTTCGGCAAACTGTAGAATTTTTAATTGACTGTCCCCTTCATTATGAGAAGGATTATAAGAATATGGTACGTAGGAAGTATCTAACCAGGAGACTGTATCCTGTAGACTTTGCATTTGACCATCCAATGTATTTTCGACAGTCGATGTAACATGTAATGGAATGTCCAAAGGTTCTGTGGTCTGCAAAATTTGAGGTTGACCATCCAATCCGAATTCATCAGTTGGAGACAAATATGAAAGAATGTTGGAGGATGTGTCCAATCCAGGTTCTGTAATGAAAAGAGTTTGTGGTGGGCCATTCACTTCATATCCTTCACCTGTATATGGACACAAGTTACCAGCATATGGCACATCCCACAAAATTTCAAATGCTTGTAGAATTGGGGAAAGTCCATTCAATAAATCTTCATCAGTCGGCACTAGACATGAAGAAGATTCATCAGAAGGGTCCAAACAGAGATTAGCTGCCTGTAGTACTTGAAATTGGCCTGCCAATTCTTGTTCATCATCCTGACCAAGATATGAAAAGTAGTCATAGGAATTGTCCAAACAAAAATTGTCTGCTAGTAGTATTTGTAGTTGACTGTCCAATTCTTGGTCATCGTGGTGGATAAGATATGCAGGAGTGTCATAAAAAGAGTCCAGATAAATATCAGGTTCCTGCTGTATTTGTAATTGATCATCCATTCCATATCCATCAACTAGATATGTGCATGAGTCATCAGCACATGGCACGTCCCACAAAATTTCAAATGCTTGTAGAATTGCAGGAAGACCATTTAAGACATTTTCATCAGTAGGTACAATATGTGAAGAAGAATCATAGTTAGGGTCCAAAGGAAGATTGGCTGCCTGTTGCATTTGTAGTTGGTCGTACAATTCTTGTTCATCATGCTGAACAACATATGAAGGAGTTTCATAGTTAATGCCCACATAAAAATCGGCTTCCTGCTGTATTTGTAATTGGCCATCCAATGGTAGTTCATCATGCTGTACAAGATATGTAGGAGTGTCGAAGAAAGTGTCTAGATAAAGATCAGGTTCCTGTAGTATTTGTGATGGATCATCCATTCCATATCCATCAACAAGATATGAGCATGAATTATCAGCGTATGGCACATCCCACAAAATTTCAAATGCTTCTAAAATTGGGGGAAGTCCATTCAATATATTCTCATCAGTTGGCACAAGGTAAGAACATGAGTCATAAGTAGTGTCCAAAGCAAGATTGGCTGCCTGAAGTATTTGTAGTTGCCCATTCAATTCTTCTTCATCGTGCTGAACAAGAAACGAAGGAGTCTCATAGAAAGAGTCCTGATATAGATCGACTCTCTGCGGTAATTCTTGTTCATCATGCAGTACAAGATACGGCGTAGGGTCGTGAGAATCGCCCAACCAGGGATCCTCATCCAGTAGAATTTGTGGTTGGTTTTCCAATCCATGTTCATCAATGGACACATTGCATAAAGGGTCCTCATAAGAAGGAGCATCCAACCACATGCTCTCTACCTGCAATTCATGTCCGCCAATGAGAGCAAGAAATGAAGTAGTGTCACAGGATGTGTCCAGCCAGGGTTCTGCATCCTGCAGAGTTCGTTGTTGGCCATCCCAAACTAATTCATCACTAGGATTTGATAGTACATTGTAGGAAGAGTCCAATACAGATTCGGCGACTTGCAGAATTTGAGGATGACATTCCAAACCAAGTTCATCAGTAGGAAGATACGATGTGGGTTTATACCAAGGCTCTGTAGGATATAGATTTTGTGTTTGACAATCTGATATTTGATCAGTCAGGCCGAGATATGAAGGCGTGTTGAGGATAGAGTCCGATCCAGCCTGTAGAATTAGCGATGAACTATCTAGTCCGTATTCATCAACTGAGAACAGGTATGAATCATCAGCATCCGGCACTTCCCACAAAACTTGAATTGCTTGTAAAACTGGAGAAAGCCCATCCAATACATTTTTATCTGTTTCTATAAGAGAAGGATATTCATCATATGATGTATCTACTCTAGACCCTTCATCATGCAGATTATGAGATGGTTGATCAACATGCGATGAACGTTCAGTAGTAGAAACACCACCTGAAGGCCATCTAGGACACCTCTTCGAAGATTTGCCAATGGTGTTCTTTGGTACCCATGGTGCTCTATGTTCTACTCCTTCCACTGAAAAAGTTAAAGTATATGTAAATCTTGAGGTGTAAAAAATCAAATTATCATTATTTTTGAAAACAAAGGATCACTATGTTACAACAGAAATCTTTTATGATATATATCATAGAACTACAAAAAATAAAGAAATCAACTACAAGATAACTGGTCATTTGTAATATTCCTCAGGATGCCAACTTTCATTAATTGTGCTCGGCTTTGGACTACAAGAAATCTCTTATAGCCTGTTCAAATAGATAGGTTGGGAGAAAAAGGGCATGGCCTATGTTCTCAGGAAAAAATCCTTCTCTTAGGGCCGCCACACACTATCAGGTAGACCTGACAGGTACGCCTGTCAGGTCTACCTGATAGTCTGTGGCGGAACTTAACTACCCCCTCTCTACCCTTTCAGGCGACCTGACACCTGATGAAAATTCGATCAGTTCCACCTGACAGGCGAGTAGACCTGATGTGTGTGTGTGGGGGTTGTCAGGTGTACCTGATCAGGTCTCAGTTTTCCGCAACTCTGATTTGTGTTTATTTTTTTTTTTACCGTTGTGGCCTTATTATTTATTTCTTTAGCAAATCAGTTAAAAGTGTAAAACGTCTTAACGAATTAACGAAGTTCTTAGTGATTTCATCGAAATTTATATAAAAGAACCATGCTTATGGAAAATAAAAGACTATGATTATTACAATAGAAACAAAAAGGATGCTGCATATCTCAAATTAGTATACAAACTGCAGGAAATATATCCAAATGCAAACGAGAGTATGGCTAAAAGTAAAATTAACAGTTTAATACTCAGAAGGAGCAGAGGAAACTAATATTCTAATATTCCGGAAGGTTGTCCGGTTGCTAAGAATCTCAAAGTAGCTGTTAGTTTTTTGTGTGAGGATATAGCGGTCCTCACTTGTGCATCTTTCTACTTAATAAAAGGAGATACAAGTGTCAATAACTCGTTGTAAACTGATTTGTTCATGCGCAGATAATTGCGATAATCTGCGCATGTATAATTGCTGTTGGTTCATCCCTTAATTCGTTCAGCAGATTGATATGGGTGCATTTATTTCTTCTCTGCAATCATTCCTTACACCATTGTTTGCGTTTTTCCGTTTGTTTTTATGTGTCTCAAATATTTCTGCAAATAGAGAGAGATAAAGAAGATCATCTCCTGGAGGATCCATGTTGAAAACTAACAAACCTGTCAAGTAAACCTGAACAGTGTGGGTCACAGGTAGACCTGACGGGTGTACCTGTCAGGTCTACCTCATAGTGTGTGGCCGGCCTTATAAACTTATCATTGGGAAGTTTTCACCCATTTGTTAACTACACTACAACCTTATATTTCATTATGTTTTAATATGAAGTGTCATTTATATTTTAGGATTTGAATAAATGTTTTTTAAATGTGTGTATGTACCTGGTTTTTAGTCAACAAATAGAAGGAATATGAAGAAAAATGTAAATATTTCATATTGAATGAGATAGGCGTGAATATTGTTAACAGTATATTGAGCTTTGTAAATGAAGGGAGAGTGAAAGAGAAATTTCCCTCAGAAGTTCGGGCAAGCATAATTGAATTTAACATGTTAACTGCAGTGCATGCCCCCTGGGGCATGCACCGCATATAACTTTAAGTATGGCCAAACAGTGGCCGCACTTAACGTGTTAAAGTGATATTACGGAAAAAGAAATGTATACTTGTCCAAGTGTTCTTTCCAATCTGCCTAGGCGCTGCAGAAAACATTATTTTATAGAAAAAACCTCTACTTTTTTATCATCATTTCTGCCTTTCTTGCATATCTTGAGTAGAAAACAAAATGTTTTAGGCACAAGTTATGTTTCAGTGGTGTAGAATTAATTATTTCCCTGACTTTTTTTCATAATTAAATTCCCTGACATTTCCTTGTCGATGGAAACCCTGTACACACTTCGCTTGTTTATTATTCATATAATTTTTTTATGGCGTTTTTTTTTTTCTTTTTTTTCACACACATATAATATAACTTATTTTTAAATAACGTTATTCAATTTAAAAATAATTCAAACTCAAAATTTATTCTACAGAAAAAAAAATAATCATTGTAAACAAAACAAAAATAGAAATGTTAAAAGTTCATGAGGGGATAGCTGAATGTTGAGGCGCTGAGCAAGAGTAGCAAAATTATCCCATACAGGGGGCCCGAGCTGGTTACGAGTATCCCATACAGGAGAACACTTCTCCTTGCGGCTGCTTACGGAAAGAGTTAAAAATCACCAAATTACGAATTTAATTTCCTGCCAAAATCAAGTGACTAATGACATCACTTCCATTATACTTTTGTGTCATCCGTAAAACAAAATTTGATAAAACAGTGGAGCTAGGTATTAACCCTTCCTGGACGGTGGACTTCTCCAGCAGCCAGCAGAAAGCCGTGACTGGCTGACGGTGGGCTTCTGTAGAAGCCACCTCACTCTATATTGTATAAGGACGGTTGCTTCTTTTCTTTTGTTGTATTTAGTTCTATAAGTTTGTATGTTTGTATAAATCAATATTTGTTGTATTTTAAAAAGAGCAAATCGCCGTCGTTGCGATGCTTGAAAATTAAATTAAAAAAAAAAAAAAAATAAGGACGGCGGGCTTCTCTAGTTCTTTTAGAATATTCGTCAGATTTCTCAGTAGACGTGCTTCAGACTTCTCGGAAGATGATAAATCGCAGCCCGGCCCTTCCTCAGCTCCAGGAAGTAATATTGAAGAGCTGCTTGCTTTTTCCGAAGCGTAAACAATGTAATTTGCTGAGGAAGCATCGCAGTTTCCAGGGATATAAGTTTTCTATTAGTAGTACAAAGGTGTTAATTAAAGAATATATACGTATATATATTGTAATGATATTTTACATTACATATTTAAAATTTTTAAATTTGAATAACCGTTAAAGGTAAAAAAGGCGGGAAAAGATGAATACAAGGTTTGCGGAAAATAAAAAAACAAATAAATTTTTTTTTATATTTAACTTTCATCAAAAAATTAAAAGTGCTAAATTAAAAACTAACACAGAAAATTCGGAAAATCCAATAAAGCTCATTGATATGTTAAGTTCATTGTGATAAACAATTATTATTTGTTATATTGGTCTAGCAGTCGATACAGGTAACAGTGGATACCGGTATGACGCTCCCGCCATGAAAGTTGGCTCCAGTCTGTTGTGGGAGTCTGTTGCAGTCTGTTACGAGAGAGTCTGTGAAAAGGTGGCTCCAGGTTCACATGAGAGTCGGTTACAAGAGACAGTTACAAGCAGTCAATTATAGTGCATTTTTAAAGAAACATTCCACTCCGGATGCAGCTCCAGTTTGGTGTACAGTGGTATCATAGTCAGTCTTTTTGAAAGCAGTGCAGTCTGTTGAGTTAAAAGGAAGCTGCAATTGTAACGAGGATCCTGTTCTCTGAGGTTGGTTCCAGATTTGGCTTTATATCAGGTAATGCTTGTTTGTCTAATTCGGAATTTGACTTATCTATGAGTTTTTTTCTTATGTAAAATGGTTTTTGTGTTACTTTACTTAAAATCGAACCCTAACCCTGAGATAAAGAGTTTCTAACATCAATTATTATAAAATTTTTATTATATTGGTTCCCAACGTAGAGGTATACGTAGAATAAAATATTTAAAAAAAAAACAATTTCTTCTTTATTTTTAATATTATAACATTTTGGCGACCCAACGCGGCGCAATTATCTAATTCAAATAGTTTGAATATAAATAATATATTTTTTATTTTTTTAAGATTATAACATTTTGGCGTCCAACTTGTTGGCTAAGTAAAGAAATAATAAATAAATCAAAATGTCGGAAAATAGTATTCTAAATATTTCGAATGGAAGCCAGAACGCGTCTGGTGATGACGTCATCCAATGCGAGGAAGTTGAACTCTCGGAAACGGCTGATGTTGCGAGTGGCGAGTTCCTACAACCAATGGATAATACTATGGAACCAATGGCTAATACTATGGGCGAGGTCCTGCAAATGATACTAAGTAAAATTAACGATTTTAAAAAAGGACAAGCCATCCTAACTAACAAATTAAACGATTTTAAAACAGAACAAGTCAGACAGATTAGCGATTTAAAAACATCATTCGATAATTTTGAAAAGAAAATATCTAAAGATATAGACATTAAAATCGAGTTGCTAAAACAAGATAATTTGAATTATGATTGTAGTATTAATGATCAAAAATTTGAAGAAAATAAAATAATTTTTGAAACTAAAGATGAAAGTGAGAATGTTTGTTTAGTGAATGAAGATGGTAAAAGTAAAGAAATATTATTGAGTAATTTGAATAATAATAATGAGAAAATAAATCAAATAATTAAAAATAAAATAACTAATGATAAGTTAAAAAATAAAATAAGTACAGACGTTATGGATGAGATTTTGAAACAAAATGACATTAAAAAATTAGTTGATGATCATAAAATTAATTTAAAAATAATGAGTAATAATAATGGTAATAATCAAAGTAATATAATGAATAAAAATGTTAACAACAGTGATCATCTGAAAAATTTGGACATCAAATTTGGAAATAAAGTAAAATTTCTTTTTGAGTATCAATGTCAAAATGGGATAGTAAAAATTGCAAAATTAAATCGACCCCCAAGAAAGAGAATAAAACAAATCCTTAGAAATAATTCGGACAGATGCAAAAAAAAAAAAAAATATTAATGATAAATAGTGGATCCAGGACAATTTTTAAATTTAGAATTAGTTTAGTATAAGATTTAATTGATAATAATAATATTTAAAAATTTATCATAAATTTACAAATCGTATTAGTTTAGAATAAGATGGTTTAATAATGATAATGTTTAAAAATGAACAATGAAAAATGATAAATTGATTTGGGAATTTATAATGAATAAAAATTATGTAACGAAATAAGTTATTGAAAAATTTAAAGAAATAATAACAGGCTGGCCAATAGTTCTAATCTCGATAACCAAATTTTAAATTTTAAATTCTATTTTTTATTTTTAATACCGAGCATAAATCATTTTTTATTATTTTTTTTTTGACAGAAGTGCAAATGTAATGATATTTTACATTACATATTTAAAATTTTTAAATTTGAATAACCGTTAAAGGTAAAAAAGGCGGGAAAAGATGAATACAAGGTTTGCGGAAAATAAAAAAACAAATAAATTTTTTTTTATATTTAACTTTCATCAAAAAATTAAAAGTGCTAAATTAAAAACTAACACAGAAAATTCGGAAAATCCAATAAAGCTCATTGATATGTTAAGTTCATTGTGATAAACAATTATTATTTGTTATATTGGTCTAGCAGTCGATACAGGTAACAGTGGATACCGGTATGACGCTCCCGCCATGAAAGTTGGCTCCAGTCTGTTGTGGGAGTCTGTTGCAGTCTGTTACGAGAGAGTCTGTGAAAAGGTGGCTCCAGGTTCACATGAGAGTCGGTTACAAGAGACAGTTACAAGCAGTCAATTATAGTGCATTTTTAAAGAAACATTCCACTCCGGATGCAGCTCCAGTTTGGTGTACAGTGGTATCATAGTCAGTCTTTTTGAAAGCAGTGCAGTCTGTTGAGTTAAAAGGAAGCTGCAATTGTAACGAGGATCCTGTTCTCTGAGGTTGGTTCCAGATTTGGCTTTATATTAGGTAATGCTTGTTTGTCTAATTCGGAATTTGACTTATCTATGAGTTTTTTTCTTATGTAAAATGGTTTTTGTGTTACTTTACTTAAAATCGAACCCTAACCCTGAGATAAAGAGTTTCTAACATCAATTATTATAACATTTTTATTATATTGGTTCCCAACGTAGAGGTATACGTAGAATAAAATATTTTAAAAAAAACAATTTCCTCTTTATTTTTAATATTATAACATTTTGGCGACCCAACGCGGCGCAATTATCTAATTCAAATAGTTTGAATATAAATAATATCTTTTTTATTTTTTAATATTATAACAATATAGTATATTACTAATACGAGAATACAAATCTAAAAAAAAAAACAAGACAATTGTCGAGCGGGCATGGAAGGGAGCTAGCTAGTAGCCGTCAGGAGGGACAGGTAGGTATCGGGAGGGTCCCGTCACCGGCTACCCTCTCTCATACGACTGCTGCCGTCTCAATAGGGTTAAAACGGTTGGCTAGGCACTACCTTCTTCGGCATGTGGCTCTTCTTCTTCTTGATGCTCTTTCTGCCAAGGAGGAAAGGGCAGAGCTTCTCCATTCTCCGACTGCATACATGGAGACGTAGGGACTTGAGTAACCCTGAGCGGATCTCCATTGTCATCAGCAGCCTCTAAATAGATTAAAAAAAAATGGATGAGAAAACATAATGTAAGAATTTATTTAATGTGTCCTTTCAGCTTGCGCTTTATTCATACATTTAAATAAATAGAGGGTTTTGGTCCAGGAATAATTCCTCGACATTATTAAATATACATTATACTGTTTTAATTTCGCACAGCTTAGTTGAGACAGTCAATAAACAGGCTTGACTCTAAATCACTTTTAATTTATGTGTTTCCCTTTTTGAGTTAAAAAAAAAATAATAAATATTTAGTTTTATGATTATTTCATGTTATTATTTTTATTTTATTAATTTTTTAATAATAGTGTTTTTCTCCCAATATTCTTAGTACATTTTAACTTTAAATTTTTCACCAGATGTCATCACATTTGGTCAAAGATTTTTTTGAACATCTGTATATTACTGAATGTTTCAAAATGAATATCAGGTCTACCTCATAGTGTGTGGCCGGCCTTATAAACTTATCATTAGGAAGTTTTCACCCATTTGTTTACTACACTACAACCTTATGTTTTAAAATGATGTCATTTATATTTTAGGATTTAAAAACTTTATAATATTTATTAAAATTGAACTTTAAAGTGTTACTTCAAATGAGACCCGTAATAATTAACTAATTCTTAGTTAATTATAATGAACATAAAATTTAAAATAAAATAAAATAAAAACTTCAAAAATGAAAAATCAACTCAAACAGTGTTGTTCGTTAGTAAGACAATTATCAAAATTAATGCTACTAGCTGTTAATAAAAAATGACAGGGGATAGATTTCATGTTTAGGTACACGGGTGCCAACCAACAACACCGTTTGACATGCTCTTTCATTTGAAATATCATTTATAACTGTATAAGTATTAAGTATAAAACCTCGATATTCATAGACAAATTTTCAAGAATCACTACTCTTCTAAAAAATATTCTGCTAATTGCTGAATCTCATAAAAGTTGTAGAATTTAAATATCTTTCCACCGGCATATTTAGAATTCAGATTATCTCTCAATTTCATAATGTAATTTGAAGTTTAGAAGGGAAAACAACTGATAAATAAAACTAATAGGTTTATTTTTGTGATCTTGAGAAATAAATGAAAATTATTCTGAATGAAATATATATTTAATGATTACAGTAAGCCTCATATTAAAGTCCATAAAAAAGGAGAAAGAATTACTTCGAAAATGATTAAAGTTGCCATAACTGGCCTCCTGGCGGAACAAACAGACGACATCGAGTCATCACCACTGAGACAGTTCTTTCAATCCCATCAGGGTTAGCTCTCATTTCCACACATGATTCTCGAATCTTTGCGACCAGTTGGTTTATGTCCACTTTGTACATTTCTAACTTAAGCCTACTCCTGCCGGGCCAATACATAAGGCGAAATCTAACAATCCATCTCCCTGGATAATGTAAATAGATAATTCCCCCCCCCATTTTAATACATTAGAGTTGAAATAGAGATCGTAAACAAAACATAGAACCAACATAAAACACTGTTCTGATATAGCCACGACTACAGAACTTAAATTGGGATTATTATTTTTTTTTTTTTGGCACAAACAACTGGGCCATTAGCACCAGAAATTATTAATTAAAAATAAATTAAGAGCTATGTGTAGTAACTCACCTTGTGTTGGGCCTGCAGCTTGGAGACTGACAGTAGATTCGCTCGAGTCCTCAGAATCAGCAATGTTCAACCCATCTCTTTCAAGGTATAGCACTGACTCCATACCTAAAACAAGCAAATTTAATTTTTTGTTATAATTTCAGCCACTCGGGACATTAGAAATTTCATAAAACTAATAGTACATACATTGGTTAATAAGAATTGGTTTATCTTAACATAGAGCTCCAAAGTCCATTTTGGGGGGAGTATGCGATGGCCGGACATGGAGAAGAAGGACTAACCTGGAGGTGTATGAGGCTTACAAAGAAAAAAATGTTGTCCATTTCATCCGTGTGGGAAGACTCCGATGGGCCGGACATGTTGCTCGAATGGATCCAGCAGAACTTCCAAGGAAGACAATGGAAGAAGTGCTCCATGGAAGCAGAAGACGTGGGAGGCCGAAGCTCCGATGGAAGGATGGAGTTGCACGTGACGCTAGGACCCTATTAGGCGTACAGAACTGGATGGTTGCTGCACAAGATCGGGACAGCTGGCGGAAGCTGATTCAGGAGGCCCTGACCTAGCAATGGGTTGTGCGCCAGTTAAGTAAGTAAGTAAGAGCTCCAAAGTACATAATATTCAAACCGTGAAGAAAAAAATAGTTGTAATGCAGCTCATGTTTTAATGCACCACTCACATCCTCAGCCACAGCAGCCGTAAAGGTATAGATTGCAAACCTGGTCCCTGCAGTATGGCTGGTGGTTTAAAAAAAAAAAAAAAAAAAAAAAAAAGGGTAAAACTGAAGGAGAGCGTCCTCAGCTACGATTTTCTTCAAAGTTTGCACTATAACGTATTTTGATGCACTAAACACGAATCCGTTGAAAAAAAATCCCGCTCTCAACTAGGAAAGAAGTTATTAAAAAAAAATTTCACTGTTATGGCGGTTATAAAAGACGGGGTAAACAGCTTATATGTAAACACGCGCATGCGCAATAGTCCTTAATCACGAAGTGTAATTGAAATTCAGACTCACCTGTGGTAGCTGACTTGGTCGTAAACTGTCGCTTTTGGGCATACTTGCTATGCGTTTCCGCTCGCTCAAGAATACATCAAAACCCCTAGTCAATCCAACTCGCAGAAATGAAAAGAATTCTATGCCCAAAAGTCGTCCTAGGCAATCTTCCCTAACCTTCATAACAGTGAACTTTTTTTTTTTTTATAACTTCTTTCCTAGTTGAGAGCGGGATTTTTTTTCAATGGATTCGTGTTTAGTGCATCAAAATACGATATAGTGCAAACTTTGAAGAAAATCGTAGCTGAGGACGCTCTCCTTCAGATTTACCAAAAAAAGTATCACTGTTACATTGTTCATTCACAGCTATTTCTAAGTGTTATTCCCAACAACCCAATTCTTCTAAGTAGTCAAGAGATTTACCAGTAATATCCGATCTAGATCAAATTATTTCTTTGTGAACATTTTACAAATCTGCTGTTGATTATTTTTTAAATAATAATGATTATTTATTATAAATGATTTTATTGATTATTTGTTAAATAATAATCAATGTTTTCTAAGCACAATACAAGACATTGAAATGGGAATGATAGCCTTATCATAGAAAAATACAGATGAAATAGATAAAACAATGGCTGCTGTTCATTAGATTATATTTCACATAAGCAGAGGGAGAGAGTGTGTGTTACGTTTCTAAAAGACAAACATAGTGAGGAGAATTAAGTTTTGAGATAATAGATATATCTACGCCAAGTAGTATTAAAAGGAAAAATATACCAATGTATAAATACACACACACACAGTCTCAGCACAATCCAATCAATAAATGTTAATACCAGTAGCATAAATACAGCTAAAACAAAACTTTTTAATCTGAATATGCATTATAGAAGACACACTTACATATTTTATGCAGTTAGTCAGTCAAGGTGACCTCATAAGTTGATATTTTTGTAATATTGGAAAAAAACAACTCACTACATACCACCAGAAAATGATGACAGAAGAATCTTGTTCACATTGGAATGATATATGTGATATATATATAACACACAGACTCCGTATATATGCAATCAATTAATGGCTAACACATGTAGTATAAATGCAAATATGTAACTTCATAGATATGAATACACATTATAGTAGATGCACTTACATATTTACTACTGCTAGCAAGTCGAGGTGACCTCATTAAGTTGATATTTTTGTAATATTTGAAGAAAAACCCAGAAATTGATGACAGAAGTATTTCATTCACATTGGAATGATAAGCTTTATCACAAAAACTCACAGATGACAATAGACAAAATAGTTGCTCCATGCTCTTGAGATGATATATTTCTCATAAGCATTGGGAGAGAGCATGCTTTAAGCTTCTAAGAGACCCAGGTAGTGTGAAGGATGTTTAAATAGATGTGTACACTCCAAGCAGCATTCATTTAATGAGGAAAATAAACCAATGTACACACACACACACACACACACACACACACACAGACTCAGTATGTATGCAATCAATGAATGGCTAACACATGCAGCATTAATTCAAATATGTAAGTTAATAGATATGAATACACATTGTGGTGGATGTACTTACATATACATTCTAGCAATTCTGTATGATCTGAAGTAGAATCAAGTTGACATCCATGGAAAGGAGAATTTTACTTTAGTTAAGAGCGAACTTGGGTAGAGGGGAGTGTTTTATGAGCGTTTTATAGCTTCGTAACCTACTCATCGCTCAATATGCGCCAAAGACCATTTGAACCTGTCGAGATGGTTTCGCGCCAATTTGTTACCCCCACTCCCAACATTGATCGAGCACATGTTTGTTGTGATATAGCTCTATGTTTTTTTTATAGCGACAGTTTTGCTAGGCCAATTTTAGAATTTATAAAGAAAGAAGAAGAAATATCCATCCTGGAGACTGTGGTGCCCCCTAAGTCGATCCTGGATCCATCATTCTTAAAGATCCGTGACAAAAACCTACTTATTTTCCCTTTTTCCTCGTATATATGTTATTTATAATAATGTGTGTTTTTCTAAAAGTCAGACGAGACTTCGCATGGAAAACGAAGAATAAAGAACTTCAAATCTAAATATGAAATACAAAAAAGGAAATTAAATTACAAATATTCTCTAATAATTTTGAAAAATGGATAAACAAAAAGCACAAGTATAAAATTCAAAATACAAACTTGATAAATGTAATAAAAAATGGCAATTGTTGCTCTTTTGGTCAATTCTTTGTACATATAATTATGTTTAAAATGCTAAACGGGCGAAGTTAGCTCAGTGGTAGCGCACTCGACTTATGAAATGTTGAGGACCCAGGTTCAAAACCCGAGCGCGCATTAAAGATTTTTATCTTCTAGTGTTGTCGTTTGGAGGTTGGATTCGGGGTCCCAGATCGTCCCTAGGCTTACCCAGCCATTAATTAATCAACTAATGGGTACCTGCAAAGGGAATAATGAGGCGGCCAGAGTATAGTACTGACCACACTATCTCCCTAGTGTGCCGTTTGGTCAAGAATCAGGCAGCATTCTGCCTATCTGGGTTCTTGTGTGTGTGTTTTTAAATACTAAGATGTGTTCATTAATTCCTTTATTAAAATAAGCCGCACATGTTTCACATCCTGTCAGGTGACCCTTCACGTGCTAAAATACTCACTAAACTGCTAAGAGTGCCTAATTACACCTTTCCTTACTATGGCCACGTCTTGAGTGAAATTCTACGTATGGCGTCAAAAATCTATGGGTGATCAGCTGTGAAAATCTATCTGCCAGGAGAGTTGATACTTTAAATAAAATGAATAGATTTAGTGAATGAATACAATTAACTATTTTGTTCATGTTTTTTTTTAATAGTATTATGAATGTAAGGTCGTTGTTTTTATTAATTACAGACCTTCCGCCATTTGGATAGTGTAGTTGATTATAAAAAAAGTCACATTTTATAGCATTGGGTTGAAAGTCCGAAGATGGTAGCTAAATCCATAGAAAGTTTTTGGTTTAAACGAAAACGCCTGAAAAGGCTATCTTCAAAATGCTGCTTTCAATAGCTGCCGCTAGAGCGCTGTCATAGTCTTAGAACACCTGTTGCGTCCCGCCAACGTGGTCTATATTTCTATTATAAGAAACAATAATACAAAATACCTGCTCTTTGCTCCACTAGAAAGCGCTGCTAGTGACTATTAGCTGATAATGCGTTAATGTTTGATAAAGCTCATTCTTATCTAAATTATATTCGTTTTGTTTGGAGCGTTTATCTACTTCTGTACCGAGTGTAAACAGTCTCTTCATAATTTTCTCTCTATAGTTTTATTAAACCTGTAGGTATTACCAACGATTTAGACATCAGGATCAGCAGTTTGGGCTTTACTGTTCAAGGTATGTAGACCGAATTTGTATTAGTTTCTTAAGAAAAAATTGATGGGTCTGAAGAATTTTTGAGAAGCTCTTTCAAATCATAATCGTCCAGAATCTAACCAATTAGGTACCAGAATTGGCCCTCAATATAGTGGGCACAAATTTTATTCCTGCGCAAATAAACGTGATATACAATACTTCCAACCCAGAAGAGATGACAAGTTTCCTACAAGCCAATTCTTTAGCCAACTATATTTGTTGCCCTTTATCACCACAGAAAACAAAAATTCTGTATGTTCACTATAAGGTAAATCTTAACAATGTGACTAGTTTAGCTATCTATTTCTATGTGCTAACTGATTTTTGTGTTTTAAAATGGAAGAAGGTGCTCGACACTAGGCGCCTCTTCAGGTGCAACTGAACTATGTAAATTTAATTTGAGGCTCAACTCAGGAAGACGTTCTTCAGGCAGTGCTATGTCTAATGTAATACAATAAAAATAAAATAAAGATGGCCGTTGTCAAAATATTTAAATAATATATTCTTCAATATAACAAGCGATATTTAGAAATAATAAAATCAGTTATCTTTCATTTAATTTTTTTTTAATGAGAAAAGCTTTGGTGGCGTTAATGACCATAAGGTTGGCACGCCATTAAAAAAAAAAAAAAATAAAAAAAAAGAAAAAAAAAAAAAGCTTTGTCTGGAAATAAATTTTAATCATGATACTATAGATTTTAAACAGCTGTTTCAGAACGGCCATCTTCCTAAGTTATGGCTCAAATGAAATTTACATAGTTACGTTGCTCTTGAAGAGGCGTGCTGGGACGTGAAATATGTGGGGGAAAAAAATTATTGAAAATTTGAGGTTTCTTAAATATATGACTTTCTGCCATTTTAAAATATATTATTGAGAATAAAGGCTAACAATCTTATTATAGTTGACGTGGAGTATCTCGCAGTCTGGTGTTCACTATGTATATATGCAGGTTATTTTCAGTAGATGTTTCTGGAAGGCAGCGTCCACGTTTTGAGTCATGTGCTTACAAACAGATAACTTTTAGGTGTTTTGTTAGTTATGTTGATAATACGGCACAGTTCCTGCGTGTCGAATAATTTGTTTTAAAATTTTTTTATTAAGAGGTCAAGAAATAGTTAGGTATCGGCGAATAAAAACATTTTTCTACAGTTTCCTCATGGTCACCTAACCGGTATCAGCGTCCACTTTTTGAGGCATGTACTTACAAACAGATAACCTTTAGGTGTGTTTTTAGTTATGCAGCTCCTATGTATTGGCCATTTTGGGTCCTTAGAAACTCCCCTTCCCCTTAAGATATTTATGATATTCCTTTATAATTTTTTCAGATTTGATCTAAAGCTCCTCTCCTCTAAGAAATACTCCTGATACTAGATGTCTATTTGGTTGGGGATCACATTTACTCTATCCTTGTTAGCCTGGCTCCTTCCTGGAAGCTGTGATGCTACTGAGCGGCCGATCATCGGGATACTCGCACAGGAAACCAGTCGTGCTGTCTCACAGATCTACCCGGGTTATGGGAGCTACATCGCCGCTTCCTATGTGAAGGCCGTCCAGGCGTCGGGTGCTAGGGTCGTACCCATCTTCATCAACAGGGACCTGGAATATTACAGGTAAACATTAGTGTTGATGGGATATTCTAGGTGCTGGGTTTTATCACAACTCCAAAACTGGAGCTAGTGGCGGTGACGACAGTGTCCTGCCACTCCTCACATACACACATGTAGTGTCTGAGGGCAGGACCTACGCTAGAGGGGGGGGGCACGGAATACAATTGGTCAGGGGTCCGTGGTCTAAGTGGGGCCCGGTGTAATTTTTGTACTCGCTTTATAATTTGAAATTAAAAAGTTATAAACCAACCATTTTGCACTCGGATCCATTACTCATGTATTTAATTTTATTTTCAGTGAAATGCCAGTTATAAATAATTCAATTAATAGTTATAAACATTCAAACCGGTTGACCGATTTTGAGGTAACTTGGCTCATAGGTATGACGACACGGGGAATATCATAGGCTAGGTCAAAATCGTCTATCATCTCTCTGTCTGTATGTTTGTTCCTTATACAAATCCACTCGGTTTGACCGTTTCGACGTAACTTGACACACAGGTAGGTGATCCGGGGAGTGTCTTAGGCTAGGTCAAAGTCGTCTAGGACTCACATTTCGGAGGTCACGGGTTCGAAACTGTGAACCCGAACAGTTACAGATTTGCGTTATTAGATTTTAATATTACTTGTTTGGTTTCTAATTTATTTTTGCTTTTCAAAATGCAGAAAGTAGGTGTAGCTTGGCAAGCCGGGTTACAGCTAGTAAAATTATTTAAAAAAAAAACCGACATTTTTGGGGGTTTTCTTCCTATGGAGGGAGAGCGGAATGACGCTAAAAGTTGTTATATTTTTCCCTGCTTTCGATAATAAAAGTAGGGTTCCGGTTATTTCTATTGTCTGACTCAGAGCTTTTTGACTGTTGGTAGGAATGTCGTGCGATCGGTGAACGGACTTCTGTTTCCAGGAGGAAGCACGTGGTTCTACGACCATCCTGGTGGTTACGCTGATATCGGTCAAATACTTTTGGAAGAAGTAAAAGCAGTAAGTATTTATTTTAATAATAATTATTGTTTGAGTAAGGAGGCAAATCTGTGGAGTGTAAATAAATATAAATCGTTGGGAATTAAAAAAATAAATAAATTAAAACAGTTCAAAGGGGGGGGGGGAACTGTGCCAAAAGTTGATAAAAGGTTACTATGTTAGATATTTCTAATTCAATTGTAAATTAAATTTAATTTGCATTTTGGTGAGATGAGATGATGTTGGTTGTATGACCTGATATGATGGATGCTTGAGGGATGAGCTGAGAGAACTCTTCAATGCATTGTTCGTTCTGCGGGTACTTTATGATTATAAATGTAGGGGGTACATACAGAAGATGTAAGCTGAGTGCCTCTCATTGCTATAGCCTGTTCAGGCAGATGGAAAAGTTCAATTGCGCATGCACGACCTTCGGAGGGAAATTTCCCTTTCTGTTCGGCCATTTGGAAAGCGTAATGAGCTGTAATGACTAATATCATTAAATGTAAAATTACGCCGAATTTAAAAACTATTTATTCACTTACTAGAATATAAATGAAAGTTAATATTAACAAAAAAAGATAATTTTGAAGTTTAGGGGCCTCCTCGCCGATTTTCTTTACTGGTTGTTCTATGAGGTATTTTTAGGCACTAAAAACGAAACTGTTAAAAAAAAGTCGCTCTCAACTAGGGAAAAAGTTGTTAAGCACTAAAGCTGTAAACATACGCATGTGCAACGATGTAAAATTGGGAAATAAAGAGCTCTCATTTTTAATGTTGATAAATTATTTATTAAAAAATAATTGTAATTTTTAAGGGCGTCCTCGCCCGTCGTAACCTTCTACGCGTTTTCGCACGCTCATGAAGATTTATAAACTCTAGTAAATCCAACTCGCTAAAATTAATGAAATTATATTAACTAGAGTTTCGATGTGTTCTTGAGCGAGCGAAGCAAGCGTAAACGCATAGCACTTATGCCCATAATGCGAAAAAATTATAATATATTAATACTTAAAACAAAAATATACATACTTCGTTCTTCTTTAGCATCTCCTAGGCATTTTCTAATCTTTTATTTTCGGCAGCGATATGAAAGATGATGATCATTTCTATTTAACTCTAATTTCTCGCCACAGTTTAAACAATGGATGGAATTGGTTAGAAGCTTATTTTCGACAAAAGAATTTAATAATAATTCTCTCTCGTCAATAAAAAAAAAAAAAAGAAAAAAAAATCAGTCCCGTAACAGGCCACGAGGGCCCTGAGGGGCAGATACTATAGAGGTATCTGATTCATGACTATACGGCACGATAGGGAGCTAGTGTGGTCAGTACTAAGCTCCGACCGCCTGATTTTCCCCTTGATGTTTCGACTGCTAGGGTCATTGGCACCAAGGTACCCATTAATAAATCAATTAAAGGCTGGGTTGGCCTAGGGACGGTCAGGGAGGCCGAATACAATCCATGAACGAAGACACTAGAAGATAAAAATCTTTAATGTTTGCTCGGGATATGAACTCAGGTCCTCCAGCTTATTAGTCCAGTGCTCTAACACTGAGCTAACCTCGCCCCCCTCTCCCGTGAATAATTGCTATAAGTTCGTGCAACTTCAATATTATTACTAAGCAGAAAAAAAAAAAAAAAATCAGTCCCGTAACAGGCCACGAGGGCCCTGTGGGGCAGATACTATAGAGGTATCTGATTCCTGACGAAACGGCACTCTAGAGAGATAGTGTGGTCAGTACTATGCTCCGGCCGCCTGATTTTCCCCTTGGCTGCTTCGACTGCTAGAGTCATTAGCACCCAAGGTACCCATTATTAAATTAATTAAAGGCTGGGTCGGCCTAGGGAAGGTCAGGGAGGCCGAATTCAACCAATGAACGAAGACATTAAAAGAAAAAATCTTTAGTGCTTGCTCGGGATTTGAACTCAGGCCTCCAGCTTATTAGTTTAATGCTCTACCACTGAGCTAACCTCGCCCCCATTACTAAGCAAACTTATCTGAATTTTTCAGAATTATCAGAGCGCGATAATTATAAAGGCATTAGCTAATTATTAAGGTTTTATATATATATATATATATATATATATATATATATAATACTTTTCGAAAGCGAAACAAGAAATGTGGGGAATGTTTCACTACTTAAAAAAATGTTTCTGAATTAATAACTGATGGTAAATTAAAATTAGACTTATTGTTGTTTTGTTCATTAAACTGTTTTGCAAATCGTGGTATGTGGTTCAAGTATTTCTGCTTAGGCTACTTTGGTTTCCTATTGTGGCGTCTAAAATCATTATAAAAATTTAACGAACTATCAAAACCTAACCTAAAAATAACTGCTTCTATTCCTTTATTAGTAGAATTAAGGATATGATCGGGAACGGGATAAGATGACGCAGTTCCTGCGAGTCGGACTTCTATTTGTTTTTTTTTTTTTTTTTTTTTTTTTTTTGTTTTTTTTTTATTCCCTTTTTAATGTGCTGTCAACCACTTTGAAGTCATTAAACACAGAGCTAAAGGAAGTTGATTTGATTTCCTGCCAGTATCGCTATTGCGTGAAATTAGCCAGAACGAGTAGGGAAAGAGAACCCCAGACGAGTCACCCAGACTTCACCCCAAGCCACCGACGATCCCGCCCGAACACTGGTAGGAAGGCGACCCCGAAGTGCCTCTAGAGACCCTACTAGGCCCCCGTCCACCTACACCCGGCCACCGACGATCCCGCCCGAACACTGGTAGCAAGGCGACCCCGACGTGCCTCCAGAGACCCTACTAGGCCCCCGTCCACCTACACCCGGCCACCGACGATCCCGCCCGAACACTGGTAGCAAGGCGACCCCGACGTGCCTCCAGAGACCCTACTAGGCCCCCGTCCACCTACAACCGGCCTTGTCTCTTGTTAATTAAATCCTATTTGTTTTTGTAGAAATTTTCATTTTTAATATTTTGTCTTTGTTGATTTGAGTTTGTTGTTACATTTGTTAGGGGGTGTAAGATTGAGAGTTTTTTTTTTTTTTATTTATCTATTTATTTTATTTTTTTTATAATGATTTAGAGGTTATTTGGTGTTTTTTAAAAATACTATTTATTAGTCCAGTAGATGTTAAAAATTCAAACAGTTTATCGATCTGGTCGGGACGATCCGCTAGTATTTCGTTAATTGTGTCTGGTAGCTGTGCGTCTCTTCTGTGTTTATCGTATTTTTTGCAATATATTAATACGTGGTGGACGGTAATTCTTTGATTGCATTCTCCACAAAGTGGTGGGGGGCTTCGAGTCATTAGAAATGAATGGGTTATTTTCGAATGGCCAATTCTAAGGCGAGTCAGGATCCGTTCTTCTTTCTTTGTTGATCGGATAGATGTTTTCCATGGAGTTAGTTGCTTTTTTATGCTCCGTAATTTGTTCTCTGTTACAATATCCCAGGTTTGTTGCCACTTTTAGCGCGGTTCCTCCCTCCCTCATAGGGAGGAACCCCGCTTATAGGGTTGATACAATGAAACAATCCGGAAGTGCCGACTAGAAAATTTTGCGTTTCAGAACCCCTGGAAACCGAAAATGATGGTAGTTCAAATTTGTATATATATATATATATATATATATATATATATATATATATATATATATATATATATATTTGTCTGTTAACGCATTTCTGGCTTCCCTGATGGTCCGATTTTGATGAAATTTGGTACAAAAATCCGTCGTCCAATTTGAAAGGTCAAGTTCGTTAACCAGCAAAATCCGCCCACTGGAAGATGGCATTTGGGGCGAAATTCACGCAAAAAAAATCGTAACGCTTACGTTTTTGAGTTCATAAGCTTGTAAGTACTCTTTTTATAGGCTTCTTGGGCTAGGAAAACGAATGGAACCATTTTCAATGCGATAGATTTAACCGTTTTTGAGAAAATTGGCAAAATAGTTTTTGAATACCGTTTTTGGTTTGGGTACTTAGAATTACGGGATTCAGTTGAAACATTATCTGCATGTTCTACATTCATTAAAACTAATATGTTGAAAGTTTTGTTACGTTTGGAGTTAAGGAAGGGTTAGAATAAAATATTTTATGAACAGACATGAAAAGTTTTGGGAACTTCGTATACTTTCATTAATATCTCGAACACCGTTGGGAAATCATGGTAAGTGGATAGGAACTATTTGAAAGCTTACTAAATTCTCTACAAAAAAGATTCTAAAACTATTTTTGATTAGGTTATGTCAATCGGAGAAATAAGTGCTTAAAACTTCAAATACGTCTGTTTTGTTCTTATGAACGGGTTTTTGTCGTTCTTTTTGTAATTTTTGTCTCTTTCCCTTCGTTTTTTATTGCTTATTATTTTTGTAATTTCTTATGTTGGGAAATTTTTGTGTGTAAAACAGGATATGAAAAATGAGACCAATTTTCTGTTGCTAAAAATAATGTAAATTTTGGGAACTTTCATTAATATCTCGAAAACGGTTGAAAATGTTGGTAAACGGAAGAATACCATTAGAAAGCTTATTAAATGCTCTACATAAAAGGTTCTAATGAAAGTTTTGATTAGGCGATGACAATCGGAGAAATAAGAGCTTAAAGCTTTAAAGTAATTGATTTCGCTTATTCGAACTGCTCTTTTTGTCTGTTTTTTATTCCTTGTTATTTTTTAATTGCTTATAGTTGGATAATGTATTCGAAAATAAAACAGGTCAAGCAAAATAACAAAAACAATTTATTGTTAGAAATATAGAGATCCAAGATTCCAAGACCTTGTAACTAGCGGGACCGTTTCTAGTGTTGCCGACCCTTCCAGGTAAGATTGTAAATCCTACCTTTCAAGACTGGTGGAACCAAAATAATAACTGCCGGGGTTCGGTCACTGCTACTTAATAAAACTACATTTTATCGTAAAAATGGTTTTATTGTGCCGACGTTTCGGCTTGAACTTCAAGCCTTCATCAGGGCTGTAAATACAAGTAGGACATATTTAACACTAACATATGCACTTATCTATGTAAATATACCTAACACACACATATATATATATATACATATATAATACATATATATATATTTATATATATGCATATACACATACACATATACACGCACACATATGTACATATATATGCCCACATACATACACATATGGGGTATGTATTATTAAGTAGCAGTGACCGAACCCGGACAATCCCTACCTTGCATCATCAACGGTCAACGATCTCCTCTCAACAAAATAATAACTGCTTCTATTTTAATCTTTCGAAATTAGAGTAGGGATAAGAACGGAACCGCGCTAAGATGAGGCAGTTCCTGCGAGTCGGACTTTTTTTTAAGAATTCTATGCTTCACATAGCTTCTTAGATCATTTTGTGGTATCTTGTCGTATTCTATTCCTCCTCTAATCGCCTTTTTAGCTAACTCGTCCACTTTTTCATTGCCCGGTATGCCGCAATGACTGGGAATCCAGACGAACATTACTTTTTGGTTTCTGTAGTATAGCTGCTCGAGGGATTCTATTATTTCTATAATTATTAGATGCTTGGTAAATAGATTATTTAGAGCTGATAGTGAGTAGGTGTATATAGTAGTTTTGTCATATTTTGGGTTTATTATATTAATAGCCCTGACAAGTGCCAGTACTTCGGCTGTGTAGTTGCTGCAGTTAGGTCTTAATGTGAACAGGTATTCCTTGTTTTCTGAATAAATGGCGACACTAACCCCATTCGTGTCCTTCGAGCCATCAGTGGAAACATCTTGTCCCTCTGGCAGCTCATTTTTTAGTTTTTTGAATTCAGTCTGCAACATAACCGGGTCTGAGTATTTGTTTTTAATGGTCTATGAGTAAAGTACAACCGAAAAGAAGGCGCATAAGGACACTTCTCAAAACCAAGGGGCTTTTTATATAACTAAAACAAAAATTCACTGATTTAATGGAATTTTTAGATGTTTCTTTTCTGAAAAGATGATCCTTTCTTACAAATACCTACGTACATATGTTTATTTGTGTGTATATATATCCTTAGATTTTATTTGTGTTTCTATTTCTACAGGAAAACAGAAATGGATCCCACTTCCCTATATTGGGAATCTGCTTGGGTTTCGAACTCCTCCTATTCCTCGACCTGGACCGGAAGGAGTATCGAGCTGACTGCAGGATGAAGAACCTAGCCCTGAATCTAGACTTCAAACCCGACTTCCGGTCCAGCAATCTCTTCGCTCATGCTCCTGAGGAAGTGGTCAACATACTCTCGACGAAAAACGTCACCTTCAACCAGCATCAGTAATGATAATTAATAATATAATTAACCGTAAACAAAAATGGCTACCGCGCATGCGTGAACGCCAGCGGTTTAGTAAATGGCCACCGCGCATGCGCGAACGCCAGCGATTTCGTACGTGGCCCCCGCGCATTCGAGTACGCCAGCGGTTTCGTACATGGTCACTGCGCATGGGCGAACGCCATCGGGCACTTTTTTGTAACGCTTTTTTTCAGTTTAGTCATCGCTAAAGCATATTTATTCTTAAAAAAATAAAAAAAAATAAAATTATCCAATTTTGTTGGAATATGGAACCAAAATACTTTGCATCAAACGAAAGGTCAAATATGTTAAGCAGGAGAAAACCCTTACCGGCAAAAAATCTCAGTGATTAGGGTTTGCCGTTAGGTATACATTTTCTGGGAACTTTACATAATAAATTGATTGAAACAGTTTTCATATCTATATCTATAACCGTTCTGGAGAAAAGTTGAATAAAACTAGAATTTTGGTTTTGAATACTTCAAGATAAGGGGATTAAGCCGAAAAAGTACCAAAACGTTTGACATTCATCCAAAATAAGACCCACATATTTTGGTTGCTTCCGGTGTTGAGGAAGTATTTGAAAAGACAAGTTATTATCAGACATGGAAAGTTTTTAGATTTTCTTAAATATCTCGAAAACTTTCAGTAAATCGCTCTAAGTGCTAGAAACCATTCGAAAGCTTACTAAATTTCGTACTTACTTACTAAATTTCGATTGAGCTATCTCAGACGGAGAAACTAGTGTTTAAAATTCGAACAATGAAATAAAACATTCACTCGATGGCGTTAATGACCCTAAGGTTGACACGCCTTAAAAAAAAAAAAAAAAAAAAAAAAAAAGTTCGAACACGTTGGTTTGGTTCCTTTGAACGCTTTATTGTCTTTGTTTGATTTAGTTTTTAATTTTATGTTATTTTTAATTGATTATTTATTTAAATTTTAGCGTCCTTTATTATAAACTACGAATTTTGGGACGGGTGATCTATAGGTTACCACCCTTTTCTAGCTAGGAGAGGGCTGGTGCCTTTTCTTTAATTGATTATATGAATATGTTGCAGCAATGACTGGAAAAGCTTGGTGGTATGGCGCTTCCATTGAAAAGAATTTCTTAGAAACCAGCTGATAAAAACAATGAATGTATCTGTTTTGTTTTGTTTTTTCAGTGTGTACAAAGTTATCTAACCATCCAGATGTGTTAAATATATTTTGTTAACAAGGTACACGAACAGATACAATAATGACTATTGAGTGAAAATATAATAAGTGTAAATATGTGAGGCTTTGTGTAAATATGTGAACTGTAAATATTTACTTTTCTTTATAATATATGTTTTCAGTTTTATTTCTATTATTGCTTCTTCATTATTATTTTGTGAGAGCACGCAATATGATGGGACCTTTTGATGTATGAGGTAAACTATATTAAAACTCGTCAAAAATATTTTAATAACAGAATATGAAGGTACTTATGTATTAGCTTCAACGCAGGTTAAAGAATCGGCTCTCAGAGATCTGGATCATCACCGGGTCAGAGATCTGGATCAAGGCGTCAATTCAGTTTTTTCCAATATGGCGACGGGATTATCAACGATTTGGATTGATTGGAGTTTGAATATAACCTTTTTACGCGATTGATGTTTGTTTGTTTTCTATAAACACAATGACCAATAGGATTGCTCATAGGAATAGACTCGTAGAAATGCGTTATCATTGATCCAGATCTCTGAACGAGACCCACATCTTTAACCTGCGTTGAAGCTAATACGTAAGTGCCAATGTAAATAAATGTGAAACGTGTTTACAACAGAGTATTTTTAAGAATGAATGGACGTGTCTCCTAAAATCTCGATTTTCTTCGAAATGTCATCAGAATATCTATTTAAGCTTTCCAAATGACCCATGGATAAGAACGGAAGCGCGCTAAGAGAATCGCGAGTAGCATATATATACACACACATATATATATATATATATACATATATATATATATATATATATATATATATATATATACACATATACATATATATATATATATATATATATATTGCGGTCCCTCCTTTCCTCCAAAGGGAGTAAATCCGCATATAAGTTTGACCTCATGACGTAATCCAGAAGTGCCGAAAATACTTGTTCTTTGTAACATTGCTTTTCGAGCGGATGTTGAGGCGGTGGAGTGAGTAATTACCAACTGTAATTTGTAATTCTAGTGGATGGGGTTGTTCAAGAATTGTCACATTATTACCAATAATTTAGACGAATATATGATTTTTCTAGGTTCTGCGTTACCGAACAAAACATGACATCCTTCGGCCTCACCGACAGATGGAGGATCCTCACAACCAACGAAGACCCTGCCTTCAACCTGACTTTCGTGTCATCCGTCGAGTCGAAACACTTCCCATTCGTGGGTCTTCAGTTCCACCCCGAGAAGAACGGGTTCGAATGGAGGTCCGATCTTAGGAACCCGCATTCCTCGGAGGCTATCCGTGCAGCGCGCTTTTTCCTGGACTGGTTCGTCGCAGAGGCCAGGAAGAACGGGAACAACTTCCCAAGCAGTAAGGAAGAGGAAGATAGTCTTATCGGCAACTTCCGCTCGGAATTCACGAAGAACAAATTAATATACGATGAGATCTACCTCTTCAAAGATCGGTCGCTTGGAAGATCACTGCTTGCAAGTGTGGCAGTGCTGTCACTCTCATTGATATTGCCAGTATTGTTCTCATAACACAGGTCTTCCAAAACATTTTTGATCCGCTGCATAATATCATTTTTTGGTGTGTCAATTTCAACAATGTAGAAAAACAGCAATATTTTATATACAAACTGAAATCTATGTTTTCAATTGAAAGTCATCAAATTGACAACATGTTGTGTGATGTTACGGACACCCTTACACCTCTCCTTTTTCAATCATATCCCATCTCACATCTTACCTAAATTTCATTTCCCATCATTCCTGGATCTGATATGACTAACATATTTAAGAAATCAGATGAAAGGTCTAAAACTCCTCATATCTACTGATAACATGTTTTGAGCGCGTTTCCTCCCCCCCTCCATAGGAAGGAAATACGGCCATGGCGTCGACGCGATGATACAATTCGGATGTGTGGCTAAAAAATTTCTCGTTTCAATATCAGTTTATACTTGTGTATTCGGAGAAATCGGTGCTTAAAGTTCTAAAGTGTCGGTTTCAATTTTTTTTTTTTTAAAGAATTTATGTCTCAAAGTTTTATTGTTTCTTGTTTTATTCGCGTAAATATGCTTTACCGGTGACTAAACTGAAAAAAACGTTACAAAAAAGAGTCCGCTGGCGGGATGGCCATGTACGAAAAAGAAGACTGTATTTTATACACTACATTACATAGGTTTGTCGGGTGGACCTAAAACATATTTATATTCCTGAATTTGAGCAGAAGGCTCTAAACGAAATTAATTAGTTGTAAATTTTTTTTGTAAACATGATAAATAAATGAGAAGCGTGTTTGTATTACTTGTTCTAATAGCGTTTCCCAGCTAATGCCAGTTTCCAGGTTATTGTAAAATCTAAACAACGTATTAAATCTTCCTAATCCAAGTTTTCCAAATGACACTAAGGATAGGGATGACACTGGGTCCATTTCCGGGGTATGGAATACTAACAATCTAGAAGTTGGAATAGTTTTAGCCAACTAAAACGCTAATTTACCCAAAATAAAATATTTTTTATGAACTTAATCCATCTTGTGTGATCTTATTTAATTTATTTTTATGGGGTTTATGACACATTTTTACCGATCAAATCAAAATTTGGGGGGGGAGGGGCTGCAGCCCCCTTATAAACGCCCATGGTAATTACGGAATTTTATGGCTTCTATAAATCGGAGCCCCCCAAATAAATTAAAGACAAACGTCGAACCGACATGCCATTGTAGAGGAGAAAACAGTTGTCCTCCCTACCTGAGCAGTTGTGCCAACCTGTCATTATAGATAAACGAGAGAGTAGCTATAGAGAAATGAAGAGAAAGACAGAGAGATGTAGGGTGGCACGCCTGGAATGCAGGTGGGGCACACCTTGTCCAACATAGGCCCCACCACTAGCAAGCAGCACTGTCAGCTTGTCCAACCCCACGCCCCAAGACGCCCCTTGGGTCCATTCTATTAGGACAGGTATAATGACATTCGTTTAATACTCAAGGCATTAGTCAGATCTTAAAAGGGGAAATGTTTGCCAGTTTGATTTTTTGGATCTGTTTGTGAAGCGCACAGACCCAAAAAACAGCAGCTGCAGTTACTTTGGAGTATCTGTAGTGATTTTAAACAGTGATTTTGGTGCGTACGGATTAGCTTACAGGTTCTTTGCAGGTTATCTATTCCCTCCTGACATGTTATGTATCCCTACATGTTAGAAACCATATAATATTATATAAATGTAGTAATCAAAAGTTAAGATAGTAATGAAAAGTATTTAAAATCACTGCAATCACTTACTAAACGTAACTTTTTTTCACTACTATATTTATTAAATATGGTTTCTAACTAACTCTAAGATAATTTGTTTATAGGCTCATAAAGCATAAATGAAAGAAAGCGGAATATATTTCGGCAAGCAATATTTAATAATAAAAAGGTTAATTTTATAAAAATCTATGGTAATTGTGAAGTTTAGGGGCCTCCACACTGATTTTTTTGTCCGGTGGTTCTACAACATATTTATATTTTATATTTATTACGCATTATGGGCATACGTGCTATGCGTTTCCGCTCGCTCAAGAAGATGTAAAAACTCTAGTCAATCCAACTCCCTAAAATTAATGGAATTCTATTAATTTTTGCGAGTTGGATTGACTTGAGTGTTCAAGGTTACTTTACTGCCAACAACAACCAATAGAATTGCTCACACGGATAGCCAATAGAAAAGGTAATGAGTTATGCGCATGCGCTGAATCACTGTTATAATCACTACAGATTCTTCACAAGTAACTAGATGTGGTCTTCGCAAACAGACCCGATTTTTTTGTGTCACTTTCCGCCGAAATGAAGCTATTATAAGGTATATGTATATATATATATATATATATATATATATATATATATATATATATACACACATAAATATATTCCACCTGAATACCCGTGCTTCGTCACGGCAGATAAGTAGCTATTTTATTACGTTAAATAATGTAACATCAAAATCAACGCTACTATGTATATAATTTTGTGCAGTTTAATATAGCACGGTTCCCGTCATGCTATATGTTGTTCATCAATTGATAAGTAATCAAAGTATAATGTGTCTGGACGTTGGGGCCTTCCTGACCAGTGTTCAGAAACAGATAACCTAGAGATAACCCGTAATCTATTGGTTACCACAAGCAGCAGTTTAACGGTTCGGGATATTATTACCTCGGATAGACCATCACCATACAGGGTAAAGGGTAAACTCTATGAGGGACAAAATCACAGTTTATTTCTAGTAATTCAAGGTCTGCCATTATAGTTGAAATGTAGCTCAAATAGAAATAATATTATGATATGCCAACGGCCATAGCCACGTTGAATACACCGATTCCCGTAGATCACCGAAGTTAAGCAACGTCGGGCGTGGCCAGTACCGACCACGTGCTGTTGGCATTATAAAAGGGTCGCAACCTGTAGATAGCCCGGCGCTAATGGCCAAGTTTTTAGATGCGTCGTAAAAAAAAAGGGGAAACAAATATTATGAAATAAATTCAGTACGCTAACAGCTGACCTGCTGTCCTAGCAACGCTTACTGCCCTGGCTTGCCTGCTCTCGAAACAAAGAAAAAGTCAACCCCCTCTAAAAATACGTTTATCTTTACGTTCTAAAGGCAGTGTCCATGCAAAATTTCAAATTTTTCTGTCAAATGGTTTGGGCTGGGCGATGCTAGTTGAGTGAGTGAGTGGTATTTGACAAATATATAGTAGATTATATTATACGATTGTTATCCTTATTCTCAACAACTTCAATTTCGTATTAATTTCTTTTTATTACGTGCTCTACAAGTTTCGTGCCACTTGACGCCTCCTACAGCTATCCTCTTTTTAAACATTTGTCCTGATTCCCCTACGTATGCATTCTCACAGATGGCACAATTAATTTGATATATATTATATTTAGTTACCTTCCTCTTTAATTCATCTTTTATTCTACTGTAACTAGTTTTGATTTTATATTGGTATATTGTATATTCTATTTTGCGAGGTTCCTTTAGTGTGCGATGAATGGTTTATTAGTAAATCATCAACATATAAACTGTATTTTACACGAGAGGGAATGTGATCTTTATCAGAATCCATAGAAATTAGGAACAGCGTTGTACTGAATACACTCCTTTGAGGAATGCCCATTTCTTGTTTATAGACATCAAAGAGACAAGTTCCGTTTCTGACTCTTAAAATATATAATATTCTATTCGAATGGAAACCTTAAATGAATTCAAGTAATTTCCCGCAAATTCCCCATTCATAGAGTATGGAAATAACTCTTCGTCAAACTGTGTCGAAAGCTTTGTTTATATCAAAGCGCACTGCTAGTGTGACCTTATTATTGATGAATGAATCTATAATGTAATAACTAATGTCGAACTAAATCGTCCAGCATTGAGTGTCTTTCTCTGAAACGACATTGATTTAACGAATGTTTACTCTTAAATGCTAAGTTCCACATTAAACTTTTGTTCAGAATTGTCTAGATTACCTAGCAGACAAAGCGCTGGTAAGTGAGATAGGTCTGTAATTTGCAGCCTCAGATTTATCTTTGTTAGGTTTGAATACATGAATACTGATGCTATTAGTCCAACATTCAAGGATTTGGCCCGAGTAGCAAACTGAATTCATAAGCCGAAGTAGCTCTTTGAGGCTTATTGGGGAGGCGTCTTATCATATTGTAAGTAATTCTGAGTGGTCCGGGTGAACTTTATTTGTTAAGGTTACTGCGTGATTAAGTTCTTCAATAGTAAATGGTTCGTCTAGTAAGGAGGTTTGTTTTTTCTAGGGCAAAATGGTGAAATGATATTGAGGAGTGGGTATTAAGTATATTGTTCTGTTCAGGAGGCTTTGAAATTGTCTGCTGCTGTTAGAATTGTGTCATGTACTTTTAGAACACTTATCGGTATTCGAAATTTTGTATTGGTTATGTTTTGAAGGTTATTCCGAATATTACTTTGTGTTATATTTATGTTTATCTTCCTCAAGAAGTCTAACCAACATTTCCTTTTGCTTTCAGTAATTATGTGTCGGCAGATGACTGGCTTTTTTTTTAATATTATTATGAATTCAGTAGTAAGGTTTCGCCTGAATTTGTTAAGAGCAGTACATTTTTTCTTCACTAGTTTCCTTTTTGCATCGTCCTTTCCACCAAGGGGCAGGGAATTGTTTCTTTACTGTCCTGGTTTTAGCACTTTCCTCCGAAGGTAAGTAGCTATTGAGGTTGCACATATGACGGAATTTTTGAAAAATGTATTCAAATCTTTATCGATCCGGTTTATAGTATTCCTCTAGCAAACGATTAAACGAGTTCCTTAACAAGCAAACGAAATCTGTCCATCTGGAGGGGGTTTACTCCGGACCCAAAGTAGTTATTTGCCAATGCTAGCCGTAATTTTTTGTATATTTCAACGCAACTCGGCATTCGTTGTGTCCATCTAAAGAGAAAAATAAATTACATCGGTACATTAGGAGGGAGGGGGGGGGGGGGTACTCCGAACCGAAATTACTAAATTGCTCATACCAGTCGTAATTTCGGTTGTAATTTAACGAAACGCGGCATACATCACGGGTATCTAACGAGAAAGAACTGGTTTAAAAATGAATCTAATCGGTCTATCAAAAGGGTGATTTACTTTGTTCAATGTTTGAATAGAATGTCCCCGAATCGATGGTTGGCAAGGCTTCAACGAGGACGTTGAAGTCCTGTATTGTGTTTATGTCGGGCTGAATAACCTCGTTTTTTTATGGGAACCTGTAAAGATTCAGGAACGCTTTGCAATTATTTACATAGCTATTGGGAAGAGATCTCTATTATACAGATCTTGGTTTGACTTCCATTTGAAACGTACAAGAATGTCAGCTCTGCTTGTTGTCACATCGATATTTGAAAACAACCCTGTTCGTCAGCACAGATAAGTAGGAGAATTATCATTAAGGGGGATTAAGTCATGTATATCTAGAACATTTTCAATAATCTTCCCCTCGTATTAGTAAAGTTTGAGTTCCATAGTGTACTTAATGCGTTTAGGTCTCCGAGAAGTATTCAAGATCGAGGAAGTTGTGTTAATTAGTCCTTCAAGTCAGTAGGATCAACTCACTGTCTTCTATCACTTGGTAGAAGATTTATATTTCAAATGGTATATTCGAAAAGGGAGCGTAGACAGCCTTCACGGTACTTCATAGTTTTTTTGTCTCCTGATGAATGTGTTTCTTGTAGTGCTAATTTTTCGAATTGGGTTTATTTTGCTTTAGATCTTTGATGTGCCTTTACAACCCGTTTACATTCCGCTGTAATAAGTTTTTTTCAATTATTATTATTCTTATTTCAGTTATTATCCTTCGAGCTCAATCATCTGTAAACATTTTAATGAAATTTGATTCAAATAAACATTCCCAAAAATAATGGCTAACTTAATTAAGTCAACCTCTAATTGTTATAGGTTCACTAGCTGTTACCTTAAGTGCCATACTACACCTACTTTATATATATATATATATATATATATATATATATATATATATATATATAAATGAAGAAAAACCAATCAAAGAAATACTGTAAAAGTATGAAAAGGAATTCATTTGTCAAACACTGACAATATGCCACAGATGATAGAATAAAGTTCTTATTTTTAAATGAGAAGTGACGATTTCTGGCAATTCACTATCCAATAACTGCTCGGTTCCACACTTTTGAACCCGAACTGTGAGTCCTAGACGATTTTGACCCAGCCTATGACACTCACCGGATCAAGACCTATCTTATTATGGATTTGTTGTGACTTATCTTAACGGTATGGATTTGTAAAGGAACAAACATACTGACAGATTAACAGCTGAATTTGATATATATATATATATATATATATATATATATATATATATATATATATATATATATAGATAAGGCAAATGGAGAAATTTGGTGTCTTTAGGTATGATAACAATATTCTGGAATTCGGTAGAGATAAACAAGGCAGTGAAAGTAGATGGTCCTTAACATATAGTCCAACCAAATCATCTCAAGGAGTGGCGACACAACGAGTTTTCAGGTACTGACCTACTGGGCCAAATCATCAGCTGTCTCAGGTTCTTTCAACGGTGTCTGGTTCGTCTCGCTTCAAGACAATCCATTAATTAGGAGGCTTGATTACCGTAGTGAATAATAATCTAGCCAAAATGTCATCAATATTGATATCAATGTAGGTAGCCCCAAGTTTCAAGGTCAATTATTTGATGTAATTATTTCTGAAGAAGATATGAAGATATCCTCTGTATTTCGTCCAAAACTAGCAGTTGTATTAGTAAAATTGGGAATGTATTAGTAAAAGCGAAAAGGTCAACTCGAAGGAACTGTTTCATCTTAGCGTGTTTCCATTGAATGGAGCAGACTGGTGGCACATCCTACAAGGTCTGCAACTCCCAACAGTAAGTAAGAATATTTCTGTACCATGGAATAAAAAAAGTCCGACTCGCAGGAACTGCAGCATCTTAGCGCGGTTCCGTTCATGTCCCTAGTGCCATTTGATAAGCTTAGAAAAGAAATAAACTTATTTTTTTTATATATCTCGTGAAAATTGTCAAAATCCTCTCGAACATCTCGAATAAAAGTGATATTAAGGCGTCAGGGACACCGACAGTAGCTAACTTTTACACAGAAGCGGAAATTACAGAATCTGGCTCTCATTCTAAAGCAAAGGTCTATAAATCAATACAAAATATGCATAATAAAGCCTTTCTAGTGGATACAGAAGCATGGGCGTATATGAGGGGGGGCTGAGGGGGCTGCAGCCCCTCCCGAAATTTTGAATTGATGATAAAAACTTCTCGTAAAACCCTTAAAAATAAATTAAATAAGATCACTTAGTTCATTAAACATATTTTATTTTACGTGTAATAGCGTTTTAGTTGCCTAAAACTATTCCAAGCTCTAAATATTTAGTATTCCATACCCTGGAAATGGTCTCAGCCCCCCCCCCGAAATTGTGTTTATATACGCCCATGTACAGAAGGATCAAGAAGAAGTACACAAGATTGAGAAGAATACCCTGCCTAATATAGCCTATATAGAATAATATGCCGAATAAAACCTATCTAGTTAATACACAAGGACAAATAAAAGTCTTGACGAATAACAAGTCAAGAAAAAAAACTTTATTTAACAAAATAAAACAAAGTTTAGTTGCCCAACTACAATAGAATAATATACCTAATTAAGTCTATGGAGTAGATACAAATGGACCAAAAACAAGTCTTGTGGAATATTGTTTTTTTTCTAATTAAATACTTTTTATCAATGTTTAGTATATAGCATTTGTTGAAAACTATTGATTGCTAGTTGATGAATCGGTTTACAACTAAGTAGTCTTTATGAATATTTAGTATATAACCTATGTTTGGATCTGTGTTTTTGGGGTGCTCTCCGCCTAGGCTTTGTATTTGTGTCGGCAGATACCTGGGGTATATTTACAGCTCTTGAGGATTAACTCTTAGCAGGTAAATTTCCTGCGGACCTTCTGCTTCTACGGGCATTGAACCGCCATATTCGCTCATAGTATCTAACCGTTGTGAAGTTTATTTTTTGGATTTAGGACTTAATATACATATGTAGACTAAATCATAGCAAGAAGTAATCCTCCGTCGTCGGTTCTTAACTATGTAGACTCGCTAATGTTATCCAATCTTAGATACATCGTATTTAAAATCCACAGCAAAAACACGACATTTCATCAGAATCCCCTGCTGAATAAAACTTATATAGAATAATATGCAAAATAAAGCCTATCTAGTGGATAAAAATAGAGGAAAAAAACCGTTCGTGGTGGTAGAAAATCTTAAAAGTATTTCGCTAAGAAATCTCCGAAATATTGTCACTAATTTTACGTATCCTGTTTTTTTATAGCCAAATAGATTTATATTCTATAATCAATAAGAAAAACCTACGAACAATAAAAAACTATGGGTAACAGATGAAAATAGGGAATACCAAGAATAATTCTAAAGAACGAAATCAACACCAGCACTGTAATCTAGATATTCATACGGCATCTTCGAATTCTAACAAACAAAATATTGATTCTAATTATACGTATCCTGTTTTATTGACAAATACATTTGACTACTATAAGCAATTAAAAACACTAGGGAATATGCCAAAGAACTCGGAATAGGAGCCTCGACAGTTTCAAGACATTTGAAGGAAATCGACAAATCCAAAACTGACATTTCATACGGTACAGCCTGATATATTTTTAACAATGAATTGCTTTTCTTATTTTAATTAATCTGGTTTATTGTCAAATACATTATCCTACTATAACCAATGAAAAAACAACAAGGAATAAAAACAAACAAGAAGAACCGTTCGAATAAACGAAATCAATTACTTCAAAGTTTAAGCACTTATTTCTCCGATTGACATAGCCTAATCAAAAATTGTTTCAGAATCTTTTTTGTAGAACATTTAGTAAGCTTTCGCATGGTAACCCTCCGTTTAACAATATTCCTAACCGTCTTCGAGATATCAGGGAATGTATACGAAGTTCCCAAAACATTTCATGTCTGTTAATAAAATATTTTATTCTAATCCTTCCTTAGCTCCAAACGTAACCGAAATTTTAACATATTAGTGTTGATGAAATTCAAACATGCAGAAAATGTTTCAACTGAATCCCATAATTTTAAGTATCAAAATCAAAGACAAAAAGAACAGTTCGAATAAGCGAAATCAATTACTTTAAAGTTTTAAGCACTTATTTCTCCGATTGACATCGCCTAATCAAAACTTTTATTAGAACCTTTTTTGTAGAGCATTTAGTCAGCTTTCCAATGGTATTCTACCGTTTCCCACGATTCTTAACCTTTTTCGAGATATTAGGGAAAGTATACAAAGTTACCCAAACTTTTTTATGTCTGTTAATAAAATATTTTATTCTAACCCTTCCTTAACTCCAAACGCAACCAAAATTTTAACATATTAGTTTTAATGAAAGTAGAAGATGCAGTAAATGTTTCAACTGAATCCCATGATTCTAAGTACCCAAACCAAAAACGGCATTCAAAAATTATTTTTTCAGTTTTCTCGAAAACGGTTAAAGCTATCGCCTTGAAAATGGTTTCATTCGTTTTCCTAGCCCAAGAAGCCTATAAAACGAGTACTTACAAGCTTATGAACTCAAAAACGTAAGCGTTACGATTTTTTTGCGCGAATTTTGCCCCAAACGCCATCTTCCAGTGGGCGGATTTTGCTGGTTAACAAACTTGACCTTTCAAATTGGACGACAGATTTTTGTACCAAATTTCATCAAAATCGGACCATTAGGGAAGCCAGAAATGAGCGAACAGACAAATATATATATATATATATATATATATATATATATATATATATATATATATATATATATATACAAATTTGAATCACCGTTATTTTTGGTCTCTAGGGGTTCTGAATCGCAAAATTTTCTCTTCGGCACTTCCGGATTGTTTCATTGTATCAACCTTATAAGCGGGGTTCCTCCCTATGGGGGAGGGAGGAACCGCGCTAAAAGGGCCAATCTTCAAACCTCTGAAATTCGAGTGAGCCGCACGAATGACATTAGGGTGGGATAAACATTTATTGTTAAAAGGGGCAATGTCTCCCCATTGTTAGTTAATGAGGAAAAGAATATTTTCTTTAACATTGGCCCTTTTAACAATTATATTTATCCCACCCTGATGTCACTCGTGCAGTTCACTTAAATTATAAAATACTGAACCTACTTTCAGCACCTAGAAAATCAAAAATAAATTAGAAACTAAATAAGTAATATTATCATCTAATAACGCAAATCTGTAAGTATTTGGGTTCACAGTATCAAATCCATTGACCTCCGAACTTTAAGTCGTAGACGATTTTGACCACCTCAGATCAAGACCTACATGTGTGCCAAGTTTGATCAAAATCGGCCAAAACGTGTGGATTTGTATAAAGAACAAACAAAGACAGACAGCTGGTAGACGCTTTTGACCTAGCCTACGAGACCTCCCAGGTAAAGACCTACCAGTGTTCCAAGTTTTGTCTAAATCGGTCAAACGGTGTGGAGTTGTATAAGGAACACACAGGCAGACAGACACACAAACAGTCACCTGATTTTTATATATATATATATATATATATATATATATATATATATATATATATACATAGATTTATATAGATTATTCCCAGCATATGCAAAATAAAGCACACAAAGTCTTTATCTGACCTTTAATTAAAAAATAACGCGTAAATGCAGCCATTCTACTCAAAGCCTTTCCGATATGCTTTTTGGTGGCATTTATCCGGGAGAAATCTTACAAAAGAGACTGTAAATATTTGTTTTGAAGAAAAGAGAAAAAATAAACGAGTTTCTTGGTTCTCACGTAGTTTTTCAACGAGAAATGGGCTTTGAATTTATTTACAAGTTTCCTGTGCATTGGAAGTAAATAACGTAAAGTTTCACCGCTATCGGCCGAGAGCTGGTTAGAAACCAAGACAAGTAAGTCTAAGAATTGTAAATTGTGCTTAAAGATCCAGTCCAGTTTGTAGATTAAGTACACAAGCTGCAGAGCTCACGTTGCAGTTAATATGTGTAGAAAGTCCTTAGGAAGAAGCTGAACATGGAAAGCCATTAATTTAAGTGTTATGAACTTTTTGTAAACAACTGTATCCATTCTATTAAACACTAACTGTGCCCGCTACTCCGTCCGCGTGGATAGTGGCTTAGGGCAGCATTTTTGGATATATCTTTTGGTTTATTTTGGATTATAAACACCGCCGTATGGTTATTTAAAAAACAAAAAACAAAAAAAAAACTATGATGTGCATCGTGTTAACGATAGTTCATGAATTGTTCGACGTGATTCTTTACATTGGCATATTTTTTTTTTATTTATGAACCGATTGACATGGAACGAACACTAAATGTTAAGTGTAGGTTACCACATTTTTAGTAAAAGCCACAACTAAATCGGATAAGCCATTTCTGATATTAGTGCGCACAGACAAAAATTCTAAAAGTCATTGTTTTGGGTACTATTGTGTTGATGAAGGCCTCCAATAGTATTTCCCCCATATATCTTCCATTTACGGAAGGCGATCCGTTAGAATTTTATTATATGTACAGTCCAGGCAACGAATGCTTGAAAACAGCTATAGGTGGAAATTTTTGGAACACAATTTTTGACTTCGTAACTTTGTTTGGGCTGGATAGGAGGCCCCCCCCTTTGTGCCCGGGGTGGGTGGGTTTAGAAGTTACCATTTTTCGGGTTTTTACTTATATCTCGGAAACCCTGCGTCCTAGCGACATGACTATTCTATAACAAATGAAAGCCGATTAAATTTCCTACAAGTTCTATTCAATAAAGTTTTTCGAGATATCTTTAGTTTTCGAAATATCCGGTCTTGAAAGTCTGTCATTTTGGGGGAAAACACTTTTGCCGCATATTGTTCCCCCGTTTTGACCGGATAACTCTTCAACGATGCACCCGAAAAATTAATAACGGTTATAGGGTTGTAGATTATTGCATTCCCTTCAATAATATATATTACTTTGATGTTTTATGTATTTTCCTTCAAACGTAAAAATAATTTCAGTGTTCATTGTGAAATCTGAAATTTAGCGAATAATAGTCCAGGAAACTAAGATTTATAGATGGAATTGTTTGGAACACAATTTTTAACTTCATAACTTTGTTTCGGCTAGTTAGGAGGTCAACATATCAAAAGTCGTCGCCCGTAACCTTAGTGCCGGGGGGGGGGCAGGGGGGGTTTAGGAGGTCCCATTTTTCGGGTTTTCACTTATATCTCGGAAACCCTGCGTCCTAGCGACATGACAATTCTATAACAAATGAAAGCTGATTAAATATGCTACAAGTTCAACTCAATAACGTTTTTCGAGATATCTTTAGTTTTCGAAATATCCGCTCTTGAATGTCTGTCATTTCGGGGGGAAAAAAACACACTTTTTGCTCTTTTTTACCGGATAAGTCTTCAACGATGTTACAAAAAAATAGGTTGTAGAGCATTGCATTCCCTTCAAGAATTTTTTTTTTTTTTTTTTTTTTTTTTTTTTTTTTTTTTTTTTTTTTTTTTTATACGGCTCCACTGGATTGGAACCTCAAAGAAAGGTGACCCGGTATAGGCCCTGTAGACTGTAAGCATAGGCCATCTGTCCACTTCGTATTTTTTTTTTTTTTTTTTTTTTTTTTTTTTTTTTTTTTTTTTTTTTTTTTTTTATACGGCGCATCTACTTCTAGGTCATTAGCGCCGACATCCAGGGTACAACGAGGAATTTTCCCAACGAGCCCTGAGATGAGAAAATTCCTGCCGGAGGTGGGGATCGAACCCACCATCTCCCGCTTATGAATCCAAGGCGCTAATCATTAGACCACGGGAGACCCCTCCCTTCAAGAATATATATAACTTCACTATTTTATATCCGGTCGAGAATAGAAAAAAGTGTGTTTTTCCCAAAATAACAGACATTCAAGAGCGGATATTTCGAAAACTAAAGATATCTCGAAAAACTTTATTGAGTTGAATTTGTAGCATATTTAATCAGCTTTCATTTGTTATTGAATGGTCATGTCGCTAGGACGGCAGGGTTACCGAGATATAAATGAAAACCCGAAAAATGGGACCTTCTAAACCCCCCCTCCCCCGGCACTAAGGCTACGAGCAAGGACTTTTGATATGCTGACCTCCTAACTAGCCGAAACAAAGTTATGAAGTTAAAAATTGTGTTCCAAACATTTCCATCTATAAATCTTAGTTGCCTGGACTATTAGTCGCAAAATTTCAGATTTCACGATGAACACTGAAATTATTTTTACGTTTGAAGGAAAATACATAAAATAGCAAAGTAATATATATTATTGAAGGGAATGCAATACTCTACAAACCTATAACCGTTATTTATTTTTTGAGTGCATCGTTGAAGAGTTATCCGGTCAAAACGGGGGGAAAATATGCGGCAAAAGTGTTTTTCCCGAAATGACAGACTTTCAGGACCGGATATTTCGAAAACTAAAGATATCTCGAAAACATTATTGAATAGAGCTTGCAGGTTTAATCAGCTTTCATTTGTTATAGAATAGCCATGTCGCTAGGACGCAGGGTTTCCGAGATATAAGTGAAACCCCGAAAAATGGTACCTTCTAAACCCCCCCCTCCCCCCCCGGTACAAAGGCTACGGGTGAGGACTTTTGATATGTTCACCTCCTATCCAGCCCAAACAAAGTTACGAAGTCAAAAATTGTGTTCCAAAAATTTCCATCTATAACTATTCGTTGCCTGGACTGGTATAAATGTTGCACGATTGCTATTTTTGTCCCTTCCGCCCTTAAATATGTTTGTTTACTAAGTTCCTGCTGCTAGAATATTTAAAGAAAAAGTCAGAATCGCAGGAACTGCGTAAGCTTAACAAGTTTCCGCTCATATCTATACTGCCATTGGCCGAAGAAAGAAGCAGTTATTCGTGGATTTTAATTTTTCATAAAAAAAAAAACAAAATCTCAAAGAGAAGGAAGTTTAAAACGCCACAACAGGAAACTGACAGTATCCCCAGAATTATCAGTATTTCTTTCGTTTTCTTGCCTTTACCGAGATATTTATTTTACTCTTAAAAGCATTTTAAAATAACAAAAACTCCGTCACGCAGGAGCTGCACAACTAAGCACTTTCCGAAGCTCAACTAAGGAAGGGCTATTAAATGGGCTTGCAATTGGGATATGCCCCATAAACTGTTTGCTAATAATAAAAGAACAGTGGAACTTTTTGTTCGTAATTTCTTACTTTGGACATCAATTATTACCACCTAGCAATAATTATCTCTGTCTATGCACGACTTTGATGTTTGCACGTTTTGCCAAGATGCCATTAACTACTAGATGAAAGCTCTGGATACAAAAACAATTCAAGCTCATTAACTAGACATAAAGAAGAACTAACTCTGAATTTGTTCCCCAAGAGAATAAGACCGGGAATATCATGGGGAGGCCATAAGATTGACTAATGCCAACCTATCATTCTTGATTGCATCCTGATGAATACTCAGAATGAGGCCTACTTACCATGGGCGTATATAGGAAATAATTGGAGGGGGGCTGATAGAATTGGGGGTGGGGGCTGGTATCATTTCGGGGCTATGGAATTCTAACAATCTAGAACTATGTATAGTTAGCCAACTAAATCGCTGGAACTAATTGATCTTATTTAATTTATTTTTAAGGGTTTTATGTATTTTTACATTGTTGTAAATTCTGAAAGTTCCAGAAAAATGGTCCGATGTTGATGAAATTTGGTACATAAATCTTTCGTCTAATTTGAAAGGTCGAGTCGGTTAACCAGCGGAATCCGCCCATCGGAACATGGTTTTTGGGGCGAAGTTTGCGCGAAACAAATCACTACGCTTGCAAGTACTTGTTTTATAGGTTTTTCACGTAAGAAAATGAATGAAACCATTTTTAAGGCAATACCTGTAACAGTTACCTGGAAAAGTGAAAAAATAATGTTGAATCAAGTGTTTGGATTGGATACTTAGAATCATAGGATTCAGGTAAAATATTTTCTACATGTTTATTATATTTTAGTTTTTTCACCACTTGGTGACAAAACCACGGCTTTGTTCTTAGTTCAAAATAAAGATTGACTGAAAAAAATTTCTACATGTTTGAAATTCACATTAAGAAATATTTTTAAATTTTGTTTACGTTTGGAGTTAAGGAAGGATTAGAACAAAATACTTTATTTATAGACATGAAAAGTTTTGGGAACTTCGTAAATTTTCCTTAATACATCGAAAAAGGTTGGGAATCTTGGCAAGCGGAAGGGTACAAAGAAAGCTTACTAAATGCTCTACAAAAATGAACTCTGAAGCAATTTTTGATTCAATCGGAAAAATAAGTGCTTAAATCTTCAAATGTGTTTGTTTTGTTCTTTCGAGCGGGTTTTCGTCTTTGTTGAAATCACTTCTTATTTATTATTATTATTTTTTTTTTTTTAAATTGCATTTATCCGTAAAATTAGTATTACAGTAAAAGAAAATAAGAAACGGTAAGTAGTGTGTCTAGAGCGAACCTTAACAAGGCCAAAGCGCTACGGACCAGTCAACAAACAGATAACCTAGAGATAACCTGTTACCTATAGGTTACCAGTAACAGGAGTTTAACCAATAAAGGTTAAAATTCGTTGTCAGTAATAAATGTACGTTAAAATTTAAAAATTAATGTTTCCAAGATGTCATTTGGAAACACCCATTATATTTGCAATCATTACCAAGACGTGTTCTGACTGGGGATGCTGATGGGTGAGGAGGCTGTGCAAGGGTTAGGGATATTATTACCTCGGATGGACCATCACCAGGTATAGCGTAAAATCCAAGAGGGACAAAAGCAATGTTTATTTCTCGTAATTCAAGGTCCGCCATCTTAGTTGAAATCAACCTCAATTAAAAATAATACTATGAAATAGATACAGTACGGTAACAGCTGAACTTTTATCGTCCTAGGAACGCATACTGCCTAGGCCAAGATGGAGGCTGGGCTGTATGATCAATTTTGAAGCCATAAATAAATACTGCCTAGGCGAGCAAGCTCTCTTTAAAACCAACTAAAAATTCAAACCCCTCTGAAATAGTTAAAAATTTGGAAGCGTAGATCGTCGGGGTTTCGGTCAGTGTTCTTATTCAATAAAACACATTTTATATGCTAAAATGTATATTTATTGCCGCCAACGTTTCGGCTTGCTATACAAGCCATCTTCAGGGCTGTAAAAACATATATGGTGTAACAATCGTAAGGACAGAAACAATAACAAAAACAATAAAAAAAAAAAAAAGGCTAGAAACATTAACATAAATATCAGTACCTATATGCTTGAAAATATAAATATAAATATATATATATATATATATACATATATATACACACACACACACGTATATATACATATACATATATGTATACATACACACACACATATATGCATATATACACATGAATACATACATACACACAAATACACATATATATATATATATATATATATATATATATATATACATATATGTATATATATATATATATATATATATATATATATAAAGTATAATAATAGCATATATATAAATATATATAAAGCATATATATACATAAAGTATAATAATACATATATATATATATATATACATATATATATATATATATATATATATATATACATATGTATATATATATAGTATAATAATAGCAATATAAATAAATATACATGTATATGGTATCCAAGCGAATACAGTACAGGTGTTATGACACCTGTACTGTATTCGCTTGGATACCATATACATGTATATTTATTTATATTGCTATTATTATACTATATATATATACATATGTATATATATATATATATATATATATATATATATATATATATATGTATATATATATATATATATATATGTATTATTATACTTTATATATATATATGCTTTATATATATTTATATATATGCTATTATTATACTTTATATATATATATATATATATATATATATATATATATATACATATATGTATATATATATATATATATATATATATATATATGTGTATGTGTGTGTATGTATGTATTCATGTGTATATATGCATATATGTGTGTGTGTATGTATACATATATGTATATGTATATATACGTGTGTGTGTGTGTATATATATGTATATATATATATATATATATATATATATATATATATATATATATTTATATTTATATTTTCAAGCATATAGGTACTGATATTTATGTTAATGTTTCTAGCCTTTTTTTTTTTTTTTTTTTTTTTTTTTTTTTTTTTATTGTTTTTGTTATTGTTTCTGTCCTTACGATTGTTACACCATATATGTTTTTACAGCCCTGAAGATGGCTTGTATAGCAAGCCGAAACGTTGGCGGCAATAAATATACATTTTAGCATATAAAATGTGTTTTATTGAATAAGAACACTGACCGAAACCCCGACGATCTACGCTTCCTACTTCTGAACGGTCGACCATATCTTCTCAATTAGTTAAAAATTTGAATACCAAAAACCTTTCTTAGCGAGTGTTTACATCCTAAAGGAGGCGTCCTTGCAAAATTTTGAATTTGTCTGTCAAGTGGTTTGGCTGGGCGTTGATAGGTCAGTGATATTTGACAAATAGGTATATTTTAGATGTTTTGTAACCTTAGATTACCTGTAAAGAAGTATTAGAGAACCTGTTATCACATAAAGCAGTGTAAAATATTGATTTTTTTTTTTTTTTTTTTTTTTACGGCGCTTTGACGTCTAAGTCATTACCTCCGACATCCAGAGTGCAGCGGGGAATTTTCCAACGAGCTGTGGGATCCTGCTGCCGGTGGGCATCGAACCCACCATCTCCCGCTAGCCACTAGACCACGGGAGACCCCTGTTTTATTTGTTATTCATAAATTGGAGAAAATGACTTTGATTTTGTTCACACAAGGTAATATTACTCCTTCAGACTGCATTGAAGCCAATGTCACACCTTGAGTGATAACAGAATATCGGTTTATCAACTAAATGAATAAAACCTAGAAGAAATATCGACAGTAGAAAGGGCTGGGAATGTGTGGCGTAGGCGCGGTAGAGGCGAGGGACCGGCCGTGGCAGTGAACTTGAACTAGATGAAGGGCAGAGGAAGGGGGCGGGGTCAGGCCGAGGTCAGCTATTACGTCATCAACCACTAGAAAGTGACTTTCACCTACCTCGCTGTGATAACCTATCCCTACATCTCTCCTACCTCTTTCTTCCTACACTCCCTTCACCTTTCTAGCCATGTTTTTCTGGACGCTCGTTGCATCATGTGCCGCTTTGTAGGGATTTTGTGAGATATATTAGTTATTATTTTTAATAAATGCATGTACATATGTATATATATATATATATATATATATATATATATATATATATATATATATATATATATGGGGGCGAGGTTAGCTCAGTGGTAGAGCACTCGACTAATGAACTGGAGGACCAGGTTCAAAACCCGAGCGCGCACTAAAGATTTTTTATTCTAGTGCCGTCGTTAGAGGGTTGGATTTGGGGTCCCAGATCGTTCCTAGGCCGACCCAGCCTTTAATTAATTTATCAATGGGTACCTTGGTGCTAAAGACTCTAGCAATCGAAGCAGCAAGGGAAAAATCAGGCGGCCGGAGCGTAGTATTGACCACACTATCTCCCTAGTGTGCCGTATGATCAAGAATCAGATACCTCTACAGTATATGCCCCTCTGGGCCCTTGTGGCCTGTTACGGGACTGATTTTTTTTTGATATATATATATATATATATATATATATATATATATTCTTGTTGATGCTCCGGATCTATGGCAAATAGCATATTATCCTCAGTGTGAGCCAATGTAGGCGCATCATCAATCGATGCTACTCCAAAAAATCATGAAAGTGAGTATGAAAATTAAGAAAGACAAAATAAAAATAAAAAAATAGATAGGAAATGAATTTAAAAAAGCTATATAAATAAATATATAGAATTAAAAAAATAAATGAAAATTATTGTTATAAAAAAGAAGATTGTATTAAAATTTAAAGCAGAAATCGTTCTGTGAGATTATTGCAAGAAGAAGTGAATTGTACTACTTATGATTATGTCACCATTGTCCCAGGATGCATGTGTCTACATTTCATCAAATATGTGATTGTTTTTCAAATAGATCACGAAAGGGTCTATATGTCTATATATATATATATATATATATATATATATATATATATATATATGTATATATATATACGCATTTATTTTTGAAAATAACAATAAATATAACTTACAAAATTATAATATGTTGTATCTTATTTATGCCATTATACTATGTGCGTCTTAATTATTTTATAAAAAAAAAAAAAAATAATGTGTCGGTCTCATAACAGCTAAAGAGGACTCATGGGGGCATATAATGTAGAGATATTTGGTTCTTAACAATACGACACATTAAGGAAGATAGTGTGGTCAGTATTATGCTCCGGCAACCATATTTTCCTCTTTGCAAGAACCTATTAAATTAATTAAAGGCTAAATTGGTCTAAGGATGACCTGGGGCCACCAATCCAACCCTTAAACGACGAAACTAAAAGAAATAATCTTTAGTGCACACCTTAGTTTTAAAACTTTTTCATAAAGCAACAAAATAATATTTTTTTTTTTTTTTTTTTTTTTTTTTTTTTTTTTTACAGAGCTTCTGCATCCAGGCGATAAACATCAACGGTGTAGCAGGAATATATATATATATATATATATATATATATATATATATATATATGCATAAGTATTTCTACAGACAAGTGCCGATCTTCCATGTTCACAACATCCTCACTTCTCATTTTTCAACTTCCTCAACAAAAAAAAAATAAAAAAATAAAAAAAATAGAATAAAAAAAAATAAAAATAAAAAAAAAGATAAAAAAAGACTTATTTAGGTCGATTCGAGGTAGTAATGCGTGATTCTCGAATGAGAAACGCTTCGAATCGAAGTGAAATACGAATTTCGTAGATAATTGTAAGTAATCCTGAAATCGACCCATATCGCAGATCGATCCATATCGTAGATCGATCTTCTGAGCCTAGAACATCGATCTTTTGAATCGATCTCGCCGATCATTTTTTTGTGGATCTACCTTTTCATTTCGATTTGAATCGATTCAAAAGATCGCTTCATATTCGAAAATCGACCATCACTAAGGTAGATGAGCAGAGAGGCTTCCTATCTCTTTGCGGCGGGATCCTCCCATTCACACGGTCACCCATCCACCTATTCGTGGTAGTCCCAACCTATTAGGGTAATTAGCTCCTAGCATGCTCTGCCTAATGAGGGACTTCTATTCAGGCTTACTCAGACATGCTAGACACGCGAATACATATTCTCATCGCGTATATCAGCTGTTGAAAGTAGTTGGCCCTGGGATTGAAAAGTAACCTTAAAGAAAAGGTGGGAAGTGGACCTTCTAATTTGTAAACAAGAACAGACTTTTTATTCATCACACTCATCAAGATAGTAAATAAGTATTGACTCCATGCAAGAAAATCATGAACTTGCAGGTAAGGTAGTCATAGCCAGCCTAGGACATATTGTAATTGAATTAAGAATTGTGAATTAGAAGAAGAAGAAAACTTTATTATCAAATAACAAAGTGGGCTGCCCAACTAAATCGGGTTGCTGGCAACACAGCATGCTAATCCACCAATATAGGTATTAGCTTCTAAATTCGGAGGATGTTACATTTGTAGTATCTTCTATTTCAGTGGTGAAAATATCCTTCAGGAACATCCTCATTACGGAAACACCATTTTTTTTTTTTCTTCCACTTCTTGTTTCTTTTCTCAAAGAAAACACAAGTCAGTAGATTCTTTTTAACTTAAAATAAATAAACGAAAGGAACGGGGCCCATTAATGACTATACATATGTTGGTTAATAATGCCAAGCGAGTCAATGAGTATTGACTCGGCTAAAGCAGGGTAGGTTTCTGGAAGGATTCCAAGTTCCTCAAGATATTTGGAAGTCATTTTTGAAATGGTTCCTCGCGCGCCGAACCACAAACCCCTAATAATATAGTGATTCTACGGACTATGGAATAGATCGTCACCGGTCTCCATGAACCAATCTCTTCTACAGGGCCTTTACCTTTATAAATCAAAATCGTTCGGCCTTGTCTGAGTGCTTCTGGGACGTAGTACATTCTATTTGTAGTTCATGAATTAGAATTACATCAAGAATAATAATTTAATTAAAACGTGAATTATAATTACATTGTAATCTTGTAATATAATTGAAGCACTAATTATGTAATTCAAATATCAATTACCAAGAATTGTAATTGAATTACAATTATAATTCAATTACAAGTGTAATTGTCGCTAACTATGATAGTCAATAATTAAAATATCAAATTAGTAAGAATTGTAATCGAATTACAATTGCAATTCAATAATAAGTGTAATTATTACTAATTATTAAACAATTAACTGAAGGAGAACTCTTAAGCGTTGATGTAAACAAATATAATTGCCCATTAAACAATACGAACTCAAGCTGAGAAGTGCTAATAGCCTCAGAAAAAAAATCACTAATTATGATAGTCACTTATTTCAAATAACTAAGTAATTCAAAAACTTGAGTTATATTTAATTGAAATAGGTACAGTTAATCCAAATTGATTTTTTTTTTAAATGACTTTAATTGATATTTTCAGCCTTTTCAATTACAATAAAAATTGTAATTCATAATTCAAATATCATTTGAATCACATTTTAATTCAAATTTACGAAACACTGGTCATAGTCCGAATGTGAATCGGACAAAAATGCTTTCGCATGGATTCCTGATGTCGAAAGGAGGCACTAAAATGCCCAAGACGGAATGAAACTATGTCTATAAAATACATTTTAGGGCAATGCCATCAGCATTAACTAAATAAGAATATCTGAAGGAAAAATATATATGTAAAAAAAAAAACAACAAATAAATAAGAAAAAGATAAAAGCAAATAAATCAAAAAAGTATAGTAATTTTAGTATATATATACATAATTTAAATTAAAAAAAAGTCCGTCTCGCAGGACTGCATCATCTTAGCGCGGTTCCGTTCAAATCCCTAGTCTAATTTGGAAAGATTAAAATAGAAGCAGTTATTATTTTGGTTCCACCAGTCTTTTTTTTTTTTAATTAATTATTATAATGGCGTGTCAACCCTTAAGGTCACTAACGCCATTCCTGTGAGTAGTAAAGTATTGAAAGGTCATGATTTACAATCTTACCTGGAAGGGTCCGCTACACTAGAAACAGACCCGCTAGTGACAAGGTCTTGGAATCTTGGAAATCTATATTTCTAACAATAAATTGTTTTTGTTATTTTACTTAACCAGTTTTATTGTCAAATACATTATCCAACTATAAGCAATTAAAAAATAACAAGAAATAAAACAGACAAAAAGAACAGTTCGAATAAGCGAAATCAATTACTTTAAAGTTTTAAGCTCTTATTTCTCCGATTGACATCGCCTAATCAAAACTTTCATTAGAACCTTTTTTTTTAGAGCATTTAATAAGCTTTCTAATGGTATTCTTCCGTTTACCAAGATTCTCAACCTTTTTCGAGATATTAATGAAAGTAAACAAAGTTACTAAAACTTTTTATGTCTGTTAATAAAATATTTTATTCTAACCCTTCCTTAACTCCAAACGTAACCAAAATTTCAACATATTAGTGTTGATGAAACTCCAACATGCAGAAAATGTTTCAACTGTATCCCTTAATTCTAAGTACCAAAATCAAAGACAAAGAACCCTCCCTAGGAAGGACGCTAGGCAGTTGAAAAGCTATATATCTTGGAAATCCATATCTCTAACATTAAATTGTTTTTCTTATTTTTCTTAACCAGTTTTATTTTCAAATACATTATCCAACAATAAGCAATTAAAAAATAACAAGGAATAAAAAACAGACAAAAAGAACAGTTCGAATAAGCGAAATCAATTACTTTAAAGTTTTAAGCTCTTATTTCTCCGATTGACATCGCCTAATCAAAACTTTCATTAGAACCTTTTTTTTAGAGCATTTAATAAGCTTTCTAATGGTATTCTTCCGTTTACCAAGATTCTCAACCTTTTTCGAGATATTAATGAAAGTAAACAAAGTTACTAAAACTTTTTATGTCTGTTAATAAAATATTTTATTCTAACCCTTCCTTAACTCCAAACGTAACCAAAATTTCAACATATTAGTTTTGATGAAAGTAGAACATGCAGAAAATGTTTCAACTGTATCCCATGATTCTAAGTACCCAAACCAAAAACGGTATTCAAAACATATTTTTACAATTTTCTCAAAAACGGTTAAAGCTATCGCCTTGAAAATGGTTTCATTCGTTTTCCTAGCCCAGGAATCATATAAAACGAGTACTTAGAAGCTTATGAACTCAAAAACGTAAGCGTTACGATTTTTTTTGCGCGAATTTCGCCCCAAACGCCATCTTCCAGTAGGCGGATTTTGCTGGTTAACGAACTTGACCTTTCAAATTGGACGACGGATTTTTGTACCAAATTTCATCACAATCGGACCATTAGGCCGGCACTTTCGGATCGTTTCATTGTATCAACCATATAAGCGGGGTTCCTCCCTATGGGGGAGGGAGGAACCGCGCTAATAAACAAAATCAATGAATAATGAGTGAAATACATTCATACGAAATGGACATTTAACACTAATATATTATGAAAGTTAACCAAAAACAGCAAGCTAAACAAAATCTGTCAATTGTAACCTTACACCGCAATTCGGAAATGCCGACTAGAAAATAGCGCGTTTCACTATCCATGGATAACCAACTTACAGCATAATCGGACACTTTTGGGGCAGCTGGAGACCGAACATATATATATATATATATATATATATATATATATATATATATATATATAAGGTTGTTTCAGGATTATATATATACATGTGGCCAAACTGAAAATATCATATAATGAGTTGAGGAGAGTAAGTTTTCAGAATTTTAGCCTTTTTTATTTTTATAATTTTTTCTTCCGCAAAATTCGCAAAAATTGGTGCTCAAATTGAGTAATTCCCGCTTAGGATACAGTCAGATTCCTGTTGAAGCGCCTAGGATCTTGCTTCGCTTTGAGATTTACATTTTTCAAGAAATAATATGGCAAAACATTAACTGTTTCTATTCTAAGGTTTCAAAATGACATTAGGGATAAAAACGGAAACGCGCTGTAATGGCGCAGTTTCTCCGAGTCAAAACGTTTATCATTTTGATAGCTATTAAACCTCAATCGATAGCTTTGGACCTGCTACTGGAAGACACCAACCCTTTCCACGTGCCCGTGGTGGTATTGGCATTTATTTCAGAGATGTCGACCTATACCAGGCTGATTCTAGTGGTGGGCAATAGTCGATATTTACTATCGATATATCGATAGTTCAAGACTATCAATAGTAGCTATCGATATTCATGAATGATCGATAGATTTTTTACTTTTTTACTAGATTTTTTTAGTTCTCAGCATGTGGAGTGCTGTGGTATTGGTAGTGTATCCTTCCGGTTGTTTTCTAACTAGAACCATTCCTGCTCTGTTGGACCCGCGGTCGGAGAAGAAGGATTTTTTAAACAATTGCAATGCTCAAAATGCACACACGTGTCTACCAAATGCACACACGTGGCTACAAAATGTTTTAGCTTCCTTTAAAAACGCTGCTTGTAGTTTGCAGAGACAAAGTAACTAGAACAGACACTTCTGATTCTACTTTATTGGCTGCTTCTACATCTACACCCGAAATTCAAAAACTACTTACGACTGAAAAGAGAAGCAGCGTTCTCATACATGCTCGACGCAAAAAATATGAAGATACAAAGCTGAGGACATTATAACTTGCAGCAACATCCATTGCCGAAGCTTGTCCTATAGAATTCTGGAAAGAAAAATAATTGTCTGGTGAATACAACCAACTACATAATGTACCTTGTAAATACCTTTGTGTTCGAGGCTCGTCTGTACCCTCAGAATATCTATTTACATCCGCTGAAAAAGTTATTTCTGAGCAGCAGACCAGACTGAGCCAAAGAAAAGCGAAAATGTTGGGTTTCCTTTCTGGTAATATGTGGCTCAATGAGAACAACTAAATCCTTTTGAAATAAATACACTTTTTTTTTTTGTAAAAAACGTGTCCGCTGGCGTTCGCGAATTCGCGGTGGCCATGTACGAAAAAGAAGACTGTATGTTATACAGTATATTACATAGGTTTGTCGGGTGGACCTAAAGCATGGGCCTATTTGGTTCATGTTAATCAGAAAGGAACCAAGTGCCTATTTTGAAAAAATTAAGTGTTATTTGCTTTCAGCTATTTAATAAATAGAAACAGCTTGAAAATAGCAGGTAAAATATTTTTTTTTTTTTTTTTTTTTTTTTTTTTTTTTTTTTTTTTTTTTTTTTTTTTTTTGGCGCATCTACATCTAGGTCATTAGCGCCGACATCCAGGGTGCAGCGAGGAATTTTACCAGCGAGCCGTGGGATGATAAAATTCCTGCCGGAGGTTGGGAATCGAACCCACCATCTCCCGCTTATGAATCCAAGGCGCTAGCCATTAGACCACGGGAGACCCCCAGGTAAAATATTATATAGTTTGACGACAAATTTCTTGAGAAAGAATAATTAAGTGAATCTCTGTCATATTGCAACTTAAAGAGAAATTTTCTCAGAATTTTCATACTGTTGCTTGGTTCCTTTCTGATTAACATGGTTCATTTATGTTCCTGTATTTGAGCAGAAGGCTCTAAACGAATTTCATTTTCTTCGCAAAAGCTTTTTAAAAATTTAAATAAATTCGTTTTTCTTTTCAAACCTTGGTGTAATCTTATAAATATTTTTACATAATCCAGCAAGTATTAGATAATTCGAGTAAATAATATTAAATTCTTCATTTGTCAGGTACCTACGGAATAGGGGAAGCCACTATCGAATAACTATCGATAGTATCGATATATTTTAACAGATAGTATCGGCCTATCGATAGCACTGAACTATCGACTATCGCCCATCCCTACTCTACACTGGCAATCTGACAGTCTAAGCATTTTGCTTCGAGCTATAATAATGTCTTCTATACGAACTATAAGGCCCATTCAAGGTTGCTCTTCGTGTTCTGACAGTCCATCCTGAGGAGCCTGCTATAGTTCTCTGAAGTGCTAATGGAAAATCCGTGAGGTGAGCTGGGTGGGCCCTCTCTCCCACCGTTCAAGTCTCCATCCCCTCTCTTACGGCGTTAAAGTCTCTTTTCACGGTGTTTTTCTCAGAGCTCGTTACTATTACGAGCCATCCGTCTTCTTTAGAGCCGTTCCCCTTAATTTCAGCCTCCCTGAGTTATAGCTCCACTTGGGCTGGAATAATTTGTCATCATTTTAACTTGCTTACTTCTGGTCCTTCGTTTAATGTCAGACATTTAATATTCATTTTTCTCCCTTGAGATGCGCAGGGCCTCCTTTTCGACCAAGGAGAGAAAACAAAGTTATCAAATAGTCTTCTAAGTAAGTGAAATCGTTAAAAAATATACTAAGAAGAATTATTCCTCAGATATTTCCAGTCAAAAGCCAAGGAGTGGTTGGGATTCGGCTATGTCTGCACCTTCGTTTTACCAACAACGAACGACAGCGGCCGACATGAGTGCCTACAATGGTCCCGACCCGATCCGATCCGGTTTAGTCACAGCTTGTCAGTAATGATCTCGTAGTGAAGTGAAAATGAGTGATTAATCTATGAAATACCGCCTAATAAGCATAGAAACCTTCGATTAGGTTGAATGTTGGTAGCTAGAAGGTTATAAACATTGGAAGATTATAAGCATTGGATGGTTATAAACATCTTTCCACGTAATGTAATAAACAAGGGAAACAAAAAACAAAAATGTGAATTGACCAAGTTGCTCTAAATTGTATTAGCTTTAATTTAAAAATAAAATGCATTGCAATCGGTTAATATGTAAAGGCTGTAAACCTTTTTGAAACACAATATGTGCTATTTTGTTTCTCGGTCTGGAAAAAAAACAAGTTTGAACGGCACCTCCATTGAGATGCATGTGTTTGTTTTTCTTTCGACATTCGGTGGCTATCGGATCAGATGGGGCCCAAAGTAGGTGGCCCCTAAGATAAAACGCCATATTTACAGGAAAATCCATATTTCGAACGCTTCAGTATTCTCTTTGGAAGCCTTTTTAAGCTGAAAAATTAATAAACGCAATTATAAAATCACGAAAATAGGCTATAAAACATTTGTTTTATGAGATTAAATGTAAACAAAGTTTGTTGTTTTTTTTAGCAAACTACCATGTAATTTTGTACAGAACTTAGTTATGAATATGTAAAAAATTCCCAGAGGACCCAAGTAAAAAAATTCAAAGATACACACATAGGTATAAGTGATTTTATGTGGCCCTCTTTCAATTTTTTTTACAAAAAAAAAAAATCTTTTTGACATTGTATGCTCTTGAAAAGGATTTTATAACCTAAATTCATAATTTATAATTACTTTTAGATTATTCGCTTTTTTGTAATTGTATGTATTTATTTCCTAATATTTACTTAATTCATATTCATTTTTAGTTGAGGAGGCTGTTCAAGGATTCGAGATATTATTACCTCGGATGGACCATCACCAGATATAGCATAAACTCTATGAGGGACATAAATAAATAATGAATTTATTTTCAAATACTTACCATTTATTTTATCAATTTCATTTCTTTGTTTATCTTCTTTTCTTAATTTTTTCATTATTTATTTATTAACAATGTTATTAGGAATAGCTTATTATCCGTAATTTGTTATACATATACTATGAATGTTAAATTATTATTACGGATAATTATTTATACCTTGTAGTGCTGTGAGCGGAGCAAGGTTGTTTTTATTGTGTACATAAATAAATAAATAAATGAGGGACAAAATCACAGTTTATGAGACAAATTCGAATTTTATGAATGAAAAATTCAAGGTCTGCCATCATAGTTGAAATGAAACGTAAATAGAAATAATATTGAGAAATAGATACATTACGGTTACAGTTGTCCTGTTATCGTCGTCAGCAACGCATGCTGCCTAGGCTTGCCTGCTCTAACCAACTAAAAATTGAAACCCCTCTCAAAATACCTAGAAATTTGAATATCAAAAAATCATTTCTTAGCCAGTGTTCTAAAGGGAGCGTCCATGCAAAATTTCAAACTTTTCTATCAAGTGGTTTGGGTTGGGCGATGATAGGTAAGTGAGTGGTATTTGACAATTATATAGTATACACACACACACACACACACACACATATATATATATATATATATATATATGCTTGATGTTATTTTTCGTCGCTGGGATAGTATTTTTAGATGGAACGGCATTTCTCTCCAGCGGTGGTCCTGCTCCTCACTTCTTCCTGGAATATTTCGATGGATTCATCTCCATCTTCTTCAGCCAGGTACTTGTTTCTTCCTCGGTGGTAGCCAAGGGAATGACATTTTTCTCGATCTGGGCTCCTTATCTCCCCTCTAGCCACAGTATCGGCGGACGAATGGTGTTGAAGCTCCCTGGTGTAGTTGGGATTCTGTCCGTTGGCAGCGCTGATGGTATTGCGTCTTTTTTCTCTCCTGCTTCTATTTTCCTCGCCGTAAGGATTTATATGCTTGATGTTCACAACATCAAGCATATAAATCCTTACGGCGAGGAAAATAGAAGCAGGAGAGAAAAAAGACGCAATACCATCAGCGCTGCCAACGGACAGAATCCCAACTACACCAGGGAGCTTCAACACCATTCGTCCGCCGATACTGTGGCTAGAGGGGAGATAAGGAGCCCAGATCGAGAAAAATGTCATTCCCTTGGCTACCACCGAGGAAGAAACAAGTACCTGGCTGAAGAAGATGGAGATGAATCCATCGAAATATTCCAGGAAGAAGTGAGGAGCAGGACCACCGCTGGAGAGAAATGCCGTTCCATCTAAAAATATATATATATATATATATATATATATAGGGGAAGGTTTTGTACCTCTGACCATATTGTACCTTTGACCACCGAGGCTGTGGCGGCATGTAGCAACATTTTATAAATTTTGGTGTAATTAGTTTTTAGCTCCTTCACTAGAGGGCTTGTGTAACCTACTTTGAATTATTCAAGTCAAAGAGGATTCTTGCAAAAAATACTTATCCATTTCTATCATAAAAATGTAAGTTATTTATTGATGACGTTTTACCTCATAATATTTTTTGTATTATGTCTTTTTAGATGGAAATCATTTAACAAAGTAGCTATTACAATAAGAAACATGGCGTAGCTTTTGAAATTGATTTATCTTAACCCTAAAATTTTTAGCATGCTTTTTAATTTGCACTACCAGGTCAAAGGTACAACACACCTGAGTATTTTTTTTAAAATTCAACTTTTATGTTCTTCTGCTTCAATTAAAAAAAAAAAAAAAAAAAAAAAAAAAAAAAAAAAAAAAAAAAAAAATCAGTCCCGTAACAGGCCACAAGGGCCCAGAGGGGCAGATACTGTAGAGGTATCTGATTCTTGACCATACGGCACGCTAGGGAGATAGTGTGGTCAACACTATGCTCCGGCCGCCTGATTTTCCCCTTGGCTGCTTCGACTGCTAGAGTCATTAGCACCCAAGGTACCCATTATTAATTAAATTAATTAAAGGCGGGGTGAGCCTAGGGACGATCTGGGACCCCATATCCAACCCTCGAACGGCAGCACTAGAAGAAAAAATCTTTAGTGCGCGCTCGGGTTTTGAACCTGGTCCTTCAGTTCATTAGTCGAGTGCTCTACCACTGAGCTAACCTCGCCCCCTTCAATTTTTTTTAAAAATAATTAATATTGGTTGCTTCAATTGTTCAGAGAATTTAAAAAATAATAAATGAAATAAGTTCAAACTGACTTTATCAATCCTGAGTGTAGCAGTTCAAACCTATCGCCCCTTATCGTTCCACTTGAAGTTGTCAGACATCATCGAAAAGTGCAGGCAAGGAAAATGTCCAATAGGGGCTGGCCTAAAGGGAAACCTCGTAAATGTCCAATGTTTAAGACCCAATATTTGAAAAAACAAAATTTATTTTTCTTTATTTATTTATATTGAAGAAAGAGCTTGCGAAAGAAGCGATTAAACCAATATATATATATATATATATATATATATATATATATATATATATATATATAAAACAAACTTTAAGTGACAAGTTTACGAGAGAAGATGAAAATTTGTATGATATTGATGTTGAAGGCATTGTGGCTAAACTTCCATACCCTACTATTGCTAGTGGATCTGCTCGACAGTTAAAACGTTTATCGGTTGGACTGGATTTTTCAGCATATTAAGGATAACAAAATATCAATAATAGGTTTTTTTATCATGCTTACATCCTTGTCCTTTATTTATTAAACTTACAATTAATTACAATATTACTGAATACAATTTTTTTTCTGCACTGCTGTGTTGTTTTTACGTTGTCAGAGGTACAACACCCCATGGTCAAAGGTACAACTACATGTTCTCCCTTGGAGCACTTTACGATTATTTTTTTAAAAATTAATAAAAAATATTAAATGTAAGGTAGAACCTTGAAAAAATTAAATATTATAAGCAATAGAATACTAATCTCAATGAAATAAAAAAAATGAATTTAGCCTTAATATTGAAGCTAAAAAAAAATTCAATTTTGCAAAGTGGTCAAAGGTACAACACCTTCACCTATATATATATATATATATATATATATATATATATATATATATATATAGACAGTAGGGTTCCGATTAACCGAGTATTTGCTGGCCAAGGTTACCTCGGTTAATCGAAATAATCGGTTAATCGGAACCATACCAATAGCAATTGGAAATGTAGGTTGTTTTTGAATAAAAACTACTTATATGCTAAAAAAAACTAATATTTAATAATAATAATATGTAGTAATAACAATAATAAGAGAAACCGTGACATTATTTTTTAAAAAAGAAATCTTTAATTGTGGCTTGCCCAAATGAACTCTTTCTGTCGGTAGCAGCTGTGTCCCTCCATTTTCTTAGAATCATGAGTTCATTTGGCGGTACTTGGCTTCTGCTTTCTAAATAGAGAAGGGATCTGTCAAGCAGATTGAAACACTCTTCATGGATTATTTTTGGGGGAATGGTTTCCACGTCTTCTTCGGGATTGGTCTTCATTACCTCATTAATAATCTCATCTTCCGTAAGGACTGTCGCTCTGTTTATTGTGTCGTCGTTTAACCAATCTATAACTCCGGAATCCATTATATCCGGGGAGTTGAGGTATTTTAACAAATCGCACAACTCCTGATTTGTTGGAGATTCGTCAATTGTCTGGCTATCATGGATAATTCGAGGCCACAGGTTTTTTGAAGCTTTATTAACTTTACTTTTTGTTACAGAATGCCAAGAATCAGCAGAAATATAAATCACATCCTTAATAGATATTTTCTTTATTTTTTGAATTAAACCTTCCTCTAATAGTATTTCAGACAAAAGCTTCTTTTTGTAGTATCATTTGAAGGCCGAAATTACTCCTTGGTCCATAGGCTGGATTGTTGATGTGACATTTGCAGCGAAAAACATCGATTTTATTCGCCCTCGCATAGGACACGCTCGTCAGGATGTGATGGTGCATTATCAATTAGGAGCAGGGCTCGATGAGGTAGTTTTTTTCGTCCAGAAATTGTTTTACATGAGGTACAAAATGGTACTTACGATTTGAGACTCTCAAATTGAGAGTTGTATTTCTTCTGAGAATCGGGATGAAGTTCCCGTCGTGGCCATTGGCTCAACTTCATATATATATATATATATATATATATATATATATATATATATATATATACACATAGCCACCCCCCCCCCCTCAGGCTTGACACCTCGGTTAATCGGGATCTCGGTTGACCGGACCTCGGTTAATCGGAACCCTACTGTATATATATATAATAAAGTGATTGGAGAGTGTTAGTAGCCGAAATCTGCGGTTGTACTATCTCGTGAACTTTCTCCAGTAAATACCTCTTTGGATGCATCTCGTCCTGAGAATGATCGTCATGAGTTTGCGGTTAGGTTTGAGGTTAGGGCGAGCGATTCCTGCGGCTGGATATAGCGAGCGATGCGGGAGCCACTATAGTCTCTTGAACAGCTCGGCACTCTTCAATAACCATGATGGATTCTCAGCCGCAGCTGTGTGTTTTTTATGCTCCTGGTCTCTCTTTAGGAGATGCAGCTATGTTTGACCTGGAGATAAACACTGGTGTGCGTGTATGCATTAACCTACATGAGTGGTTTTATATCTATATTTTTTTCCTGTTCGCCATCAGCTCTAGGTTCCAAAGAATGCTGTTCGCTAAAGATTTCGACTTTGAGAAAAAAAAATATTTTTTTAGATCAATTAAAAACGTTTCCAATCGTTTCTTTCAGTTTAATTTTATTGTTTCCAGACTGAAGTGTGGATTCCCACAGTTCGGTCAATAAACAATGAATAATTTACAATTTCTTCACACAAGGCATTTGAAAGGAAAGAAACTACATTCCACATTTTTTTTTTTATCCCTCCATAAATTTCCATTTCATTTGCATAGATTTATTCCTTACTAAATGTAGAAGTTTTCGTGTAAGTATCGAATCTGTAGTCCGTTATGGGGTTGAGGAAAACAATTCACAAGAAACCTCTGATTCCTCGAGAAAAACAGAAGCGTGCTATTGGACGCCCAGAAAGTATTATCTTTCAATAGATTTAGTGAATTACATCACTGTGTTTTTTTTTTTTTTTTTTTAAATGAAATTTTGTCTATTTAATGATGGCATAATTAGAATTTAATTTTCTTGGGCCGTTTTTGAGCAAGCCTTTCTTATTCAATAAAAAACATGGCTACGTTAAAAAAAAACAACAGGAAATTGGGCATAACTGCTGTTCCATTCGGAATCGGACCGTACTTCTAATGAAGTTTTTTGTTAGAAATAATGTGCCGAACCATCTCCTAGAGTTTGGCCACTTGGACCTGAATCACCCTGAATGTGCCGAACCATCTCCTAGAGTTTGGCTACTTGGACCTGAATCACCCTGAATGTGCCGAACCATCTCCTAGAGTTTGGCCACTTGGACCTGAATCACCCTGAATGTGCCGAACCATCTCCTAGAGTTTGGCCACTTGGACCTGAATCACCCTGAATGTGCCGAACCATCTCCTAGAGTTTGGCTACTTGGACCTGAATCACCCTGAATAAATACAAATTTTAACTACAGTTATTTTCGTGATTTATTGATTCTGAAACGAAAAATGTTCTAGTCGGCATTTCCGGATTGCGTCATGAGGTCAACCTCGTAAGTTTCCTCCTTATGCAGGGGAGGAACCGCGCTAAAAGACACAAAATGACTTTTTTTCTATCTCATGGCTTCTTCAAGTTGTCTTCATATCGTCGATACAAAAGCAAACTAACGAATATGAAAATCACCACATTTCAGAGTGGAAAAGTATTTATTCATAACTTTTTTTTGGACAGTCAAATATTCGGCAGATTTGACCTTTTGATAGTGGAATACTTTCCCTTTAATAGAGTGAAGCCAGATTGAAGAATTTGCCGTAAATAAGTCCAGCAGAAATTATTAAAGATGGACAATGAAAGATGCATTTTTTCATATTCGTTAGTTTGCATTTGTATCGACGATATGCTGATGTTTTGAAAGTTTCGAATTCAAGGCCTTCCCGCAACGGCAAACCCCCATAGAGGGGAAGTAACCAAATTTGAGATTACGCTAAGGATATCGGAAGAACGGTAGAGCTATTCAACAGAGAGGATATAGAACCTCATAAAGAACGCTGTAATGGACCATCCGCCGTCGTGATCCAGGCATTATAAGCTGGAGATAATGTGGCTGAAATGCTCGCAGAAAATTAGGGGTTGTTCCGTAATTATTATTCACAAATTGCTGACTATTTAATAAATGGACGGAAATACTCGATCTTCTCCATCGGCAATACAACTACTTTAAGAGATATTAACCCATTTCCCGTCACTCATCATTAAAAATATCACTCATGTATGAATCTATTTTTATTCAATAAGTTATATATTCTGTAAGTAGTTTTTTTTATTGTGCAAAATAATGTATCATCAAAATTAACGCTAGTATATATATTTTTTTGCAGTTTATTATAGCATGGTTCCCGTCATACTATGATAAGTAATCAAAGTATAATGTCTAGGGACCAGTGTCAACAAACAGATAACCTATAGATAACCCGTTATATATAGGTTACCAGTAACAGGAGTTATAGCAGTACAGGTTAAAATTCGTTGTCAAGAATAAATGTACGTTAACATTTATAAATGTCTGTTTCTCAGATGTCATTTGGAAACACCCATTATATTTGCGAGCATTACCAAGAAGTGTTGTGGCTGGGGATGCTGATGGGTTTTCCTGTGATGGAATCACCCGGAAAAGTTTATGGAGGACAAGTTGAAATGGACCTCAATTAAAATGGTGATTTTGTCCCTCATAGCGCAAAGTGTATGAGGGACAGTTTATTTCTAGTAATTCAAAGACCCCTATAAAAATACTTAAACATTTGAATATCAAAATAACCTTTCTTAGAGAGTGTCCATGCAAAATTTCAAATTTTACTGTCAAATGGTTTGGAATAGTCAGTGAGTGAGTGGTATTCGACAAATATATAGTAGATACAAATATTTTAAATTTAAATAATATATTTTTTAATTCAATGACCAAACTTTCTGTGGGCAATTGAATTTTATGGTTCAGGCGCTATAGATTTTTAACAGCTGATTATTGCAATGTAGATGGTCTTCTTTTAAGACGTTGTCATTTTAGCGGAAGGTTCGTCTACATGATATTAGGCTGTATTTAGTGTTTATGGCATCAGATGATGCGAAATATATAGAGCTATTTTAATAAATCGACTATTAAGTTAATTTAGAATTTTCTGCTTAGATATAATGAATTATAATAAAATATTATACATATTATAAAAATAAGAAGGAATTAAAAAATAAAATAGCGGATTGGCGAGAATATTTCCACAGTCGTGTGGTTACAGACCAAACCACTAAAGTGGCAAAATAACCCTGCAGTTGGACGCTCATAAATAAAAACCTTATCTATTTATAAACCGAGCAGAATCCTCGAAAAAGCTACCAAAACAAATTATAAAAACGTTTGTTCTTTCTAGATTTTGAGCTTAGTCAATAATTTTTAGAAACGTCCGACTCGCAAGAACTGCATCATTGCGTGATCATTTGTGTGGTTTGGGAAAGTTAGAATAGAATCAATTTATTCATGAAAAATGTAAAATTAAATCTCAGAGCAAAGGAAGATCTTAGGCGCCACAACACGAAACTGACAGTATAAGAAGTAGGAGATTTAATAAGTTTTCGAAAAAAAAGCGTCACATTTAGTACGATTTCCCAACCGGCTTAGATATGCATAAGAATATATCCGAGAAATCCAAACAAATATCTAGTTTGTTTTCCATTTTCCTCGAAAACGGTTTTAGAATTGGCCTTGAAAATGGTTTCATTAGATTTACCGCACGCATGTAGTTATAAAATTGTACTTGGAAGCCTAGTATCGAAAAGATACAAGCGTTACGAGTTTTTAACGCAAAATCCACCCAAAAAAAATATATTGGTAAACGAACTTGACCTTTCAAATGACACGGAGTATTTTTGCACCAAATTTCATTAAAATCGGACCTGTATTTTTATATAGATATACAAATTTGAATAACGGTTAATTTCGTAATGTATGGATCCAGAAACGTGGATATTTCTAGTGGGGACTTCCGGATTGCATAATAAAGTGGACTCCGTAGCGATTTTCCTCCCTTTGGAGCTAGAGGAGCGCTAAAATGGATGTGTATGATGCAAGCATCTGAAGACAAGTTGAAAAATGAGTAATAACTATTTTTTTTAATATAGTTTACGTACGTTTATAGTTTACGTACGTTTATAGTTTACGTACGTTTATAGTTTACGTACGTTTATAGTTTACGTACATCTCTCACGTCCTCTCTTAAAATATATACATTTATAATATAAGGGGCGAAGTTAGCTCAGTGGTAGAGCACTGGATTAATATGCTGGAGGACCTGAGTTCAAATCCCGAGTATTGTACTAAAGAGTTTTATCTTCTAGTGTCTTCGTTTGTTGGCCGTCTCTAGGCCAACTCAGCCTTTAATTAATTTATTTATGGGTACCTGCAAAGAGGAACATCAGGTCTCCCAAGTGTGCTGTATGGCCTAAAATCAGATAACTTTACACTACCTGCCCCTCTGGGCCCTCATGGTCTGTTACAGGAATGATTAATAATGTAATATAGACATTTATATGTGTGCATGTGCGTCTGTATTCTTCTACCCGTTTGGACGCCTAGAGTTAGCTCTAAAGCAGCAAACCTTTGCTATAAATCAACCTTATTTTATTGCATTAATAAAGCCGACATGTTCTTTGGGCCTCTTCAGGAACCTACCTGTCAACTTACTTATCTAGTCTAATATATAAAATTCTTGTGTCACAGTGTTTGTGACCAAACTCCTCCGAAACGGATTGGCCGATTTTTATGAAATTTTGTGTGTATACTCGGTTGGTCTGAGAATATGTTGTAAACTATTTTTCATATCTCTAAGTGATAAGGATGGTCCACCCTCAAATTTTTTATTTTATTTTTTAGACAATTTTTTTTTATGATGTAGCAGTAAAAAATACTACCATTCTATCACCAATCCCAATTCTTTAATAGATATTAGTAATTTAATAATAAGAAATAAATTTTAATTATAAAATGTGGTTTTATTCAACATAATATGTTGAAAGGTCATATTATGATCTTTTCACAAAGACTAATACGGCTTCAGATTCTAACCTGTTGTGTAAGTTAATTCCAACATTCAATTCATGTTTCAAAACGTCATCATTCGGAGCAACGGAAACATAATGCTGCAAATGGTCAAAAGTTTAATTGAACAATGAAAATCAAAGGCCAAGTTTATCCACAAATCAGGATCATCGCTGCCAATGCCAAACGAACCAGATAAATCTTTACACATTTACTTTATGGGAGGTGAGGACTCCGAAAACGCACTCGCCAATCGCGTGGATGCACGTTGGGGCTACATTAACCTCAATTCACGGTTTGCCAGGAGCATTGTCAGTAAGCTGGACGATCTATTGAATGAGCAGAATAAATTGTTGAAATTATTTAAATCACACATGCACAAATTACAAAGTGACGATAAAGAAACATCTGGAGGGCAATTTCAATGCCCATTTTGTGGACAACGTTGCTGGAATCGTGATTGGCGACCGTGCAACTACCCGAGAAATCCTGATTCGAAGAAGAAATAATAATCTTGAGTCCATTGCTGATACACGCCATTCATACGACGCTATCCAATATCCGCTAATGTTCTGGAAGGGACATGACGGACATTGCATAAATATTAAACAACGAGATCCCGTATCAGGTACGGACTTATTATTTCACTGCCAAAATATTCACTACAAAAATAATGTAAATGGCAAAACAACGATTGCCGGGTCAGCTGGTATATATATATATATATATATATATATATATATATATATAGAGAGAGAGAGAGAGAGAGAGTGGGTGCAAATATACAGGCATAAGTTGCTTACGAATAGAATAAGATGAAGCCGTTGCCCTAAAAGAGACAGAAAGACAGGATAAGAGGGCACTGCCCTCAGGACAGTCAGACAGGGAAGATCCGTGTACACTTTCGCCAGGTCCCAAGGAGTCAGATTGGCTTTCTAGTATCATACCGCCGGAAAGTGAAAGTTCACAGCCGGACCTTGTAGTACTTATCAACAGGGTGTTGGCTCGGGGTGTCGGCGAGGATCCTCTAGGTTACAAGTAGCACTTTCAGGAGTTACTCCTTAATGAGGTGCTGATGGTTAGGCGTTGTGGTGGTAAGAAGTCATAGTCCGAGAGCCAGTAACTGCACGTTTCATGAAGTGTTTTATGCACCTTGACATTTTGCTATGATGTACCTCTTGGGTTGATAAGAAGGTATATATATATGTTGGCTTGACTTGCCGTACACCGAACACCAGGTACTGCGCATTGGGGAAAGGTGTAAACAAATATTTCCAAAAAATAGAGTTTTATTCAAAAGCCAACTATCTTTAATGTAAAATTAAGACAATTTTACATTGAATAATAAATAAGGCAGACACTTTTAAGGGGTATAACATGCAAAAAAAATGAGAGTTATATTCACGCTGCTATTTAAACCGGGACAGTTGTTCATGATCATGTGAGCAAGAACCAATGAGAGCGCACAGAACTACCACAACTGCGCGGTGCTCTCATTCACTCTCACGGTTACACGCAGCGTATTGCAGTATATCATAGGCAACATTTATTTTCATGTTTCCTGATAATTAAACCCCACAAAAGTGTCTGCCCTTTTGTAATTATTTTCAAATATGTTTATTAAAGGCGCTGTTTAAATCGCAGCGTGAATAAAGCACTTCATTTAATATTAAAAATAAAAACTAGGTACTTTGGTTTTATTTTTATTTACATTTTAACCCCCTTAAAAGTGTCTGCCTTATTTATTATTCGTTGAAAATTGCCTTAATTTGCAATTTTTGTACATTAATAATAGTTGGCTTCTGAATAATACACTATTTTTGGGTAATATTGTTTTCCACCTTTCTCCTATGAGCAGTACCTGGTGTTCCAGGAAACACATACTTACCTTCTTATCTACCCAAGAGGTAGGTACATTATAGCATAATTTCAAGGTGCATAAAACACTTCATGAAAAGTGCGTTACCAGCTCTCCAACTATCAAGGAATAGTTCGGTTTTGCCCATGAAAACTGTCATATTTGCGGAAAATCTATAATTTGTACGTTTCTGCTTCCTTCTGAAGCAATGAATGTCTATAGGACGAAGGAAGACCAAAGAACCAATGGAAGTGAAGTTTTTATTGTTCTTAGAGTCATGGTGTGGTTAGTTGCAGGTTGCTGTATTATGTTGAATGGCAATATCTCGTGGGTACCATGAACACTAAACTTGGTATGTTGAAGAAACCATACCTGCGCAGTGGCAACTTTCATCGTGAGCACTTTACAGTTTAATCGCTTCTATGTTGCATGTCACCGCGCACAAGAGTTGGTTTGTTTGTGCCAATCCCGAGAGCGAAAAATAAATCAATTTTTGGTCTCATCAAATAATAATAGAGGTTTTCATGAGCAATCATATCATTACACCGATATGATTCTGGGGTTTCCTCCAAAATAGGTATATTTTACTAAATTTGATGTGCTGATTCCAATACCGTAACGTTTTTTTTTTTTTTTTTTTTTTTTTTTTTTTTTTTTTTTTTTTTTTTTTTTTTTTTTTTTTTTTTCTACCACGTACCATTTTTTCATAATTAGTATTTATACCTAAAATGTTTTAATGTAGTTCTGTGCATATAGAACTGAAAAGAAACCAGAAAAAGAAGAAATAATACTGGTAGTAAACTATTAGTATTACAAATTACTGGTAGTAAACACAAATTATTGCGATTCACAAAACTATTACAATGTAACAGCGTAGCAGACAACAATAAATGCCTTATTTTAAGTCCAATCCCACAAAAATATTTCTATAAAAGTAAAATATGAACATAAGTGGCAGGTTAGTGGAGATTTACTCGTTATTGGCATGCTACTAGGCCAGCAATCAGGCTACACTAAAATGCCATGTTTCATTTGTGAATGGGATATTTTGGAAGCACAGGGACAGTCTCGTGCTAGGAATAAAAAATGTATTGGGTTAAAATTAAATAAAATCAAAAAAAGTATTTGGTAACTGTCAAAATAGTCTCCCATACTCTCAACACATTTCTCCCAACGTGTTGGTAACTTTTTAATACCGTCTGAATAGAATTAAGAATTCCGTTCTATTTATAAATATTTTGTGTTGTAATTAGTGGTTCAGGTGTCTAAAAAAAATGGTATTCAGTAGGCGAGAGGTCCGGAGAGTAGGGCGGATGTGGCTAGAAAAGGGTAATTTTTATTTTGGCAAAGAAGTGCAGCACAAACTTCATAGCGCTTATTTTTTTTTTGCGGCCGTTTAATGCGAGTGGAAATTGCTACTTTCGAGCTTTTTCACTTTTCTAATCGCCTTGAGGTGGTCATGGACGGTCCATTTGCTTACTTTATGTTTTCTGCATGTTTCAGAACAGTTATTTCGGGGTTTTCTTCCACCGATGATCGCAGAACATCGTCTTCAAGAGAGGAAGGCCTTCTTTATCTTCAGGGCTGAAGTCTCCATTCCGAATTTCTTTAAACCTCCGACCTCTACCAGTTTCGTAACACCGTCCATTCTTTGGAGGAAGGAATAATATGTGTTTATATATATATATATATATATATATATATATATATATATATATATATATATATATTATTTTTGAGGTTTCTTCGCTGGGGAGAATTTTTGATGTTAGTACGGCATTCTCCAGAGGAACCGACCGCTGGAGAATGCCATACTAACATCAAATATATATATAAGGAAATATTTCTAATTTCCTTCAGGTATATTTCTTCGAAGAGGTGGCATGGAGGCCACGAAAAAGTGTACGGCATTGTTTAACAAAAAATTATAAATAAAAATAAAAAGTAGAACAAAATATGCTACAGAATAAAAGTAAAAGAAAAACGTTGTATGTTTATTGTACTCTCTGTCACACCATTGCACACTTTAAATCCGATCTATAAGAGTCAGGATTTATGTACATAAATGTACATTTGGGGTGATAAACATTTGTTTTTGTTTTTTATTTATTTAATTGAAATCTGTACTAATGATAAACTGTACAATGATTAAGCATGTTGATACAGATATTGCAATGTACAAATTAACCAACATGAAAAAATTAAAATAAATATTATTATTTTTATAATATTATTTTTTTTTAATATTTCCATTTTGGTTAATTTGTACATAAATAAAATAAATCAAAACAATACGAAGTTTGGAGAAGCCAACCATTGATGACACTTTACTAGCTTTGTTTCAATGGTCAGAGGGATCAGGTAAGTAAATTACCTCTTGGTCACTGCCTCTTAAGCCGCCTGGGAGGATTGTCTGGATGGGATTGGAAAGATAAGATAGACCTTCGGGATTAGGATGGTAGGACAATTTGGAATGTAACATGGACAAATGGGATGTCAGGGTCATTGTGGAGCGTTTGGTTGTATACGTTGGAAGGGTAGTTGACAATTTTGCGGGGTTAGTAGGATGTATTTCCAGATCCCCAGAGTTCGAGTTCGTATGTCCATATGGGTAGAATGATTGTTTTGTATATCGGAATTTTGTTCTGCATCGATAATTTAGACGAAGGTCCAAGGAGTCGTCTACGTTGTCCGTATCTTGTTCAATTCTTGTCTTCTCAGTCTTGTGTGAGGGTTCCATGTCAGTCGGTTGTCAAGGTATAATCCTAGATATTGAAACTCGTTTGATTCTGGCAGCGAGGTATTTTTGATGTAGACAGAAGGGTTAGGTCTCTGGTTGAGAGTGAATGTTACCTGTTTGCACTTCTCCAAGTTGATTGGGATGAAAAACATGGATTATAATTTGGAATAGATATGATATGATATTGCATGGTTTTATGAATAGATCTCGGCGCAAATTTACTTAAACCGCAGAGCTTATAGAATATTACTTACACGGATTAGGAAATCAGTTTTTCTTACTTTGTTATCGGATATATCATTAAAATGATTGATGTGTCTGTTAATATAATTTTGAACTACAATTATATTTGCAGGCCGTATTGAGTGACGAGGACCGTCTACCTGACGACCAGAACGTCAGCTGACGGAAGGGGAGTGGAATTCGGGCAATGAGGTTTAGGTAGAATCTATACTGGAACCTGTTCCTGGAGATATTCCAGGCTGATTAGTATGGAAGGCTGGAAAGTATGGGGGAGAGTCTTCGCCTTTCCTGGACAGTCGGGCTAAGACGGCCTCTGTCGTTTAAATGGGTCTGCCAGGAGTTGGCAGAGGGTGTAGGCTATTGAAGGTGTAGGCTAAGGATTTATGAGCTCTCACCAAAAGAGCGAGTAAAAGGAACCATTCTTATCGGGAGGGGTTTTATGGCAGAAAAGCAAAGGGTTGTTTTCATTGTTGGCCATGGACATGCCAACAAAGGACTGAAATTCATTTTGAAGTTTATAGATAATTTCCGTTTTGTTATAACTTATTTGCTATTCAACTATTAAATATTGAATAGTTAGAGGAAGAGACCTGGCAGAAGTACTTGATTGTCTGCAGAGATAAAGGTAATACGTGCGTGAATATCATGCCTATAGTTGGAGGGAGACTGAATGGGACGAACAGGATGAACTGGCAAAACATTTCATAGCAGATGGCGGTCTTTAAAAAAAACTTCCCAGATCCTCATGGGATAGCTCTTCACAGGCCAATATTTCCCAGCTACTTCTAGGTACTTTGTGCTCAGCTATGTGTATGCTTTTATGGTCCTTACGCAATCCTTTGGGGTTCTAATTACTCATGTTCTTGAAGGTCCTTACTCCTCAGCTCTTTGCAAAGTGTGAAAAGTTTCAACACTTCCAGATGAGTGTCTTTGCAGATCTTGGTTAATCTTTTCAGGGATCTTTACTGCTCAGCTCCGTGCAGATCCTGAGGCTGGAGATCTTTCCACCTCAGTTACTTGCTTATCCTGAGGTTTAGTATATTGGAGGTCGTTTCTGACATCCTCTTTGCAATTCTTGGGGTTTAACATTTTGGAGGTGCTTACTGCTCAGTTCGTTGTAGATCATGAGCTTCAACACTTTCGAGGTCTTTACTGCTACGCACCTTATAGATTCTGAGGTTTAATACTTTAGACGTCTTTACTGCTACGCACCTTATAGATTCTGAGGTTTAATACTTTAGACGTCTTTACTGCTACGCACCTTATAGATTCTGAGGTTTAATACTTTAGAGGCCCTTACTGCTAAGCATCTTGTAGATCTTGAGGTTTAACACTTTAAAGGTCCTTACTACTAAGCACCTTATAGATTCTGACGTTTAACTTAAACCTTTTAAAGGCCTTGGAAAACTTTGGAGGCCCTTGCTTCGCAACTCCTTGCAAATCATGTGGTTTGACTTTTTGTTGGTTCGAATTAGCGAATTTAGTTATCAATCAATTCACACTTGGTCCTAACAAAATTATAATCGAAAAAAGTTTGATTGTATATTCAAATTAAACACTATTTTTCATCGTCAAACCACTTTATTGGTAGGCATAATACACTGAATCGAAACTCTTCCTGAGGAGAAGCCTTTAGATTCCACCATTTGTCAATCATTTCAGGAGAAAGTGAAGGTGTACTAATTTAGAAATCGCCTGGAATTAAGAGGCTAAGACAAGTCACGGGAATCATGAGCTAAATATTGACATCCCTCGCCCCAGAATGTTGAGATAATTATAACTTCTAGTTAATTAGTATGCGCCAGACGGGCCTAAAGGTTAATCTGAATATTCTCTAAACTGGCGAAATGGGAGGAAGGACAATGAAAATCCACTCAACCAAAATGAACTCAAAAGGTTGTTTCATCGAATATCATTGAAAAATTTGACGAAGAATTGGACAAAGGAAAGCGGTTGTGGTCCTGACAGTGGTTGTTGCGAACAGAGACTATTGGCAATTTAGCGCAACTGTGAACAGATCTAGCAACCAAGATCAAAATCAATAAAAACGTTTTTAGGAGGATTACATCCGACCGATTTAACTTTGTATTATAAAAGGTTATCTCCGAAATATAACAAACAGGCACTACATGGAAGGAACATTGCGACGAGAATAAAACTTGAAGTAACACTGCTTCACTAAACACTCGTTGGGATTTTATTTTGATCGAGAACTCACTTTACACGTAAACTAAGCGTAGGCTAAGATGAAGAACCTTTGTAAGGCCATGTCAAGACTGATCTAGACTGCGTGTATTCAATAAGGCGGAAATAAGAAAGCCAAGCCGAACAAAATTTCGAAACATTTTTTGTAGGGAATAAAGTAAGCTTTCGAATGGTTACCTTCCACTTACCACGATTTCCCAACCGTTTTTGAGATATTTTAGAAAATATACGAAAATCCCAAAATTGTTCACACCTGTTAATGAAATATTTTATTTCTAGTACTTCCTTTACTCCAAACGGAACCAAAATTTAAACATCTTTGTTTATATGAATTTGAAACATGCAGAAAATATTTTAACTGAATCCCATGATTCTATGTACCCAAACCAATGACGTGAGTCAACAACTATTTTTTCACTTTTCTCGAAAACGGTTAAAGGCTGATTCACGCTAGACCGGGTCGGGTCCGGGCCGGGCCGGGGCCGGGGCCCGGCTGGGACACGGAGAAACAATCACACCAGCATTTTCAATGGACTCGTTCACGCTATACCGGGCCGAGTCCGTGTTTTTTGCGCGTGTGATTGCTTCACAATGTCCCGGCCGAGCCCCGGCCCGGACCCAACACGGTCTAGCGTGAATCGACCTTAAAGCTATCGCCTTAAAAATCGTTTCATTCGTTTTCCTAGGCCAAGAAGCCTATAAAACGAATACTTACAACCATATGATGTAAGCGTTACGATTTTGTTTACGCGAATTTCGCTCCAAAAACCATGTTCCGGTGGACGTATTCTGCTGGTTAACGACCTTGAGCTTTCAAATTAGACGAAAGATTTTTGTCCCAAATTTCATTAAATTCGGACCATTTTTGAGCCGTCAGGAGAGCGAACACCGAGTCATATTAATGATCAACCTCATAAGCGGGTTTTCTCTCTATTGAGGGAGGGAGGACCCGAGCTAAAAATACTCATGCGTAATATCCTTCAGCTAAATAACGCATTCAGATAAGCGTTTGTTGCATTGCTAACAAAGCGATTTACGAGAGTACTAGAGACACCTTTAGCACCTGCTAGCAAGACACCTCCTTGGCGTGACGACGTGACAGCGAGAAAGCCGTGTAACTAGATAGGTGTGAGAGCATTGTGAGAAGACGACACCCAATCTAGCAACGACTACTGCTGGAGTTGAACCCTTCTGAATCCAACACCCGGGCTTTCATTCGACGCACTTTCGTCTTCAGTCGTTCAGAATAGTGGCCGCTTGTCATGAACGGCTGCACGCTAATTCAATCCACCCATGGAAAAGATCCGTAACGCGGGACATGCAAAACCATGCAAATTTGCCAGCAACTTGGTTAGCCTACGCCACATTGATTACTGATACAATAAATTTATAAAAGTCCGAATCGCAGAAACTGCGTCATCTTAGCGCGATTCCGTTCTTATCCCTAACGTCATTTGGAAAGGTTGAAATAGAAACAGTTATAATTTTTGTTTGACCTTTCATGAAATAATTTATGACCTCAAGTAGGTCACTGTTGTAAGGGTCCGCCCAGACCCTCGCCTTTACCTGATAGAAAAACGACTCCTTGGACATGTCAAGGTTCGCTCTAAAAACACACTGCTTACTATTTCTTATTTTCTCTTACTATAATACTAATTTTACAGATGAATGCAATTTAAAAAAAAAAAACAATAAAAAAGTGATTTTTAAAAAGTCAAAAACCCTTTCAAAAGCACAAAACAAACACATTTGAAGTTGTAAGCACTTATTTCTCCGATTGACATTGCCTAATCGAAAATTGCTTTAGAATCGTTTTTGTAGATAATTTAGTAAGCTTTCGAATGGTTTCTATCCACTTACCATGATTTTCCAACTGTTTTCGAGATATTAAGGAAAATATACGAAGTTCCCAAAACATTTCACGTCTCTTAATAAAATATTTTATTCTAATCCTTCCTTAACTCCAAACGTAACCAAAATTTGAACATCTTCATTTAAATGAATTTCAAACATACAGAAAATATTTTAACTGACTCCCATGATTCTAAGTACCCAAACCAAAAACTAGATTCAATAAATATTTTTCCACTTTTCCCGAAAACGGTTAAAGCTATCGCCTTAAAAATGGTTTCATTCGTTTTCCTAAGCCAAGAAGCCTCTACCTGGCAGAGGGGTCGTTTCCCTGATTTCAATGGGAAAAGAATGACATTGTTGCTAAGGAATTTAAAAACAAGGTTTACACGCTGGTACTGACCCTAGCGGTCGAAGCACCTTACTAAAAAAAAAAAAAAAAAAAAAAAAAAATGGTTTACATTAAACTAGGCTTTGACTCATTATAATAGGAATGTTTTTGGCATTTAATGCTGGAAATACAGCATGTTTTACCATTTCGGAATCTTCATCAAACAGGCATGTTTTCCCTTAATTTGGCCTTCAGGTAACAATTTGGTTTGTTTATACCACGTTAGGTTAAACTTAGGAAAAAAAATAAGCAAAACTTGAAATTGGAGTTAGATCTTTGTTAAAAAAAAAAAAAAAAGACCATGCGTGCGACCCAAAAATCATGGTATACATAAAACATATTTAACCGCCACAACGTCCTTTTTTCCGCAGTTACCATATTATCCATTCATTACGCCCCCCTTGCCATCGTAATAATTATGTCTTCATAATTTTTTTCTTACCACTGAAAACGTTTTGGTGGATCAAAGTGTTTTCATGTCAGTTTAGTAAATTCCGTTTATAGAGACGCTCGAAGGATTCATGGAGATATATCGCAGTTGTGATTTATATGGAGGCATGCTAAGATGATGCAGTTCCTCTGAGTCGGAACACCCATAATGCTATAATGTGATATTGAGATTAGAGTTCACACAAACACACACACAACAACCCCAATACCCCTGTTATGATGACAAGACGAGTGCCCAGTGTAGCGACCCGAGAGCATAAGAAAGTCCCAACAACTACAGACCCATTCTACGGACTACTTCTCCAGGTTATCTACTGGACTTCCGTTGAAATGGAGGGAAATCCTTACAGTTTCCGGCAGCCTATAAACTCACCTTGCTGAGAAATAGGCCTTTCGTTTTTTGTTTTTTTTTTGTGATCTCTTGGAAGAGAAACTATACCAAGGCAAGGTCAGAAATCCTGTATTTCGCATATTCCGATGGATATGCTAATTTATTTATTTGTTTTAAGACACCGCTCTAGGGCAATTAGCTTTATTGTAATTTTATGATGCAGGTAAAAATGATTAATTACAAATTTTAAACCAGGGTAAAAAATATATATTTACTAAGAAATTTGAAAGAAATCAGAACGAGCACAAAGAACAACTATACTAATAATTAGGTAGATATTATCAGGGGTCGGTCGTGGTATCTTAATAAAACTAAATTTATTGTAAGAAAATAAGTTTTATTATTTGCCGACGTTTCGGCTTGAAATTCAAGCCTTCATCAGGGCAATGAGAAGAAGGAGAAGTATTCCACACGGATGTGTAATCATTTCTTCTTATCACCTTGATGAATTTCAAGCCTTCATCAGGGCAATGAGAAGAAGGAGAAGTATTCCACACGGATGTGTAATCATTTCTTCTTATCACCTTGATGAATTTCAAGCCTTCATCAGGGCAATGAGAAGAAGGAGAAGTATTCCACACGGATGTGTAATCATTTCTTCTTATCACCTTGATGAATTTCAAGCCGATACTCATTTTCTTATTAAAAAAATGTAGTTTTATTAAGATACCACGACCGAACCATGACCAACGATCTCCTCTCAACGGTCAACGATCTCCTCTCAATGGATAATAATAATTATGGAAAGTACCGTACCGTATTATCGCTACGTCCCACAAAGACTTCTAGATAAAGATAGAATTAAAATCTACTTGGACGAAGCTATGATTATGGACCGATCTGTTCACCACAATAAACCAGATATCCTCATCATCGACAAGCACAATAACAAGTATGACTGCTGATATAATTGAAGGGGTCGGCGCAAAATAGTGCCAAGCACAGACCTTAACCGTAGCTGCTGTATGTTGGATATTATGTACGACTATCAGTCTAAAATGCAAATGGTTCAAAAATATGACTACAAGCTCTGTATGCTAACCCTTGTTGCCCCTAGCCATCTCAACTGATAGTCCCACATAATATCTAACATAAAGCAGCTACAGTCAAGTTTTGTTGAAAATGTTGCTTGGCACTATTTTGACCCGACCCCTTCAATTGATAATTCAGTGCCGAATGATGAGAATATTCGGCACGCATATGCCGAAAAGCAGCGAAAATATCAAGACTTGGCCATTGAGTTAAAAGATCTCTATAAATTAGATTCCACTAGAGTTACTGCTGTTATTATTTCGACCAATGGTTTGATACCGAATTTAACAGCCAGTACCAACAAATATCTATAATTGTCAGAGGAACTGTTGATTTTAACTCAGCAAGCAGTACTACCCGGCCTCCCCAATATTGTTAGAAACTTTCTAAATGCCCAAAATTAGTAAATAATTAAAAATATATTTAAATAAAAATAATAATTTTTACTGGTTAGAAATATTCCACAGCAAAAATATCCTTCAGTTAGCAGAGATACCCTACTCCAATATTAGTAAAACAACATGGTCTCCCTGTGGTCCAGGGGGGTTTGAATCCTGCCTGCAGGAGGGATTTCTCTCATTTCAGAGCTTCTTGAGAAAATTCCCTGATGCGCCATGGATATCGGCGCTAATGGCCTAGAAGTCCATTCCATGGATTTCGGTGTGCCGTAAAAAAAAAAAAAAAAGTTATTACATTTTAGAGTAAACAAAAAAAGTGTCATTCCCCTTTGTGCCAGAACAGTCCAACATTGAGGGCAACGAAGCAGCAGATGACTTAGCAATAAATAAATTGGTGAGTGCCGAGTCGACCCTTCCGCTGGATTGAAATTACTTCAAAAGATTATTGAAAAGCGAGGCGGAAATGAAATAGCAAGGTGAGTATAATGACCAACATCTTTTTTTTAAAAAAAACATTGAGATTCCTGTTATTAACTATGTAAGCACTGCTAACATAACCAATAAACGTAATGATCCGACTTAAATTGTGGTCATCCCCCGCCCGATGCAAAGTCATCATAAGGTAGACCAAGACGGGCAACTGGATGTCCGGCACATATTGGTGGACTGTTCAGCACTCCGAGATAGAAAGTGGCGGAACCGACTAGCCGCTCTGACTCTTCTCTTCTGTGAAGAAGGTGGCTGATTTCGTTACAGATATTAAAATGTCTAGTCCCACATGCATCCTCCGAACCGATTATTTTCAAAGTTTGCACTATAACGTAGTTTGTTGCACTAAACACAAATCCGTTCACTGTTATGCTTGTTAAGAAAGCTGACGTAAACAATGTATTTGTAAACATGCGCATGCGCAGAAATGTAAAATTGGGAAACAAAAAATACTCAGTTGAAATGTTGATAAACTATTTATTCAAAAATAATCGTAAATTTTAAGGGCCTCCTCACCCGTCGTCACCTGTCGCTAATGGCCATACGAGCGGAAACGCATGGTGAGGAGGCAAATTTACCGGAAAAAGACATATTTATCATCTCTTGTAGCTACGATTAAAATGAACACATCAACATTTAGAGCAGGGTTACACACGTACATATTGTGTGGCTGTATTTATAGTGTGAGCAGAGATTTAGAGCAGGGTAACACACGTACATATTGTGTGCCTGTATTTATAGTGTGAGCAGAGATTTAGAGCAGGGTTACACGCGTACATATTGTGTGGCTGTATTTATAGTGTGAGCAGAGATTTAAACAATTATAATTTTCGGGCCTCTCTAAGGTTCAGTGGCTAACCCCTTGGATTCACTGGAGTCCCTCCCGCAGGAGGTTCGATTTATTTTATTTAAGTGTTCGTTGAAAAAGTTCCCTCCTGCACTATGGATGTTTAGAAAGGGTACGGGGGTTGCTCTTGGATTTTACGCGACATCCATAGCCTTTATAGAAAGGTTTGGAACACTAAAATGAAGAAGATACGATATTGATGATATAAAAATAAATGAAAAAATCGAATTACCCCGTAGTATAGGTTAGGAGGTTACTGGAACCCAGCATTATGGGCGCAGCTTGACTTTTTTATTTTTAATCCTCGACATCTATGAACTTTCTATCGTTTCCTATGAAGAGTGCCGCTCTCTGTACATAAATTTCTCAGATGACTATAGAGTTCTGGCTCCCAACGGGATCCTGTACTCTAGTGGAGCGGATGGCTCTGTGGTAAGCGTCAAAATATTAACGTTTCTGGCAACATTACTGAAAATGTTCTTGTAGCAGAATGGTCATAAGTAGGGAACGGATGTTCATGTAAAATAGCATTCAAAATATGTAAATTTATATTTTACTATTTATACTGAAATATGTAATAATAAATTGAAAATATTTAGTAAACAAAGACCTAAAACACTGTAAAATATTGAAATGAAAAGCATAAATAATAAATTTTACGTTTCAGAACCCCTAAAGAACGAAAATAACGGTGGTTCACATTTATATATATGTGTATATTCGCGCAGTAGAAACTTTGTATAAAAGTCTTTAGTCTAATTTCAAAGGTCAAGTTCGTTAACCAGCAGAATCCGTCTACTGGAATGTGGTTTTTGGAGTAAAATTCGTGCGAAAAAAAATCGTATGTGCTTGCAAGTACTCGTTTTATAGGCTTCTTGGCATAGGAAAACGAATGAAAACATTCTTAAGGTGACAGCCTTAACCGTTTTCGAGAAAAGTGGAGTAATAGTTGTTGAATCAAGTTTTTGGTTTGGGTACTTAGAATCCGTTGATTCAGTTAAAATATTTCCTGCATGTTTGAAATTCATATAAACAAAGAGGTTAAAATTTTGGTTAAGTTCGCATTTAAGAATGGATTATATTGCATTTATTTGTAGAATAAGTATTATAGTAGAAAAAAACAAAAAATTGAGAAACGTTTTGATTTTTTTCAATGCATTGAGCAGTGAAACAAAAATATTTCTTTTGGATTAGTGTGAATGTTGGTGGCTGGCCGACCCTGCCAGATAAGGGTACGTTGGTCCTTTGTATTATGTGCCATAAAAGCGTTCCACGAAAGGTGGAACAAAATAATAACTGTGTCTATTTCAATCTTTCCAAATGACACTAGGGATAAGAGCGGAAGTCCGCTAAGATGCATGGGCGTATATAAGGGGGGGGGGCTGAGGGGGCCGCAGCCCCCTCTGAAATTTTGATTTGATGGTAAAAACTTCTCACAAAACCCTTAACAATAAATTAAATAAGATCACTTAGTTCATAAAAAATATTTTATTTTACGTGCCTTGGAACCCTCACACCCGACTAAAAAGACAGGAACTGAACAGGAGATAAGGACTCTTACGACGACTACTGGGACCTTCATCAAAACTGACAATACACAACAAACTCATTGTATACAAAACCATAATCCGACCTATTTGGACTTACGGACTTGAACTCTGGGGAACAACTAAAACTTTTAACATACAGAGAATACAGGCATTCCAATCCGAAGTCCTTCGCAAAATAGTCAATGCTCCTTTTTACGTTTCCAATAAAACTCTTCTCAATGACCTAAACATCCCTTTCGTTCAAGAACTGGCAAAATCCCGATTCCTAACCTTTCATTCCAAATTGTCCTTCCATCCCAATCCCAGAGCACAAACACTTTCCTCTCAAACCCACCCACAAAACCCGCCTAGAAGGCTCAAGAGACATTGGCCTCGTGACCAGCTAAATGACTAGTGGAGAAAAAATATATTCCAAACTAGGAAGTACCAATATTGATTGGCTCCTTCCATAAGTGTTATCATTATTATTTGTTATTATTATTTTTTTTTTCGTCTTTACTTATTTATTATTTAGTTATTTTCATTTATTTTATTATAATTACCATTTATTCATATATTTACATTTAAATTATTTTGTTATTTCTTTTTTATTTTATTTTATTTATTTATTTTTATTTTTCTATTATTTTTTTTTTTTTTTACTTTGTTTTCAGTTGTATTAATCAATTTTTGTATATATCATTAATCATATTTGTGAGCAAACTTAACCAATGTACTTAAAAATGTACAGATGTTAAATAAACATATTATTAAAAAAAAAAAAAATTGCGTGTAATAGCGTTTTAGTTGCCTAAAACTATCCCAAGCTCTAAATTTTTTGTATTCCATGTCCCGGAAATGGTCTCAGCCCCTCCCGAAATTATTTTCTATATACCCCCATGCTAAGATGACGCAGTTCCTGCGAGTCGGAAGTTTTTGAATTGTCAAACGTGAAATGACGCAGGTCTGGTCTCCGTACATTTTTGAATCGACTGAATGATCCTTCACCATCTACTGAAGTGACTGGTGTGTATTTGAAGGCTCCAATCTCCATGGGATTCTACTCAAATGTTAAACATCTACTTGCTGTTTTGCCACTGTAGACGTCCCCAATAATCTGAATATCTTTACCCCCAGGGTTTTTTTCTAGACAGTCTTTTAGCTTTCTTTTTAATTTATTCCCTGTATCTCCTTCTAAAACCTCGATTTTCTTTATTATTCCCTGTATGATTTCAATGCTATCCGTTAACAGCATGCCTTTCGTATTTAGTACTGGTATAGTATATAAACCTGACTCAAAGGGTAAAGTATTCTTTTCTTTCTCGATTTTTGACGAGCAAAGCTTTAACCTTAGCTTTAATTTTTGCAACTTGATCAAAATCACCTCACTCTTCACCATCCACCGTCAATTTGTTAAAAACATATTGCAAAACGCCGGCGTTTTTTACTGACAAATAATGTTTTGTCCGCAAAACATTACATAGCTCATTTTGTGGAATCACGCATGTACCTAAAAATTGATGTAGTAAAAATAATATTAACACTTACTATTTAAATCTATGCTCATACTTGGATGTTACATTGTAGCCCTTCACTATCGCACAAACAACTGTCCAGAAGCTTATTAAACTAGACTTATTTAGGACGCTTAAGACTCTGTAGGTTTCCTGACGTGGCACCTTAAATCTTCCTTCTCTTTGAAAATGGAACCGCGCTAAGATGACGAACTTCCTGTGAGTCGGACTTTCTGCAATATAAATGATGTAATAGAAATCACTGAATGAATCAATAGTATATGTGTAATAATGAATGGTTGTATAAAGAATAGATTCATTTCTAGTTATGAATGGGGCTTTGTTTCTTGAAGAGGCTTTGTATTAGCTACTACAATACTCTTACACATACAGGAAGCAGTGTATCTTACACAAAGTTATTAGCATCTTCAAAGTCATACAGCTACAGTCACTGTCTTTCTATTGTAATTCCTTTCTCAGTACGGAACAGGAATTACCCGGTTACCACAGACCGTCGAGCACTCCATAAAAAAAAAGTCCGTCACGCAGGAGCTGCATAACTAAGCACTTTCCTCAGAATTTTTGTAGTGTAGACTACATTACTGAATAATTTGCTGTAAATAACCTATATAAATAAAATAAAAACGTGAATAGTTCTGCTCATTTACATTTCTTATGAGAACTGTTCAATTATTAATTTTGTAAATAATTTGCTTCCAGAGTTATGTTAATACATGATACTGTACTACTATTAAATAAATATTACAATACACAAAAACCTCATTTTCCGTCTTTTGATCTGACGCAGGAACAGGATACAGTCCCCCTAGTGGGAGATAGCGCTCCTCGCGGCGGCTTTGGGAACCTACGTCTGGCGGGGTAATTCTAATGAAACAGAGTTTAAACTAAACCCTTCTTTCCAATAGATCGATTTACTTCATTTCTACAACACTTCTTTCTCATGAGATACCCATGACGTATACCGCGTTTTGTTACAATACAGCAGAAATTACGACCGGTATGAGTATATTAGTACCTTAGGTCCGGAGTAACCCCCCCCCCCCTCCAAATATTAGTTTATTTTTACAACCCATTTTTCTCTGTTGATTACCACCACGAATACCGAGTTTCGTTGAAATGTAACAAAAATTACGGCTGGTAGTGGCAAATTGGTAATGTGGGTCCGGAGTAACACCCCCCCCCCCCTCCTAATGAACCGATTTAGTTTATTTTTACAACGTATTTTTCTCTTTAGATCAAAATAACGAATACCGAGTTTCGTTGAAATATAACAAAAACTACGGCTGGCATGGTCAAATTAGTGTTTTGGGTCCAGGGTAACCCCCTCCCCTCCTGGTGGACCGATTTTAATGGTTAACGAACTCGTTCAATCGTTTGCTAATTGAACGCTATATACCACATTTCGTGAAGAAAAAACAAAAACTCTGGCCGCTATCGTGTTAACAGACACACACATATATATATATATATATATATATATATATATATATATATATATGTATATATATATATGTATATATATATATATATATATATATATATATATATATATATATATATAAAGTTTAACGGGGGTCATTTTCGGTGTCTACTAGGTAGGATCGATAAAGATTTGAAGAAATTTTTCAAAAATTCTGTCATGAGTGAAACCTCTATAGCTACTTTTCGGAGGAAAGTGCTAAAAGATAAGCAAAACATTCCAAAGCGTGAAAATTGGAATTATTAAAAACTACAAAAGATAAATAGCGACACGAAATCAATGAAACACTTGAGCTTGAGCTTTGATGTCTGCCGCCTCATTCTTTGATGATTGCCGCCGCTCCGTTTGCTCTCTCACTCGATTCCGCAGGAACAAACGACAAACCCAACCTCTCTCGATCTTCATCATTCACTCATTAAGTAGGAGTAAGTATAGTCATTTTTAGGAGTAAGTAGGTTCCGGTCGCCTGATTATCTTTTTTGCGGGTACCCATTATTAAATTAATTGAAGGCTGATTGGGCCTGTGGACGATCTGGGACCCAAAATCCAACCAACGAACGAAGACAGCAGAAGATGAAATCATCAGTACCCTGTATTAGTCGAGTTCTCTAACCCTCGCTAACCTCACCCATATATATATATATATATATATATATATATATATATATATATATATATATATATATACACACACATTTGAACGGAGGTCATTTTTTAAAACTTCTTTCATGAATGCTATTTTCATGTTTTATTCCTTTGAAAGGCGCTAAAAGGTCGAAGATTTTTACAATTGATGTAAAGAAGAAAAGCATTGCTGTAACAGTTTAATTACAGACATTAAGAATCGTTAAATGACTGCTTATTTACTTTTAACGGAAGACCCTCGAGAACTAAGGGAAAGTGCATATCTCGGTGAAGTGTTGCACATGCAAGAGTGGCAAAGAAAGCGGCAAGAATCGTGATGTTGATTCTAATTGCGTGTTTATGGCCATGTTTCTATAGAAGAAAGTGGAAATTATTCCCATAATTGATCATAATGTCGTTGTATAAGTTACATTAGTCTGAATGTTTTAATTGCAGTTATGCTAAAATTTAATTAATTTTTTTTTTAATTTATTTTAAGAGCTTCGCAACGAGGGTGACTTGCTCTTTTTAAATTACAAAACAAAATATACAATATACAAAAGTAGAAAAATATAGAACTAAATATTACAAAAGTGTTAAGAATAAGAAATAGGAGCTAACATTATTTACAGTATTGCTATTTACAATATAGATATTATATATACATACATATGACTAAAACTACTAACATTAATTAATGGTTAAAAAAAAAAAAAAAAAAAAATATATTTAATTGAAATCAGATAATTATTATACCCTCGAAATATTATCTAAATTTTTTCCTGGAATCAAATTTTTGTGTGTAGGTTGTGTTGTTTTAAAAATGTAAATATATCGTTAATGAAGAAAGATAGAATAAAGAACAACCCATTTGCAGACAGTGTAACGTTCCAATGACAATAAAACACTTACTAACGGAATGCAGAATACTAGAACAACTAAAAATTTAATTAATACACTAGAAAGTCCGACTCGCCGGAACTACGTCACCTTAGCCTCTGTTTTGTTATGATTTTGTGGATTGCAGGATTCTGATTTCAGCTACTAGGCGCGCTCTATCTCTTTCCTGTTTTAGCGCGGTTCCTCCCTCCCCCATAGGGAGGAACCCCGCTTATAGGGTTGATACAATGAAACAATCCAGAAGTGCCGACTAGAAAATTTCGCGTTTCAGAACCCCTAGAGACCGAAAATAACGGTGGTTCAAATTTGTATATATATGTATATATTTATATATATATATATATATATATATATATATATATATATATATATATATATATATATATATATTTGTCTGTTCGCTCTCTAGATAGAAGACGAATGGTCCGATTTTGATGAAATTTGGTACAAAAATCCTTCGTCCAATTTGAAAGGTCAAGTTCGTTAACCAGCAAAATCCGCCTACTGGAAGATGGCGTTTGGGGCGAAATTCGCGCAAAAAAAATCGAAACGCTTACGTTTTTGAGTTCATAAGCTTCTAAGTACTCGTTTTATATGACTCCTGGGCTAGGAAAACGAATGAAACCATTTTCAAGGCGATAGCTTTAACCGTTTTCGAGAAAATTGGAAAAATATGTTTTGAATACCGTTTTTGGTTTGGGTACTTAGAATCATGGGATTCAGTTGAAACATTTTCTGCAAGTTCTACTTTCATCAAAACTAATATGTTGAAATTTTGGTTACGTTTGGAGTTAAGGAAGGGTTAGAATAAAATATTTTATTAACAGACATAAAAAGTTTTAGTAACTTTGTTTACTTTCCTTAATATCTCGAAAAAGGTTGAGAATCTTGGTAAACGGAAGAATACCATTAGAAAGCTTATTAAATGCTCTAAAAAAAAGATTCTAATGAAAGTTTTGATTAGGCGATGTCAATCGGAGAAATAAGAGCTTAAAACTTTAAAGTAATTGATTTCGCTTATTCGAACTGTTCTTTTTGTCTGTTTTTTATTCCTTGTTATTTTTTAATTGCTTATAGTTGGATAATGTATTTGAAAATAAAACAGGTTAAGAAAAATAAGAAAAACAATTTAATGTTAGAAATATAGATTTCCAAGATTCCAAGACCTTGTCACTAGCGGGTCTGTTTCTAGTGTAGCGGACCCTTCCAGGTAAGATTGTAAATCATGACCTTTCAAGACTTTACTACTCACAGGAATGGCGTTAGTGACCTTAAGGGTTGACACGCCATTATAATAATTAATTTAAAAAAAAAAAAAGACTGGTGGAACCAAAATAATAACTGCTTCTATTTTAATCTTTCCAAATTAGACTAGGGATATGAACGGAACCGCGCTAAGATGATGCAGTCCTGCGAGACGGACTTTTTTATTAGTTACAGTTACAGTTTTATCTTTTTACATGGAGACGCTATTATTACTCATCAAGATCAATAGAAGAAAATGTCAGTTTTGTGTATATTAAGAGGTTTTGTTCCATGCATACACAAAACTCGGGAACGAAACTAATTACAAAATTAATAATTGAAACAGTTGCTCATTAGAAATGTAAAAGAGAAGAACTATTCCTGTTTTTATTTTATTCATATAAGTTATTTTAAACAAATTATTCAGGAATGCAGTCTACACTACAAAAATTCTAAGGAGAGTGCTTAGTAGTTCTAAGATTCAGCTCCTGCGTAATGGACATAAGCTGCATATAATTTACTAGCTGTTACTCACTCTGCCTTGCTGCACCTACTTTCTGTCTATGACTCGCCCCGTATCAAGATCTACTTGATAGGGGGTACCCAGTTACGTCAAAATCGGTCAAACGGTGTGAATTTGTTTATATCTGTCTAGTAGGTCATAATGCAACCGACAGAGGCCAGCACCACAGCACTTCATATAACAGCCGATAGAGGCCAGCAGCACAGCTTGCGAGTAGATAGCTCTTATCAAAGAAAGGCCAGGGCTCCTTAGATAGACAGTGACTGTTGATATAAAATTCAAATAAACTGCATTACATGATTATATAATGATGTAAAGTCATGAATGAGTTCGAGTTATTCTAATTATCAAGAACATCAACAAATAAATTAGAGACATTATTCAAAATGGCTGTCGATTCAAAATGGCCGTCACAATATGAATGGTTCAGTGTAGCCAATTTTTCTTGAACAAAACTTTTGACCTTTTGACCAAATTTTTTATATGGTGAATTTTATATATATAGATTTTTAAGTCCAATTTTTACCGACTAAATGAAAACTTCGGGGTGGGGAGGGGGACTGCACCCCCTCATCCCCCCTTATATATGCCCATGAATGTTTGTGGGATTACTTAAATATCCCACAATCATTACTTATAGTAAAAGAAATGTTCTATTTTCTTTCTAGATATAGAAGGGAGAGTGCAGCGAGGTATGAAAAGGCGGTAATCACCAAGCATGGTTCAACGCCTTTCATTACCCTGGTTATATACCTCGCTGGATTATACCTTTTATTCCCGTTTATCACTAAATAAATATACTTGCTGCACATTCTCAGTTTTTAGCACTTTCCTCCGAAGGAAAGTAGCTATTGAGGTTGGACTCATGACGGAATTTTTGAAAAATTTCTTCAAATCTTTATCGATCCTACCTAGTAGACACCGAAAATGACCCCCGTTAAAATTTATATATATCTATATATATATATATATATATATGCATATATATATATATATATATATATATATATATATATATATATATATATATATGTGTGTCTGTTAACACGATAGCGGCCAGAGTTTTTGTTTTTTCGTCACGAAACTTGGTATATAGTATTAAATTAGCAAACGATTGAACGAGTTCGTTAACCACCAAAGTCGGTCCACCGGAAGGGGGGGTTTACCCGGAACCCAAAACACTAATTTGACTATGTCAGCCGTAATATTTGTTATATTTCAACGAAACTTGGTATTCGTAGTGGTAATATAGAGAGAAAAGTGAGATATAAAAATGAACTAAATCGGTTCATTAGAAGGGGGGGTTTACTCCAGACCCACAATACCAATTCGCCACTACCAGCCGTGATTTTTGGTATATTTCGACGAAACTCGGTATTCGTGGTGGTAATCCACAGGTAAATATGTGTTGTAAAAATAAACTAAATCGGTTCATTAGGAGGGGGGGTTTACTCCGGACCCACAATACCAATTCGCCACTACCAGCCGTGATTTTTGGTATATTTCGACGAAACTCGGTATTCGTAGTGGTAATCTACAGTTAAATATGTGTTGTAAAAATAAACTAAATCGGTTCATTAGAAGGGGGGGTTTGCTCAGGACCCAAATTCCTAATATACTCATACCGGTCGTAATTTCTGCTGTATTGTAACGAAACGCGGTATACATCGTGGGTAACTCATGAGAAAGAAGTGTTGTAAAAATGAGCTGAATCGGTCAATCGTAAAGCGGGGGTTTAATTTGTAATATATTTCAATAGAAAAGCCCGCCAAACGTAGGTTCACAAAGCCTCCGCAAGGAGCGCTTTCTACCACTAGAGTGACTGTACCCTGTTCCTGCGTTAGATCAAAATATGATAATATGAGGTTTTTTGTATTTATTGCGTAGTGTAGTAGGTACCATGTGTAAACATAACTCTGGAAGCAAATTAATAATTGATCAGTTACTCATTACAAATTTAAAAGAGAACTAGTCATGTTTTTATTTTATTTATGTAGGATATTTTAAGCAAATTGTTCTGGAAAGCAGTCTACACTACCCAAATTCTGAGGAAAGTGCTTAGTTATGCAGCTCCTGCGTGACGGACTTTTGTTTTACTTTTGTTGTTTATTCCAAAATGTGAGCATTTTCAGCTTTTTTCCTCTTACTTTATAGATCCGAAAGGAAATTGTGAATTCCTATCGTTGCCACGATCCATGACATCACGAATAGTTCTAAAAAATAATGATCAATAAAATTATTGTGCCGTTGTGTATTTTCCTTTAAATACCTACATGTATTAATAATTATGATATTAGTTTGTATCGACTATATATTTGTCAAATACCACTCACTCATTGACCTATCATCGCCCAGCCCGAACCACTCCACAGAAAAATTCAATTTCGCATGGACACTCCCTATAGAACGTAGACACTCGCTAAAAAAGTTTTTTATTTATATTCAAATTATTAAGTATTTTTAGAGTGGTTTAAAGTTTTAGTTGGTTAGAACAGGCACGCCTAGGCAGCAAGCGTTGCTAGGACGATAACTTGTCAGCTGTTACCGTACTATCTATCTATTTCATAATATTATTTCTATTTGCGGTTATGATGGCAGACCTTGAATTATCAGAAATAAACTGTGGTTTTGTCCCTCACAGAGTTTACGCTATACCTGGTGATGGTCTATCCGAGGTAATAATTTCCCAAACCCTTGCACAGCCTCCTTACCCATCAGCAGCTCCAGTCAGAGCACTTCTTGGTAATACTCGCAAATATAATGGGTGTTTGCAAATGACATCTTGGAAACATAAATTTTTAAATTTTAACGTACATACATTTATTATTAACAACTAATTTGAACCTGTACGGGTTAAACTGCTAACCTATAGATAACGGGTTATCTCTACGTTATCTGTTTCTTGACACTGGTCCGGAGCACCCCAATGTCGAGAAACATTATACATTGATTACTTATAAATTGATGAATAACTTATAGTATGACGGGAACCTGCATGCTATAATAAACTGCACAAAATTATATAGTAGCGTTAATTTTAATGATGTATTATTTATTATTAAATTTTAACGTCCATTTATTATTAACTACGAATTTCAGCACGGGTTATCTACAGGTTACCACCCTTTTATAGCCAGGATAGGGCTGATGCCTTTTCTTCTTTCTAAAGAAAAGCCACCACCCCATAGTGGGAATCGAGCCCACGACCCTTTGACACGGAGTTTTGATGTATTATTTAACGCAATAAAATAACTACTTATCTGCTGTCACAAATCACGGGTATTCAGCTAGTATGATATACAGGGTGGGGCATGAATTAGTTAACATTTGGAAAAATCGTATAAAAAAATATTTTTCAAATTTTTACTTACAAGAAAGCTAATTAGTTGGATTTTTTAAAAAAATTACGTCATCTAAATGATCACCGTTTCGACTTCTGCACTCTTCTAAGCGACTAGCGATATTTTCGTAAGCTCATCGGCAAAGAGACCACGAGATGGCCGACATCTCTTGGCCGATTTTTTCTTTTAGTTGGCGTTGTGTATTTGGTTTATGGGCCTTAATTTTTCGATGATTCGGGCTGCCGTTCGGTTACTGTAAATTCTGCCGAATTTGTGAAAATTGAACGGCACCGATGCTTCTGGAATTTGCTGGCTACAATCGGTTTCAGCAAGATAGAGCTACTTGTCACACATCCACCGTGTCTCTGCCGGTGGTCAAATAAATGTTGCCGAGGCAACATCCCGTGGACACCGAGGAATCCAGAAAAAAAAAAATACAGACCTGAGAAATTATGCTGTTTTCGTACTATTTTCTTAGCGATGTAATTGAAGTATTTAAGTACTTATTAAATTTCATCAGAAATACTTTCTTCCATTACATCTATGATAAATCTCCACAACAATAGCAAACAATCCTTTGAAAACACATCTTTAACTGTCTCTATTCCATGGTCTCCAAATGACAATCGGATAAAAGGTCATGAAAATCAGCTGAAGTGACGCAGTTCCTGTGGTTTAGACTTTTTAAAAATATCATCGTAAGCTGTAGAAAATTGAAGATTAAAAACATTGATTCGCGTGCTTCAACCGTTAATATAAAGGCCCGCAGAAAGAAAAAGTTATTCCCAAAGAGGCACGAAATATTAGCTACTATGATGAAGAAGTGCCTCTTTGGCTGATTCAATAATCGATATATCACTCTCCATGGTCCAAACAATCAAGAAGCAGGCGTACCAATCAGCCGCGAATCTGAAGTAGCAGGTAACCTTTAACCTTTGCAACCTTCACATCATTATTTATGAGGCGTCTTCATTTTGCTGATTTTCGCACGTTCTTTGTATTATAACCAACATTAATTTATGAAATCTGGATTTATTAGGGTATTTTGTTTCTATTAAGAACTATATATTTTTACGCATGTGCATGTTGTGTTTATTTTAGATTATTTTGAGACCATTATTCATGAAGGCAAAGTAAAATAACCTTGCTGAAATATGTGCTTCTTCGTCATAGACTTTTTTAGCACTTTCCTCCGAAGGAAAGTAGCTATTGAGGTTGGACTCATGACGGAAATTTTGGAAAATTTCTTCAAATCTTTATCGATCCTACCTAGTAGACACCGAAAATGACCCCCGTTAAAATTTATATATATCTATATATATATATATATATATATATATATATATATATATATATATATATGCATATATATATATATATATATATATATATATATATATATATATATATATATGTGTCTGTTAACACGAAAGCGGTTAGAGTTTTTGTTTTTTCGTCACGAAACTTGGTATATAGCATTCAATTAGCAAACGATTGAACGAGTTCGTTAACCACCAAAGTCGGTCTACCGGAAGGGGGGGTTTACCCCGAACCCAAAACACTAATTTGACCATGTCAGCCGTAATATTTGTTATATTTCAACGAATTTGGTATTCGTATTGGTGATATAGAGAGAAAAGTGAGATATAAAAATAAACTAAATCGGTTCATTAGAAGGGGGGGGGGGGGTTTACTCCAGACCCACAATACCAATTCGCCACTACCAGCCGTGATTTTTGGTATATTTCGACGAAACTCGGTATTCGTAGTGGTAATCCACAGGTAAATATGTGTTGTAAAAATAAACTAAATCGGTTCATTAGGAGGGGGGGTTTACTCCGGACCCACAATACCAATTCGCCACTACCAGCCGTGATTTCTGGTATATTTCGACGAAACTCGGTATTCGTAGTGGTAATCTACAGGTAAATATGTGTTGTAAAAATAAACTAAATCGGTTCATTAGAAGGGGGGGGGGGTTTACTCCGGACCCAAATTCCTAATATACTCATACCGGTCGTAATTTCTGCTGTATTGTAACGAAACGTGGTATACGTCGTGGGTACCTCATGAGAACGAAGTGTTGTAAAAATGAGCTGAATCGGTCAATCGGAAAGCGGGGGTTTAATTTGTAATATTATTTAAATAGAAAAGCCCGTCAGACGTAGGTTCACAAAGCCGCCGCAAGGAGCGCTTTCTACCACTAGTCACTAGAGTGACTGTATCCTGTTCCTGCGTTAGATCAAAATACGATAATATGAGGTTTTTTGTATTTATTACGTAGTGTAATAGGTACCATGTGTAAACATAACTCTGGAAGCAAATTAATAATTGATCAGTTACTCATTACAAATTTAAAAGAGAACTATTCATGTTTTTATTTTATTTATGTAGGATATTTTAAGCAAATGGTTCTGGAAAGCAGTCTACGCTACCCAAATTCTGAGGAAAGTGCTTAGTTATGCAGCTCCTGCGTGACGGACTTTTTTTTAAATCACAAATATAATCTGTCCACAATAAAATATAAAGTTGTTCAAACTATTGTCTAGATGATTGCTTAGCCCAAGCAGCATCTGCGCTGCCAAATATTTTTATTTATTCTATTTATTATTAATAAGTGATCGCAACTACTGTGATTTCACTTCTTTGGTACTTATATGATCTAACAAACCAGCGTTGATAAAAGTGATAAGAAATTTAACATCATGTGGAATACAGTAGAACTTGGATAATTCGAACCCCTAGGGACCGATAAAAAAGTTCGAATTATCCAAACTTCGAATTACAAAAGTTTGAAAAATAAGGGTTAAAAATCGAACTTCATATTTTCACATTTTTTAATTTGAAAAAAAATACATTTTATTTTTTAAAAAACGCAAGCATTTCATAAATTGATGATTACGTAATAAATAAATTCTCAAAAAAGTAAAAATAAAAGTCTATTATTTCGAAAAGTTATTTTCATAGAGAAGAATTTTTTTATAAGTGTTAGGAGGAATTCCAAAGTTCTTGGCAATTTCAGATTTTTTCTTTATTCCTTTTTCAACTTCTTTAATCGCAGCTACGTTCTCTGACAACGTTAAAGTTTTATAATTTCTAGGTTTCGACATCTTAAATCAACAACTCACAGAACTGCATTGTACACCGGAAATTCAAGGTACAAACAATCCAACAGATCTAGGCAACGATTGACTTATATCTTAATTAAAAATGAAGATCGGAAGGATAGTGGAAGGGAATTCTAGGATAAAAGGACGCGATGTAACTATAACAACCCCTGGAAGGGAGGAAGCGCGACCCGCCACTTTGCAGAACTCCTAGAGTCCAAGAACTAGAGTATGAGACCGCCGCGCTTCTTGTCCCGGAACCCCTACATCCATATCTTACTATCCTTCTTACCCGAGGGGAGAATAATTTCACAAGATTTAAGATCGACCACTTCCCATTGAAAGTAAAGGCTCGTAAAAACTTCGAATTATCCAAAATTTTATTCGAATTAACCACGATTTTTAAGACGATTTAGAATTATCGAAGTTCGAATTATCCATGTTCCACTGTATTTAGTTTGTGACGTCTTCTGCATTCCGTAAGTAGGTGTTTTATGATAAAGTCTCTATTTCATGTATCGCAAGTTGGATTGCTAAGTCCTGTCATGAGATATTCGTGTGTTGGTCTTGTGTGGCCGATTTGGAGGCGAGCAAGTACAATTTCTACTCGTCCGTAGTCTTGGTAGCTGCTCCGGAGTTGTAAATTATTTTATTTAAATTTTAACGTCCATTATTATTAACGATGAATTTTGGGACGGGTTATTTGTAGGCCTAGCCAGGAAAGGCCAGATGCTTTTTCTTTTTCTTTCTTCTAATTAAAAGCCACCATCCCATAGCGGGAAACGAACCCATGACCTTTGGCACGGAGTCTTATATGCTCTTGGTGTGTGATTGATAGGTCGATCTCAAGTTGTCTTATGGCCAATTATGCATACGAATCTGCTAGTGATCTTTTTCCTAAACCTTCTTGTCCTGACAGGCTGTACATTGTAATGTGCTTGGTATGTGAGTCAACAGCTTTGAAAATGTCTATTATTATTGGATGCGTTGAGAATCTGTCTGCTAGGTCTTGTGGTGTGCACAATGAGTGGTAGAGTGCATAGAATTAGTGTATCTAGTCTCCGCCAACAGCGCTGTTGTTCTGAAAGAAGCCTATCGACTCAAATGCAAAAATTGACTTAGGCAACCTGAAGTCCATGTTGTTGGCGGATCCTGACAGAGGGATTATGGTCGATTGCTCAATCATAACATGGCATAAGCCGTTCACGAGTCTGGGGCATTCAAAACGAAAGAGGCTATGGGATGACCTTGCATCTTCTCTTTCAGCCTTTCTGAGGGTTTTTGCTTACATTAACCCATTGAAGAACTACACGGCGATCCATCATCCTGTGTCAATATCTCTCTGGATGGTAAACATTGGCTCTCTCTTCTTCAAACTCTGCAGCAGATGGAAGTTTGAAGTCTTTGCCCCGGACCTAATCCCTTGTAGAGATCTGATATGTTGGATTGTAGCGCGTTTAATTTATTGTGAGGAGAAGATGTAGTAATGATGTCGAACAGATGATGCAATAAGCGAATGTAGAGAGAAATTTCAACATTTTATAATCCGCAGATTGAGGAAAACGTCCGTCACGCAGGAGCTGCATAACTAAGCACTTTCCTCAGAATTTGGGTAGTGTAGACTGCTTTCCAGAACAATTTGCTTAAAACATCCTACATAAATAAAATAAAAACGTGAATAGTTCTCTTTTAATTTTGTAATGAGTAACTGATCAATTATTAATTTGCTTCCAGAGTTATGTTTACACATGGTACCTACTACACTACGTAATAAATACAAAAAACCTCATATTATCGTATTTTGATCTAACGCAGGAACAGGATACAGTCACTCTAGTCATCTTCTAATGAACCGATTTAGTTTATTTTTACAAAACATATTTACCTGTGGATTAGCACTACGAATACCGAGTTTCGTCGAAATATACCAAAAATCACGGCTGGTAGTGGCGAATTGGTATTGTGGGTCCGGAGTAAACCCCCCCCCCCCTTCTAATGAACCGATTTAGTTCATTTTTATATCTCACTTTTCTCTCTATATTACCACTACGAATACCAAGTTTCGTTGAAATATAACAAATATTACGGCTGACATAGTCAAATTAGTGTTTTGGGTTCGGGGTAAACCCCCCCTTCCGGTGGACCGACTTTGGTGGTTAAGGAACTCGTTCAATCGTTTGCTAATTGAATGCTATATACCAAGTTTCGTGACGAAAAAACAAAAACTCTGGCCGCTATCGTGTTAACAGACACACACACACACACACACACACATATATATATATATATATATATATATATAAATTTTAAGGGGGTCATTTTCGTTGTCTACTAGGTAGGATCGATAAACATTTGAAGAAATTTTTCAAAAATTCCGTCATGAGTCCAACCTCAATAGCTACTTTCCTTCGGAGGAAAGTGCTAAAAACGAAACAAGTCGTGTACATTTTTATTAAAATCCTGGGGGTCGGTTTTCGCCATTTTCAGGGATTTCAATTTACTTGCACGATTTTCATCCAACCGAAATGAATAATTTATGTGTGTGCTTGTACTTACGTATACTCGATATTTAAGAAGTTTCGGGCGATTCCCGCTGCATCAAGTTGTACAGAGTGCTGTTTTCCAGTCCAAGCATCCCTTCCATTGAATTATGAGTTTACTCTTAATTATGTTCAAATTGATTTAAGCCCACAAATTTAGTGACATTGTTTGTTACGGTTACCACCTTAGGCGTTTAACAGCTGTAGCCAGTATTTGCGTTATTTTGATTATGGGTTGTTCTCTTTGTACCTGTGGACATATTCATTAAGCGGGAATAAACAAAAATATGAATTCAAAACACTCCGGAAGAACATTAATTACAAAAATTAATAATAGAGACAAGTTTTCAAATTTCACATAGACCCTTTGACTCGAAACTATTTACGAGTATATTTGTGTTGTATTAAACAAATGATACCCACCTTCTGAGGAATAATCTTTGTTATGCAACTCCTGCGCGACGGACCATTCCTGCAAGAAATTGGTGGTATATTTTAGCCACGTTTTTATGTCGTTAAAGATGATCAGATCCTGCAAGGATCTAACAGCCCCCCGAGATTTGCTGAAACAACTGACAGGTTTTCACTTACCAGAGATGCTAACCTTTAAAACATGTTGTCGATAGGATCTTGTAATAATTTAGTTTATTATTATTTGTGAATTTATTAATAATAATAATAATATTGAGACTGAAGCATGACATAGAGGTAGGAATCATTTAATTAACTTAATAAAGTATGTACAAATATAGAGAACTAAAGCATGCCATAGAGATAGGAATCATTGAATTAACCTAATAAAATATGTACAAATAGTGAAGACACAGAGGCATGACGAAGAGGTAGGAATATTTCAATTCCAATTTTGGAATGTCGAGATATAGATAACACTAAAGCATGCCGTAGAGATAGGAATCATTGAATTAACCTAATAAAATATGTAGAAATAGTGAAGACTAATGCATGACATAGAGGTAGGAATCTTTCAATTTCAAGTTTGGAATTTCGAGATATAGATATCAGTAAAGCATGCCATAGAGATAGGAAGCATTGAATTAACCTAATAAAATATGTAGAAATAGTGAACACTAAAGCATGCCATAAAGTTAGGAATCATTGAATTAATTTAATAAAATATGTAGAAATAGTGAAGACTAAAGCATGCCATAGAGATAGGAACCATTGAATTAACCTAATAAAATATGTAGAAATAGTGAAGACTAAAGCATGCCATAGAGATAGGAATCATTGAATTAACCTAATAAAATATGTAGAAATAGTGAAGACTAAAGCAAGACATAGAGGTAGGAATCTTTCAATTTCAAGTTTGGAATGTCGAGATATAGAGCAGACTAAAGCATGCCACAGAGATAGGAATTATTCAATTACCTCATAATAATAAAATATGTAGAAATGGCGAAGACTAAAGCATGCCATAGAGGTAGGAATCAGAGAGGACAATAGAGAGTGAGTGATTGGGAGAGGAGAATGAGGGCAGGGCTGCGAAAGTAGGACTAACAGCTGATATCTAGCTGTACAGCTGCCCATCTACTTCCCGTCTTCAAATATCTACAGGTGGATTAGCAAAGTTGTACACCGCACGACTATTGTAACAGAGGACATGAGTTCAAAACTCGGGCGTCCACTAATTTCATCTCCTTTTGTCAGCATTCGTGTTTGGATTCCGGGTCCCAGACAGCTTAGATTATACACCTATATGTTTTTTTGGGAATGGCGATGGAATGATATTGCAGTTTGAGGATTCACAAAGCCGTCGCATTTCGACTATTGGCTTCTTTGGTATGCCCAAGAGAACCCTTCGAATACAATATTTCAAAATTGATTACAGGGAACACACATGACAGTTGAAAATAGAAAAATACCTAGGTGGAGGAGGGCTGAATGACAAGAGCTAAATAAATAAATTGCTACTACCCAACATTGTGCATGGCCACGACGTGCAACCGATCTGACACCACATGATTTATACCTTTGGATCATGAAAGATTGTTTATGCCCCTGATACCTGCTCGGTCTCACCAAACTTAGGGTACTCGCATAGTGAAGAGGTAGAGATAGAAGGAAGAGGTAGAGGTAGTGGTACCTCTATGTAACACAAACACATTGTTTGTAATGGGCGCTCGCATAGTGAAGAGGTAGAGGTAGAGGTAGAGGTGAACCGCGCGAGCCTCCAGGAGGTCCAGCCCGCCCGCTTTTAAAGACAAAATTGTTTCGAGCGGTCTAAAGCGCGGTCTATGACGTGGCTTCTCCGTGATTGGTCCTTTCAAGTCCTCTACTATCCCACTCCACCCTATCACCTAGTATTTTCACTCTAGAAAATTTGAGATTAGTGGTTTGGGATTGTGAATAACTATTAATGGTAGTGAAATGAAAGTGCAGATTCGTCCAGCACTGTCGGACAAATGGCATAAATGGCGTTAGGCTGTAGCAGCTGAACTGTATAGTACATACTTGATTTATGGGATGAGCACTAAACTCACGATTACTTAAAGTGCCAATTATCCACCATTTATACGCTGTCGACATGTAATCACTACTGTCACTTAACATTGTAAAAAAATAAACTATCCTAACAACCTTTCTTCTTGCAACACAGTTGAAGACTCATCCTCAAATCACGTGAAACTGGAAAAGCAGCGCGGTATCAAAACCTCTTCACTATGCGACCCTCCCTCTATCAAAACCTCTACCTCTACCTCTTCACCATGCGACTACCCTTAGAAACAGGATAGAAGCGTGAGACACTGATCAACCTGTTGTACCGGAAATTATTCACTCCACTCCTTCGACTTCTTCTCGTATGTGCCTATATAAGGGGGCGGGGCTGCAGCCCTCCCGAAATTTTGATTTAAGCGGTAATTTTTTTTTTTTTTTTTATTAATTGAAATCAGTACAAATTATAAAGTGTACAATGATCAAGTATGTTGATACAGATATTGCTATGTACAAATTAACCAAAACGGAAAAATTAAAACAAAATCTATACAAAATTTGGAAGAAGCCAAACATTGTTAGCACTTCACTTGCTGTTTAACTAAATATTTCAATGATTCCAGAGGGATCAGGTAATGAAATAATTCCGCGGCCACTGTCTGTTAAGCCGCCTGGGGGGATTGTCCAGATGGGTTTTGTTGGATACGTAGAAGAGTGCGTTGGCATTTGTACGGACAACTTTGGACTAGAATGCCTGTATTCTGTTGTAAGTTGGATGTTTTTGCAGATCCTCAGTATTCAAGTCCATATGTCCATACGGGTCGATGATTGTTTTGTATATAGTAACTTTGTTCTGTATCGATAATTTAGATGAAGGTCAAGGAGTCGTCTAAGTAGTCCGTATCTTTTTAGCGCGGTTCCTCCCTCTCCCATAGGGAGGAACCCCGCTTATAGGGTTGATACAATGAAACAATCCGGAAGTGCCGACTAGAAAATTTCGCGTTTCAGAACCCCTAGAGACCGAAAATAACGGTGGTTCAAATTTGTATATATATATATATATATATATATATATATATATATATATATGTATATATTTATATATATATTTGTCTGTTCGCTCTCTAGCTAGAAGACGAATGGTCCGATTTTGATGAAATTTGGTACAAAAATCCTTCGTCCAATTTGAAATGTCAAGTTCGTTAACCAGCAAAATCCGCCTACTGGAAGATGGCGTTTGGGGCGAAATTCGCGCAAAACAAATCGTAACGCTTACGTTTTAGCGCGGTTCCTCCCTCCCCCATAGGGAGGAACCCCGCTTATAGGGTTGATACAATGAAACAATCCGGAAGTGCCGACTAGAAAATTTCGCGTTTCAGAACCCCTAGAGACCGAAAATAACGGTGGTTCAAATTTGTATATATATATATATATATATATATATATATATGTATATATTTATATATATATATATATATATATATATATATATATATATATATATATATATGTCTGTTCGCTCATTTCTGGCTTCCCTGATGGTCCGATTTTGATGAAATTTGGTACAAAAATCTGTCGTCCAATTTGAAAGGTCAAGTTCGTTAACCAGCAAAATCCGCCCACTGGAAGATGGCGTTTGGGGCGAAATTCGCGCAAAAAAAATCGTAACGCTTAAGTTTTTGAGTTCATAAGCTTGTAAGTACTCGTTTTATAGGCTTCTTGGGCAAGGAAAACGAATGAAACCATTTTCAAGGCGATAGCTTTAAACGTTTTCGAGAAAACTGAAAAAATAATTTTTGAATGCCGTTTTTGGTTTGGGTACTTAGAATCATGGGATTCAGTTAAAACATTTACTGCATCTTCTACTTTCATTAAAACTAATATGTTATATACTAAATATTCATAAAGACTACTTAGTTGTAAACCGATTCATCAATTAGCAATCAATAGTTTTCAACAAAGGTTATATACTAAATATTGAAAAAAAGTATTTAATTAGAAAAAAAACAATATTACACAAGACTTGTTTTTGGTCCATTTGTGTCTACTTCATAGACTTAATTAGATATATTATTCTATTTTAGTTGGGCAACTAAACTTTGTTTTATTTTGTTAAATAAAGTTTTTTTTCTTGACTTGTTATTCGTCAAGACTTTTATTTGTCCTTGTGTATTAACTAGATAGGTTTTATTCGGCATATTGTTCTATATAGGCTATATTAGGCAGGGTATTCTTCTCAATCTTGTGTACTTCTTTTTGATCCTTCTGTACATGGGCGTATATAAAAACAATTTCGGGGGGGGGGGGGGGGGGTTGAGACCATTTCCAGGGTATGGAATACTAAATATTTAGAGCTTGGAATAGTTTTAGACAACTAAAACGCTATTACACGTAAAATAAAATATGTTTTATGAACTAAGTGATCTTATTTAATTTATTTTTAAGGGTTTTACGAGAAGTTTTTATCATCAATTCAAAATTTCGGGAGGGGCTGCAGCCCCCTCAGCCCCCCCCCCTCATATACGCCCATGCTTCTGTATCCACTAGAAAGACTTTATTAGGCATATTTTGTATTGATTTATAGACCTTTGCTTTAGAATGAGAGCCAGATTCTGTAATTTCCGCCTCTGTGTAAAATTTAGCTACTGTCGGTGTCCCTGACGCCTTAATATCACTTTTATTCGAGATGTTCGAGAGGATTTTGACAATTTTTACGAGATATATAAAAAAAATAAATTTATTTCTTTTCTAAGCTTATCAAATGGCACTAGGGACATGAACGGAACCGCGCTAAGATGCTGCAGTTCCTGCGAGTCGGACTTTTTGAGTTCATAAGCTTCTAAGTAGGGACGAGGTTAGCTCAGTGGTAGAGCACTCGACTAATGAACTGGAGGACCAGGTTCAAAACCCGAGCGCGTACTAAAGATTTTTTCTTCTAGTGCTGCCGTTCGAGGGTTGGATTTGGGGTCCCAGACCGTCCCTAGGCTCACCCAGCCTTTAATTAATTTAATTAATAATGGGTGCCTTGGGTGCTAATGACTCTAGCAGTCGAAGCAGCCAAGGGGAAAATCAGGCGGCCGGAGCATAGTGTTGACCACACTATCTCCCTAGTGTGCCGTATGGTCAAGAATCAGATACCTCTACAGTATCTGCCCCTCTGGGCCCTTGTGGCCTGTTACGGGACTGATTTAAGCTTCTAAGTACTCGTTTTATATGATTCCTGGGCTAGGAAAACGAATGAAACCATTTTCAAGGCGATAGCTTTAAACGTTTTCGAGAAAACTGAAAAAATAATTTTTGAATGCCGTTTTTGGTTTGGGTACTTAGAATCATGGGATTAAGTTAAAACATTTACTGCATCTTCTACTTTCATTAAAACTAATATGTTGAAATTTTGGTTGCGTTTGGAGTTAAGGAAGGGTTAGAATAAAATATTTTATTAACAGACATAAAAAAGTTTTGGTAACTTTGTATACTTTCCCTAATATGTCGAAAAAGGTTAAGAATCTTGGGAAACGGAAGAATACCATTGGACAGCTTACTAAATGCTCTACAAAAAAGGTTCTAATGAAAGTTTTGATTAGGCGATGTCAATCGGAGAAATAAGTGCTTAAAACTTTAAAGTAATTGATTTCGCTTATTCGAACTGTTCTTTTTGTCTTTGATTTTGATACTTAAAATTATGGGATTCAGTTGAAACACTTTCTGCATGTTTGAATTTCATCAACACTAATATGTTAAAATTTCGGTTACGTTTGGAGCTAAGGAAGGATTAGAATAAAATATTTTATGAACAGACATGAAATGTTTTGGGAACTTCGTATACATTCCCTGATATCTCGAAGACGGTTAGGAATATTGGTAAACGGAGGGTTACCATGCGAAAGCTTACTAAATGTTCTACAAAAAAGAGTCTGAAACAATTTTTGATTAGGCTATGTCAATCGGAGAAATAAGTGCTTAAACTTTGAAGTAATTGATTTCGTTTATTCGAACGGTTCTTCTTGTTTGTTTTTATTCCTTGTTGTTTTTTCATTGGTTATAGTAGGATAATGTATTTGACAATAAAACAGATTAATTAAAATAAGAAAAGCAATTCATTGTTAAAAATATAACAGGCTGTACCGTATGAAATGTCAGTTTTGGATTTGTCGATTTCCTTCAAATGTCTTGAAACTGTCGAGGCTCCTACTCCGAGTTCTTTGGCATATTCCCTAGTGTTTTTAATTGCTTATAGTAGTCAAATGTATTTGTCAATAAAACAGGATACGTATAATTAGAATCAATATTTTGTTTCTTAGAATTCGAAGATGCCGTATGAATATCTAGATTACAGTACTGTTGTTGATTTCGTTCTTTAGAATTATTCTTGGTATTCCCTATTTTCATCTGTTACCCATAGTTTTTTATCGTTAGTAGGTTTTTCTTATTGATTATAGAATATAAATCTATTTGGCTATAAAACAGGATACGTAAAATTAGTGACAATATTTCGGAGATTTCTGAGCGAAATACTTTTAAGATTTTCTACCACCACGAACGGCTTTTTTCCTCTATTTTTATCCACTAGATAGGCTTTATTTTGCATATTATTCTATATAAGTTTTATTCAGCAGGGGATTCTGATGAAATGTCGTGTTTTTGCTGTGGATTTTAAATACGATGTATCTAAGATTGGATAACATTAGCGAGTCTACATAGTTAAGAACCGACGACGGAGGATTACTTCTTGCGGTTCAATGCCCGTAGAAGCAGAAGGTCCGCAGGAAATTTACCTGCTAAGAGTTAATCCTCAAGAGCTGTAAATATACCCCAGGTATCTGCCGACACAAATACAAAGCCTAGGCGGAGAGCACCCCAAAAACACAGATCCAAACATAGGTTATATACTAAATATTCATAAAGACTACTTAGTTGTAAACCGATTCATCAATTAGCAATCAATAGTTTTCAACAAAGGTTATATACTAAATATTGAAAAAAAGTATTTAATTAGAAAAAAAACAATATTACACAAGACTTGTTTTTGGTCCATTTGTGTCTACTTCATAGACTTAATTAGATATATTATTCTATTTTAGTTGGGCAACTAAACTTTGTTTTATTTTGTTAAATAAAGTTTTTTTTCTTGACTTGTTATTCGTCAAGACTTTTATTTGTCCTTGTGTATTAACTAGATAGGTTTTATTCGGCATATTGTTCTATATAGGCTATATTAGGCAGGGTATTCTTCTCAATCTTGTGTACTTCTTTTTGATCCTTCTGTACATGGGCGTATATAAAAACAATTTCGGGGGGGGGGCTGAGACCATTTCCAGGGTATGGAATACTAAATATTTAGAGCTTGGAATAGTTTTAGACAACTAAAACGCTATTACACGTAAAATAAAATATGTTTTATGAACTAAGTGATCTTATTTAATTTATTTTTAAGGGTTTTACGAGAAGTTTTTATCATCAATTCAAAATTTCGGGAGGGGCTGCAGCCCCCTCAGCCCCCCCCCCCTCAGCCCCCCCCCCCTCATATACGCCCATGCTTCTGTATCCACTAGAAAGACTTTATTAGGCATATTTTGTATTGATTTATAGACCTTTGCTTTAGAATGAGAGCCAGATTCTGTAATTTCCGCTTCTGTGTAAAATTTAGCTACTGTCGGTGTCCCTGACGCCTTAATATCACTTTTATTCGAGATGTTCGAGAGGATTTTGACAATTTTTACGAGATATATAAAAAAAATAAGTTTATTTCTTTTCTAAGCTTATCAAATGGCACTAGGGACATGAACGGAACCGCGCTAAGATGCTGCAGTTCCTGCGAGTCGGACTTTTTGAGTTCATAAGCTTCTAAGTAGGGACGAGGTTAGCTCAGTGGTAGAGCACTCGACTAATGAACTGGAGGACCAGGTTCAAAACCCGAGCGCGCACTAAAGATTTTTTCTTCTAGTGCTGCCGTTCGAGGGTTGGATTTGGGGTCCCAGACCGTCCCTAGGCTCACCCAGCCTTTAATTAATTTAATTAATAATGGGTGCCTTGGGTGCTAATGACTCTAGCAGTGGAAGCAGCCAAGGGGAAAATCAGGCGGCCGGAGCATAGTGTTGACCACACTATCTCCCTAGTGTGCCGTATGGTCAAGAATCAGATACCTCTACAGTATCTGCCCCTCTGGGCCCTTGTGGCCTGTTACGGGACTGATTTAAGCTTCTAAGTACTCGTTTTATATGATTCCTGGGCTAGGAAAACGAATGAAACCATTTTCAAGGCGATAGCTTTAACCGATTTCGAGAAAATTTGAAAAATATTTTTTGAATACCGTTTTTGGTTTGGGTACTTAGAATCATGGGATTCAGTTGAAACATTTTCTGCATGTTCTACTTTCATTAAAACTAATATGTTGAAATTTTGGTTACGTTTGGAGTTAAGGAAGGGTTAGAATAAAATATTTTATTAACAGACTTAAAAAGTTTTGGTAGCTTTGTATATTTTCCTTAATATCTCGAAAAAGGTTGAGAATCTTGGTAAACGAAAGAATACCATTAGAAAGCTTACTAAATGCTCTACAAAAAAGGTTCTGATGAAAGTTTTGATTAGGCGATGTCAATCGGAGAAATAAGTGCTTAAAACATTAAAGTAATTGATTTTGCTTATTCGAACTGTTCTTTTTGTCTGTTTTTATTCCTTGTTATTTTTTAATTGCTTATAGTTGGATAATGTATTTTACAATAAAACAGATTAGGCAAAATAAGAAAAACAATTCATTGTTAGAAATATAGCTTGCCAAGAGAAAAAGATTCGTTGACGTCTTTTGAATATTTTCAATTGCCTTTATGCTGTTGGTTTTTTTATTTTATTTTTTAATTGATTTTATCTGTAGAATTATTACTATAGTAAAAGAACACAGGAATGTGTGAAAATATTTGATATTTTCCAATTCATTGAAACGTATGAAATGAAGTATCGGTAGAAGAGGATTCTAGGGTCTGGCGGACCTGACCCCAGGTATAGCCATAAAACCCTTTGAACAAAGGCCGAGGAAAATATTATCTGTTTCTATTCTATGCTTTTCAAATGAGAATAGGGATATGAACAGGAACCGGGGTCTCCCGTGGTCTAATGGCTAGCGCCTTGGATTCATAAGCGGGAGATGGTGGGTTCGATTCCCAACCTCCGGCAGGAATTTTATCATCCCACGGCTCGCTGGTGAAATTCCTCGCTACACCCTGGATGTCGGCGCTAATGACCTAGATGTAGATGTGCCGTAAAAAAAAAAAAAAAAAAAAAAAAAAAAAAAAAAAAAAACTGGAACCGCGCTAAGATGACGCAGTTCCTGCGAGTCGGACTTTTTTCAGTTACTGTCTTTTCGGTCTCGAGTGAGGGTTCCATGTCAGTCGGCTGTCAAGGTATAATCCTAGATATCGAACCTCAGATTCTAGCAGTGGAGTATTTTTGATGTAGAGTTTAGAAGTGGTCAGACTTCCTAGGCTTGTTGCAGGTCGCATAAGGCAGTACATAAAGCAGGTCGCATAAGTTTCGAATGCAATAAAGAGGCAAGGATATAGTATGTATGCATATATGTATGTGTGTATACATACATATACATACATACATTCAGACCATAGTCTTACTTAAGTATGTGCCAAATCCAGGAAGCAGTGGGCCAAGCCGTGGCACAGGCGCTGTGAAGAAAGTCGCTACAAGACTGTGTCAAAACATACATTAAACCCAAATCCGTCGGCCATTTGTATTCGTAAGCTAACCTAGTCTCCACTTAACCTTGTAGCATCCCCTGAATAAATACACGGCGCGGTATCCTGGAATTCAAACCTCTAAGTCTCATTCTCTCCTAGGCTCTGGGAATGGAGACCCACTTCGAGTAGCCGACACTTTCTCGTTACTTAGTTCAAATGGGGACTTATTTTTAGTGCAGGTCCTCAAGTGGGTGTAGAGTAATCGAACGATGTATAAAAGATGGATAGCCCAAAATTTGTGAAGAGTAAATAAGCCCGAATATGACCTTGAAAATGGGTTCATATAGTATTGGATGAATGCGAGGTTAGCTCAGTGGTACAGCACTGGACTAAAATGCTGGAGGTCCTAAGTTCAAATCTCGAGAAAGTACTAAAGATTTTTATCTTCAAGTGTCTTCGTTAGTGGGTTGCATTTGGTCTCCCTGACCGTCCCTAGGCCAACCCAGGCTTTAATTAATTTATTAATGGGTACCTGCTAAAGGGAAAATAAGGCGGCCGGAGCATAGTACTGACCACACTATCTCCCTAATGTGCCGTATGGTCATGATGGTCAGATACCTTTATAGTATCTCCCCCTCTGGGCTCTCATGGCCTGTTACGGGACTGATTTTCAATTTTCAATAGCCTTGTATATCCCAAGTCCAATTAATAAAAAAAACGTGTATCTGGAAGCCTAGCAGGGCCGCCACATGGGGGTACAGTTGCCCCCGGGCCCGGGCACCGTGGGGCCCGGGCCGATCCTCGCTAATTGGAAAAAAGTACCGAAAGAGACCTTTGCAGCACCGATTGTCGGCTTTTATTCTCATTTTGCTCAAAACTGAAGATGAAAATAATTTTAAAATGTTCAAAGTCCTATAGCAAAGTACTAGAATTTTCATTCTCGCTCTGAGAAGTGGGGGCTCGTGATCTGTTCCCGGGCCCGGCTCTGAGATGTGGCGGCCCTGAAGCCTAGTGTATCCTTGTACCAAATTATGTTGTAAAATATGTTGTAAAAATAAACTAAATCGGTTCATTAGGAGGGGGGGGATTCCGGACCCAAATTACTAGTTTCCCCATACCGGTCGTAATTTCTGCTGTTTTGTAACAAAACGCGGTATACGTCGTGGGTATCTAATAAGGAAGAAGTATTGTAAAAAAGAACTAAATCGGTCTATCGGAAGGGGGGATTTACTTTGTACTATGTTTGAATTGATTTGAAACAGGTGTTATTTATGTTTTTATTTTATTTATCTATAGAGGTTATTTTAAGCAAATTATTCAGGAATGCGACACTACCCAATTCTGAGGAAAGTGCTTAGTTACGCAGCTCCTGCGTGACGGCCTTTTTTTTAAATTGGTTTTTGTCACCAAATGACAAAATGAAAATAAAATGGCCGCGAGAGTTCACGCTTGAGCATAGGATCGTAGTTTTCATTACCACCAATGGTGGTGGCTTTTTTTCGAAAAAAAAAGTCACTCCTCCCCTTGCTAAAAAAACGTTAGTAATTTATTGACGGTCCGTCCAAAAAATCTCTACCATCTTTACGTGGGCATTAAAATTTGAATAAATAAAATCGCTATAAATAAATAATATTTAATACTCATGAATATCAAATGATTTTGCGATAGATCTATAAAACGGCTGATTCAGGAACGAGAGGAGAGAGAGAAATGTGGGTGGCATTGACCCGACATAGAGGTTCGCTTAGCAAGGTCTAGTTCAATACTTCTTCTACCTCTTTGCAAGGACTGGGTCAAGATTTCTAGAATAGCTTATACCAGTACGACTTCCTCGTATATTAAATTTAGAAAGATAAACGTTTTACGGGTTGTTCCTTCCTATACGGAGGAAACTATTAAGACGCTATCCGGGAGTGCTGACGTTTCTTAACCTATAGATCAGGAAACGTTTTTCACATGTTTGAAAAATAAATTTTGGAGTAGAGGAGGAATAAATATACACCTAAATTCTTCAGTACTACTTCACTTACTTGCACTACCTGTTTCTCTTATTTTTGTCGCCTCTCCCCTTATTTTTGTGCTCCTGAAAAGGTGTAAAAAAAAAAAAAAAAAAAAAACGAGAAACGTGTAGTACAATAAATAGAAGTAGTAAAGAATGTAAGTGTACATAAATATATTTTTTTAAATCATAAGTTTTCACTCCTTTAGCTTGGATGTATTTAATGCCATTGAATTAAGGGGTAATACTTCCTGTACAATCAAAATCAAAGTAAATTTCTTGAAATTATAAATAACAAAAAAATTAATATTTTTCAATTCTTTATATCAAACGTTTTATATGGGATGTTAAAGAATCCAAAAAAATACGTTCTAATTCTCACAAATGATAAAATAGTTATCAAAAAAATAATGGCAGCGCTGTGACTGACAAATGGAAACCCTCTTTTTTCACGGAAGATTGTCTGCATGTGGAAATTCTTAATGTAGAAAAAAAAGTCCGATTCGCAGGAACTGCGTCATCTTAGCGCGGTTCCGTTCTTATCTCTAGTGTTTATGAAGGCATAGAATAGAAACAGTTATTACTTTGTTTAGATCAATAGCGAAACACCTATCCAAATGAAATCTCAAACAAATCAGTCTTGAAAGGTCTTGATTTACAATCTTACCTGTATGGGTCAGCTATCCCATAAGTCGGGCAGAAAGGCCTCCGCATTTGGAAAGCCTTGGGATCTCTCTCTTTGAACGCTACATTTTTAACAATAAATTGATCTTATTTTACTTAATCTGTTTTATTGTCAAATACATTATCCGACTATAAGCAATTTAAAAATAACAAGGAATAAAACAGTCAAAAAGAACCGCTCGAATAAACGAAATCAATTACTTTAAAGTTTTAAGCACTTATTTCTCCGATTTACATCGCCTAATTAAAACTTTCTTTAGAACCTTTTTTGTAGAGCATTTAGTAAGCTTTCGAATGGTAACCTTCTGCTTCCCAAGATTGTCAACGGTTTTCGAAATACTAACGAAAGTATACAAAGTTACCAGAACTTTTCTTGTCTGTTAATAAAATATTTTATTCTAACCCTTTCTTTACTCCAAACATAACCAAAATTTCAACATATTAGTATTGATGAAATTCGAACATGCAGAAAATGTTTCAACTGAATCCCATAATTCTAAGTACCAAAATCAAAGACAAAAAGAACAGTTCGAATAAGCGAAATCAATTACTTTAAAGGTTTAAGCACTTTTTTCTCCGATTGACATCGCCTAATCAAAACTTTCATTAGAACCATTTTTGTAGAGCATTTAGTAAGCTTTCTAATGGTAATCTTACGTTTCGCAGGATTCTTAACCTTTTTCGAAATATTAAGGAAAGTATACAAAGTTACCAACATTTTTTATGTCTGTGAATAAAATATTTTATTCTAACCCTTCCTTAACTCCAAACGTAACAAAAATTTCAACATATTAGTTTTAATGAAAGTAGAACATGCAGGAAATGTTTCAACTGAATCCCATGATTCTAAGTACCCAAACCAAAAACGGTATTCAAAAACTATTTTTCCAATTTTCTCGAAAACGGTTAAAGCTATCGCCTTGAAAATGGTTTCATTCGTTTTCCTAGCCCAAGAAGCCTATAAAACGAGTACTTACAAGCTTATGAACTCAAAAACGTAAGCGTTACGATTTTTTTTGCGCGAATTTCGCCCCAAACGCCATATTTCAGTGGGCGGATTCAGCTGGTTAACGAACTTGACCTTTCAAATTGGAAGACGGATTTTTGTACCAAATTTCATCACAATCGGACCATTAGGGAAGCCAGAAATGAGCGAACAGACAAATATATATATATATATATATATATATATATATATATATATATATATATATATATATACACAAATTTGAACCACCGTTATTTTCGGTTTCTAGGGGTTCTGAAACGCGAAATTTTTTAGTCGGCACTTCCGGATTGTTTCATTGTATCAACCCTATAAGCGGGGTTCCTCCCTATGGGGGAGGGAGGAACCGCGCTAAAACTAATATTATTTTTTAAGAAGAAGGTTAAATCTAGTAAAGTACGTAGGATTTTTAAAAATATTATTTTTTTCGAAAATGCTGAACAATTATTCATTTTCTATTAAAAAATTCCTAAAAATAAAATCGTTATATTTCATTGAATTCCTTCGTACTTTTGTAGCAAATGTCATGAGGAATCTGCAGTTAAAATTTGAAGTTAATCGGGCAAATTGAACAAGCCAGAGTATCGCTCGATTTGAAAAACATAGTTTTGAGAAAACGACTCTAAAATTTAATGTACTGAAATATTCATGTCTTTCCTATTTAGTTTTTTTTATACTTTCTTGGTATAAAGATAAAAAATGGGGTTTAATTTTGAAATGTATTAAAGGAGGACCAAAAAGAAATTTAACAATTAAAAAGGGAACAATCGAAGCTCGCTCAAAAAATTATCTTCAAATCAGCACCGCGTTTACTCGGCATCAGGATTTCACTCGGAAAATCGTATTTTTTGCCTATTTAAAAAAGTTTTCTTCACATAAACACTCTTCGATGTAATTTTTGATTAGTTAAGGAAGAATTTTAGCCCATTAAAAAAATTTGTAAAAAAAAACAAAAAAAAAACCTTAAACCAAAACCTTTATCCGACTGTGAGAGCGCAGAAGTGGATATACAATACAGGTATCTGATTCATGACTGTACGGCACTCAAGGGAGAAAGTACGTCCGGCCTCCTCATGTCCCCCTAAGCGGTACCCACACAAGGCTGGGTGGGCCAAGGGACGACCTGGAATCCCAAGTAAGTTAATTAAGTGCAAGAAAGTTACTACGAGCGGACCACGAGCCAACAGCTGTCATTCAAAAGTCAAAATAAATATTTCAGAACCAAATCGACAAGGAGATTATAAAGAATTAAAAAGTCCGACTCGGCGAAACTGAGTAATGTTTGCGCGTTTCCATCTATATCTCTAATTCCATTAGTAAAGAAATAGTACAGGAATTGCCAACCAGGGGGGCAGGCCCCACTTGGGGGGCGTAGGCCAATATCAGAGGGTAATCATTTCGTATACATTTCCGAAAAAGAAAAAAAAAATGTATTTAACACGTAGGTTAATAACCTGTTCCGAATTTCCAGTCGATCCCTGACGTCTTGCCGTCGATAGCGATTTAATCATTGCTCTAGCAAAGACTAAACCCAGAATCGACCAACTGGTACAGAGAATGCAAGCTCAAGTATCCCATTAGTACTTTATAAGTGATTTTCTGTTAAACATCCATAATAAATGCATATATTGTATCTCTATTTTAAATTCAAATAAAAAATATAGTTGATAAAAAAATGTGTCTTTCTTATTTTTGTTGTGAAACTTAATGGAGGGGGGGGGCATGAAAATATTATTTTTGGTTTGGGGAGGCTCGGCAAAATAAAGGTTGGGAAACCCTGGAATATTAGGAGTTATTGGCAGTTTTTGATCATTCGTCAAAAATATAAAATAAAATCTTAAAGAAAAGTCAGCTAAGCATTCCTTTGAACAAGGCTTTGTCCTTGTTTAACATTTTTTTTAAGCATAAATATGCTTTAGCGGTGACCAAACTAGAAAAAACGTTACAAAAAAGTGTTGCGGGCGTCGCGCATGCACAGTGGCTTTGGCACATGTGCAGGGGGTTCGGGCATGCGAAGTGGCGTTCGGGCATGCTCAGCTGCGTTCGCGCACGCGTAGCTGTTTTCGCGCATGCGCAGTGGCGTTAGGGTTTGAGCAGAGGCGTTTGCACATGCGCAGTTGCGTTCGGGCATGGCAGTGGCGTTTGCGCATGCGGAGTGGCGTTCGCGCTTGTGAAGTGACGTTCGGGGGGGGGGGGGGAAAGAAGGCTTTATGTGTCACAAAGAGGTGTCCGATGGCGTTCGGGCATACGCAGTGGCCTGACCATGTACGGAAAAGAAGACTGTATGTGTCACAAATAAGTGTCAGCTGCCGTTCGCTCATGCGCTGTGGCGTTCGCGCATGTGCGGTGGCCATGTACAAAAATGAAGACTATATGTTACACAGCACTTTACATAAGTTTGTTGGGTGGACCTAATGTGCCTGAATTTGAGCAAAAGGCTCTAAACGATTTTTTTTTTAAATTGTATTTAACAGTAAAATGAGTATCTTAATGGTAGGTAAGAAAATGAGAAACTCTTTGGCAATAGTGTTTTCCTAGAGCGAACGTTGAGAAGGCGAGGGAGTCCTTTACGCTTAGGATACTGTCAGTTTCCTGTTATGGCGCCTTAAACGTCCTTCTCTTTGAGATTTTTTTTTAACGAAAGATCAAACCCTGCCAATAAATGCCTCTATTTCTTTATTAATGGCACTGGGGATGGTTAGGGAAACGGATCGCGCTAAGATGAAGCAGTTCCTGCGAGTCGGACTTATTTATATCACACCTTAACTATTAGATATTGGGGTAGTGATCCCGCGCGGCGGTCGATGACAAAGCCATGAGTCTCCAAGCTATTCCGTGCTTTCACACGGATCTCCGGGTTTCTCTAGATATTGCATCACCTTCCTGCCTTCCACAGATATTCACACTCCTCTAATTCGGGAGGCTCTGAATATACATTCATTAGCATAGACAACGATAATCTATAGAATATCACAAACAAAAACACACACAAATATACATACAAGGTGTGTCGCAAATGAATGACAATCCTTCAGGGGGTGAAACTAGACAAAAAGGGTTGTTCAACGCCACCAACCACACATTTCTATCTCACTCCATACCAGAAATATATGGTAGCCTTCTAAAGGGTCTTTTGAAAAAAAAACAACAAAAAAAAAACGTGTTTTTTTGTTGTACAATTCCAAATTTCTCTGCTTGTAAACGTTTGTTTTCAACCATTCATTACATTTTGGAAATTATCATTAAATTTTCTTTAAGGCTAATACACATAAAGGTTTTTTTCAACCTTGAATTTCAATTACATTATCAAATTGAGATTTTTTTTTTTTTTTTTTTTTTTTTTTTTTTTTTTTTTTTTTTTTTTTTTTTTTTTACGGCGCATCGACAAATCTTGGCCATTAGCGCCGAGATAATCAAATTGAGAGATAATCTCAGATCTGAGTATACCATAGGAATAGCCATTTTTTTTTGTGAGATTTGACAGTCTGCGGGTTTATTTTCGGAAGAGAAGTGATTTTCAAAAAGTCCGGCTCGCAGGAACTGCATCATCTTAGCGCGGTTACGTACATCTCGAAGAAATGGAATAGATTAGCATCACAAATCACAGGAAACTGACAGTAGCCAACTTACACAGAAGCGGATAATTCTTAATCTGTATAAGTCAATACAATTATGTACTGAAAACGTACTTACTCTTTGACAACTGCTGAGAAGGCTCTATTCTAAACAACCAAAAATTCGTTGTCATTTTAAGTATCTTTTTTTACTAGCAAATTCGTTTTACTGTTATAATCAACTGTAAATATGTGCTTCATGGCGAATAAAATTCCATTCTGTCGTGGTTTAAATCTTTCTATAAAATAAGAAATAACGATAACTTCAGTTGGAGGCTATGAGGAAGATTTCTCGTATCAAGACCTACCTGTGTGCCAAGTTTGGTCTATATCGGTCAAACGGTGTAAATTTGTATAAGGAACAAACAAAGAAATAAATAAATAAACAGACAGACACGTGATTTTTATATATATATAGATATAAACACACACATATATATATATATATATATATATATATATATATATATATATATATGTTTGTGTGTGTATGTGTGTTAAATGTTACATGTTTTTTGAATTACAATAGAGGTAAGAACGGAAACACGCTATCATTTAAGATAAAAATAATCAAATAATTTTACGATACCTAAACCTTGACGATGTTATCATTGAATACAAATGGGGGTTGTACAAGGTAGTGATTTTCCATCGTTTTTGCTTTAACTAATGCGAATATAATTATGAGCTAAACATTACATGGTTCCATAGTAGTTTTATTCATTAAGGTTTCATGGTTATTTAGGCATATCACCATAGATTCTCGGGCAGAAAAATACCTTTTGTACAGGTGTACGGTACTTCTTAATTTAAACCATTTCTGCACTGATTATAATAATAATAATATAAAATACTGCTTTAAAGGTTTAAATTAACTATTGTTGATCTTTATAATATATCTTCCCATTTGCACAAGTCGCTCTCGTGAATAAATTTTTTAAACATATATGTATATATATATATATATATATATATATATATATATATGTTTTAAAAATTTATATATATGTATATATATATGGGGGCGAGGTTAGCTCAGTGGTAGAGCACTGGACTAATAAGCTGGAGGCCTGAGTTCAAATTCCGAGCAAGCACTATAGATTTTTTCTTCTAATGTCTTCGCTCATGGGTTCGGCTTCCCTGACCGTCCCTAGGCCAACCCAGCCTTTAATTAAATTATTAATGGGTACCTTGGTGCTAATGACCCTCGCAGTCGAAGCAGCAAGGGGAAAATCAGGCGGTTGGAACATAGTACTGACCATACTATCTCCCTAGTGTGCCGTATGGTTATGAATCAGATACCTCTATAGTATCTGCCCCTCAGGGCCCTCGTGGCCTGTTACGGGACTGATTTTTTATATATATATATAGCTGTTCACGCATGTTACAACAAACCTTAAAATGTTTGCCTAGTTTGCCGACAGTGCACCAGGCTTCATGTTTCAGCCTTAAATACTACAATTCTATTTATGATAAGTAGAATTATCTACTTCATCCTTACAATGCTGTGTGATAATTGCCAGCTGTAGAGAGATGACAGCTCCTTCATCCGAGAAGCATGAATGGCCTTTCTCTTCATTCACAACCACAAGGTAGAGTCTCTTGCGCCATCTTATCGGCGTGATTCCTCAACGACCACTTGTCTTAATATTTACTCGAGTATCATCCAAAAAGGAGAATGACCTAATCTGTTATTCTTGTTACTTTCGTTGTAGCTTGCTTTATTAGAATTACATATATATCTTGCGTGCCCCGACCTGCTCCATAAATGCTGGAGTCACCCAGGGGAGTATTATTGGTCCTCTCTTTTTCCTTCTTTACACTGCGGATATTTCCACGCACCCGCAAACCCTACTGACTACATATACAGCCATCCTATCAACTTCGCCTGATCCTTCAGTAGCATCCCAACACCTGCAGGAACATCTTTCCGCTATACAACTTTGGAGTGAAAGGTAGAGAATACAAATCAACGTAGAAAAATGTAAACAGGTGATATTCAATCTTAACCGGAGATCATGCCCTTCTGTCTACATCAATGGCACTCCACTACCATAATCAAGGGAGGTTCGATATCTAGGATGGGTGGATTGGGTGTTTAAGGGCAAAAACATCCAGGTCCTCACCGCTCTGAAGTGTAATGTTAGAATCGTGCATATTTCGTGAAAGGGTTTGTAATTTTGTGTTTAGGACAGTGCTGCGCTTCCAATTCAGCATTTATGACAATGAACTATTTTTGTTTTCTACTACTAATGTCATTGCTTATTGCTAACACCAATATTACTACTACTACAACTAACTAATAATTACTACTACAACTATTTGTGCTAAAACTGATACTAATATGCATTACAGCAGTATAAATATCCAAATAGATATCTAGGATTATAATACCTTGACAGTCGACTGACATGGAACCCTCACACAAGACTGAAAAGACAAGAACTAAACAAAAGATACAGATTACTTAGATGACTCCTTGGACCTTCATCTAAATTATCGATACAGAACAAACTAACGATATTTACAATCATTCGACCCATATGGGCATACGGACTCTGGGGATCTGCAAAACCATCCAACATCAACGGAATACTCCAGTCCAAAGTTCTCCTAAACATTTTTAATGCCCCTTTCTATGTCTCCAACGAAACCCTTCTCTTAAATGACCTTAACATCCCATTTTCTTAAACATTAAAGTTTTAGTTCTACTACTTATTTCTCAGAATATCACGTGCACAGTTTCAAGACATTATTCTTATTAATAGTATTTCATAAAATAATATCACCTGATGATAAAAATCGCAATGTTAGATCTAGTGATTTGGTTATACTAATAGCGATTTTGCATCTTCCTTTGAGATTAAAGGACCTATTTTACACGCAAGCTTTTCGAAATCTGCCGGTTTCACTCTTATAAAATTCTAAAACTGTACTGGATCCTCAGTCCTGAGCTCAGACATTAATGGACTGAAGACACCTAATTCTTCAGGTCTCAAAATCTATTCTCCAACCAATACAGGACGTCTTTTTTTTTTCTTTCTTTTCCCACATTTATAGAGTAATTATACAGGCCCCAATTTTGCGTTCCGTTACTTTCTGCATTGCAAGCAGAAATGACGACACGGAACAAATATGGACGACACAGGAAACATGTAAATGTGTGTAAACGCGCCGGACCCATGACATAAATCTGTTGCTATTTCTGTTAGTATGTAAACATTCAAGAGATTATCTATCCGAGACCTGAGATATATTTTTTGCAAAAGGGCATCCGAATTGAAGAAAGGAGAGAGAGTTGTAATTCTTCAAGAAGAAATTGGCCGAGAATCGTCAGTGAAATGCATTCTCCCTGTAGCAGCGTAAGGGATTTAAATTGGCCCAGGAATGATGTGACTTTCTATTCGAATCATCACTGTCATCAGCTGAATTTCTTCCAGTTCTTCAGCAAAGGTCAACTGTTTTGCTACAGTACTCTATTACTGCTAGGAGAACCAACTGCATTAGGTGAGCCAATCAAATCCATCGACGCTACACCAATGGAATGAACATATACCTATATATATATATATATATATATATATATATATATATATATATATATATATATATATTAAATGAATTATCTTTTAGTTAGTTTTTCCTCTATATAAAACCAGTTTATGGTTCACAAACTGGCGGATTAATGTCAATCCTGAAAAATCATCCCACATTAGATTCACTCTTTGAAGATCCAAATGCATTTCAATCCCCAGACTGAAATCCATGACCCAAGTTACATACCTAGGACTTACCCTTGACAAACGACTTACCTGGAGAAAAGACAGGTAACAAACAGACGTTTTAGACTTCTAAATAGCCTACTAGATTCTTGCTCCAAATTATCTTTACAGAACAAGAGACGGATATATTCTACCAGGGCCGCCACATCTCAGAGCCGGGCCCAGGACCAGATCACGGGCCCACGACCAGATCACGGGCCCACGACCAGATCACGGGCCCCCACTTCTCAGAGCCGGGCCCCACTACTCACAGCCAGACTGAAAAGTCTAGTACTTTGCTATAGAACTTAGGACATTTTAAAATTATTTTCATCTTGAGTTTTGGGCGAAATGAGAATAAAAGCCAACAATCGGTGGAGCAAAGGTCACTTTGGGTACTTGTAGTTTTATTACGATTCCTAATGAAATATACTACTCTGGGACTGCACTTGTTTTGTCGTTTATGTGCATTAACAAAATATAGATCCAATTCAAATAAATATAGGCTACGCCCGTCTATATTTCTAAACCCCAATCTTTTTACTAGCTCATAATCTATACATTTTTCCCAAATTAGTGAGGCCCCGCCCGGGCCCGGGACAATAGTACCCGGCTGTCCCCCCCCCCATGTGGCGGCCCTGTATTCTACAATACTTCATCCCACCTGGAGTTGTGGGTATATATCGTCGATACAAAAGCAAACTAACGAACATGAAAATCACCACTTTTCAGAGTGGGAAAGTATTTATTCATAACTTTTTTTTGGACAGTCAAATATTCGGCAGATTTGACCTTTTGATAGTGGAATACTTTCCCTTTAATAGAATGAAGTCAGATTGAAGAATTTGCCGTAAATAAGTCCAGCAGAAATTATTAAAGATGGACAATGAAAGATGCATTTTTTCATATTCGTTAGTTTGCTTTTGTATCGACGATATATACCCACAACTTGACCTTTAGTTTGTGAGAATTTCGCCCTAAAAACCATGTTCCGGCTGATGGATTCATGTTTTGTATTTTTGTACCAAATTTCGATAAAATCTGTCCATTTCTGAGAGAGCGCACTTATATATACACTTCTATTGGCGCTTTTAATAAGGTATTCTTCAGGGATAGATTTTTTTTATATAATTTTTTTGCGTTCAAATCTATTACAGGTTATAATAAAATAATAAACTTAAAAATATAAGGAAAAACGTTTGATGAAACAGAATGAAATTTCTGAGAAATATTACGCAAGAAAAAAACAATAATTCTCACCAGCGAAGAAACCTGAAGCAGAATATATATTGATTTTTATTTCTTTTATTTGCTTTACAGGTTTTCTCCTTGGCAAAGGAGCTCCGCATAGGACTGAAATATAATCTCAACCTGCCTCAAGCATAATTTGAAGTGGACATTATAAGTTGAAAAGTTTTTTATAGAAGGTAACCCCGGCCTGTTCTACTTGATTTTAAAGCTCAGACTGGGGCGCCGTATAAAAGCATGAATCTTCCAGTAGCATGAAGGAGTTTTACTTCTCCATTCCAACTTTTACACTTAATTCCAAATAATACTCCAAATGATACTTGAGGTAATGTTTAATTTGGTTTCAGTAAATCTGCATAGCTCCAGAAATACATCAGAAGATGTGAAAAGAGTCCCGAAATAAATATACTTACCCACCTGTTAGATTTCTTTCATATTGTAAAAAAACCTTTCCTCCTATAACATACACAAATAAATATTATATACACATATATATATATATATATATATATATATATATATATATATATATAGACGAACATATAAGCACATGTATACTGTTCAAGCATCTCGACTTGCTATAGTTCTATCACAATTCTTAAATGGGTTTTTGGCTCGTAAAATGTCATTTGACTTAACGGAGGTTCATAAACACGGGGAACCGTTTATATCCGCTTCTGGGGCAATATGGCCATTTTAGCACCAGCAATCTCACTTTTCTTGAAGATTTCTATCTTGTAAATTAATAGTATTACCAAAAATAACTAGTTTGAAAAAAAAAACGAAGTAAACAACTTATAAAAAGCAACTTACGGCTGCAATTAACGTTATATGGAAACAAGAATTTCCTACCATTTGGACTTTTATACCTCTATGAAAAAACACTAATCACTTTCTCCTTTATTATCTCTCTTCAAATAGTACTGCTCGTCAGGGAACGATGATTAACTAGCAAAAGAGCGCATGCGCGAGATGTTCAATTGCAGCAAGGCTGCTGCGTGTTATTGTGCAATAAACTACACTTGTACGCATATAAATAATCCACCATAGAGGATACTTTCTCTGTATAACTCCCCCGCTAAGAGGTAGAAACTATCTGTATGCTCTTTGGAAAGTTATTATTTCTGGAGGCTTTCTTTCTGGATTATGGAATATCATTAGAATATCTGCACGTTGGAATATCACGATATTCCCCAATATCCGGATCCATGCCCGAAACCCCACGATTTCATTTTTCATTCATTTTATTCAGTAAGAGTTTTACCGAAATCCTTAGAAACTAAAATAATTCTATTCAAGGATATTCAGCTATGGATAGAAATCATAATAGCTCTAAAACCAAAGTAGTCCTTCACGCAAGAACTCCATGACTCTTATTTATATCTTGTATAGTTTACGACACTGCAATTGGGAATTACATATCTTAAGCATTTATTTAGTTATTGATTTCTATTCAACGAAAAAAACGTGGTTAACCTTAAAAAACTCAAAATTTAAATTTCCTCTTTCCCTGTTGGGAATCGACCCTCAGCCCAAAAGACCTTTTGTGTTCCATAGGGTGTCTACTATCACCTCCTTATGAAGATTAGATAGTTAGCCGTCGAGGTGATAAGCAAAGATGGAATAGTTGGGATTCGGCTAAAAAAAACTCAATACGATTTTTGTTAAAAAAATCTATATTTAGGACGTGTCGGCTACTCTTTGGTAGCCTTCGTCAGCTAAAATGACAAGAAAAAAAAACAGAAATTAATACAGGAAAAAAGGTTTATAGTTAAGATAAGTAACAGATCTATAAATACAATTCAACTTACTATAAAAGAACAATTTGGTGTTAAATTAGTAGAACAACTAAGGTAATAATTAGAGCCCGGAAGTTAGGCAAAATGCCTTTTTTATCTGAATGGATACATTGAAGCATCAGATAGAAATAAATATGTTTCCGTGCATTTAGGAAGTGTAGAGACAATTTTTATTTTGCCTTTTTTGCCTATTTTAAGATTTAAAGCCTTTTTTTGCCTTTTTTGCTCGTTATGCAATTTTTTTCTGCGATTTAAACATTTTAAAAAGCACATAACGAATTTCGAGTTTCAGTTCGTCGAAAACAAAAAAGGTTTCACAAATTAAATTACATTTTACCTTCACAAATATCAATTCGAAAGCTGATTTTCCCAACCCGTGGATTAACCCTCTGTAAATAACAGAGCCTTCCTTGGTAGAAGGAATGCACAGGCATAATGAATAGGAGGAAAGAGAGAGGATGAGAGAAGTACATCTCCTTCCTCACACCCCTTTGCTGTGACAATGGTGTAGTTACCTGGTATTCCGGATTTAGAAATGATAAGGAGAAAGATTTTCCAGAAGGCAGAGGAAGTTTTTCCATAATGAAAAACATTTTTTCGTAGAAGTCTATGAGAGTTGATACTTTGAAAAAGCATCTTGTTGTTGCTTGTAAGAAGGGAAAGTAAGAGGAAGTACACTAATTTTGTGATAAATTGATAATAAAGAAATTAATGAGTATTTAAAATACATATTTTCATTAATAACACAGGTCCACAAAAAAAAGTGGTTTGTGCGGGGTATCGGACACATTTTTTCTGACGTATTTTTTACCGCTGAACACGAATCCCTAGTCATAATTGGGGGTTAATCAGTAAAAAACGGAGAATAATGAAAAAAAATCGATAAACATTTTTATAATGAGTGAGATTCCTCTTTGCCTTCACTCCTAATAAATGCCTATTTTAATTGCAATACTGCCTATTTTCAGTATTTCTAGTGCCTTTTTGCCTGCCTATTTTAACCAAAAATAAATGCCTATCTTCCGGGCTCTAGTAATAATAAACGGGTAACATGAACATTAGTGTATATCTAGAAATTAGTTCTAGAAGATCAATAGAAACATAACAAAAAAAGACTATAGCAGATATAAAAGGGGGTTTCTGGACCACCTCCCAAATACCATCAATTTCCCCAAAAAATGCTCACGCCCTATTTTTTCAGGATTTTCATTTTTATCTCAAACATCTAATTTTTTTAAAAAATATACATTTTCTAACATATTTCTTTAAAACCTAACAAATAAAAAAAAAATACATATTTTTAACATATTTCTTTAAAACGATACAAAAATTGGGATCACCCCCAAAAAGTAAAAATATTATATAATTAATTTAATTATTATTTCCATTTGTTATACACGTTTAATCATCAATATCACTTTCAGATTTCTTAGATTTAGATCTATTTTCATTTTTATTTTCTCGGAAGTCAATAATATGAATTTTCTTCCCATCATTTAATTCTTTTAAACCGTCATAAACGAATAATAGTTTTTGTGAATTTAATTGTTGAATATCTTTTTTATTTAATTTGTCATTAAATCTATCTGGTAGAAAAATTTGAAATTTATCTTCCTTATCTTTTAACGTAACAACTATACGTTTTCCAAATTTTGTAATACTTTCTTTAAATTCTTTAATTGAATAAGATTGACCACATTCCAATTCTGTTAGTTTCTTTATTGGAGTATTTTGACATTGACCAACTCGTTGGATCTTTTTTAATACTTCCATTTATTAGAAATGAAATTGTTAAATCCTGCAAAATATTTCAATTCAATTCTATACTCTTTACATGTTAAAGAAGTAAGAATATATCTTACTTCTTTAACATTTAAAGATATTAATTTATAAGATTCTTATTTAAAATTTATTTAAATATTTTTATAATGTCCTAATGCTCTAGTATGGATTCCATCTTCTAAAATATAACGTTTATCATCATCTGGTGATAAAGCTTTTTTATTAACTTGAATTGAATATATCTCATGTTTATAACTCCTGATTTGATTCATTGTTCTATAATGAACTCTTTTATTGAATAAACAATCTTTATAATCTTCAAATGATATTTTCTTATTTACAACACATTTCTTTACACCTTTTGATTTCTTACAAATAGATATCTCATTTTTATGAGAATACATTTTAGATCTTAATCCAATAAATTCTGTCATAATAACTCCATTATTTTCATCTTTCATTTTACCTAATACTTTCTTATTTACTCTAGGTATATTGAATCTGTTATCAACAGGAAAATCTGAAGTATCGAACAGATCAATCATTTTTTTCATGTCTTCATAAAAATCGTCTGTTTTAATATTATATATAAGACTGTCTGTGTCCATGTACATTAATTTAAGATCATTTCCATATTTCCGTTTCATAGTATTGTAATGAAAATCGTACATTAAATGTTTCGATAAATCTAGAATACTCATTCCTACATAAATCGGTTTATTAAATTTAACTTTTGTTTTGTTCATATGAATTGCTGATAGATTTTCATCAAATATTGTTCTTCCTTTAAAATTTGGTTTTGATATTAATTTCTCAACTTTCCCATAATTATTACACAATTTCACATCAATTCGTTTTCTTATATTTTCCATAGTTTTTCCAAACACTGAATTATTCATTAATTTATAGAAATCTTTTTCAAAATCATTTACAGCTCTAGTTCTCATTTTCGTATTGAGATCAATATATTTTTGTAACCAATTCGATTGTTTAAATTCTAATACCCTATGAACTTTTTTTAGCTTTAATCCCATATCCAAACATTGTTTTAAATTTCTGTAATGAATCACATATTTTTCTTTATCAAATAATGTCGTTAATAATTTTACATGTTTTGAATTACCTGGTATTCCATTTTCTGGAGCTAGAGGTAAATCAGAATGATCATCATGTAACTCTTTTGGATATTCAAGATCAACTTCTAGTATATAACCTTTCTCTGAATCATCATCTAAATTTTCCATTTCTTCTGGTTTTATCCATTTAAATCCTCCATAAGGTAAATATTGACTCATCGCCCAACCATATAAATTATTTGCATCTAAATACATTAAATAACTAGATGGTAGATTTTTATCATATTTTTTCATATATTTATTATTTGCTTTAGAATATCTATTACAACATTGAGATATTCCACCACGAGTTCCTTTTTCCAACATCAAAATCATATCATAATCACTTAATAATTCCAACTCGATTTCTGTCGTTTTTAACATTGCATCCCAAGATAATCCTGGAGCTGTAAAATACCAAGCTGGATCAAGTTTATAAGTTTTTAAACAGACATCTCTAAAATTTTCAAATATATCAGACAATATTAAAACATCTGATTTAACATATAAATCTGAATACTCTCCTAAATTTCTAATTTCAAATGTTTTCCATACTTTTTTCGCATGTTTATAATCGTTTTCAGAAATATCACAATCATTCAATTTACTATAAAATTCTTCGATTTGAGGTAATTTTGACTCTTCAAATTTTTCTTCTGAATCCATGTAATCATAAGGATACACACCTTTTCTCGTAATTAAATCTAATTTTTCATCTTTATAATATTTACTGGTTTCTCTAAACATAGATTTCAAGAATTTATATTTTTCTAACTTGTTACCTTTCATTTCTTCAGGAATTTTTCTTAAGTTCGTAGATAATGAATCTAAACTCGAAGCCATAAATCTGAATGAATCAACAAATCTAATTTCTAATTTATCAACTTTCTGTGTGAATGAAATATATTTTTCTTCAGTATTTGGAATTACCTCAATATTTTCTTTAAATTTCCCCATCGCTTTAACAAATAGATGTGCATCATATCCAGATAAATTATGAATGAATACTGGAACAAAGGAAGGATTTTTATAATTCAAATTACAAATTTCATGAGCCGGACCTCGATATTTTCCAGTTAAATGATCATGATCTCTTACCTTTTTTCCTAATAACCCAATAGGTTTTTCCCCATATTTCTTATAATTATTCCATGTTATAATATCCTTTTCACATATATGACAAATATCAGTTTTCTGAAAATGTTTTTCTTCTTCAAAAGTCATTTCCAACGGTTTAATTTCTTCATAAATCTTTTGAATATTTTTAACTTCCTCATGAATCATTTCTACAAATTTATCAGTACAATCAGATCCTCTATATACTACAGGTTGTTTGTAATCATAATTTTGATATTTTATATAATAACAAAAACTATTCGGTTCATGTTTTTGATATTTCATAGTATAAGAACCTGATGAATCAGGTTGACAATTATCAATTTTTTTAGTTAAACATTCAAAATCTGCATATATTACGAAAGGAACTCTTAACGATCTGTTATAATTTTTGAAACTTAAATATTCACCTTTTTTCGGCATTTCAATTTTTACCGCTGTTTTAGTTTTACAATCAAGTTCATGTTTTTCTAATTTTTCAGCTGAATAATAATATCTTAAACATCTTTCACATGGATAAATTTTTACTTTTTTATTTATTACTTGTGTTTTGACTAATCTAGAGAGATCCTTAATCCAACAGTAATGATCATTTTCATTATCTTTAATATAAAACAGATTTACATGTTTGTCTAATTTGTTTTTAGTTATCCTTAGAGGATGAACAGATTCTTCATATCCGTAAACATTTATAGATATATTGTTTTGTTTTTCGAATTTACTAATATCTTTAAAGGAAACTGGGAAGTTGATTCCATCAAAATTTAATTCATCTTGATAAATTTCATATTTTTTAACTCTATCGCTGTGATTATCTGCTGGATGTAATGCTGATAGAACAGACCACATAAAACACTTATTATCATTATTTTTTACATTAATAATTGCTTTTTTAGATTTTAATTTTTCTGGTAAATCAATATATGAAGAACCTCTTAATGGATTATATTTATTGATTCGAAGTTCTAAATAATCAATACTTACAAACTCCCATCCGGAACCCTTTCTTTGAAAATCACTCATTTCGTGTATCAGTTTCTCAATAGCACCATCATAAAATGTATTTAGATCTGAAGATTGTAATATGATTTCATTTTTAGTTTTAAATGAAATTTGTTCTGTAATATAGCGTCGACCACCCCACCATTTATATTCTCCTTCTGGTTTTCTATAGGTAAGGAAAAATTTAAGATTAACTTTCAAATCCATCGTTCTTAAATTTTCAGTTATTTTATTGATTACTACATTCCTTTTGTCTTCTAAAAATTCTCTCGGAAAAAATACTATTTCTTCTTTGGAAATTTCAAATCCTTCTATAAATTGTTTCGGAACATTTAATCTTCCCGTATTCCTAATTATATAAGTTTTTAACCGTGATTCATAAGCTGTTTCAATTTCTTGTATTTCTTGTTCATCATTAATTTTTACATTCTTATGAGTCAAAGATTCAATATGTTTCTCTTTATACGATTTTTTATAATATTTATTACAATCATCACATTTGATTTGTTTTTCCCTAGGAGGTCTAGTTTTTGAAAATAAACTTGGATGGAAATTGAATTCATTTATTGATGTTTTCTTAGATTGATTTTGAGCTCTTTTTATAGATTGATTTATTAATTTTTTTCTCATATTTTTTCTTTCTTCTCCATCAGTAATGAGTTTTATTAAATCATCTTTTTTATTAAATTTCCGATGGTTACTAATATTTTTCAATTTACAATATTCACGTAATTGTTTCATCGTCCATAATTTAAAGTTTTTATCAAGTTTTGGTTTAGAAAACAAACTAGAATCAAAATTGAATTCATTTATAAATTTCTTTTTCTCTATTTTATCAATAATGTAAGTTATAAGATCATCTTTATTTTTATGAAAATATCCTTTAATATTTTGAGATTTACAGTAATCTCGAAGGTTTTTGAGAGTTTGACTTCTCAGTTGGTTCTCCATTTATTAGAAATGAACTTTTTAAATCCTGCAAATTTTTCCATCCTAGAAAATAATTAAAATTATTTAATATTTCTAAATTGATTCAAAATATATTCTCTAAATTCATTTTTCTTTTCAATTATCTCAAATGGTCTCATCTCTAAAAATTCATTCCACAATTCTTCATTTCTTTTAGATTTTCTTATTCGAACATTATGTTTAATTTCTAATAGATCTGCAATTTTTGCAATAAAAAATTTATATGGTAGGGCTTTTCGTTTATAATTTTCATTAAAAACTTCAAACACTTCTTCAATTTTAATTCTATCTTCAGGTTCATCTATTAACTGTAATAAATGTTCATGAAAATATCTCTGTCTATATTTAAAATTATTATGAGGATTTCTTGTTGGTGGATAACAACTATAACAACGATTATCTAATACCGATTGTTTACAACAGATCTGACAAAATTCGAAAGGTTCTAATTCCTCCATTTATTAGGAACGAACTTTTTTAGATCTTACAAAATTTTACATCATCATTTGTTTTAAAATATACTCTCTAATAGATTAATTTATATTCAAAGTCATTCCATATTTTCACCATTCTCTTAGTTTCCTTAATTTCAATATTATTTCCTACTTTTAAATAATCTGCAATCTTTTTTACTAAATATTTATAAGGTATATATTTACCTCTATAATTATTAATAAAAGTTTCAAATATTTTTTCAATTTCAACCTTATCATTAACATTTTCTATTAAATTATTCAATTTTTTACGAAATCTATTTATTCTATACGATTTACGATTATATTTACCTATTTTAATGTCTGTTACACAATTATAACAATTATTATTTAATACACTATACCTTCCACATATACTACACATTTCCATTTCTCCATGATCCAAATTTTCATCTATAAAGTTTCCTTCTGTATCCGAATTTTTTAAATCGTCTCCATAAACTGAAGTTAATTCAAATTCGTCTTCGTAATGTGGAGGTAATTTAAATTCTTCCATAGATTCTTTTTCTTCTAATAACTTAATTAAAACAGATTTCTTCATGTTATAATAATTTTTTATTTTATACTGACTTCCCAAACGTCTTAATTCAACTATTTTTTTATCACTTAATTTTTCTTTAGTTTTAGATTTTTCTAATATTAAATCAATTAATGATTGTTTTCTCAGTTTAGAATAACCCTGATATTTATTTTCTTTACATATTTTTTGTAAATCTTTAACTGTCTTATTTTTCAGGTCTTCCATTTATTTAGAAATAATTTTTATCAATATAAAATTTATCATCGAAATATTTTGTTAAATATCTTTTCAAACTCAAATATTCTCATTTTAAACCTCTGATTATTGATTAAATTAAAATTAATTCTACATTCATAAGGTATTTCATAAATAGTTACAAGATCATTAAATCTTACCTTCTTCATTTATAGTTTTAAAAAATTCTATATTTATATTCAAATTCTTCAAAAACAAGGGGGTCGTGATTTCTGACCCCTTTGAAATTTTTGCAGGTTGATAAAAAGTTAATATAAATTGTTTCTACTGAAATATATCAAATTCTGAATGTATCAAACCCATTCCTAAATGTCTTTTAATTTTCATTGCATTCGTTGTCAAATATGCCGCAGTTCTTTCTCCTATATCAGCATCACTCGAAATAACTCTTTCCCATGCTTTATTTTCTAAAATTTTGTCTGCGATATGTCTATCTGATACTTCTTTATGATCTCTATAAGATATATCATGTTCTTTTGCAGCTTCATCTAATTTATTAATTGGTTTATCACCTCTTTCCAATCTTTCATTTAATTTAGTACCTGGACCTAAATAGTTATAACCCGGATAATGTAATTCGAATGGTAATCCACTTAATATTTTATTAAACAATCCAGATCCTATAGTTTCATCCTTAATTATTTTATGTGGAAGAGCATTCACTAATCTTATTAAATATTCAGTTCCTTTTCGATCATCAATATGTTTTTCTAAAAGATTTGTTAAAAATCTGATAATACCGACTTTTTCATTATGAAAATTATTATCTCCAGCCAATTCTGAAGCATATATTAAATTCAATCTTGAAATCAATTCATTCAAATTTTGTATATACATAACAGAATGTTCATTATAATTAACTATTCCTCTTCCGGTAACCGGAATTGTCTTTAATTCTTCGTATATAGGTTTTAATAAATTTTTATATTTTTTTGATTGTGGAGCTTTTGGTCTATTTGTTGATGAGTTATTTTTGTTATATAAAACCTCACTATTAATTAAAATTTCTTTATAGGTATTAAATTCTTCTGGTGAATATAATTTTTCACCTTTATTATCAAATAAGTTTTCATAATTTTGTGTTAAGAGAACCCATAATCCTTTTGTTCCAATATATTTTTTTCCATCAATAATTAAATCATTTCCATCTATATTAACTTTATTCTTTCCGATTTTAAAAAATAATTTTTTTTCATCGTAAGTAATTCCATAATGTTTATCAGTTAGTTTTGGTAAATATGTTGCTCCAAGAGGACCAATTATTTGACCGATAACAGATGATGAAATATTCAATGGAGTATCTGATTCATTTAAACTGTCTTCACTTAAATCTGACTCGTCTTCTGAAACTTTTTCCATTGGAACAAATGTAACTCTCTTTTTGTCTTTTGAAAAAGGTGTACTTTTTGCAAGTGGTGTATCTTTATCGTATAATTCTCGTTCAAAAGATGTTTCTTCTTCTGAAGGTGGAATTTCCATATCTGCCATGTTTCTTGTAAACGGTACAAGATCTGTAATTAATGTTTTATTTTGTTCTAACACATTTTTTATACTCTTGTCGACTTGAGAAATCTTTTCATTAAAAGTATTATCAAGTTTATTGATTGCACTCGTTATCGGTAAATATTCTTTACCTTTTAAATCTTCTTCAAGTATTCTTTGTTTTCTGGCATGTTCAAATTTTTTAATTAATCTATCTCTTATCTTAATAGTTTGTTTTGGATCCATTTATTATATTAAAAAGTTCAGAACGGTTTAACTAGATTTAACTAAGTTTAACATTTCGTTAAGTTTATTTGTCATGAATCAGACTTAAATATATAATATTATTAACATTTTCATTATTTAATAATTCATGTCTTTCATTCCTAATAGTTACATTTATTTTTTGAATTTTATGAATATCGTTTCTAATTGGAACATAAACAATTTCTAAGGGTTTTTCTGAAATCTTTGATTCAAAAGGAACATTCGGGAAAAAACTATATACTAAATCAGTTTCTTCATGTATGTGTTCATTAGAAGAATGACTCACTAAACTAGATTCAACTAAATTACAATGAATTTCGATAACATCAAAAGGTCTTAATTTAGGTCTGAATTTTCCAACATGTACTGTGTTACTTGCATAATCTGTTGAAATTTCATTTTTAGTTGGTATTTCGAAACCAAAAATGTTTTTAAGATTTACGTCCAGATCAAATGGATACGGTGAAAACATTTTTACCTTTCCATCATTATTACTTTTTATATAGAACTTTTCGTTTACAAGTTCTTTCTTTATTAGATTATCGATTTCTTTTAAACTCCAAAATCCTTTTTCAATTTTAATATGTTTTCTTGATTTATTAATATCGAATGAAATGAATGAATCTTTTTGTATGTTAGGAATGTTATTATCCGAATAAAAACCAACAAGACCTATTTTATAATTTATATTTTCGTCTAGAAATATTGGATGTGCTAATTTCAAAGTCAACTCAGAAGTTTTACCAGTTATTTTTAACAATTTCATCTTATATAAATTACTCTATTTATAATGGAAAAAAAGTATCGTATAAAAATTTACCACGAAGATAAAAATAAGACTAACAATAAACCTTTTCCATTACCATTAAGATGTATAATTATCGGTAGTAGTGGTTCTGGAAAAACAACTTTATTAACAAATTTTATTTATGGAGATTGGTTAGATTATTCTAAATTATATGTATGTAGTAAATCTTTAGATCAAGATATTTATCAAGAAATGATTGAGTTGTTTAGTGATATTGGAAATAAAATAGGAGAGGATGTAGGGTGTTTTTATAATGATATTGAAGAAATGGAAAATGTAGATACTTGTGAACCGAATAGTTTAGTTATCTTTGATGATATTATATTTGAAAATCATGAAAAAATTAATGAATATTTTGTTAGAGGTAGACATAAAAATATTTCTTGTATTTATTTAAGTCAATGTTATAGTAAAGTTGATAGAAAGTTTATTAGAAATAATGTTAATTTTATTTGTTCTTTTAAACAATCTCTTCATTACACTGAAATGATATATAAAGATTTTGCTGGAAGTGATTTTTCATCCTTTGATATTTTTAAAAAAATTTGTAATGATTGTTGGGGGGATGATTATGGTTTTCTATCGATAAATACATATAATAAATTAAACAATGGAAAGTATATCCATAAACTAGAGAAATTTATCTATTTTAAAGACTAGATTTTATCCTATAATAAATGGTACTTATATATTGTGTAAAGTGTAAAAAACAAACAGAAAGTAAGAATTATCATGAAGAAACTTCTAAAAATGGAAAACTCATGGGTAAAGGAATTTGTGAAATTTGCGGAAGTAAAAAGAATACTTTTTTAGGTCAAAAAATGAAAAAGAAATGAGTGTAAAAGAAGGAATAATTGAAGAAATTCATAAACCGGTTAGAAGAAATTTTGAAAGAACAAAAATTATAACTCGAGGAATAAATGACTTGTGGCAATCTGATTTAGTTGAGATGAATACTGGAAGTTTAAAAGGAATATCAAAAATTAATAAAGGATTTAAATATATTTTAACTGTAATAGATACATTTTCTAAAGTTTCTTGGGCAATTCCTGTTAAAGATAAAACTGGTAAATTAGTGACTGAAGCATTAAAAAGTATATTGAACGATAAAAATAAACCAAAAAATTTACAAACGGATAACGGAAAAGAATTTTATAATAAAGAATTTCAGAATTTAATGAAAGAAGATAATATCAATCATTATTCTAGTTATAGTGAAATAAAATCTGCTATAGTAGAAAGATTTAATAGAACATTAAAAGAAAAAATGTGGAAAGAATTTTCTAAGAGAGGATCATATAAATGGATAGATATTTTAGATGACTTAATTAAAGAATATAATAATTCCTATCATAGAACTATAAAAATGAAACCTATAGAAGTTAATAAGAAAAATGGAGAAGAAGTATTAATGAATATTTATAATGATAACAATGTTAAAAATGAAAAACCAAAATTTAAATTAAACGATTATGTAAGGATAAGTAAATATAAAGGAATATTTGAAAAAGGATATACACCTAACTGGTCTACTGAAGTTTTCAAAATAAATAAAATAATAAATTCCATTCCTATTACTTATAAATTAAAAGATTTGAAGGAAGAAGAAATCGAAGGTAGATTTTATAAAGAAGAATTAATGAAAACCAAATATCCACATGATTATCTTGTTGAAAAGGTTTTAAAAAGAAAAGGGGATAAAGTTTATGTCAAATGGTTAGGTTTTGATAATTCACATAATACTTGGATAAATAAAAAAAATGTTGTGAATTAAATTTCTTTTTCACTGTGTAATTCCTCTATTTTTATAATTAGATATTCCTCACTAAATTCTTCATTATTTATTCTAAAATAATTACCATGAAATTCTAAATCATTTTTTAATTTTTCTTTTATTCTAGAATATAAATTAACACTATTTGGATCATAGAATTTTATTATCTCCTCACAATCTTGATGTTCTAAAACTATTTTATCAACAGCTCTTTTTAAATATACTTTTTGACATCTTATAACATAATAACTATATTCACATTCATAGTCGTTTAACTTAAATAATAGGAAAAAATGTCTTAATTTTTCATCTTTAGTTTTAGGTACAACATCAGATTTGATATTTGTTATTTTATTATTTAAATTTTCAATTTTTTCATCTTTCTTTTTTATAATTTTGTCTTTACTGTATAATTCTTCCTTCAATTTATACTCCCCTGTTTTTCTAATTGTTTTGATAACATTGTAAACCCATTTTTGAAATTCTTTTGCTTGAGGTAATTTCGATTTCATAATCAAAGAATATAAACCTAATTCGTTAATAAAAATAGTATGTGCTTGCATATTTGAAGGGTGCTCTTCTAAGGAGCACCCTTCTAAAATAAGATTTAGATTTGTTTTATGTTCTTCATCAACAAGATTATATGCTTTGGTTATTTTTTTATACTCTAATAATTCAGCAATATCTCTAGCTTTAAACCAAGGATCGTTATTTTCATCTAAAATCATAAATATTTCTTTATTATTATAGTTAAGTTTGTTGTTCAGAATATTTAGAATCCCCTCCATTTATTAGAAACGAACATTTTTAAATCCTGCAAAAATTTCCAGTAGAAAGAATTTATATTCTTTTTTATTCATTATAAATTAAAGAAAATGAGTGAGTATAAACCTTTTAAAATTTCACTAACGGAAGGTCAAAAATCTAAAATTATTGGTGCTGTAAAAAAGAAAACTGATGTTACAATCGATACAAAAAAAGGAAATAATTCAATTTTGTTAACTCAAAGACAGATCGATAAGATTAACAGAAATGCTAAAGACGGAAAGGGAACTAGAATTAAATTAACATATAAACAATTAAGAGAAAATGAAAAAGATGGTGGAATACTTCCTTTAATTTTTGCAGGATTAGGAGCTTTAGCTGCTTTAGCGAGTGGAGCAAGTTCTATTGCAAACTCGGTTATCGATAAAAGATATAAAGATAAACTAATAGAAGAACAAACAAGACATAATAAAGAAATGGAAAAGAAACAGGGAGGAAAACTTGTAACAGTTAAAAAAAAAAAATAACTCCTTTATCTAATTTTGATATCGAGAATATCGTTAAGAAGTTAAACATAAAACATTTTAGAGGAGTTTTTATGAAAGATGAACTTCCGAAACATCCTAGAAATATTGAGTGTGGAATTGTAAACATTGATAATTCTTTCGGAAATGGTACTCACTGGGTTTCTTATTATAAAAATGGAAATAAAAAATATTATTTTAATTCATATGGAAACTTACATCCATCAAAGGAATTAGTTATATATTTGGGAAAAGATAATTTAATATATAATGAAGACAGACTTCAAGAAATTAATGATCCACCTATTTGTGGACATTTATGTTTGTTAGTTCTTAAATTCTTTTCTAAAGATATGGATTTTAATGAAATTTTAAATATAATAAATAGAAAGAAATGGAATCTTATTCAAGAGTTATTTTAAAATTTGATGTTTTAGGAAATCAAATTGTTTTTCCGGAATCTGGCGATATTGATGAAACGAAATTAAAAAGTGATATTGTAAATGAACTTTCAAATTCTTTTAGAACAGAATTCTCAACATTCCAAACAAAATTAAAAGATGATGAAAATAAATTAAAGAATGATTTAAAAAATGATTTTAATAATAAATTAAAGAATGAATTAAAAGTAAAAGTTGATGAAATTATCGGTTCATTGTTTACATTTACTAAAAGTTATATTGGTTTTAATAAAAAAAGACTTGTCAGTGTTTCAGAAGGAAGAGATAATAATGATGTAGTTATTATGAAACAAGTGAAAACGATGATAGAGAAGGCAATTAATGAAAATAAAAGAGATAAAAGAACAACTGATACAAAAGAATTTGAAGAGATCATCGATGAGAAATTATTTGAATATACAACTAAAGAAGATTTAGATGAAAAGATGAAAAAACTCACTCAGGATTTAATTAGTGATGTTATACCAGTACAAGTTGATAGTGATATAAAGAACAAAATGGAAGAATATTTGACAGAAACAGAGTTAGAAAAACATCTTCAAACATTTTCTGACACTTTATATGATAGTTATTACCCACAAGTAGAACAATTTTTGAAAGATTTAAACAATAAAATAGAAGAACTGGAAAAAAAGATAATGAAAAGAAGAAGAGTAAAAATGTCAGAGTATGAAAAAATTGATAGGGAAGAAGAGTCTATAACATCACTAAATGAAAAAATTGATACGGAAGAAGAGTCTAAAACATCACTAAATGAAAAAATTGATCTTATACCAGTACAACTTGATAGTGATATAAAGAACAAAATGGAAGAATATTTTTCAAGAGTCTAAAACATCACTAAATGAAAAAAATGATACAGAAGTAGAAATATTAAAAAAGAATTAATTTTTTTCTTAATAAATGGAGACAACACAAAATAATGATTGGGATGAAATATCTTCATTTCCTGGTTTAACAACAGAATTTTTAATTGTATTTCAGAATAAATTAAATTGGAAACTTGTTTCACAATACCATCCGTTTAAATTAGAAGAATTAGGAATGTTTTCAAATAAAATAGATTGGAAAATCATTTCGAGATATCAGAAAATCGATGAACAAAAGATCGAGTTTTATTACTCATTATTTGATTGGAACATTATGTCTTTTTATCAAAAGTTTTCTCCAGATACTTTAATAAAATATAAACATTTGGTTAATTGGATAATAATTTTCGAAAGAACTGATATATCAAATGAATTTAAACAAGAACATTATGAAGAATTTTCGAAATATTATAAAAATAGATTTAATGTTGATACTGTACCTTCATTAATAAATTATGTTTTTTAAATTTTCAAACCTCGTCACTGAGACGGGGTCTAATAATTATAAACTAGTTTTTAAATTATAACGATTTTTTATCTTAATAAATGGAGATGTATTCAAAATATAATCCTAATATAGAAAAACAACAATTTAAACATTTTTTCCCATCGAATAATACCGAATTGAATTTTAATAAAGAAAATCAGAGAATAGAATTCTTAATCGATGTTGGTGATAATTTTTTAAGTTCCCATTTTCAGTTTGTTATTTCAGGTTCTTTCAATGCCAAAGATGGTGAACACTATGGTATGAATTCGGGAACTAAATTAATAGATAATTTTATTCCTTTCTTATTTCGAAGTATAGAAGTAAAAAAACATAACAAATTAATTGATAGAATTGAAGATCCAGGTATTATAAGTACTGTAAAACATACGATATCACTGTCTCAAGATGAAACTTTGTCTAAAATGAATGGTGCAGTGAAATGTGATCATAAATATGGAAAATTTAATTATTGTGGAACCTTAAACGATTTAGGATTAGGATATTTTGGAGGTATAAACATACCAATATACAAAGGAGGATTTTTAATAACATTTCTTAGAAACACTGATGATGACGGGATTTTTCTATCACTTCAAGCAGATGGAAAGTCTTATGCACCTACAGGTAAAATTACAATAACTGATTTTTATTTACGTGTTCCTATCATAGAGTATTCAACACCTTCAAAAATTGAATTAATTAATGAGATGGACAAGTTTGGTGGAACACAAGAATTTGTATTTAAAACTTGGGAGTGTATTGAAAAAACTGGTATTATGGGATCAAATTTAAGTTTTGATATAACTAATATTTATAGGAACATTGATAAACCGAAATTCATAATTGTAGGATTCCAAACATCGAGAAGAAATGATCAAAAGAAAGATCCTTCTAAATTTGACCATGTTGATGTTAGAAATATTAGAGTTAAAATTAATGAAACATATTATCCGGAAGAAATGTTAAATTTAGATATTAAAGAGAACAATTATTCATTATTATATGATATGTATAAAGATTATAAAAGGTCTTATATCGGAAATATGAATATGCTTTATGGTCCTGATGATTTCATAAAAAATAGACCTTTATATGTAATAGATGTTAGAAAAGGACCAATTAATATTTCAAATAGTAAAAATAATATTATTCTGAATGTTGATTTTCATAATGTAGTTCCTGGAGGTACAAATATATACGTGGTTATTTTATCCGAGAAAAAAATTAGATACGATTTTCTTAAAAACGATATATTAGAAGTTTAGTATGTTAGCAGTACAGATAATAGACAAAGTATGTTCTCAGAATAGATGATAGAACTTGTTCATTTTTCCTCTACCCTTGAAATAGAAGGAGGATAAAACAACATGATAACAACCGTCAGTAGTTCTCAGGAGTCCGTCGAGTTTAGTGCGATCATGAATTATAAAATAGATAAAATTATTAAGGATTCAAATACATTAATAAAAATTCTAGAAGAATCTAAGAAAGACTTCGATGGAGTTAAAAAAAGAGTAGTAGTGTTACTAGTGTAGTAGTGTTAGTGTAGTGTGGTAGTAGTAGTAGTAGTAGTAGTAGTACTAGTGTATCCAGTAGTGTTAGTGTAGTAGTAGTAGTAGTAGTGTTAGTGTAGTAGTAGTAGTAGTAGTGTATTAGTAGTAGTAGTAGTGTTAGTAGTAGTAGTAGTAGTAGTAGTGTAGTAGTAGTAAATGCAATGTATGAAAAGAAGAAAGAAATAGAAAATATGTTCCAGTTATATCCCAATATAAAAAAAGAATGGATGTAAAAAATACAATCAAGAGAAATTAATCACAACGAGGAAAAACTGTGCAGTATTGTTTGGAGCCCGAGCAATCCAAGGACATTGTTCGAGCTCGAGCAATCCGAGGTCAGGTGACGTATGTACAAGGGAAACTGAAGCCAGATTGCATCTCTACAAATGACCTTTTAAATTATTCCAATGTTTTCCTCATGTTAAGAAATAAATACATTTGTAACAAATGGAAATAATAATTAAATTAATTATATAATATTTTTACTTTTTGGGGGTGATCCCAATTTTTGTATCGTTTTAAAGAAATATGTTAAAAATATGTATTTTTTTTTATTTGTTAGGTTTTAAAGAAATATGTTAGAAAATGTATATTTTTTAAAAAAATTAGATGTTTGAGATAAAAATGAAAATCCTGAAAAAATAGGGCGTGAGCATTTTTTGGGGAAATTGATGGTATTTGGGAGGTGGTCCAGAAACCCCCTTTTATATCTGCTGCTGACTATTTTATTGAAGTGTATATAAGTAAATAGGTGCTAATAATAATATTAATTAATTTTAACAAAGAAATAAGATACTATATACCTTTGCTTATCACCTCCTTAAGTATTCGTCTCCACTTACGTTACACCCTATATATATATATATATATATATATATATATATATATATATATATATATATATATATATATATATATATTAAAGTGGGAGTACAATCGTTCATGGACACCTGGCGAGGAGGTAGTCTGAAAGTGTCCAACCGACTAAATACCTCCCTCCCTAATTCTTCGCGATCATGATGGAAACCGCTCACACATTACTTCATCATGATGGCTGTCTAATTAACTTACGTTGTGTATTTCCTTCTCCTCTCCACGATAGTCCTGACCAAGCTGTAAGAAGTGGTGCCATCAAATGAGGAGCTTAGTATCAAAGTAGGACAACTCCACTTTTGATTTTTTTACAGGAGAGGTAAAAAACCATATCTTCTATAGGGTTGTCAGTATCATGGTGAATTTTTTATATGTTATTCTCCTAGGTCCAAAAAACATGTTTTTAAAGGCATTATAAAATTATATGAGTATTTAGGCCGTAATCACACTTTAAATAGTGGAGTTGTCCATGTGTGAAACCAAGTCATGGAGTTGTCCGTTTTTGAAACCAAAGGGAGCCATTTTAAAATTGAATCTATCCTCTTCTGAAACCAAAAAAAAAATATGAATTCGATATGCACAAGAGAGTTTTAATATAATATAATTACGTCTAATGTATTAAAAAAAATCGTATAGTTAAAAATTATTTAAATGCAGTTTGACAAAATTGAAGTCTTTGAATTATTCTCACACCTTAGAAAGACCTAGTTCATCAAAATCTGCAATCAAAACACTCACAGTGTCCACTGTTGACAAGATTAGCAGTTTCACTCTGTACTGTGAGGTTGCGGTACCACTACAAACGGTCTCTTTCTTGCCAATTTTCTCCGAAGTACTTGGACAAGAGATTCTTAACATCTGCAAGTTTCTTGAAGTTGGCGCTATAGCTGACGGGAATTGGTGCAGGATTAAGTTCTAGAAGTGACTTAGCTCTTCTTCTTCTAGCACCTCACCAGAAACTAGTATATTCTTGTGGATCTTGGATCTTTTAAATAGGAAGCGCTTACATCTGGAAAGCGGAATGTGAAGGCTTTGGGTTGGCTTTACCACCACCTTAGCTTCTTGTCTCCAGTCCTGAGCTAACCAATCTCTTGTCACAATTTTCACTCCTCCATGTTTCGCCAAGACTTCATGATATTCTTCCACGTCAATTATGGTGTAGTATGGCAAACACCGCTTTGATTGTGCAGATAGATTGTAAAGATATCTGTAATGAAACTAAATTATCCTTAGTTTATTCGGTTTAGAAAAAATGTGGTACTTAGCTATCCTCTTCGCACAGTTTTACCTAAAAGTACATGTATTGAAGTTGCTGTCCTATAGTTTTCATCGCCGTACTCAGCCATACCTGTGCAGAGCTTATTAAAATTAATTTATCAATTAGCGATGCGATTATTTTATGAAAAACGAGTTAAACATTATTATTTTCTGGAGATAGTTGTTGAAAAGCTTGCGATAGCAAATAACTGAATATTAACGGGCATTAGCGCCGTTCTTACTGAATATTAACGGTGAGAACGGCGGTAATGACCTAGCTGTAGATGCGCCGTAAAAAAAAAAAAAAAAAAAAAAAAAAAAAAAAAAAAAAAAAAAAAAAAAAAAAAAAAAAAATTAACGGTGAGATCTATCTCGAATTGCATTTGATATGTTATTCCTGTATGATTTATTTTTATTTGCTGCTTTAAATGAGTTATATTACTTAGATAACTTAAGGATTTTATTGTGATTTAAATCAACATAACCCCTTATTTTATTATCAGGCAATATCTTTTACAAATGCTTATACCAAACTTACACTTGTATTATTAAATGCGTTTTAATTTATACCTGGAATTCCGTTATTTTTAAACTAAAACAACAATAAAATGTGCATTTCGGCTTGATAGAATTAGTGTGGGGGACTTATTCTTGCAATTACTTCTAAGTTAAAATATGTTGACATTCCAACTGTAAATAATGGTTTTATAATAGAGAGTTGGCTATATGCCTCAGGGCATGATACATGAGTATATTTATTTCAAATACTTATAATATTTGAAGTGTACTTTTTCAAATTCCTCCAATGGGCACTTGTTTTATCTTTTCATTTCAATTTAACAAGTTTCATTTCTTACATCTGTGGGTTTTTACTTCATTTTGTTTTAATACGCCTGACTATTATTTAGGAGAAGGCCTCAATACTTTGAACATGATTTTTTATTTATTGTTCTTTCTTGAGTTATGATAATTTATGTAACCAATTCTATTGATACTTTCATAGTAAAGGCTTAGTTGCTGATGGTTTTTTTTTTTTTTAATTTTAAACAAAGCAAAGAGTAAATGTGGTTTTGAAACATTATGCTTGTGAAATTTATTTTAACTGAGTAGTTGCCATACCCTTTTTTTTTTTATTGTCACTTTTAAATACTCTTTGTTTTTGCTCCATTTCTTCAGGTTATAGTTATGAGACACAGTTTTTTTTTGGTTTTCTGATATGTCTTTTTGTTATCTTGGTTAATGTGAAAGCTATCTTCATTTACCCTTTTTGCTGAATTTCTTCAAATTATATTTGGAATTGTCATTAAATATTTATGGAACTTTCTAGAGAACATGAGTGGATATTAGATTCTGAAAATTCACAACTAAAAAGCATAGTTTTGCCAAAGATTTTTATTTTTACTCATGTGGACTTTTGTAAAGTGATTTTATTAAAACCCACATATTACAGTGGTCTTGGAAAAGCTAACTGTTGCAACTTTTTAATCTTCACTATCTGATGTAATTAGTTAAATTTATAATTCATAACAAAAGAAAATTAAATAATAAATGTATTTTAAATTAAAGTTTATGTTTAGTCAACATGCTTAATGTTGTATAGGTATAGTTATTAAAGTTATTAGGATAATTTACCTTTTATTGTTTACAAAATATTTTCAATGCAATCTGTGACTACAGTGGAACTAATCATCAGGAAAACCTGTCCACCTTGCAACTCATAATTAGTTATAGAACATTTTTTAGTATGAAGCATTGAGTGTTAAAATATTAGCCACCAAGGGGCAGATGATATTGGTTACAATTATGAGTAAACCGAAGAACAATATTTAATTTTTTGTTTTCATTTACCCATTTGTTTTATTTATTTATCAAATTAGTCAATATTGTTTGTTTAGAGCAGTTTTGGTTCTAATCACTGGAGTTTACCATATTGTCTGCCCTGTCATTCAAGCTGAAAAAAATAAGAAATTATTTCGTTACACATCAGTATATTTCGTCCTCCTTGGTCCAATAATAATGTTTTGCTGCAGGATATCATTCATTTACATATTCATTCTTTATCTACGATTAAGCTGAGGTCTTCTCGTTTATCTTTATGATTGTGTTAGTGTTTGCATCCTGGTAAACTATACCTTCAGAAATCTTCCATGTTTTATCAAAAAATAAACGGTGAGATCTATCTAATATTTAGTGTGAAACAGTCAATATTTATTTGTTATACGCGAAAATTTAAATAAAGAGGAATATGTCGAGAACAGTTACCAGTATTACATTAGTTGTTAATTTAATCACCTGAGGTCTTGAAAATACATTTGGAAGGATTCATAGATCTACCAATGGAGTAAAAATGATTTTTTTAAATTGAATAGTTGCTGTTTTTCACGTTTTGTTTTATATAAAACCCGTTTATTATTAAAATAATTATTCTGAAGAATTGGAAGTGGTCTCATTCTACTCGGTACGGAAGAAATACTTAAAAAATGATTCCTAAATCAGAAAGATTCAAGTACCTAGAAGTTTTGCCCCAAAATCCGGCGTTCGGCACTACAGTGTGCCGGATAATAGATAGTAATTAATTAGAATTATCGCTAAATGCACTCATTACAAGTAACTACAAACATTCAGCCATGATGGATTTGCAATGCATGTTGGGAGCAGATTGCAGAAATGCAAGCTTCTCATTGGCTACTGGAGGAGTTGTCTTTTTTTGAAACCAAACTATGTTGGAATTGTTCATATTTTGATTCTGAACGGTGCAAATAAACGCTATTTTAACTATTTTCTGTTGTTTTTACGGCAAAACAGTTGTAAAACCGAATGCAGCATAAAAAGCTCCTTAGGAATCGACCAAAATCTCAAAACCGAAAAAAATGGAGTTTTCCAACTTTGATACCAAGCTCCTCAAATGTCTTGTGGGTAACTTTGGTATAGTCATGCCTGCATATATATATACACACAAAGTGATTCAGGTCTAAGTAGCCAAACTCTAGGAGATGATTCTAGACACAATTCCCAACCAAAACGTTCATTTGAAGTATGGTCTGATTCCGAAGGGAAAAATAATTGTAATCCAAACTTTACACATAATTTGAAATGTTTTCAAATAAAATTTCAAAGAGCTCTAAAAAAATATTGCGGGAGGATAAATGTTAATCCTCAATTCGGCCGCAACACTTTGTGGACAGACGAAGCCAAATTTATAGGGGATGGAATATTTAACAGTCGCAATTCGCATACTTGGTCTCATGTTAATAATTTTGCTGTGTGGAGGTCAAACAATAAGTAAAAGGTAAATGTTAACGTGTGGAGCGGAATTTTGGACGAATATCTTCTTCAGCGAATCATTATTCTCGATAGGTTTGCAACTGCATTTTTAAACCTCCTTCAACACGATTTACCACCTAATGCATTGGGTGACGTTCCGCTTGCACAAAGGATAGATTCTTGGTTCCTGATGGATTGCTGTTCGCCAAAAAGCATGAGTGATGGATGGATTCACTGTCCACGTTGACAAAAGTCCAATTTAATCATAAATAAAATTAATTATTGTAAGGTTTCATTATTATTAAAATTTATTATTTTTAAGTTTAATTATTGTTAGAATTACAACCAATTGTGAGAGGCATTCAAATATTTTTATATTAATATTTATTATTTAATATTTTGATATTTCATATATTATTTGAATCGCGAGTATGTGATTTAGGTACCACTGGTCCTCGTGCTTAGGCAAAAGAGCCTGGTCCGCCATTATTCTTATTCCTATAGCCGGCCCATGCGCAAGCAACTCTCGTTATGTCCGTGTATGCCAGTGGCTTTTAATGGTTTATTTTCCGCTTCTCTTGGCATTATTATTCCTATAGCCGGCCCATGTTTGTTATATTGGACCATTCTGGACGCCTACCTACCCGGCGAATGGTGAGATACTTTCATAATTCCCTCAATTCTCTTCCTAAACCCTGTTTCCTTTCTTCTCACCCTTCAATGTCATATATCTGGAGGTGGATGTCCTGAAGGTAAGGCTAATTATTATTATTTTCACCATATGTTTGGGTTGTACCCATATTTCGTCATATTTCGTCCTTTGCTTCTATCCGAGCTCACCAGAGCAACCACATTTTTTCCCCCTAATAATATCCCACATTTATATTAGTAAATTTTTCAGTGTACTCTAAAGACTCCCAACTACATCACGCAAAAGATAAATGAATGTTTGGAAAACACAAAATGCGACATATCTCTCAAATAAAAAAATACTCCAACAATTTCTTTCAATGTGAAGAGATAGTCGACCGTTGCTATTAAGAATGTGGAGATGATCGAAGTTCGGTCATTTGTTTAAATAAATCTACATTTTATAAATAAAATATGTCATATATATTGCCAACGTTTCGGCTAGAGTTACAAGCCTATACCTTTGGAGACTACATTTCAAAATGTAGTATTATTTAAGCAATTCTTTTCAGTTACTTTTAATTGCTTCCGGCCTGGGCAATGGATTCCCACAGTTTGGCCAATAAAAATGAGTACTCCATAAAATTCATAACACAAGGCATTTGATAGTAACAAAACTCCATATTGTATTTTTTGAAAGAACGGAGTCAATCGCCAACATATCTCCAATCTCAATAAACTTCCACTTTATTTGCAGAGATTTAATGCTTGATAAATGAAGAAGTACTGACTTCCACTAAGGATATTTTGAAATTAAGTCGACTGAACGACTCAAATATAAACCCAGACGATTAGTATTTATAAATGAAAACCAATACTACAAGCCATTAAGGCAGCAGAGAACAGATTGAATTTTGGTGTTGATTGATTAGAATGCTGATTGAGTAACATTCCATTGACTAACTGTTCATATTGAACGCAGTTATGGTCAGCATAAAGTGTTACTACCGCTAATAGCGTCGGAGAGTACGCATGGAGGACTCCAGCACGTACTTATATACACGCAATGAATAATGAACCGTTCACTTTCTCTCCTATATCTCTAATATCATTTCTCCCTGATGATTATCTGAAAAAGAACCAAGCGGAACGCTAAAGAAAATTCCGACTCGCAGGAACTGTGTCATCTTAGCTCGGTTCTGGTCATATCCCTAGTGCCAATAGTACACACACATATATATATATATATATATATATATATATATATATATATATATATATAGTTTAGAGCCTTCTGCTCAAATTCAGGAACATAAATATGCTTTAGGTCCACCCGACCAACCTATGTAAAGTGCTGTATAACATATAGTCTTCTTTTTTGTACATGGCCACCGTGCATGCGCGAACTTCTGCGGACACCTTCTTCTGACACTTGCTTATAACGCTAGGTCCACCCGATAAACCTATGTGATGTACTCCATAACATACAGTCTTCTTTTTCGTACATGACCACTACGCATGTGCGAACGCCAGCGGACACTTTTTTTGTGACACATACAGTCTTCTTTTCCGTACACGGTCAGGCCACTGCGCATGCTCAAACGCAAGCGGTCACTTTTTTTGACACATTCAGCTTCATTTTCGTGCATGACCACAGCGCATGCGTGAACGCCAGGGGACAATTTCTTGTGACACATACATACAGTTTTCTTTTTCGTATATAGCCACTGCGCTTGCGCGAACGCAACTTTGCATGCCCGAACGCCACTTCACATGCCCGAACACCACTGCGCATGCGCGAACGCCACTGCCATGCGCGATCGCCATTGCGCAAGCGCGAACGCCTTTTCGCATGCCCGAACGCCAGCGAACACTTTTTGACACTTTTTTGTAACGTTTTTTTTCCCGTTTGGTCACACCTAAAACATATATGCTAAAATAATTGAAGCAATTATCGTTAGGTTTTGTATAAATATAAATATAAAATAAATAAAATCTTAAAGAGAATTAAGTTTAAGGCACCACAACAGGAAATGACGCCGCCTCAACGTTCGCTCTAAGAATATATATATATATATATATATATATATATATATATATATATATATATATATATATATATATATATATTCCGTGTATATATATTTATATATATACATAAACCTATATTATAGAGAAAAAGCTTGCATTTTTGGCATAATTTTCATTTATTGCTAAAATAAATTACAAAACCAGCAAGCAATAAAAAACTCGCGAAAACAAAATAGAAAGCTAAAACTTACTTTAGAACGAATTTTTCAGAGAATTTATTAAGCTTTCGAATGGCCACCTTCCACTTACCACGATTTCCTAACCGTTTTCGGCCATAGCCACGTTGAATACACCGGTTCCCATAGATCACCGAAGTTAAGCAACGTCGGGCGTGGTCAGAACCTGAATGGGTGACCGACCACGTGCCGTAAAAAAAAAAAAAAAAAAAAAAAAAAAAAAAAAAAAAAAAAATTAAGGAAAATAAACGGAAATACCTAAACTGCTTATGTCTGGTAATGTATATGCATATATATATATATATATATATATATATATATATATATATATAAAAATCACGTGTCTGACTGTTCCTTATAGATCTTGATCCGGGGAGTCTCGTAGACTATGTCAAAAACGTATACTAGCTTTCTGTCTGTATGTTTGTTCCTTATACAAATAGGAAGTATTCTGTATATATATATATATATATTACTCCTTTAAGTCCAAACGTAACCAAAATTGAAATACTCAGGGAGGGGAAGGATCAATGGATTCTTGAACTAATAAAATTGTTTAAAACAATACCTTATAGTAGCGACGTTTCGAAGGTGTTCAGGTTCAACATCAGGTATCTTATATTAAGTTGTGTTAAGATCCGTTGCTCCGAACGATGTCATTTGGAAACAAGAAACATTTGATTATAACTAAATTTTATGATTAAAAAAAGTACTAATATTGTTATTGTTGGTAGACGGTTAAAAATTTAGGGTTGTATGTATTTTTAATGCGAAATCATAAAAAAAATCAAAATCAAGTAAAAAAAACCTTTTTTTGGGGGTGAACCACCCTTATCACTTAGGGGTATGGAAAATAGATAACATCCTATTCTCTGTCTTACTGAATATACACACAAAAATTCATTAAAATCGGTCTAGTCGTTTAGTTGTTCCCCAAAATTGCTTAAAATTGTAACTTACATTAGCGACGATTCGAAGGTGTTCAGGTTCATCATCAGGCATCTTATATTAAGTCGCTTTAAGGTCTATTGTGATTTTAAATATTACATTTTTTGGGTGAACTTTAAATCCGGGTAGGAATCTTCGTGATGTTTTGAGTGGACGAGTAATATTCACACTACTGTAATTATTCTCCTAAAATTAAAACCCCACACACAAAATCTCTAAATCAACCCCGCACTCAAAATTAGACCCTGAAAAGTTTCGAAACGTCACTAATATAAGTTAACGTCACTAAGTTATTTCAAACAATTTTGGGGAGCAACTCGTGCCATTTTCTTCAAGAATCTTAGATTAATTGTCAACAGAATCAATAGTTTCTGAATATCCAAACCGATCATTAGCTAGGAAAACTAATATTAGTAGATATATATATATGTATATATATATATATATATATATATATATATATATATATATATATCTACTATATATTTCTCAAATACCACTCACTTACTCACTCACTGACCTATCATCCTCCAGCCCAAACCGCTCTACAGAAGAAAATTTTGAAATTTTGCATGGACACTCCCTATATAACGTAGGCACTCGCTAAGAATGGATTTTTTGATATTCGAATTTTTAAGTATTTTTAGAGGGGCTTAAAGTTTTTGTTGGTTAGAGCAGGCAAGCCAAGGTAGCATGCGTTGCTAGGACGATAACGAACAGCTGTTACCGTACACTATCTATTTCATAGTATTATTTCTAATTGAGGTTAATTTAAACTATGATGGAAGTCCTTGAATTACTAGAAATAAACTGTCCCTCGTAGAGTTTATGCTATGAGGGACAAAATCACCATTTTAATTGCAGTTCATATCACTAGAGACTTTTCGCTATACCTGGTGATGGGCCATCCAAGGTAATAATATCCCGAAGCCTTGCACAGCCTCCTCACCCATCAGCATCCCCAGTCCATAACACCTCTTGGTAATGCTCGCAAATATAACTGGTGTCTCGAAATTACATGTGTGATGAAATTACATATATTTCTTAATTTTAACGTACATTTATTATTGAGAACAAAATTTAACCTTTATTGGTTACGCTTCTGTTACTGGTAACCAGTGGCGTGTATAGGAAATAATTTCAGGGGGGGGCTTGGAAAATTCCGGGGGGGGGGGGGCTAGGACCATTTCCGGGATATGGAATACTAACAATTTAGAACTTGGAATAGTTTTAGGCAAAGGAAACGCTATTACAACTAAAATGAAATGATCTTATTTGATTTATTTTGAAGCGTTTTAAGTCACATTTTACCATCAAATCAAAATTTCGGGGGGGGGGCTGCGGACCCCTCAGCCCCCACCTTATATACGCTCATGCTGGAAAACCTATAGATATCGAGTTATCTCTAGATTATCTGTTTCTTCATACAGTATGACGGAGGCCATGCTATAATAAACTGCAAACAATTATGTAGTAGCGTTAATTTTGCTGATAAAGAAAAGGCATCAGCCCTATCCTGGCTAGAAAAGGGTGGTAACCTATAGATAACCCGTCCTAAAATTCCTAGTTAATAATAAATGGACGTTAAAATTTAAATAAATAATTTTGCTGATACATTATTTAACGCAATAAAATAACTACCTATCTGCCGTGACGAAGCACGGGCATTCAGCTAGTATATATATATATATATATATATATATATATATATATATATATATATATATAAACGTATACTAATATTAGTATATATATACAAATTTGAACCTCTTTTATTTTGGTGATCTATGTGTTTTGAAACATGAAATTGTTTAGTATCCGCATCGCGTGGGACTAATAAAAAGGTTTTCTCCTTATGGAAGGAAATGGAAAACGCGCTAAATTTCCTAAACATTCTGTCACCTAACACATTCTTGGAGAGCTAAAAGAAACTTAGAATGGCCAGTGAGGTAATGCGAAATACTGTAGCAGGAAGTCAAAAAGTTATTTTCAGACGACGTCTTATATAGTGTCAAAATACAAAAAAAAAAAAAAAAAAAAAAAAAAAAAAAAAAAAAAAAAAAAAAAAAAAAAACTCTCAGGAACTGCGTCATCTTAGCGCGATTCCGTTCTTGTCCCTAGTTCTATTAGCAAAGGGATAGACGCAGTTATTGGTAGCATTTGATCTTTCGTTAAAAATATAAATTAAATCTTAAATACGTTAGAAGGCAATTTAAGGCACCAAAACAGGAAACTGACAGTACCCTAAGCGGAAATGACCTGATACCAATACGTTTCACATTTTCATACCTTATTGTATTAAAATACTAATTTTGTTATTATGTTTCATGTTCTGGTGGACGGATTCTGCTGGCTAACAAACATGACCTTTCAAATTTGACAAAAGATTTTTGTACCAAATTTCATCAAAATCGGACTATTTTTGAGACGCTGGTAGCGCGAACAGACATATATATATATATATATATATATATATATATATATATATATACAAATTTGATCCACCGTTATAATATTGAGCTATGGGTTGCGAAACATGAATTTTCTAGCCGGCACTTCCGGATGACGTCATGAGGTCAACCTCATAAGCCGGTTTCCTCCCTATGGGAGAGAATTCGCTAAAAATAGCGAATGAACTTTATCTTGAGAGTAGAATGTATGAATGAGTGCTTATCATGTGCCAAGGACAACAGTTGGATGTCATTCTATGGCGATCAGTCATAAAGCGGTTATATAGGGTCATATCTACTTTTTATTTTACTATGGGACTACGACATTGGTACTTTTGAATGAGTACCTATTAGCAGCAGGTACATTACATTATAAGGTCCAACAAAGCGAGTATATAGAGACACGAATGTAATTCTCTTGAGGAACTGTGAATGGACTTCATCTCGAAGCTATGAATGAGAGCCAATCAGCTGTCAAGGTCAACAGGTGCATGACATTCCAACATGACCTTGCACAATGCTGGAGTATTGACTTAGGTATGTGAAAACACCAAATAACTAGTGAATGGACCTAGTCAAATTAGTTAAATGCCAATTATAAGACAAAAGCAACAGGTGCATGGATCGTGGGATGACCTGGCACTTAGCGGAGTATATAGTACCGGAGGAATCTATAGCCCTGAGTAAACTGTGAATGGACCTTATCACTGGAGTTCGATGTCTTAGGGTTCCATTCAGCAGCCCAGAGCAACAGGTGCATGTCGGGAATAAGAACAGGATATCGAAGAGGAGCCCTGGACCCACTCGTGTGTGTGTGTTTGTGTGTGTGTCGAGGAGCGTAAAAGTGTGTGGTTTCACTTTTGCCGGGCGTATCCGGGCGGAGAATGGGGTCGCCCCCACCCCGAGGAGTATAAGAACTCCCGAGGCAGAGGGCCGAGCGTCAGTCATCCACCATGTGGCGTGTTGGACAGTTAATCGCGTTCGCTCTCGTTGTAGTATCAGCTCTAGCGGCTCCTCAGAACCCGCAGAGCAACAGCGTCCAGCCCTCTGCCATCGAAGAGGGAATCGAGACGGCTTACAAATGGGTCCAAGGTTGTGGTGAGAAGGATATGTCACTGTGTCTCAAGATGAGGGCGCTCACTTACGTCGACCGGCAGCTGAGAAGACCAGAGGATATCCCAATCTTCGACGGCGTTTCCCTCGTGAGGACAGAAGCCGCCTCCAGGGAGAACTTCGGACGCGCCGTTTCCGAAGACGAGCTTGACGCTTCTCTGCCCAAGGACACCGAAACCAAGGACGCCGAAGTCGAGAGTATGCTAGTTGATCGCGTCGCAAGGTTCCTTCAGACCCACACGCTCCAGCTCAAAGTTCCTGATTCCTCAATCCAAGAAGTCCGGCGATCTCTCGATGAAGGTTAGACAACCAGTGCCTTAAACTTTCCTGTATCTAGATAAATTTACATACATTTAATCTTTTCTAGAATCTATGTAATTAGGTGAGATCTTACTGAAGAATTTTGCACCCCTCTTCTTCAGAGTTTGATATATATAGAAATATGTTGATATGTATTCAATAAATTACTAAATATAGTATTTCTTTATTTTCAGCTCGTGGCAAGAAGAAGAAGCTGAAGATGCTCCTTCCTCTCCTTTTGATGCTGAAACTGAAGGCAGCTGCCATCATCCCATTGGCGCTCGGCGCTCTGGCACTCCTTGCCCTGAAGGCACTCATCGTCGGCAAGCTCGCCCTGGTGCTCTCCGGCCTCATCGGTCTCCAGAAGCTCCTCTCATCCAAGCAGCAGAGCCAGTCCTACGAAGTAGTGGCACACCCTCACTACAGCGAAGAGCACCACGGACACTACAGGCGGTCGCTCGGGGCAGACCAGGCATACAGAGCATACGCTCCAAGCCAGTGACCTGATCACCATCAACACCCATCCGCCTCTCAGGGACTCCCCTCTATTTATTTATAAATAACTTATTTTATGAACTTATTTTTTTTTTATAAACTGTATTTATTTGTACAATGAAAAAAGGAGAGGAAGAATACGAATTACGACAAACCGACCGACGACCAAAGAAAAACAGAACGAGTCAGACTGGACGGCAACATGCCTTGTATATAGTATACATATATTTAATAAAATATTTTTAGTAAAACCAATGTTTTTTCTCAACCTTTTCCCGAAACAATAACATTGAATCACAAATACAAAAGATATAAATAAAGAATAGAAAATTATATGGTATTTTATTATCCACATCCTATTCTTATGAAATCCACCCAAAAAAAAAAAAAAAAAGGTCGTGTCCAAAGGAAAAACACTAATAGAGCAACAAGAACAAACAATAGAGTTAAAAATGAATAAATAAACATATTTCAAACGAATAAGTTATCGATAGACCATGAGCGAACAAAATAAAAACTGGTGTCACGCAAGATACTTTGTCTAGCCCATTTCTATTCAAGATTTTGTATACTATATATATTAAATTATGCTTCATAAGAAAGTGAATAAGCAGCTTTCTTCACATTAATATGAGAGGCAATCATCTTTCCCTAAAAAAAAAAATTAAAAAAAAGAAGAAGAAGAAATTAAAAAGAAAAGGGTGTGTAAAAAGAGAAACGGCTCTAGTTAATAGATGTGGGAGCGACTTGATTCGATTGGTCCGATATGGAAGTGGGCGTGGCTGCTTTCACTGGGCCTAACCTGTCCAAGGCGGAACCTCTCCGACGGGGGAAAGGCTACTTACACCCGATATGTCCCGATTCCAATCTCATCCTACAGCTTTCACGGCCAGCGCCTCTTTTGGAATCATCCACCTGACTTGTTTTCTTTCTCTTTCTCCTCTTTAATTCTCTCTCTCTATCTCACACACACACTCTCTCTCTCTCTCTCTCTCACCCTCTATATCTCTCTTTCTCCCTAGCTCTCCCTCAACCAGTAGTACTACTTACGGCGGGAGAGTTGTTTTACTGCGCATGTCCCAATAACCTCCAGCGACTCCTAGTAACAGGTTTAGAAGGTTTCTTGTTTACGCTGCCCACGGAGGAATTCACCAGAAGCAGGTTAATTAGCTTCCACGACCTTCGATCAATGCCAATGAAAAAACATTCTTCCACATCTGCCTTCATTTCCTCATAAAATATATTGTTTACTCGTGATGTCAGGAGACTCCGACAGTTGACATTGCCTGATAAACATTAGTAACTATCTGATAAGACTGATATATCTATATAAATAAACCTTGGAAGAGTAAGGTTGAATCGGAAAAATCTACTTTTTTTATTATTTTATTTTCTGATTCAGAAATATGTAGGTAACTAGAGGCTTCGCCTTGTTTCTCTCACAGTTTCAAGTTAAACTCATGCAGCATCATCATGAAAAATACAATGTCCTATTTCAAGGGCGGATCCCGGGTGTGAAACGTCCTTCCTAGCATTTTGTTACCCATGAATCGCTCGTAAAAATTATTATTAAAACATCGAATTTCAATTGCATACTTTTTCAATCATATTTGTGAATCTGCATTCCATATAGTAAACATTCGCCCTTGCTGCCCTGAAGCGCTTCCCAACATCCGGAATTCGTGATTCGCCCTTACTCTTCCAAGGTCCTAATACAATCAATCCGTTCCATACCCAAAGACACATATTTCACCCTTAAAGAAATTCTCTCTGTACAACAAACGATATTTTGTTTTCTATTGTCGTGTCCATGGCTAATGGTATATCTTTGAAAAGTTGTCAGGATTTTTAAGTATCCTTGACCTAAAACAAAGGCTTTAAATCAAAAGAAAATATTGAACTGAAAAAAAAAAATATATAAAAGCAATGTCCAGATATATGTATGTAAACGTTGCCTAATTGTCAATATGCATTCCTATGGTACTTCGTGACCAGTAAAGGGGCTCAATTAAGGGGTAATTGAGCCCTTCCGAATAACTTTTTTTATTACGGGCTAACATTCTTCCATAACTAATCAAATATGACACCCAAGAGTGTTTATGTGAAGAAAAAAATTTTAAATGGGCAAAAAATACGATTTTCTAATAAAGTCCCGATGCCGAGTGAACGCTTTACTGATTTGAAGATAATTTTTTGGGCGCGCTTCGATTGGACCCTTGTAAGTTTTTTTTTTTTTTTTTTTTTTTTTTGTCCTCTTTCAATACATTTCAAAATTAAAACTAATTTTTTTTTTAAATCTTTATAACAAGGAAGTATGAAAACAATTAAATAGAAAAAAATGAACATTTAAAAACATTAAATTTTAAAGTCGTTTTCATAAAACTCTGTTTTTAAAATCGGGCGATACTCTGGCGAGTATAATTTTTTCCCGAACAACTTCCAATTTTCTAGTAAAGTACGTAGGTTTTTTTTTTTTTTTTTTTTTTTTTTGATTCATTGAATTACAGACTCTTTATGACCGATTTTCGGCGAATGTTTTAATAGAAAATGAATAATTGTTCACCATTTTCGAAAAAATTCATATTTCTTAAAATTCCTAGGCACTTTACTAGATTTTACACCCTTCTTTCGAAATAGTTTTAGTTTTTCGTTCTAGATTAAAAATTGCCACCTGCAGACTATCGCCCGTGAAAAAAGAGGGTTTCCGACATTTTTTTTTTCCGAAGAATTGAAACTGATTTCTTTTGGATACTTCAACATTATAAATTCAAGAAAATGACTATGAATTTGATCGCACAAGGTAGCATTACCCCTAAGGGTACTTCTTTTAACGCGGGATTATCAACGATTTGGGTTGACTAGAGTTTCAATATAACCTTGAACGAGCGAAAACGCGTAGCACTTCTGTTAATGGCACAATTGCCATGCGTTTCCGCTCGCTCAAGGTTATATCGAAACTCTACTCAATCCAACTCGTTGATAATATAGATCAAGGATGGTTTTTTCGGTGGATAATAGACCGATATGCAATTTACAAGAGCTTCTTTAGTTTCGGTCAACTAAACAACAAACTAGGAAATCGCTTAAGAACAAACAAAGAAACACTAATCGCGTAAAAAGCACCAATGTACAAAGGAATTGCATTCTAAACACAATGGCCAATAGAATTGCTCAGGAATAGACCAATAAAAAAGTCCGTCACGCAGGAGCTGCATAACTAAGCACTATCCTCAGAATTTGGGTAGTGTAGACTGCTTTCCAGAACAATTTGCTTAAAATATCCTACATAAATAAAATAAAAACGTGAATAGTTCTCATTTTGTAATGAGTAACTGATCAATTATTAATTTGCATCCAGAGTTATGTTTACACGTGGTACCTACTACACTACGTAATAAATACAAAAATCCTTATATTATCGTATTTTGATCTAACGCAGGAACAGGATACAGTCACTCTAGTGGTAGAAAGCGCTCCTTGCGGCGGCTTTGTGAACCTACGTCAGCCGGCTTTTCTATTCAAATATATTACAAATTAAACCCCCGCTTTCCGATTGACCGATTCAGCTCATTTTTACAACACTTCTTTCTCATGAGTTACCCAGGACGTATACAGCGTTTCGTTACAATACAGCAGAAATTACGACCGGTATGAGTATATTAGGAATTTGGGTCCGGAGTAAACCCCCCCTTCTAATGAACCGATTTAGTTTCTTTTTACAACACATATTTACCTGTAGATTACCACTACGAATACCGAGTTTCGTCGAAATATACCAAAAATCACGGCTGGTAGTGGCGAATTGGTATTGTGGGTCCGGATTAAACCCCCCCTCCTAATGAACCGATTTCGTTTATTTTTACAACACATATTTACCTGTGGATTAGCACTACGAATACCGAGTTTCGTTGAAATATACCAAAAATCACGGCTGGTAGTGGCGAATTGGTATTGTGGGTCCGGAGTAAACCCCCCCTTCTAATGAACCGATTTAGTTCATTTTTATATCTCACTTTTCTCTCTATATTAACACTACGAATACCAAGTTTCGTTGAAATATAACAAATATTACGGCTGACATAGTCAAATAAGTGTTTTGGGTTCGGAGTAAACCCCCCCTTCCGGTGGACCGACTTTGGTGGTTAACGAACTCGTTCAATCGTTTGCTAATTGAATGCTATATACCAAGTTTCGTGAAGAAAAAACAAAAACTCTGGCCGCTATCGTGTTAACAGACACACACATATATATATATATATATATATATATATATATATATGCATATATATATATATATATATATATATATATATATATATATATATATAGATATATATAAATTTTAACGGGGGCCATTTTCGGTGTCTACTAGGTAGGATCGATAAAGATTTGAAGAAATTTTTCAAAAATTCCGTCATGAGTCCAACCTCAATAGCTACTTTCCTTCGGAGGAAAGTGCTAAAAGCGTTATCAATGATCCAGATCTCTGAACGAGACCCACATCTTTAAACTGCGTTGAAGCTAATGCGTAAGTACCAAAATCATATCTACAGATAGAATTACTAAATTTCTTTTTCTTTCCCTCCATATTCGAAAATGAATTTACTAACATCCCCAAAATCATTAAAATGAATTTTCAAAAGAATGATTATATAGCAACCCAATTTATTTGGGCAGCCTTAATTTACCACAAATAAAGTTTTTGCTTTTTAGCGCGGTTCCTCCCTCCCCATAGGGAGGAACCCCGCTTATAAGGTTGATACAATGAAACAATCCGGAAGTGCCGACAAGAAAATTTCGCGTTTCAGAACCCCTAGAGACCGAAAATAACGGTGGTTCAAATTTGTATATATATATATATATATATATGTATATATTTATTTATATATATATATATATATATATATATATATATATATATATATTTGTCTGTTCGCTCATTTCTGGCTTCCCTGATGGTCCGATTTTGATGAAATTTGGTACAAAAATCCCTCGTCCAATTTGAAAGGTCAAGTTCGTTAACCAGCAAAATCCGCCCACTGGAAGATGGCGTTTGGGGCGAAATTCGCGCAGAAAAAATCGTAACGCTTACGTTTTTGAGTTCATAAGCTTGTAAGTACTCTTTTTATAGGCTTCTTGGGCTAGGAAAACGAATGAGACCATTTTCAAAGCGATAGCTTTAACCGTTTTCGAGAAAATTAGAAAAATAGTTTTTGAATACCGTTTTCGGTTTGGGTACTTAGAATCACGGGATTCAGTTGAAACATTATCTGCATGTTCTACTTTCATTAAAACTAATACGTTAAAAGTTATGTTACGTTTGGAGTTAAGGAAGGGTTAGAATAAAATATTTTATGAACAGACATGAAAAGTTTTGGGAACTTCGTATACTTTCATTAATATCTCGAACACGGTTGGGAAATCGTGGTAAGTAGATAGAAACTATTTTAAAGCTTACTAAATTCTCTACAACAATGATTCTAAAACTATTTTTGATTAGGTTATGTCAATCGGAGAAATAAGTGCTTAAAACTTCAAATACGTCTGTTTTGTTCTTATGAACGGGTTTTTGTCGTTCTTTTTGTAATTTTTGTCTCTTTCCCTTGGGTTTTTATTGCTTTTTATTTTTTTAATTTCTTATGTTGGGAAAAGTTTGTGTGTAAAACAGGATATGAAAAATGAGACCAATTTTCTGTTGCTAGAAATAATGTAAATTTTGGAAACTTTCATTAATATCTCGAAAACGGTTGAAAATCTTGGTAAACGGAAGAATACCATTAGAAAGCTTATTAAATGCTCTACATAAAAGGTTCTAATGAAAGTTTTGATTAGGCGATGTCAATCGGAGAAATAAGAGCTTAAAGCTTTAAAGTAATTGATTTCGTTTATTCGAACTTTTCTTTTTGTCTGTTTTTTATTCCTTGTTATTTTTTAATTGCTTATAGTTGGATAATGTATTCGAAAATAAAACAGGTTAAGTAAAATAACAAAAACAATTTATTGTTAGAAACATAGAGTTCCAAGATTCCAAGACCTTTTAACTAGCGGGACCGTTTCAAGTGTTGCTGACCCTTCCAGGTAAGATTGTAAATCCTACCTTTCAAGCCTGGTGGAACCAAAATAATAACTGTCGGGGTTCGGTCACTGCTACTTAATAAAACTACATTTTATCGTAAAAATGGTTTTATTATTGTGCCGACGTTTCGGCTTGAACTTCAAGCCTTCATCAGGGCTGTAAATACAAGTAGGACATATTTAACATTAATATATGCACATATCTATGTAAATATACCTAACATATATATATATATATATATATATATATATATATATATATATATACATATATTTATATATAAGCATATACACATACACATATACACGCACACATATGTACATATATATGCCCACATACACATATGGGGTATATATTATTAAGTAGCAGTGACCGAACCCCGACAATCCCTACCTTGCATCATCAACGGTCAACGATCTCCTCTCAACAAAATAATAACTGCTTCTATTTTAATCTTTCGAAATTAGACTAGGGATAAGAACGGAACCGCGCTAAGATGAGGCAGTTCCTGCGAGTCGGACTTTTCTCTTCTTGGCAAACATTGTTCACTCCTGTTCCTTCGATAAATGGTAGACAGTCAGGAAGGAATGACCAAAGCGTAGTTTTTTTTTTTTTTTTTTTTTTTTTTTTTTTTTTTTTTTTTTTTTTACGGCGCATCGACATAAATCTTGGCCATTAGCGCCGTCCGGTAAGAACTACTCGTACCATAGGAGGGTTGATTTCCGTCATCTCAAACCCCATTAGGCGGCGACAATAAATGAATTAGAATCTAAAGCAAGCAAACAGACTAATAGTCTCGTTTCCCGGAGCTATTGAAGTTAGACAGGTTCAAGTGAGCGGAAAAACAGCACGACGTGCTCCATTGGGCAGCTGGAAGAAAAACCGGAAAATCGTTTCAATCTTCGTATCATCACGTACCTGACGGAAAATACTTTTCTTATTGAATACTTTTCAACTTTTTCTTCAATAATCTCTAATCAAATATTCTTATCAACTCATAGAAGGAGTCTTTTTTTACACGCATTATAGTCTTCTGGTATTGACCGTGTCACAAACTTCTTTGCCGACGTTTCGCTAGTCATACTGCCAGCTTCCTCAGGGCTTAGTCTGAGGATTCTCATCTGGCAGTATGACTAGCGAAACCTCGACAAAGAAGTTTGTGACACGGTCAATACCAGAAGACTATAATATGTGTACTGACTCGGACCGTGGAAGCCTACGAGTAAAAAAGTCTTTTTTTTTACTTTAGGTACAACCAGTTATTACTTCATGTTATTAGTTATTTCAGTTAACAAGTCTTATGATCTTTATTGATGGTTATAGAACCTCATATAATTTGCTATTTGAAGAAGGTAATTTGATATTCTATAAATCTCAAAATGAACTTGTTTAGACCTGTGGAAGTCTTACGCTGGAATGGAGAAGCTTCCAGGTATGGAGTATAAGCATTATTCGGTGAATCATAGTCAAAACTTCGAAGACCCAAAAACAGGAGCCCATACCCAAAGAACAGACTCGCTGTAGGCCAGCCTCAAGAAGAGAAAAAAAAATTGAATGTGGTACAAAGAGGAACCATCTTGACTCCTATTTTTGTGAATTCGTGTGGAGGAGGAGGTACAAAAAAAAGGAAGCAATTTTAAAATCAATTCAGTCCTATTGGCCCCCAAAATGAAATTTGGTTCAATATTACAATTTCTGGTGGGTAATAGTTACATTTAAAAAAAAAATGTTATTGTTTTTGTGTATATCCTTTTTATTTCACTTTTTTCTTTTAAAACAGACATATATTATTAAATAACAGTTTGATAAATACCACGAAAACGTAACTGGTGTACCTAAAGTAAAAAATACCCCATAGAAGCTGTACAGTATTAGTACAGAAGTGAAGTTTTTTTACCATAAATCTGGAAGAAGCTGCTGAGAAATATCCGCTTATGAGAAACCGAAAACATGGCAATTAAATTATGTTTCTCGAGAGACATTTAAGTGAAGTATGTTGGCAGTAGCGAGCATCTAAATTCTAGATGCTTAGTGATGCCAACGTACTTTACTGATATTTCCCTTCTGTCTGTCAGACACTTTTACACACCAGGGGTTAACACTCCCTAAGGGGTCAGCTTTATGGAGCAGCATTATTGTTAAGTAGTTTTTTTAAATAACCAAACAACGGTGTTAATAATCCAAAATAAAGCAAAAGATACTGCCAGAATCAAAACAAGACACATCACTATTTTTTCGATTTTGATATAAAAGTTTATTTTGCAACTTCAAAATGTCCTCTGTATACTGGTAAAGAAAAGGATTTTCAAAACTCAATAGATCATGCTGTTTTTTAATGTTAAAGTGGTAGGGGGGTTTGAAAATAAGACATACATCAGTGAATTTTAAAACTAAGTAAAACGCATCAAAATAAAAATGCATTCAAAATAGATAAGATAACAGATAAACTTCTCAAAAACAATCGTCTGTCGTCGTGTAGAAGTCACTACATGTAGGTATGTTTTCGTACTGAGTGTGTGTGTATATATATATATATATATATATATATATATATATATATATATATATATATATACTTACATACATACATATAAATACAAATTTATTTTCGTATACTATTAGGCACTTCAGGATTGCGCTATCGGGTCGATTTTATAAGTAAGTTTCTTCCAGTGTTGAGCAATCACTCGAGTGAATAATTACTCAAGTAAAAGTAATGAGTGAAAATTTAATCGTTACTCATCACTCATTACTCATATATCAAATTTTTAATCATTAATCAATAATCTCAAAAAGGAGTAATCACTCTTAATCATTACTCATTACTCATCAGTCATTTGTCAAGAGTAAATTATAATTTCTTTGCTTTTTTTTTTTTTTTTTTTTTACATTTTAAACATTTGTCTAAAAGATTTGAACTTTCGTCTCAACTATTTAAACCAGAGTTGGGCAAAAATTAATTGGAGAGATGGGCGTATATAGAAAATAATTTCGGAGGGGGCTGGGAATATTTCGGGGGGGGGGGGAGGCGAGACCATTTCCCGATCAATTTTTACCGATCAAATAAAAATTTCGGAGGGGGGGGGGGGCTGCAGCCCCTCAGTCCTCCCTTGTATACGTCCATGGCGACTGACGATAAACAATTAAAAATATCAACGCACTAAAACGCAATTACGAAAAAATTAATTTCCCGCGGTCCGTATTTTTCATAGTTTCTACTTTTTTTGGAGACAGGAAGCAAACCGGAAGTACATAAAATAAACGGTACTTACGTATTAGCGTCAAAGCAGGTTAAAGAGTCGGGTCTCCGAGAACTGGATCTACACCGGGTCGGAGAGCTGGATGAAGGAGTCAAATCAGTTTTTGCCAATATGGCGACGGGATTATCAACGATTTGGGTTAAATAGAGTTATGATATAACCTTTAGCTAGCGAAAACGCGCAGCACTTATATTAATAGCATAATTGCTATGCGTTTCCGCTCGCTACGCTCGCTCAAGGGTATATCAAAACTCTAGTCAATCCAACTCGTTGACAATATAGATCAAGGATGGTTTTTCGCTGGATAATGGACTAATAAACAATTCAGCATAGCTTCGAAACAGTAGCTTTTATCCTAGCTATTGTTGTCGCTAACACGCACAAAAACTGAAATCGCGTAACAAAAAAACAACAATTGCGTGGGTAAATAAAGCACAAATGAATTGCGTTAAAAAGGCAAAGGGTGCAAGATGGTTTCTATAAACACAATGGATGATATCTCTGATAGTGATTGACCAATAGAAATGCGTTATCCATGATCCAGATCTCTAAACGAGACCCGCCTCTTTAACCTGCTTTGACGCTAATACGTAAGTACCAAATAAACTTAGACCCACCCAGAAGCAATCAAGGGGTGAATTTTGCATCGGAAGTAAACCCAACTGTGAATAGAGTGTCCCAGAAGTGATCGGAATTGAATCTCGAAAGTAAGAGAGTGACCAGAAGTAACCCTCTCCTGTGATTTTTTTTTTTTTTTAATTTATGAGAAGAAAAAAAAAGTTCTTATCGATTTTTTTTTAACTACCCTAATAAAATAAATATGAAGTACAGATGGAATGGTTGGGATTCGGCTAAAGAAACCTCAATATGATTTTTGTTTAAAAAAATCTATACTTTGGACGTTTCGGCTTCTCATTGGTAGCCTTCGTCAGCTAAAATGTCAAGAAAAACAAAAATTAATACAAAAAAAAGTTTATAATTGAGATAAGTAACAGAACTATAAATACACTTAACTTATTATAAAAGAACAATTTGGTCTAAAATTCTTAGAATGAAAATGAAAAGAAACATAACAAAAAAAGAAGAAAAAAGGCTATTATATTGAAGTTTATATAAGGTGCTAATAGTAACATAAATTAATTATAACAAACAAATAAGATACTACATCCCCATGGAAATGCCTGGAGGCAGAGGAAGACCAATGTTGAGAGTTAAGTATTCATTGTGGAAGTGTAAATGTACTAGGGTAAATGAAACGGAAACAAATCAGGTGGTGTCAGGCTGAGCAAGTTGCTATCTTGAAGGCATTGGAATATATTAATGGAGTTCATGATTTTGATAAGACATGTTGTATTTATACTGACAGTAGAGTTACATTAGACAGACTTAAGAATATAGACATACACGATACATTGACTGAAACAATTAGGCAGGAACTCATCAAAAGCTTTCAGAAAAACATAAATATAAAATTTAAATGGGTTCGAGCCCACCAGGATAATGTAGGAAATAATAAAGCAGACGAAGAGGCAAAATCAGCAGCTAATGACGAGAGCCTGCCTGTTGTGTACGAAAAAACTCCTAAGAATACTGTAAAACACATACTAAGACAGGAAACAAATAGACAATGGAACCAACGTTGGACACTGACAACCAAAGGTCGACACCTATACGATTACATACGTACCATAGAGGACGCACAGAAAATACCAAGACTTAATTATAAACTCACTCAAATACTAACTGGTCACGGACCAACACGAAGTTACTTACACAGATTTAAAATCATTGAAGACAAAAACTGCAAATGTGACTCTCGTACTGGACAGACTTACGACCATTTAATCTTTGACTGCAGACTACTTGACAAGGAAAGAATCAAATTCATCAAGTCTATAATATTAAAAGTCCGTCACGCAGGAGCTGCATAACTAAGCACTTTCCTCAGAATTTGGGTAGTGTAGACTGCTTTCCAGAACAATTTGCTTAAAATATCCTACATAAATAAAATAAAAACGTGAATAGTTCTCATTTTGTAATGAGTAACTGATCAAGTATTAATTTGCATCCAGAGTTATGTTTACACATGGTACCTACTACACTACGTAATAAATACAAAAATCCTCATATTATCGTATTTTGATCTAACGCAGGAACAGGATACAGTCACACTAGTGGTAGAAGGCGCTCCTTGCGGCGGCTTTGTGAACCTACGTCTGCCGGCTTTTCTATTCAAATATATTACAAATTAAACCCCCGCTTTCCGATTGACCGATTCAGCTCATTTTTACAACACTTCTTTCTCATGAGTTACCCACGACGTATACAGCGTTTCGTTGCAATACAGCAGAAATTACGACCGGTATGAGTATATTAGGAATTTGGGTCCGGAGTAAACCCCCCCTTCTAATGAACCGATTTAGTTTCTTTTTACAACACATATTTACCTGTAGATTACCACCACGAATACCGATTTTCGTCGAAATATACCAAAAATCACGGCTGGTAGTGGCGAATTGGTATTGTGGGTCCGGAGTAAACCCCCCCTTCTAATGAACCGATTTAGTTCATTTTTATATCTCACTTTTCTCTCTATATTAACACTACCACCAAGTTTCGTTGAAATATAACAAATATTACGGCTGACATAGTCAAATAAGTGTTTTGGGTTCGGGGTAAACCCCCCCTTCCGGTGGACCGACTTTGGTGGTTAACGAACTCGTTCAATCGTTTGCTAATTGAATGCTATATAAGTTTCGTGACGAAAAAACAAAAACTCTAGCCGCTATCGTGTTAACACACACATATATATATATATATATATATATATATATATATATATATATGCATATATATATATATATATATATATATATATATAGAGAGATATATATAAATTTTAACGGGGGTCATTTTCGGTGTCTACTAGGTAGGATCGATAAAGATTTGAAGAAATTTTTCAAAAATTCCGTCATGAGTCCAACCTCAATAGCTACTTTCCTTCGGAGGAAAGTGCTAAAAGGAGGAAACTGGCCGGTTTCTAAGAGGGAGATTCTTATCAAACACTTTGATGAATTAGATACATTCATTGGTACTATAGATTATGACGAACTTTAATAAATAAGCTGTATTTATTTCCATTATTGTATATGTTTAATTTTCTTTTTATATTTATATTTTATATCATTTATATTTGGATTTCTTTTATATTCATATACATTATCTATCATTTATTTCTGCAAAATTTTATACATTTTATTAGTTCTTAGTATTATTATGTTATTATAGGTTTAGTCTTATTTCTGTTAATTTTATTGTCTTACCTTTAATTACTTTAATTATAAATTGTTAAGTTTTTCATCACTAATATTCTCATGTTACTTAAATATAGAACATACATGTAGTATTTTTAAAATGGCACATGTAGAAAATAAATTCCCACATCGCAGGGTTACTGCAGTGTGGAAAAAAGAAAAAAAAAAAAAAAAAAAAAAACCAGGTGGTGGGAGGTCAGTAGGGATCAAAGGCCTGTTTAAGACATTTTATGACAGGAAAGGAGAGAAAGGTGTTAATGGAAGGATACACAAGGGGCATGGGAAAATACTAGGTGGGAGGTCGGGAGAATTTTTGAAAAATATTAGCGTCCATAGGAGAAATGCCTTGTTTGTCAGTTTTGCAGTTTATATTGTTTTACAAAACTGACAAACAAGGTATTTAATTTTGAGCCGTGAGTAACTCACACTTAATCATAACCTCGAGTGACTGCCCAACATTGGTTTCCTCCCGGTGGAAGAAGCACGCTAAATATATATATATATATATATATATATATATATATATATATATATATATATATATATATATATATAAATATATATATAAATCACGTGTCTGTCTGATTGTCCGTTTGTCTTGTTTGTTCCTTATACAAATCTACACCGTTAATCTAGACCGATTGTGACCAAACCTGGCACTCAGGTAGGTCTTGATACGGGAAATCTCCTAGGCTAGGTCAAGATAATCAAATTTCAAAGTTTGGCTAAAAGGTCACACTGAACCATTCAGCTTCTGACGGCCATTTTTAATCGACAGCCATTTTGAATGATGTCTCAAATTGATTTTTTGATGTTCTTGATAATTAGAATAACTCGATCAACAGTCACTGTCTAAGTAAGAAGCGCTGGCCTTTCTTTGATAATAGCTATCTACTGGCAGGCTGTAGTAGTGCTGGCCTCTGACTTCTGCTTTCTGAATTATTTGACAGATATAAACAAATTCACACCGTTTGACCGATTTTGATATACCTAACTGGGTATACAGGTAGATCTTGATACGGGAAGATTCACTGGCAGTAATTAGGTGCAGCATGGCACGCCGCGGAACAGCTAGTTAAATATATTTATCGGTTATTTTGAGAGATAGATGTGGAGTTTGGCGCTCTACAACTAGGTTATTTGCGCCTTTCAAAATATTGGTTCGAAAAGGTTTGGGTTCTTTTATAAATATTTGCTTTAGGTATTTAATTAAATTTTGAGACGTCTGTGAGTTAGTGGGATAGGTGTAGTTCTTTGCCTGTGTGTAATGGTGTTATGCTTTGTTTAGTTACAAATTGTTAAAAATAATTAGTTACAGATTATATAATTTATTAGTTAAAGACCATTACAATCATTACCTTAAAATCCAATATCGCAATTATAATTTAAACCAAGACTATTATAATTTAAACTAAGACTATATAATTTAAAAACTAAGACTATGGCAATTATAATTTAAATTAAGAGAATTATAATAAAGTTAGACTAATTACAATCTTTTCGTAAACTTGATTAATGTGATTTTAATATATATATACATATATTTTTTTTTCATTAATTTTTTTTTTTTTTTTTTTTTTTTTTTTTTTTTTTTTTTTTTTATAATCGGTTATTTTGAGCACATAGTCCCTCTCATTTAAAGCAAGCCTTTCAATATTGCTATAAAATTTGCTTAATCTGTTAGAAACGTCTACTTATGTGCCAGATGTTGGAAGAATCATTAAGCAACACATACACTGTTTCAAATATTTTATTTTGATTCGTGTGTCATTATAATCAATTAATACAGGTTGTAGATGATGACAGTTAAGACGAGGAATATGTACAAATTTGATAACAATTTTGGAGCACCGTTACACATATCTGTTTTGCATGTACTACAATGGTCGATCGTTCCGCCAGTAGCTTGTGCCAAAGTTTTATAATTCGGACAGGGGTCAGATGCTGTACATCCCTTTTCTATGCGATCCTTCTCACCCATTATTGCTGAAACACAAACAAAAAAAAAAATATATTTCATGACGAGGAAACAAGTCCCTTACAAACTAACCACTGAGACAAAAAAGTCCGATTCGCAGGAACTGCATCATTTTACCGCGGTTCCGTTCATATCCCTAGTCCGATCACTAAAGGAATATAGCAGCTATCGGTAGGTTTTGATCTATGAAATATAATTTTTTTTTTTTTATTTAAACAATATTAATACATAAAACACATATTTAATTATTAGTGCACCTACTGATCACTTCACTTATATGGTAATCTATAATTCAAGCTATAAAACAAAGCAAAACAAATTTATTCATACGGGAGATCTATAGATCAGTTTTCCTACTGAAAAATTATAATCTCAAAGGAAGCTTAAGGCGCCACATATGGATACTGACAGTTTCATAAGCGGAAGGGACTCTCCCGTCACACGGTGGCCAAAAACCGCACAAACGCGCTTAAAACTCAACAACATTTGATATTGTTGATTTAGAAACCTGAAATTACAATATTTCAACTAGGACACGATTTTTTCACTCGGATTACTTCAGACATTTTTTGCAGTCAACAATGACTTGAGGGGGTCTCCCGTGGTCTAGTGGCAGGAATTTTATCATCCCACGGCTCGCTGGTAAAATTCCTCGCTGTACCCTGGATGTCGGCGCTAATGACCTAGATGTAGATGCGCCGTAAAAAAAAAAAATAAAAAAAAAAAAAAATTGATTCCAATGTTTACATAGAGATAACGCGCGTCTATCTTACCGAGTTTGTTCACATCTAGCACCGAAGTAGGCAGACTTATGCAGCTAATTTCAGTCTGGGGTCTTTCTATACATGCCCACGGAATATTTAAGCCCAAAATTAGAGAGACGCAAAAGCTATATGAAAAAACGAAATTTGATACGTGTATTTTTTTTACTTCTTCAGTATCCCCGTCCATGAAGGCGATTCGAAAAATACTAAAATATTTTTTTTGTCCTTCGAACATCCCATTAAAACAAGAAAAACATGCGTCAACCTTATTGGTCTGAAAAAGTAAAGTTGAAGGAACGATTTTGACACATGAGGATTTGGGAAATTGTCTTCGTTTCTAGTACTTCAATGATTAACCACCGTCCTGCAATCAACGGTGAGGGCCTAAAACCCAAGATATGGCACTCTCACGAGGTATTTAACATATATTTAAGGCAAATGGGTTCGGAGAAAATACTTCAAAAAGTTACGTTTTGAGCGCTTTTTGACTATTTTTGACCACTGTGCGTCATCTCAACGCTCACTCTAGGAAAACACTATTACCAATATGTTTCTTATTTTCTTAGCTTTACTAAAATACTCATTTCAACGCCAAATAAACTTTAAAAAAAACAAAAGTGAGGTAAACAGTGACAAAAAACCGTTCAAAAGAACATAACTAACACTTTCGTGGTTTTGAGAACTTATTTCTCCAACTGACATCGCGCCATCGAAATTTGCTTCAGAATCTTTTTTGTAGAGAATTTAGTAAGCTTTTGAATGGATTTATTGTACTCACCACGATTTTTTAACTGTTTTGAAGAAATTAAGGAAAATATACGAAGATCCCAAACCTGTCTGTTACTAAAATGTTTTATTCTAATCCTTACACATTTATATATATATATATATATTATGTGATAAATAAAATAGCCAAGCAATATATATTATTGAAGAGAATACAATACTCTAAAACCCTATAACCGTTATTTATTTTTTGGGTTCATCGTTGAAGAGTTATCCCGTAAAAACGGGGGAAAATATGCTGCAAAAGTGTTTTTCCCCAAAATGACAGACTTTCAAGAGCGGATATTTCGAAAACTAAAGTATCTCGAAAAACGTTATAGAATAGAACTGGTAGAAAATTTAATCAGCTTTCGTTTTTTATAGAATGGTCATGTCTCTAGGACGCAGGGTTTCGGAGATATAAGTGAAAACCCGAAAAATGGGACCTTCTACCCCCCCCCCCCTACCCACGGCACAAAGGCTACGGGTGAGGACTTTTCATATGTTCACCACCTATCTAGCTTAAACAAAGTTACGAAGCCAAAAAATGTGTTCCAAAAATGTCCACTCATAGCTGTTTTCAAGCATTCGTTGACTGTTAGTAGAAGGAATGCACAAGCATTCGTTGACTGTTAGTAGAAGGAATGCACAAGCATTCGTTGACTGTTAGTAGAAGGAATGCACAAGCATTCGTTGACTGTTAGCAGAAGGAATGCACAAGCATTCGTTGACTGTTAGTAGAAGGAATGCACAAGCATTCGTTGACTGTTAGTAGAAGGAATGCACAAGCATTCGTTGACTGTTAGTAGAAGGAATGCACAAGCATTCGTTGACTGTTAGTAGAAGGAATGCACAAGCATTCGTTGACTGTTAGTAGAAGGAATGCACAAGCATTCGTTGACTGTTAGTAGAAGGAATGCACAAGCATTCGTTGACTGTTAGTAGAAGGAATGCACAAGCATTCGTTGACTGTTAGTAGAAGGAATGCACAAGCATTCGTTGACTGTTAGTAGAAGGAATGCACAAGCATTCGTTGAATGTTAGTAGAAGGAATGCACAAGCATTCGTTGACTGTTAGTAGAAGGAATGCACAAGCATTCGTTGACTGTTAGTAGAAGGAATGCACAAGCATTCGTTGACTGTTAGTAGAAGGAATGCACAAGCATAACGAATAGCAGGAAAGAGAGAGGATGAGAGAAGTATGTCTCCTTCCTCACACCCTTTTGCTGTGACGATGGTGTAATTACCTGGTATTCCGGATTACGAAATGATAGGATAATGAAAAGGTTTTTCCATGATGAAAAACATTTTTTTTTTTTGAGAAGGTCTATGACATTTGATGCTTTGAAAAAGCATCTTGTTGTTGCTCGTAACAAGGGAAATTAAGAGTACCTACACTGGTTGTGATAAATTGATAATAAAGAAATGAATGGGTATTTAAAATACATATTTTCATTAATAATGAATGAGATTCCTCTTTGCCTTCAGTCCTAATAAATACCTATTTTAATTTCAGTACTGCGTATTTTCAGTATTTCAAGTGCCATTTTGCCTGCCTATACAATTAAAAAAACAATTACCAATTATAACTTTAGGTAAACAATGACAAAACGCCATTGAAAAGAACAAAACTTACAATTTTGATGTTTTAAGTACTTATTTCTCGGATTGACATCGCCCAGTCGAAAATTACAATTGAAACTTTTTTGTAGGAAATGTAGTAAACTTTCGAACGGTCCACTTACTACGATTTCCAAACCGTTTTTTGTAGGAAATGTAGTAAACTTTCGAACGGTCCACTTACTACGATTTCCAAACCGTTTTTGAGATATTTTATAAAATATACGTCCAATAAACATATAAAACGAGTACTTGCACGCATATTATTATTATTATTATTCTAATAGAAGACCATAGTGATATAAATACTATACACCAATAATTAAATAATTAAAAAAAAAATACAAAATTAACAATAAACAAATTTAACCTAAAAATATGAATATAAATAAAGAAAAAACAAACGTATAAAAAAAAAAACGAATACAAATATTATAAGTAAAGTCTTAAATAATAAAATAAATTATAAGTAAATATGTTCATAAATTATAGTTGGATTGGAGCAATGATGATACAATGTTCAGAGGGGAATGGGAATAAAATTAAAGAGTTTAAAATAAACAAATAAATCCTAAAAAAATTAAATAAATATTGAAGAAATGGGGCCTATACAAAGATATGAATAAGAATAAATACATAAACATGAGAAGAAAACAACAATATAATTTACAAAGCTAAAATGGTCTTCCTGGAGGTCAAATCTTAAGAAGCGTCTTCCTGGGAGGATAGGAGAAAAGCAAAGAGGTGGGATTTAAATACAGGCAAGGAAGGAGAGTGTCGAATGGAAAGAGGGATAGAGTTCCAGAAGGAGGAGGCTCGGGAGATGAAGGAACGGTCGAAGAAGGCTGTTTTATGAGTGGGAGTGAAGACTGTTTTATCGGAGGGACGGGAGCGGGTACCACGGGAATGGACAGAAGATTTAAACTGAAGGAGGTTGTAGATATAGGAAGGAGATTTGGAAGAAATGGTTTAGCAAATACCTAGGAAGTATTGTCGTCGAATTGATTTTATTCTTATGGGACGAAGTCCCAAAATAAAGTCTTGTGTTCATTCATTCATTCACCATAGAGATACAAATACTATATACTATTGTGATATATATACTTACCATAGTAACACAAATACTATACACCATAGTGATACAAATACTATATACTATTGTGATATATATACTTACCATAGTAACACAAATACTATACACCATAGTGATACAAATACTATATACTATTGTGATATATATATATACTTACCATAGTAACACAAATACTATACACCATAGTGATACAAATACCATATACCAGAGTGACATAAATAGTATACTCCGTAGAGTTTTTTTTTTTTTTTTTTTTTTCTTTTACGGCGCATCTACATCTTAGCGCCGACATCCAGGGTGCAGCGAGGAATTTTGCCAGCGAGCCGTGGGATGATAAAATTCCTGCCGGAGGTTGGGAATCGAACCCACCATCTCCCGCTTATGAATCCAAGGCGCTAGCCATTAGACCACGGGAGACCCCCTGGATACACCGTAGTGATACAAATACTATACACCATAGTGATATAAATACTTACCATAGTGATATAAATATTTGATACCGTAGTGATATTTATTTATTTATTTAAATTTTAACGTCCATTTATTATTAACTACGAATTTAGGACGGGTTATCTATAGGTTACCACCCTTTTCTAGCCAGAATATGGGTGATGCCTTTTCTTTTTCGAATGAAAAGCCACCACCCCTAGTGGGAATCGAACCCACGACCTTTGGCATGGATTGTTAAGTGCTCACGCCTTAACCCTCACTGCTACCGGGTCTCCATAGTGATATAAATAGTACTTACACCCTTTAGCGTGGTAACACATGGTATCGCATGAAGTTGTTTTTTTTTCATCTGGTTTGCATTTGGTGCACCAGACACATTTGAATGATTCGCCTGGGAACAATACAGTCTTCATCAAAACTTTAAAAATTCTTAATGTATTTGTAATGAATTAGCCTCATTCGTATAAATACTTAAATTTTAACGTCCATTTATTATTATCTACGAATTTTAGGACGGGTTATTTGTAGGTTACCACCCATTTCTAGCCAGGATTCGGGTGATGGCTTTTCTTTTATCGAAAGAAAAAGCACCGCCCCTAGTGGGAATCGAACCCACGACCTTTGGCACGGAGTGTTAAGTGCTCACGCCTTAACACTCACGGCCACCGTATGTATAAAGACCATAGGAAAAATATTTAATACATGAGACCAGATCTATTCTTATGTTTACTGTCATTAGGAAAGCAATATTTATTAATAATTTTTTGATGAATACGTGAGGGGTATTAATTCATAATACAAACCTGCGATTCAACGTAAAGCAATAATAATTTGAAAAGAATATCAGACGAAGCGGAGCCAAGTGGAATTAATCACAAGAAACGGATATGTGTATCAACAAAAATTGACGATTTCTTTAATATTAACAATGGGACCAAAGGGAAAATACTGACTAAAAGAAACATTAAAGAAAAACATATTTCGAAACAACGGACAATGACTGATGACAGTTTTTTTTTGTTTTAATTCTAAACTAGATGGACAAAAGTTTTATAAATTTAACTGCGATCTAGTTTTATCGGATAAAATAAAAGGTATTTGCAAGGACGTAGGAAAAATTACATGGTGTTATAGAAACAAAGTAAAAAAATAGTTACACTAGAATAATAGACCGGATAACACCAATGGATACCAAATATAATATTTATATAATTAATTGCACAGATTGTAACAAGGTTTATATTGTTGAGTCGTCACGGTTACTCAGAAAGAGAATAAAACAACACGTCAAAAACTGCTCAGGCTAACCATTCTATAAGAAAGTCCGACTCGCAGGAACTGCATCATCTTAGCGCGGATCCTGTTCATATCCCTATTGTCATTTGAAAAGCTTAGAATAGTAACAGATAATATTTTCCTCGGCCTTTGTTCAAAGGGCTTTATGACTTTACCTGGTCGGGTCCGCTAGACCCTAGAATCCTCATCTACCGATACTTCATTTCATACGTTTCAATGAATTGGAAAATATCAAAACTTTTCACATATTCCTGTGTTCTTTTACTTTAGTAATAATTTTACAAATAAAATCAATTAAAAAATAAAATAACAAAAACAACAGCATGAAGGCAATTGAAAACATTCAAAAGACGTCATCGAATCTCTTTGCAAGCTATATTTCGAACAATGAATTGTTTTTCTTATTTTGCCTAATCTGTTTTATTGTTAAATACATCCAACTATAAGCAATTAAAAAATAACAAGGAATAAAAACAGACAAAAAGAACCGTTCGAATAAACGAAATCAATTACTTCAAAGTTTATGCACTTATTTCTCATTGATTGACATACCTAATCAAAAATTGTTCAGAATCTTTTTTGTAGAGAATTTATAAAGCTTTCAAATAATTTCTATCCACTTATCACGATTTCCCAACCGTGTTCGAGATATTAATGATATTATACGTAGTTCCCAAAACTTTTCATGTCTGTTCATAAAATATTTTATTCTAACCCTTCCTTAACTCCAAACGTAACCAAAAGTTAAACATGTTAGTTTTGTTAAACATGCAAAAAATGTTTCAACTGAATCCCATGATTCTAAGTAACCAAACCAAAAACGTGATTTAACAACTTTTTCCCAATTTTCTCAGAAACGGTTAAAGCTATCACCTTAAAAATGGTTTCATTCGTTTTGCTAGCCCAAGAAGCCTATAAAACGACGTACTTACAAGCATATGAACTCTAAAACGTTAGCGTTACGATTTTTTTTGCGCGAATTTCGCCCCAAACGCCATCTTCCAGTGGGCGGATTTTGCTGGTTAACGAACTTGACCTTTCAAATTGGACGACGGATTTTTGTACCTAATTTCATCAAAATCGGACCATATATATATATGTATATATATATATATATGAAGGGAGGGAGGAACCGCCCTAAAATAAGCATTAAATGTTAAATAATTAAATAGTATATTTTAGTTTATTTTTTATTTAAATTTTAACGTCCATTTATTATTAACTGTGAATATTTTTTAATTTGCTAAACAAAATTTAATTAACTTCTATCTGACAAAATCTAAAAATTATTTTATTATAATAGACTTATCTTTTTCTGGATGATCGATTTTTTGAATCTATCGATTTTACACAGCTGATTGACGCTATAAGTAGGTAATAGCAACCTCATATTGGAGGTGGCCATTGTACTGGAAGGTTCGCCTTAATACAATTAGGCTGGAAGTTTTAGTTTATTGAGTGTTTTAGCACCTGAGGTGTGAAACATGTAGAGCAAGTACAAATAAAATGAATTAAATTTGTTAATTATCTTTTATTGACCTTCCGCCGGAAAAATACTGGATGTTTAAAGATAAAAATACTAAATTTGTTTTTGTTTCCCCCTTCTTTTAATTTGCTTCCTTATTAGAATATAAATAAACAAACATCATGGCGGCAGGTTGACATGCCATAAAAAGAATATAAAAAAGAAAAATCCTAAAATTCAAATGAATTTTCGAAAGAATGATTTGAATGCAGGCTGTGTACGTAGCAACCAAAATTATTTGAGCACCACTCTGTATTTATTACTAATAAAGATTTTCCTAGGACCTTTTGACCCCTTGCATGAATAATTTTGGAATTATGAGCAAATGAAGTGCAAATAAAACGTAATGTTTTTTTTTTTATTTAAAGAAAAAATAATGTTTCAGGAATTGTTCGATTTACAGTTACCTGAATTGAAGGAGTCGGGGCAAAATAGTGCCAAGCAACATTTTTAACAAAAATGAAATGTAGCGGCTATTTGTTGGATATTATTTGGGACTATCAGTCTATGATGCAAATGCTACTGAAATATGACTACAGGTTCTGCTTGCTACTTAATCTTGTTGCTCCTAACCATTTCAAATGGTAGTCCCACATAATATCCAACATATAGCAGCTACAATTACGTTTTGTTAAAAGTGTTGCTTGGTACTATTTTGCCTCGACTCCTTAAATTATTGTTACATGACATTTTCCGAAGATATTCCCGCAAAAATTGGCTCCAATCCAAAACACAAATCTCAGGTCAGCTTAGCCAATGATTTAATTAGCCGATATTTTTCTTTATCAGAAGAGCAAATTCTGTCAACGATAATAAGCAGATCCGAAAAATTAAATGGAGTAATAAATTCGTATGGAGAAAACTACCGAAGCCTTAGGGAATGAAAATATGAGCGAATATAAGGGGGAACGGTGAGGGGCAGCAGCCCCCCCCCCACAAATTGGTTTAATCTGTAAAAATATGCCATAAAACCTTAAAAATAAATTAAATAAGATCACTTAGTTCAGATTTTTTTTTTTTTTTTTTTTTTTGGTGTAATAGCGTTTTAGTTGGCTAACTATTCTAAGTGTTAGATTGTTAGTACTCCATAACCCCCAAATGCTACCAGCCCCCCCCCCTCCAAAAACTATTTCCTATGTACGCCCATGAATGAAAAACATAATTAATTCTACAGCCCACTAAGTATATCAAGGTTATAATATCCTAGGAGCCTTAGAAGCAAAAAAAAAAAAGTATTTCAAATTTTCAGTTAAAATTGGGTCAGTACTTACTCTTGTGTAACATGGAGAGAAGAAGCAGTGTTGTTAGAAGAAAGAAACTCATCCTAAAAGCCATCATAATTTAGTTTTAAAAATTTACTTTAAATTCGAAAAAAAGCTAAACTTTTCTACAATTCTCTAACTAAAACAAATGAATAAATACATATGATCGTATGATTTAAATCTTAAAATAAATAAATAATTAATTACTAGCTGATTATTAATACTGTGAATTTTCTTTCGCCCGCCAATTTGGGACATAAGAGGGAGTCTACAGTTTTGCAAGAATAAAAAAAAAAACTATTTCAGTAGTAGATGGTAATTAAACTTTGGATACAATAATTTTTATTGATTGTTGATAAATGTTTTTTTTTTATGATAACAGTAAATGTGCAGTGAAAATAAAAAAAAAGGGTAAAAATGAAGTTTCACGCCCTCAAAACCGATTTCTTTCAAATTTTGTACAATAACGTATTTTGATGCACTAAACACGAATACGTTAAAAAAAAAAACCTTCGCATTTAACTACGAAAGAAGTTATTAAGCACTAAAGTTCACTGTTATGTGGGTTATGAGAGGAGCTAATGTTAACAACTAACTGGGTCTCCCGTGGTCTAATGGCTAGCGCCTTGGATTCATAAGCGGGAGATGGTGGGTTCGATTCCCAACCTCCGGCAGGAATTTTATCATCCCACGGCTCGCTGATAAAATTCCTCGCTGCACCCTGGATGTCGGCGCTAATGACCTAGATGTAGATGCGCCGTAAAAAAAAAAAAAAAAAAAAAAAAAAAAAAAAAAAAAAAAACAACTAACTTTGTGACGACTTTAAGGCATAAATGACGACTTAAAGGCATACATGCTATGCGTTTCCGCTCGCTCAAGAAGATATCCAACTCGCTAAAATTAATAGAATTCTAATAGAATAGAATTTTAAGCACTAAAGTTCACTGTTAGGAAGGTTATAAAACTAGGCGTCAACAGCGTCTTTGTAAACACGCGCATGCGCAGATATGTAACGTTGGGAAACAGAGAACTCTCATTTGAAATGGTCAGAAACCATTTATTCAAAAATATTGTTAATTTTAAGGGCATCCTCACCCGTCGTCACTTGTCGCTTAAGGGCATACGTGCTATAAGTTTCCGCTCGCTACGCTCGCTCAAGAAGATAACAAAACCCCAGTCAATCCAACTCGCTAAAATTAATAGAATTCTATTAATTATTCTATTAAATTTAGTGCTTAATAACTTTTTTCCTAGTTAAATGCGAAGGTTTTTTTTTAACGTATTCGTGCTTAGTGCATCAAAATACGTTATTGTACAAAATTTGAAAGAAATTGGTTTTGAGGGCGTGAAACTTCATTTTTACCAAAAAAAGCCCAAATCACAGAAAGTGCGTTTCTTAGCGTGTGTCTTAATGTTGTTACTGGCGTAAAAACATTAAGAGAACAAACTCTGATAATTCTGAACAATTAGGCCCGCTGCGCACTGATGAAACTCCGGGACTCCGGGGCAGCCTCAGCAGCACTTGTCGATGCCAACACTTACGGACTTAGATTACATGACATATCTAGCATATATTCTGCTGAGTTACAAGCAATAAACTTAGGCCTTTCTAAAATAGAAAACACGACAGACAATCTTTCAATATTGTTATTTACAGACTCATTAAGTTCTCTACTCTCTCTGGAGGATATTTACAGTACACACCCAATAATTACACTCATCTACACTAATATTCACCGATTACATAACCACAACATTACACTTGTGTGGCTACCTGGACATGAAAACATTGACCAAAGCACATCAGTAGAGAGTCACACTAAATTAATGACAACAAAACCAGAAATAGACAATGACCTATTGACTTCACAAGACTTGTTTACAACTGCACACACGCATTCTATGGACGACTGGAAACAGAAATGGACAAGGACCGAAAACAAACTGCGTGAAGTAAAACTCTCAGTAAAAGCCTGGCCTCTTAAAAATAATAACCTCTCAAGAAGAGAACAAGTTGTACTGGCACGTCTAAGGATTGGTCATTCCCTTCTTACGCACTCCTACTTAATGGAGAGGAAAGAAAGGCCAATATGTGCAGAGTGTAATGAAGAGTTGACTATAAAACACATACTGACAGACTGCAGGAAACTAGAGAACTTACTCATCCCACATCGCTTACACGAATTACTAACTGAAGGTAGTCCATATATCAACACAGTACTCCAACATCTTAAACGAATTAAAATATTTTCCAGAATATAACCACATACTGACGTAAATGTTTTTTTTTTGGGTTTTTTTTTTTTTTAAGGAACTAAATCCTTGATTAGTATTGCTTCCCGTCTCATCCTTAAGTTATATTTGTAATATGTTGTTAACATGTAGTTAATCTGTATTGAGTTAATTAATTGTTTTATTTTATATTGAGCTAATAATTTAAACTATGTGAAGTATATGATAATAAGTGTATGTACTGTGATAATAAGTATACGATGTATTAGTGTTATAACGTCAATATTGCCATTGTATATATGTTATAGTTATATTGGGTGAGTCGCCTTTGTTGCGAGAGCTCATGAATAAATAAATAAATAAAAAAAATAAATAAACCAAGAGTTTCGTGAAACTTTAGGCCCCGTTCTCACTGAATAAATCGGTTTCATGAAACTGGTTTCGTGACCTTTGCGTGGTTCCGTTCCTATCCCTAGTGCTATTTGTAAAGGAATCTTTTATTGGCAGGTTTTATCTTCCGTGAAAAATATACAATACAAATTCAAAGAGAAGTAATATATGATTTTTAGCGCCACAACAGAAAACTGATTGTATCCTAAGCAGAAATTACTTCATCCTCATTTCGCTCATGGAAACACCATAAGAACGTTTCTCATTTTCTTAGTTTGTTTTGCTAAAATAATTATGTTAGCATCAAATGCAATTTCAAAAAAGTCGGTCACGCAGGAGCTGCATAACTAAGCACTTTCCTCAGAATTTGGGTAGTGTAGACTGCTTTCCAGAACAATTTGCTTAAAATATCCTACATAAATAAAATAAAAACATGAATAGTTCTCTTTTAAATTTGTAATGAGTAACTGATCAATTATTAATTTGCTTCCAGAGTTATGTTTACACATGGTACCTACTACTCTACGTAATAAATACAAAAAAACTCATATTATCGTATTTTGATCTAACGCAGGAACAGGATACAGTCACTCTAGTGGTAGAAAGCGCTCCTTGCGGCGGCTTTGTGAACCTACTTCTGGCGGGCTTTTCTATTGAAATATATTACAAATTAAACCCCCGCTTTCCGATTGACCGATTCAGCTCATTTTTACAACACTTCTTTCTCATGAGTCACCCACGACTTATACCGTGTTTCTTACAATACAGCAGAAATTACGACCGGTATGAGTATATTAGGAATTTGAGTCCGGAGTAACCCCCCCCCCCTTCTAATGAACCGATTTAGTTTATTTTTACAACACATATTTACCTGTGGATTAGCACTACGAATACCGAGTTTCGTCGAAATATACCAAAAATCACGGCTGGTAGTGGCGAATTGGTATTGTGGGTCCGGAGTAAACCCCCCTCCTAATGAACCGATTTAGTTTATTTTTACAACACATATTTACCTGTAGATTTCCACTACAAATACCGAGTTTCGTCGAAATATACCAAAAATCACGGCTGGTAGTTGCGAATTGGTATTGTGGGCCCGGAGTAAACCCCCCCCCCCCCCCTTCTAATGAACCGATTTAGTTCATTTTTATATCTCACTTTTCTCTCTATATTACCACTACGAATACCAAGTTTCGTTGAAATATAACCAATATTACGGCTGACATAGTCAAATTAGTGTTTTGGGTTCGGGGTAAACCCCCCCCCCCTTCCGGCGGACCTATTTTGGTCGGTAATAATAATAAAAAAAATAATAATATTAACCAACACTTTTGAAGTTTTAAGCACTTATTTCTCCGTTTTCGAGTTTTTAAGAAAATATTAGAAGATCCCAAAACGTTTCATGCCTGTTAATCTTTTTTATTTAATACTTCCTTAACTCCTAAAGCAACCAAAATTTAAATTTTCTAGTTTAGATTAATTTCAAACGTCTGGAACATTTTTTAACTGAATCGATCGTTTTTGAATTCGGCAAACCAAAATATTTCTATACTACATTTTTTTTTTTCATATATTATACTTCTTTAATACCAAACACCAATCCAATTTTTTAGCACTTTCCTCCGAAGGAAAGTAGCTATTGTGGTTGGACTCATGACGGAATTTTTGAAAAAAAATTTCAAATCTTTATCGATCCTACCTAGTAGACTCTCTCTCTCTCTCTCTCTCTATATATATATGTGTGTGTGTGTGTGTGTGTGTGTGTGTGTGTGTGTGTGTGTGTGTGTCTGTTAACACGATAGCGGCCAGAGTTTTTGTTTTTTCGTCACGAAACTTGGTATATAGCATTCACTTAGCAAACGATTGAACGAGTTCGTTAACCACCAAAGTCGGTCCACCGGAAGGGGGGGTTTACCCCGAACCCAAAACACTAATTTGACTATGTCAGCCGTACTATTTGTTATATTTCAACGAAACTTGGTATTCGTAGTGGTAATATAGAGAGAAAAGTGAAATATAAAAATAAACTAAATCGGTTTATTAGAAGGGGGGGTTTACTCTGGACCCACAATACCAATTCCCCACTACTAGCAGTGATTTTTGGTATATTTCGACCAAACTCGGTATTCGTAGTGGTAATCCACAGGTAAATATGTGTTGTAAAAATAAACTAAATCGGTTCATTAGGAGGGGGGGGGGTTACTCCGGGCCCACAATACCAATTCGCCACTACCAACCGTGATTTTTGGTATATTTCGACGAAACTAGGTATTCGTAGTGGTAATCCACAGGTAAATATGTGTTGTAAAAATAAACTAAATCGGTTCATTAGGAGGGGGGGGGGGTTACACTGGACCTACAATACCAATTCCCCACTACCAACCGTGATTTTTGGTATATTTCGACGAAACTCGGTATTCGTAGTGGTAATCTACAGGTAAATATGTGTTGTAAAAATAAACTAAATCGGTTCATTAGAAGGGGGGTTTACTCCGGACCCAAATTCCTAATATACTCATACCGGTCGTAATTTCTGCTGTATTGTAACGAAACGCGGTATACGTCGTGGGTAACTCACGAGAAAGAAGTGTTGTAAAAATTAGCTGAATCGGTCAATCGGAAAGCGGGGATTTAATTTGTAATATATTTCAATAAAAAAGCCCGCCAGACGTAGGTTCACAAAGCCGCCACAAGGAGCGCTTTCTACCACTATAGTGACTGTATCCTGTTCCTGCGTTAGATAAAAATACGATAATATGAGGTTTTTTGTATTTATTACGTAGTGTAATAGGTACCATGTGTAAACATAACTCTGGAAGCAAATTAATAATTGATCAGTTACTCATTAGAAATTTAAAAGAGAACTATTCATGTTTTTATTTTATTTATGTAGGATATTTTAAGCAAATTGTTCTGGAAAGCAGTCTACACTACCCAAATTCTGAGGAAAGTGCTTAGTTATGCAGCTCCTGCGTGACGGACTTTTTTGTATTAGTTTGGTTGCAGGAATGTCAAAAGTCTTAAAAAATCTTTAACTGAATCTGCCTGAATTAAATAAAAAGAATAATTAAAGAAAATTATAGTTTTATCCGCTTTTCTCAAAAAATGTTATAGTGAACCCGCTCTCAACTAGGAAAGAAGTTATTAAGCACTAAAGTTCACTGTTATGGAGGTTATAAAAGACGGGGTAAACAGCTTATATGTAAACACGCGCATGCGCAATAGTCCTTAATGACAAAGTGTAATTGAAATTTAGACTCACCTGTGGTAGCTGACTTGGTCGTAAACTGACGCTTTTGGGCATACGTGCTATGCGTTTCCGCTCGCTCAAGAAAACATCAAAACCCCTAGTCAATCCACCTCGCAGAAATGAAAAGAATTCTATACCCGAAAGTCGTCCAAGGCATTCTTCCCTAACCTTCATAGCAGTGAACTTTTTTTTAAAATAACTTCTTTCCTAGTTGAGAGCGGGGTTTTTTTTTCAACGGATTCGTGTTTAGTGCATCAAAATACGTTATATTCCAAACTTTGAAAAAAATCGTAGCTGAGGACGCTCTCCTTCAGATTTACCCGGCGAATTAGTAAACAAATATGGAGACCGGATAGCCTTGAGTGCTAAGCACTCCACACAAAGCGGAAAAATCGATTTTCAAAAGTGCTGATATCGATTATCTAGTTTGTGATTCCCACTCTACATATGCTACAGGCAGGGCCGCCACATGGGGGGGGGCAACCGGGTACAGTTGTCCCGGGCCCGGGCACCGTGGGGGCCCGGACCGATCCTCGCTAATTGGAAAAAAAAGTACCAAAAGTGACCTTTGCAGCACCGATTGTCGGCTTTTATTCTCATTTTGCTAAAACTCAAGATGAAAATAATTTTAAAATGCCCAAAGTCCTATAGCAAAGTACTAGAATTTTCATTCTGGCTCTGAGAAGTGGGGGCCCGTGATCTGGTCCCGGGGCCGGCTCTGAGATGTGGCGGCCCTGGCTACAGGATCTAGGAACAGGTTGATTTTCGTTCCTGTTTCAAGGGTATTCCCATTATTTTAGGCCTACTGTAAGCATAATGTAAGTTAATCCAAATTACACACTACCCTTAATGAGAGATATATAATTAATTGTAATAGAAGAAGAAAAAGATTATCATATTTTTTCCCTGCTCTACGATGGTCAACTAAGCCACACATCAGTCAAACTGGAAGGGGGATTAGAGTGCTTTACGACGCTATAAATTAGGAATTTTAAATGACCAATGAGAACAGCTATGATTAAAAAAAAAAGCTCAGCTTTGAAGATCACTTTTCACGCTAGACGTTTTAAAGTAAAGATTAGAATTTTACATGTTTGCTACAGCTTATTTTTGTGTGTTTTGTTTATTCATTGACTTTGTTATTTTAGACCGAAATTGATGCAGTTGCAGAATATTGATGTAAAATGATGACATCTCTCCTTTCTGTATTCTTATTTGAGTTGCTACGTTGCAAATAAGCTGTAGCAAATATTTGCAACGTAGCAACTCAAATAAGAATACAGAAAGGAGAGATGTCATCATTTTACATCAATATTCTGCAACTGCATCAATTTCGGTCTAAAATAACAAAGTCAATGAATAAACAAAACACACAAAACCGTTTGGAAGATTTCATTTCAACAATATCCATTGAGATGTTTTAAGCGCCAGAAGTTTGAACATTCGGCAATGAGGTGCATATCAGAGTATGAGAATTGTGTTTGTCTCTGAATAAAAAAAAACAAAAAAAAAAAAAACACACAAAATCCTGTTTAAAAGGTTTTACTTCAAAAATACTCATTGTTTTTAATTAGCTCATGTGATATATTATTATTGGAAAAATTGTGAATAAGCATAGTTTTGGATCCAATCTCGGAGAGTTGTTACACATTTCTCCATTACAGGTACTGCAATGGTAAACTTTTCCTCCTGTGGCCTGCCATTTTTCGCGAAATTCAGGACAAGGATCTTGTTGACTACATCCCTTTAAGTCAACTGTTTCGCCATTAAATGAGACTGGGCTATCTGAAACATACATAATGAATTTTCTTCTATTGTAATAAAGAATGCCAGTCCCCCCCTTCCAAAAATCGAAATAAATTATTTTCATGTGAACTTATGGACAGTCTTTTTTGCCCGACTGTTTATCATAAACATTTCACATTAATAATAATCATAACATTTCCTTGAGCATTCTTGAGCTTACCAATCCTAGATAACTTGTTGATTAGCTTCTGATTCTTCAAAATGCTCAAGGAGCTAGAACACATTTATGATCAGGTAGGTCAGGAATATCAACAAACTTAAGGTCGCAAAGACCCGAATATGGAAAATTAAAGAATATGTCATAATGTATAAGGCAAATCCCTTAAGGAAAATAAAATACAAATAATGAAAATGTGGAAATCATCAAAGGCTAGTCCATTGGGTTATTGAATTTATTTATTTTTTTAAATTTGGCCTATAATATAATAAAAGGCGTATGCTTCTGATGAAGCGATGAAGGAGCCTATGTACTTCTGTTTTATTTATTAGTCATATCCTGTCATTTTGAAAGATATTATACATAAATGTGAAACGTGTAAAAGAGACCGTCGTTTTTCAGCACCTAAAACCATAAGCTTAGTTTATTAAAATTGTCTCAAAAACCGTTAGAGGCGCCGCCTTGAACATGGTTTCATTTGTTTTCTCACGTCTAAACACCAATAGAAAATCTAACTATAAGCCGTGGAATATTTTGCCTAAACACCTCTGCTCTAGTGGATGGGCTCTGCGGATTGACATTAAATCTTTAAGACAAAGTATTACCAGGCCAAAAATATTAGTCCACATGGGCAGATACTGTAGAGTTATCCGAGTTATTGACCATAAAGCTCACTAGGGAGATAGTGTGGTAAGTACTAAAATCAGTCTGCTAGATTTTCCCCTCTGCAGATACAAAAGGCTGGGTGGGCTTAGGGATGGTCTGGGACCACGAATTCAACTCAAACGGCCACACTAGAAGAGCTCATGTTTCAAACTTAGATCGTCCAGAATAGAATATACTCCTCAATGAATCAGCCTCAACCAATAATCAAGTCTAAAGGAGATATACTAGTCCCAGAAATATTCCATAATTAATTACAAACCGACTCACATAGTGACTCACAAAACCGTTGCAATGATATGTAAGTTCAGTTATAATATAGAAAAAAAAAATTAAACCACTATAATATTTACTACTACGGGCCAAATAATTTAATTAGGACTAGGAGGTATAATTCTAAAAGGATTTTGAGGGGATTAGTCAATGTTTACACTCTCAGGGATACGCCGTTGTAGGGTCATTGCAACAGTTTTGTGGCGGATGTTGTTTTGGGACGTTCAAGGTGTAATATCAAGGTGTCAAGTTAATTATATAAAATAGTTACTACCAATCAGAATGGACATAAAAAATAATATTTAAGTCAGATAAATTAAAAAAAAATGAGGACGAACTCAATTTTCTTAGACATAAACTCACATTTCTAACAGCATGGTATTCAAATTTTGTAAGCAAGAGCTATCATTGCAACGGTTTTTTGAGTCACTGTATATATATATATATATATTAAATAAATGAAAAAAAAAATGTACAGTAAATGTACTATATCAAAAAATCAGTCCCGTAACAGGCCTCAAGGGCCCAGAATGGCAGATACTGTAGAGGTACTATGCTCTGGCCGCCTCATTTTTCCCTTTGCAGGTGCCCATTAATTAATTATAGGCTTGGTGAGCCTAGGGACGATCTGGGACACCAAATCCAACCCTAAAACGACGACACTAGAAGATAAAATCTTTAGTGCGTGCTCGGGTTTTGAACCTAGATCCTCCAGTTCATTAGTCGAGTGCTCTATCACTGAGCTAACTTCGCCCCCAATATATATATATATATATATATATATATATATATATATATATATATATATATATATACATATATACTTGCAAATGCACAAACAGCACAACCACATTATGACTAAACTAAACATACTACTCAACAAAATCAGGCAATTATAACCTAAATATTGTTTGCCCTTATAACTTAAATCAAGCAATCATCTAAGATTCTCCAGAAATCCGGCTCCGGTCACTGAGCCAAATTCGCCCCACTTAAATTTGAACATATTATTTGTGAACTATGGGTCGACTTTTTTTCCTGCACTTCTGGATTGTGTCATGCATAAATAAATACTGATTAATCAATTCAGTCTACAGAAACAGAAGGTACTTACAAACATTGACATGGTTGCACATTCCATTGCAATCAAGCGAGGGAAAATGACCAGCCTTGCACGGCATGCAGACAGCGCACTTCACAGGATCAGCTGTGAAATATAAATACATGATTCAAACGAGTGTACCTTAATATGGTTTTTATAGTGTCAGAGTGGACTCCAAGTAATAGCACGTTGGTAGGCAAGTCAAGAGATGGAGCGACCCTTTCAAAAAAGAAGCAGACTAAGAACCAATTGTTCTATTGTTAACCCTGGTCTCTGGAAAATAGACGAAAATCCCAAAAAATTCATGTCTGTTAATAAAATATTATAATATAGCTAATAACATTTGATTAATTTTTTTCCTGTACTTCCTTAACTCCAAACACTACCAAAATATAAATATCTCAGTTTAGATGTATGTCAAACATTTGGGACAATTTTAAACTGAATTTTTCTCTTTTGAGAGAAAAATGGCAGCAGCCCTATCTTGTTAAGAAAAAAGTGGTATCCAATAGGTAACCCGACCCAAAGATTTCTGTTATGTCTGAATGAGTACATTAAAATAAATAAATAAAAATACATATATAGTTTCTATTATAAAGGCAACTTCATTTCATTTCATACATTTATGAATTAAACAGATTTTTTCATCACTTTTCTTCCTGTACTCATGAAAGAATTTCTCCTCATCTTCATCAATCCTAATTCTAAAGACCGAAAAGTACACCTGTTAATATATATATATATATATATATATATATATATATATATATATATGTGTGTGTGTGTGTGCGTGTGTGTGTATGACGCTATTTTTTGGCCCCTGGGATCATATTTGTAGATCGAATGGCTTTTTCCCGTTTACATGGACTAACATCAACCTTATATATGTATATATGTGTGTGTGTGTGTGTGTATATATATATACATACATATATATATATATATATATATATATATATATATATATATATATATATATATATATATAGGGGAAGGTGTTGTACCTTTGACCACTTTGCACATTTGAATTTTTTTAAGCTTGAATATTAAGGCTAAATTCATTTATTTTATTTCATTGTAATTAGCATTCTATTGTTTATCATATTTAAATTTTTCAAGGTTTTAACTTTACATTTAATATTTTTTATTAATTTTAAAAAAAATAATCGTAGAGTGGTCAAAGGTACAACATGTAGTTGTACCTTTGACCATGGGGTGTTGTACCTCTGACCACGTAAAAACAACACAGCAGTGCAGAACAAAAATTTTATTCAGTAATATTATAATTAATTGTAAGTTTAATAAATATAGGACATGGATGTAAGCATAATAAAAAGCTATTATTTATATTATGTTATGCTTAATATGCTGAAAAATCCAGTCCAACCGATAAACGTTTTAACTGTCAAGCAAATCCACTAGCAATAATAGGGTATGGAAGTTTAGCCACAATGTCTTCAACATCAATATCATACACATTTTCATCTTCTCTCGTAAACTTGTCACTTGTTTTTCCAAATATTGGATTTTAAACATTGGACATTTAAATACCACAGATCTCTGCGATTAAATATGTAATAGTCTTTTTACTTTTATTTTTAACAAGTATAAAATTTCCTTTTTCCAAATAATATTTTTCAAATTGTTACTGGTTATCGACTTAACCCACGACATTTATCAGACAGATCAACGTCACTTTCTCCTGAAGAAATTTCCGTGTCAGTATCAGAATCTGAACTGACATTAGAATAATTTTCTTTTTATTTACCACTTTTTTAGGAAGGGGTTTATTTGTATGTGGTGTCTTACGTTTAGGGTGGTGCTATCTTTTTTTTTTCTCCTTCAATAATTAGCTTTTCAAAAATATGTCAGGATATGAGGCCGTTCCCTTTAAGCCGGACCCTATTTGACATTTTCCTTGACTGCACTTTTCGATGATGACTGACAACTTCAAGTGGAACGATAAGTTCGATAGGTTCGAACTGATATTCTGAGGATTAATAAAGTCAGTTTGAACTTATTTAATTTATTATTTTTTAAATTCTTTGAACAATTGAAGAAACCAACATTAATTTAAAAAAAAAAATGTAGCAGAAGAACATAAAAGTTGAATTATGTAAAAATTACTCAGGTGTGTTGTACCTTTGACCCGGTCAAAGGTACAACAACTAGTCGTGGTCAGAGGTACAACACCCTGGTAGTGCAAATTAAAATGCATGCTAAAAATTTTAGGGTTAAGATAAATCAATTTCAGAAGCTACACCATGTTTCTTATTGTAATAGCTACTTTGTCAAATGATTTCCATCTCAAAAGTCTTAATACAGAAAATATTATGAGGGAAAACGTCATCAATAAATAACTTACATTTTTATGATAGAAATGGATAAGTATTTTTTGCAAGAATCCTCTTTGACTTGAATAATCCTAAGTAGGTTACACAAGCCTTGTACACAAGATTGTATTTTCTATTGCTGTAGTTTGAGTGACGGACTTGGGATTCCAGACCGTCCCTAGCCCCACCCAGCCTTTAATTAATTTATTAATAGTTAACTGCATAAAGAAAAATCAGGCAGCCAGAGCATAGTACAGACCACACTATTTTTCTAATATGGCGCATGATCAAGAATCAGACACCTCTACAAATTTTGCCCCCTTGTGGCCTGTTACGGGACTGATTTTTGATTTATTTATTTATTATATATATATATATATATATATATATATATATATATATATATATATATATATATATTTATTTATTTATTTATTTATTTATTTATTTATTAACAATTATTAATATCTAATTATTAGATATTAATAATTATTAATATGAGATAATTATATATTATCTATTAGATAAATAGATATTAAGTTAGATATTAATAATTATCAATACCTAACAACTTATTTCTTAAAATGTTGATTATAATAACACAATAAATTTAGTGCTCATCATCTTTACGTTCATATCCCTGGTTACATTTTTTAAGAAATAGAAACAGTTATTAGTTTGTTTTGACCATTCCTGAAAAATGAAAACATTTGTAAACATTTAAAATTGAATCTCAAAGAGAAATAACATTTTAGGCACTACAACAGGACACTGTAAGAATCCTATGAGGAAATGACTTTTTCCGCCTTCTTAGCATTTCTTGAATGAATAAAAAGTATTAGATCATTTCCAAATTTGTTGAGAAATTAAAATGGTAAGCCCCTCCTTAATTACTGAACTCTATTGATAAGAGCTATAGAAAATACCTTGGAAATGGTTTCATTAGATTCTCGACGTCTAATTACTTATAAGACGTGGCCCACCTGCGGAAGGTTCTCTAATGGGTAGGCTGTAACCATATTTTATTTTATTTAGATTAATTGCTCCTGAAGAGGCGTCACAGCGACGTGAAACATGTAGAGCCTAATAAAAGAGTACAGAAAAAAGAAAGTGTGTTTTTATAAAATTGACATTCTGCCACAGACGAATATATAAGAATTCTAGGGCTGTGAATTTTAAATTTGACTATTTATAATATGTTAAATAAAAATAACTTATCTGTTTAATTGATACAACCTCCCAACAACAACTTTTTTAAGTTCACTTGGGTCCATAAGAGATGTCATGGAGGCCACAAAACAAAACAAAAGAAATAAAAAAATCATTCCATTATTTTGTCAATCATTCATGATTTATTCATTTATAAAATAAATTGGTAAAAAAAAAAAAAAATAAAAAAGAAGAGCTTTTATCAACCTACAACCACTGAAAGTGTTATATATATATATATATATATATATATATATATATATATATATATATATATATTTTCTTTTTTATCCTAGGAGGCATAGGGTCATTAAAGCAGTCTTCCTTTATTTATTGGGCCCGACATGTTTCGTGCATCTTTTCTTCGCACCTCTTCAGGGGCACTTCTTGCAAAATGTAAATTTGAACCTCAACTTTTTAATTTAGCGGACGAATTTTTTAACGATTTACAAAACAAAAAGAAAAGAAAATATTCTGAAACTTTTATTGAATCAAGGCCATCTAAAAAAGTTAAAACAGATACAGAAGTAATAAACAAGGAATTGCAGAATAATAAGCGTAAAAGAGATCTTAATGATAATTCCGATATATCGAACAAAAAACAAAGATTATTGGTGCAAACTAATATTAATCATTTTTTCATTAAAAATAACGGCAGATTAGAAGAAACCACGTTAAATAATCACTTATTTTTACAAAAAAGGAAACAATTGGTTTTAAATAACAGTATTGACAAAGATGTAAATCCAATTAAGCAATATTTTACTTTCGATTATCATCCTCTTATAGAAAACAAAATAAAAACAATATGTAAAGATGTTTGTAAAATTGGCTGGAAATATAAACATACAATAAACAATGTATTTAGTAATATTAAAGACAGGGTTAAAGCATCAAGTTGAAAATATAATATTTATAAAATCAACTGCAACGACTGTAACAAATGTTATATTGGGGAATCTGCGCAATTATTAGGTAAAAGAATTATACAACACGTAAAGAGCATTGACACACAAGAAAACGGTACAGCATTGACGGATCATGCAATAACAAAAAAACACAGTTTCAATTTCAAAGAATTCAAAATATTAAATAAAGAAAGAAATACCCTGAAAAAAAAATAAAAGAAACTATTTACATTTTAAAAAATTCGAAAATAGCAGTGAATAAAAGAACTGATCTGAAAAATGTTCACCAAATTTTCTATGGAATAATAGATTAATACCCAAAAATGTATAAAAAAAAAATATATGACGAGTAGACTTTACTAGGACAACAACAAAGGACAGATAACGACAGGACCATTTTGGCAATCCACGTACAGGGTTAGTATTAAGCCGGACTCCAGAGGGAGTACTTCCTTGCAAGAAGTGCCCCTGAAGAGGTGCGAAGAAAAGATGCACGAAACATGTCAGGCCCAATAAATAAAGTGGTGTAATAAAGGAAGACTGCTTTAATGACCCTATGCCTCCTAGGATAAAAAAGAATTTTGATATTTTGGGTCATCTACTATAAGAATAAATAATATATATATATATATATATATATATATATATATATATATATATATATATATATGTATATATATATATATATATATATATATATATATATTTATATAAAGCAATTTACTTTAATGGTTTCAATAATGTTAAACGGGCAAACAAACCCGATTTTATTTTATTTGTTTAAGTACTACATCAAATCCTGAAGCATTTGAAGTAGTCCTTGCAAATGATGCTGATGATTTGGTAAATTATGGCTGCAAAATTGTAAATTTCAATGTGTACGTTTATTCAAGATATAAGTTGCAAAAAAATGATGTCACAGTCTCTAAGATTAAATTCTTCAATATTTTTCTGGCAGAGTGCTTCGACATAGACTTTTTGTGTAGTCAACTTGAAGTACTTTTAGGGAATTTTAAAATATAAATACACAACTGCTAAAATCAAGGGAAAAGGGAGGCAGTGATATGAAGAGGAGGGGAGGTAGATGGGAGGGGAAGTTGGGAGATATATGAGTCGATGGAATGGAGGGTAGACGAATAGGAGATTGGAGATAAAGGAAAGCGAAAGGGAGAAGGGAGACAAGAACCATTGGCGTCGAAGGAATGGGAGGTAAAGGGAAGGGAGATGGAGAGAGATGGGAGGTAATGGGAAGGGTGATGGGAAGTGGAGAGGGGAGGCAAGTGACATAGGGGTCAAAGGAATGGGAGGTAAATGAATAGGAGTTGGGAGATGAAGGAAAGGCAGAATGAAAGATAAATTGGAGGTAATGGAATGGAGATGGGAGGAGAAGGAGAGGGAGATGGAAGATAAAGGAAAGAGAGATGGGAGATGATGGAAGGGAGATGGGAGGTAAAGGGAGTGGGCATGGAAGTTAAAAGGAAGAGAGATGGTAGGTGAAGGACACGGGATGTGAAGGAAAGGAAGATGGGAGGTGAAGAGAAAGGACATGGGAGGTGAAAGAAAGGGAGTTACGAAGTAAGGATTAGAATCATGGATGATGAAAGAAAGGAACATGGGAGGTGAAGGAAAGAGAGATAGAAGGTGATATAAAGGGAAATGGGAAGTGAAGAGAAGGATGATGGATGGTGAAGGAAAGGCAAATGGAAGGTGAAGAGAAGGGGCATGGGAGGTGAAAGAAAGAGAGATGGGAGGTGAAGAGAACGGACGTGGAAGGCATATGCAAGGGAGATGGCAGGCGAAGAGAAAGGACATGGGAAATAAAGGAAAGAGAGAGGACAGTTGAAGAGAAGAGAGGTGGAGAAAGAAAGAGAAATGGGAGGTGAAGGAAAGAGAGATGGAAGATTAAGGAATTAGAGATGGGAGGCGAAGGGAAGGTAGACGGGAGGTTGACGGACTGGGGAAATGGGAAGTAAAGGAAGAAGAGATTGGAAGGTACTTACTCTTGTCAATCATAGAGAGCAGCAGTAGTGTTGTCATAAAGATGCTATTATTTATGAAATCCATTATGTTTTATTTTAAGGAATTTAAATTAATTCTACATTTTCTAGGAATTGGCTAAACTTTGTTATCATTACTAATTTAATACAACTACATATGGTCCCTTGGACTTCAAGACATAAATACGGCAAGAAAATGTCTAGTTCGTAATAATTTCTTGTTTACATGAGTTCCGTTTATAAAAATATTCAGGAATTATTTTTATGGTAGTATATAAAGGTTGTTTGACAATGAATATCGGTGTTTTAACGGTCTGTAACATTTAAACCTACAATTATAGATGATAATTACAACGAGTCTTGTTACTCTTTGCGGTTACTGGTGACGTCACTAGGGAGAGGTTACAAAAACAGCTAGTGCTCATTTGTAGAAGCCTCTTTACTTTAAACTATAATTCAAATTATCAAATACAATTTGGCATTCCAATAAAACAAATAATAATACAGAATCTAAAAATAACCTTAAATATACTCTTACCTACTAGCTACTATATACATGGTGTTAGTCGGAGAGCTTGAGGGCTGGAAACGCACTTTTCATGAAGTGTTTTATGCACCTTGAAATTTTGATATAATGTACCTCTTGGCGAGATAAGAAGGTAAGTATGTGTTTTCTGGACATACCCTGGAACACCAGGTACTGCGCATAGGGGAAAGGTGAAAACAAATATTGCCCAAAAATAGTGTTTTATTCAGAAGCCAACTATCATTAATGTAAAAAAAAAAATGTCCCTTCTGTTGTTTTAGGTTCTCTTAGCACTTTTGATGTATTTAGTTCTATAAGTTTGTATTTTTGTATAAATCTGTATTTGTTGCATTTTAAAAATCGTTTTGAGCCTTCTGCTCAAATTCAGGAACATAAATATGCTTTAGCTCCACCCGAAAAACCTATGTACTGTATAAGATATAGTCTTCTTTTAGCGCGGTTCCTCCCTCCCCCATAGGGAGGAACCCCGCTTATAGGGTTGATACAATGAAACAATCCGGAAGTGCCGACTAGAAAATTTCGCGTTTCAGAACCCCTAGAGACCGAAAATAACGGTGGTTCAAATTTGTATATATATATATGTATATATTTATTTATTTTAATCCGCCTACTGGAAGATGGCGTTTGGGGCGAATTTCGCGCAAAAAAAATCGTAACGCTTACGTTTTTGAGTTCATAAGCTTCTAAGTACTCGTTTTGTATGATTCCTGAGCTAGGAAAACGAATGAAACCATTTTCAAGGCGATAGCTTTAACCGTTTTCGAGAAAATTGTAAAAATATGTTTTGAATACCGTTTTTGGTTTGGGTACTTAGAATCATGGGATTCAGTTGAAACATTTTCTGCATGTTCTACTTTCATCAAAACTAATATGTTGAAATTTTGGTTACGTTTGGAGTTAAGGAAGGGTTAGAATAAAATATTTTGTTAACAGACATAAAAAGTTTTAGTAACTTTGTTTACTTTCCTTAATATCTCGAAAAAGGTTGAAAATCTTGGTAAACGGAAGAATACCATTAGAAAGCTTATTAAATGCTCTAAAAAAAGGTTCTAATAAAAGTTTTGATTAGGCGATGTCAATGGGAGAAATAAGAGCTTAAAACTTTAAAGTAATTGATTTCGCTTATTCGAACTGTTCTTTTTGTCTGTTTTTTATTCCTTGTTATTTTTTAATTGCTTATTGTTGGATAATGTATTTGAAAATAAAACAGGTTAAGAAAAATAAGAAAAACAATTTAATGTTAGAGATATGGATTTCCAAGATATATAGCTTTTCAACTGCCTAGCGTCCTTCCTAGGGAGGGTTCTTTGTCTTTGATTTTGGTACTTAGAATTATGGGATACAGTTGAAACATTTTCTGCATGTTCGAGTTTCATCAACACTAATATGTTGAAATTTTTGTTACGTTTAGAGTAAAGGAAGGGTTAGAATAAAATATTTTATTAACAGACAAAAAAAGTTTTGGTAACTTTGTATAATTTCGTTAGTATCTCGAAAACCGTTGACAATCTTGTGAAGCGGAAGATTACCATTCGGAAGCTTACTAAATGCTCTACAAAAAAGGTTCTGAAGAAAGTTTTAATTAGGCGATGTCAATCGGAGAAAAAAGTGCTTAAAGCTTTAAATTAATTGATTTAGTTTATTCCAATGGTTCTTTTTGGCTGTTTTATTCCTTGTTATTTTTAAATTGCTTATAGTCAGATAATTTATTTGACAATAAAACAGATTAAGTAAAATAAGAAGATCAATTTATTGTTAGAAATGTAGCGTTCAAAGAGAGAGATCCCAAGGCTTTCCAAATGCCTCTGAGCGGAGGCCTTTCTGCCCGACTTATGGTATAGCTGACCCATACAGGTAAGATTGTAAATCAAGACCTTTCAAGATTGGTTTGTTTGAGATTTCATTTGGATAGCTGTTTCGCTATTGATCTAAACAAAGTAATAACTGTTTCTATTCTATGCCTTCATAAACACTAGAGATAAGAACGGAACCGCGCTAAGATGACGCAGTTCCTGCGAATCGGACTTTTTTTCGTACATGGCCATGGCCTATGGCAGCACTTTTTTGTGACGCTTTCTTGTAACACGTGTTTGTAACTTTTTTTTAGTTTAGTCACCGCTAAAGCATATTTATGCTAAAAAAAAAAAGAAAGAAAAAAAGTCAGTTGAAAGCGGAGGCACATACACACGACCCTTTATGATAGACATCTTATGGCACCAAAAAGGTCACCAAATGACACCCTTATAGTGCCATTTCTTACCCTTTCAATTCTGGACGTTCTTGCTGCTCTCCTCCAGAAATCCAAATCAAATGAAAGGAATTTTTTTCACTCGGTCACATTTAGTTACAATGTTTCCGAAGCATTTCAATAAATATTTATTTACAATTATAATACACTAACATTTCACAAGCTCATTTCCGTCCAGCGTTGCCTTGTGGCTTGCGAAACACAGCCTCAGTTGCCTCCTGGATCTTTATCAGTTCTTTGACAGATAAATTATTCATTGTTTTTATGAGTTTTTTTTTTCTGTCATATTGCTTTGTATAAAAGGGGGGCATATTGCTAACGGGAATATTATCTTCTCACCATTCCCCTCCAGACAACACTCCCAACATGATCGCTCCTGTGGTAAGACAATCAACATTTAATTATATCTTTTTGCATCTAAGAAATGTTCCTTAGTTTTTGGCCTCATAGTGGCACTGAGTTTATCAGACCTGCCAACTTATTTAGCTTGCTAACCAGTTTTAAATAGCTAATATAATTCTAAGTACATATAACTATTCTGGTGTCTAAGAAAGAACATTGATTCTTAAACTCTTAACATTAGTAAAAACTTTTTAGAAGTACATTATTTCATTGCATATTAAATTTATTATTAGCCCAGATTAGGGATTTTATGTATAAGATACAATTATTCTTTCTCTAGTTTTCATAGCAATAAAAACATTACAATGAAAAATGAGCAAGTGGCAATGTGAATACGAATTCCTAATCTCTTATTTTACATATTCCCTAAAATTGCAGATAGTATATATGTGTGTGTATATATATATATATATATATATATATATATATATATATATTTTATTGATGGGAGATTCACGAATATGAAACAATCTTTTGAATCGATTCGAATCGAAATGGAAAGATCTATCCACAAAAAGTCCGTCACGCAGGAGCTGCATAACTAAGCACTTTCCTCAGAATTTGGGTAGTGTAGACTGCTTCCCAGAACAATTTGCTTAAAATATCCTACATAAATAAAATAAAAACATGAATAGTTCTCTTTTAATTTTGTAATGAGTAACTGATCAATTATTAATTTGCTTCCAGAGTTATGTTTACATATGGTACCTACTACACTACGTAATAAATACAAAAAACCTCATATTATCGTATTTTGATCTAACGCAGGAACAGGATACAGTCACTCTAGTGGTAGAAAGCGCTCCTTGTGGCGGCTTTGTGAACCTACGTCTGGCGGGCTTTTCTATTGAAATATATTACAAATTAAACCCCCGCTTTCCGATTGACCGATTCAGCTCATTTTTACAACACATCTTTCTCATGTGTTACCCACGACGTATACCGCGTTTCGTTACAATACAGCAGAAATTACGACCGGTATGAGTATATTAGGAATTTGGGTCCGGAGTAAACCCCCCCCCCCCCTTCTAATGAACAGATTTAGTTTATTTTTACAACACATATTTACCTGTAGATTACCACTACGAATACCGAGTTTCGTCGAAATATACCAAAAATCACGGCTGGTAGTGGCGAATTGGTATTGTGGGTCCGGAGTAAACCCCCCCTCCTAATGAACCGATTTAGTTTATTTTTACAACACATATTTACCTGTGGATTAGCACTACGAATACCGAGTTTCGTCGAAATATACCAAAAATCACGGCTGGTAGTGGCGAATTGGTATTGTGGGTTCGGAGTAAACCCCCCCTTCAAATGAACCGATTTAGTTCATTTTTATATCTCACTTTTCTCTCTATATTACCACTACGAATACCAAGTTTCGTTGAAATATAACAAATATTACGGCTGACATAGTCAAATTAGTGTTTTGGGTCCGGGGTAAACCCCCCTTCCGGTGGACCGATTTTGGTGGTTAACGAACTCGTTCAATCGTTTGCTAATTGAATGCTATATACCAAGTTTCGTGACGAAAAAACAAAAACTCTGGCCGCTATCGTGTTAACAGACATATATATATATATATATATATATATATATATATATATATATATAAATTTTAACGGGGGTCATTTTCGGTGTCTACTAGGTAGGATCGATAAAGATTTGAAGACATTTTTCAAAAATTCCGTCATGAGTCCAACCTCAATAGCTACTTTCCTTCGGAGGAAAGTGCTAAAACGATCGGCGAGTTCAGACCGAGTTTCTAAGCTGCCTCAATGTTAGCACTGTGACAGCATACCCTAGTGGACTGCCCAGCATTCCAAGATGCCAGGGACCGACACAAACTCCCTACTGCCCTTAAGGATCTATTTATTTATTTAAGGAGCTCCGCAACAGCAAGGTGATCTGTTCACAAAGGATCTATTTTGTAAAAAATAAGCCTCTTTCAATAAATTAATAGCATTCTTCATTCTTCTTCTAGACCTAAAACAGTATAATCTAATATAATAGCTTAACTATTGTGTGTATATTTTAAATGAGGAGGCCCGGTAGCCGTGAGTGTTGAGGCGTGCCCACTTAACACTCCGTGTCAAGGGTCGTGGGTTCGATTCCCACTATGGGGTGGTGGATTTTTTTTAGAAAAAAGAAAAGGCATCAGCCCTGTCCTGGCTAGAAAAGGTTGGTAACCTATAGATAACCCGCCCTAAAATTCGTTGTTAATTATAATGGACATTAAAATTCAAAAAAATAAATAATATTTAATAATAATTTATGATAATTTATTTTGTTTTATTTGTGTGTATATTTTGGAAGACTGAACGTATTTCTTGCATGAGTGGTTTTGTGTGTTTAGTGTGACAGTATTTATTATTTTTGTTTGTGTGTGTGTGTGTGTGTGTGTGTGTGTGTGTGTGTGTGTGTGTACTATACATTTACATATCATAATGTAAATATATAAATACTCATTTTAGGTTTAGATTTAGATGTAAGGTTAGATCCGATGTATGTTAAAAGGCTCTAACAAAACTTTTACATACATAAATTCGTTTTAGTTTAACATTTCGGAATACAAGGATATTATTAAAAATGAAACAATATTCAATAGTGCTAATGACCCAAGCAGTCGAACTACAAAAAAAAAGTCAGCTGGCTAAGAAAAATTTAAAACTCCCAGACATTTTATTTTTTTTTAAATTAATAATTAATTACTGGTTTAACTAACCCTTAACTAACCGCTTTCCTGAGCAATGTGCTTTGTTATGCAGCTTCTGCGTGATGGACCTTTTTTATCATAATTACTAACTGGGATATACTCGTTATGTTCTACAGGTGCTCGCTTTGATTCTCCTCGTCAACCTTAGCATGATCGAGGAAGCAGAGAGCCAGCTCCCGGACCTTGGGTCGCTACTGTCATCGCTCACCGATCTAGGTGGAATACTGGACGAACTTCCCTTCGGTTCGCTCAGCGGACTCCTGGACCTCGGTGCTCAAGTCGGCGAAGATGATGGCGAAGAAGACGACGATGATGGAGATGGTGACGAAGAGGACGATGCTAGGAGGTAGAAATAGTTATATTGTACTTTATTCTACAGGAAAAGTATTTTGAAGAATTTTGTAACCAGTGTTTATTAAGTGTGTTTTTATATCTACCAAAAATAAATATTATTTTAAACAAATAAAAATTGAGGTTTACATTATTTACTCCTCCCACATAACATTCTCTCTTCGAAGATCCAAATGCCCTTCAATCAATCTTTACTAGAGTGAAATCCAAGAAAAAACCCAAGTTACCAACCTAGGACTTACCCTTGACAAGCGACTTACCTCATGGGCGTATATAAGGGGGGACTGAGGGGCTGCAGCCCCCCCCCCCCCCCGAAATTTTGATTTGATCGGTAAAAATGTCATAAAACTCTTAAAAATAAATTTAATAAGATCACTTAGTTCATAAAACATATTCTATTTCGGGTGTAATAGCGTTTAAGTTGGCTAAATCTCTTCCAAGATCTAAATTGTTAGTACTCCATACACCGGAAATGGTCTTACCTGGAGCCAACACATACAAAAGAAAAGACAAGAAACAAACAGATGTTTTAGACTACTAAATAGACTATTAGATTCTCACTCCAAATTATCTTTACAGAACAAGAGACGGATATATACTGCAATACTTCAACCCACCTGGACGTATGGCTTGGAAGTTTGGGGGTGTGCCAAGCGATCCAATATCCTACGAATCCAATCTCTCCAATCCAAAATACTCCGCAAAATAGTCAATGTTCCGTTCTATGTTTCATTTTATTTATTATTTATTTATTTATTCAGAATTTACAACAATGTAAAATACATTACTAGTAAAATGATACTTGTGAATATATCCTGAAGCTCGTGGGGAGGGAAGCCGCACAGTTGCAGTACCCACAAGGCAGAGTGTAATATTTTAGTAACTACTCCTGGAGCTGGTCTCTAGGCCAGTTACGCTTCAGACGGCGAATGGGGTTGTTTGGGATTAGATGTGATGATAGGGAGTTAATTAAAGAATTTGGATGACCGTGTAATTTAGAATGAAATTGTTTATATACTTTTTTTGATAAGGGCTGGATAAATGGAATATGGAGGTCGTTGTAAGAGTCAAATTGAATACAAAGAATGGAGCGTCGGCTATTTTACGGAGGATTTTAGATTGCAATGATTGAATTTTTCAGGAGTTTGAGGGCTTTGTGGATCCCCAGAGCTCTATGCCATAAGTACATATAGGTCTGAGTATTGTCATGTAAATGAGTCTTTTGTTCTTAAGTGTAAGGTGTGATCAGTAGTAGTAGTATAGTAAGTGTAGTAAAAGTCTGTACCGTCGGTTGAGCTCTTGTCTCTTCTGAGTAATGTGTGGTTTCCAAGTTAGTCGTTTACCAAGTATAAGTCCAAGGTAGCGGATTTGGGATTTTTGAGGAAGAATTGAGTCGTTAAGGGACCCTGGGGGACAAATAGATCGCCTGAGGGCAAATGTTAGGTGGCAGGATTTCTGCGGGTTTACTTTAATTCTCCACTTGATGAGCCAAGGATTGATGGTTTTAAGATGAGCCTGAAGGGACCTGGATGCAAGGCTCGGATCTTGGCTGCAAGCAAATATGGCTGTATCATCGGCAAACATATGGAGAGATGTGTCAGGATAAGTTGGAATATCGGCTGTGTATACCAGGAAAAGGAGCGGACTAAGGATTCCACCTTGTGGAACACCTGCAAGTTGGGGGAAAGTAGGTGAGGATGAAGTACCATATGAGACCTGAAAAAATCTTTCACAAAGGTAGGATTTTAATATTAGGTAGTATGTGGATGGAAGTATTTTTTTTATCTTAAACAGTAATCCCTCATGCCACACCCGGTCAAAAGCCTGAGCTACATCGAGGAAAACACCTGAGCAATATTGTTTGTTTTCGAAGGCTGTTGAAATTAAGTCCACAATTCTGTGACATTGATGAATAGTGGAATGAAATTGACGAAAACCAAATTGGGATGCGAGAATTACAGGTTCAAGGATCGGATAGAGGCGTTTGAGTATGAGTTTCTCAAGAATTTTTCCTAATATGGGTAAGAGGGAAATAGGTCGATAAGAAGTTGTGTCGTGGACGGGCTTTTTTGGTTTGTGTATCATTCGGACTATTGAGTATTTCCAGAGGACGGGAAAATAAGTTTTTCTAAGAACGGCGTTATAAATATAAGTTAAAAATAGGACTGCTTTTTTGGGAGGTGTTTGAGTATTTGGGGCGTAATTAAACCATATCCTGGGCTTTTTTTGTTAGATAATTGTTGAATTGTGTAAGTTAACTCATTAGGATTGAAGGCCTTTGGAGGAGGAGACATTGAAAGGGGTTCATCTAGTTCGTCTGAGACTTGGAGGGAGTGGGTAGGATCATTAATATCAGGGTGAGGGGTGAAAACATTGGAAAGGTATTGCCCGAAGGTCGTAGAAATTTCCTCGTCAGATTTGGCCCATGAGCCATCTTCCTTACGAATGGGGTGGTGGGCAGATTTGTATGATAAAATGTTTTTAGTGGCTTGCCAGAGTGAGTTGTTAGACGTAGTCAATTCTTTCGTGTAGGATTGAAATTGTTCGTTTTTATATTTTTTGAGTTCGTTTCTGAGTTTGTTTGTCAAGTGATTTAGTCGTCTTTTGTCTGAGGGATATCGGGAAGTTTGCCATCGTTTGCGTGCTCTTCTCTTTTCCGTTAGTAATTGTCCTATGTTTGTCGGTATGTCAGCTGGTCGTTTTTTTGAGTTAGATAAAGGTTTTTGTCTTGTGGAGTTAATAAAGATTGCTGAATGGCTATTGTAAAGCAATAGCACACGGTGGAACAGCGATTCTTGTACGCTCATCGATTTCTCACTTCCAAATTCCCACCAAATATCCTACAGAGTACATGAATTTCACTACAGTCGACCTTCCAATTTCCCATCACAGTTGCAGCTGTATACTGTCCTCCAAATAGATCTGTTTCTACCACCTCCTTTCAGAACTTCTTCGAACATCTTGGTCCACGTTTTTTAATTGGCGGAGACTTCAATTCAAAACATCCCCAATGGGGTTGCCGTGTCGCTAATCCCCGAGGAAGAGCTTTATTACAAACTCTTTCTACCTTCCCAGCAAAAATAATCGCTCCCTCTTCACCTACATATTGGCCCACTTCTCGATCAAAACGACCTGACATCCTTGATTTCTTTATTTCGCATGGTATTTCCCAAATCCCTACTTCCATCTCCCCTCTGGATGACCTTTCATCCGACCATACTCCAATCGTCCTGTTTTTCAACTCCGATGTAGATTCCTATTCCTCTCCTCCACGACCGACACTCATACATGGTCCAGTTGACTGGCAATCCTTTCAAACAATCCTAGAAAATAATCTGAACCTAAACATATTCTTGAAAACAGATGTAGAAATTGATGAAGCTGTTAATCTATGTTTCAAACTTCACTATTCATAATGAACAAGAAATCCCTATTGTCCAAACCTTGTCCAAAACCCGATACCTTAACTTCCACTCCCGTTTGCCTAGTCACGACAATCCCCTAATCAATAATCTATTCCCATCCTCCATTCCCGGTAACACCCCCCCCCCCCCCCCCCCGTCGCCTCAAAGGCAAATGGCCTAGGGACCTATTGTAAGCAAACCTCGTAAGATAATGTAAATGCTGTAAATAATCACCCTAAATGTAACCTAAGATTGTATTCCTGAATAATTTTCTTAAAATATCCTATATAAATAAAATAAAAATATGAACTTAATAAATACATAAAAACTTCATATTTTCGTCTTTTGAACTGACACAGGAAGAGGATACAGGACTGTAGGGGAACTTCCCACTAGTGATAGAAAGCGCTCCTAGTGGCGGCTTTGTGCACCTACTTCTGGTGGGCTAATTCTATTGAAATATAGTAGGAAGTAAACCTCCCTTTCCGATAGACCGATTTAGCTCATTTTTACAACACTTCTTTCTTATGAATTACCCATGACGTATACCGAGTTTCGTTACAATACCGCAGAAATTACGATCGGTATGAGTATATTAGTAATTAGGGTCAGGAGTAAACCCCCCCCCCCCTTCTAATAATCCGATTTAGTTTATTTTTACAATACATTTTTCTCTGCAGATTACCACTACGAATATCAACTTTCGTTGAAATATATCAAAAACTACGGCTGGCATGGTCAAATAAGTGTTTTGGGTCCGGGGTAAACCCCCCTTCCGTTGGACCGATTTTGGTGGTTTGAGAACTCGTTCAATCGTTTGTTAATTGAACGCTGCATATTAAGACGAAAAAACAAAAATTCTCGCCGCTATCGTGTTATATATATATATATATATATATATATATATATATATATATATATATATATATATATATATGTATATATATATATATATATATATATATATATATATGTATATATATATATATATATATATATATATATATATATATATATATATAGGGGAAGGTGTTGTATCTCTGACCATATTGTACCTTTGACCACCGAGGCTGTGGCGGCATGTAGCAACATTTTATAAATTTTGGTGTAATTAGTGTTTAGCTCCTTCACTAGAGGGTTTGTGTAACCTACTTTGGATTATTCAAGTCAAAGAGGATTCTATCATAAAATACTTATTCATTTCTATCATAAAAATGTAAGTTATTTATTGATTACTTTTTGCCTCATAATATGTTTTGTATTATGTCTATTTAGATGGAAATCATTTGACAAAGTAGATATTACAATAAGAAACATGGTGTAGCTTCTGAAATTGATTTATCTTAACCCTAAAATTTTTAGCATGCTTTTTAATTTGCACTACCAGGGTGTTGTACCTCTGACCACGACTGGGTGTTGTTCCTTTGACCAGGTCAAAGGTACAACGCACCTGAGTAATTTTTTCATAAATCAACTTTTATGTTCTTCTGCTACATATTTTTAAAAGTACTTAATATTGGTTGCTTCAATTGTTCAAAGAATTTAAAAAATAATAAATGAATAAGTTCAAACTGACTTTATCAATCTTTAGTGTAGCAGTTCGAACCTATCGCCCCTTATCGTTCCACTTGAAGTTGTAAGACCTCATCGGAAAGCGCAGGCAAGGAAAATGTCAAATAGGGGCCGGCCTAAAGGGAACGGCCTCGTATTCTGACAGATATTCCTGAAAAGATAATTATTGAAGGTGAAAAAAAAAACGAAAGCACCACCCTAAACGTAAGACACCACATACAAATAAACCCCTTCCAAAAAAAAGTGGAAAATAAAAAGAAAATTATTCTGATGACAGTTCAGATTCTGATCCTGACACCGTAATTTCTTCAGGAGAAAGTGACATTGATTCGTCTGATAAATGTCGTGAGTTATGTCGATGACCAGTAACAATTTGAAAAATATGATTTGGAAGAAGGAAATTTTATACTTGTTAAAAATAAAAGTAAAAAGACTATTACATATTTAGTCGCAGAGATTTGGTATTAAATGTCCAATGTCTAAGATCCAATATTTGAAAAAACAAACTTTAAGTGACAATTTTACGAGAGAAGATGAAAATGTGTATGATATTGATATTGAAGACATTGTGGCTAAACTTCCATACCCTACTATTGCTAGCGGATCTGCTTGACAGTTGAAACGTTTATCGATTGGACTGGATTTTTCAGCATATTGAGCATAACATAATATCAATAATAGTTTTTTTATTATGCGTACATCCTTGTCCAGTATTTATTAAACTTACAATTAATTACAATATTACTGAATACAATTTTTTTTTTCTGTACTGCTGTGTTGTTTTTATGTGGTCAGAGGTACAACACCCCATGGTCAAAGGTACAACTACATGTTGTACCTTTGACCACTGTACGATTATTTTTTAAAAAATTAATAAAAAATATTTAATGTAAAGCTAGAACCTTGACAAAATTAAATATGATAAGTAATAGAATAATAATTACAATGAAATAAAAAAAATGAATGTAGCTTTAATATTCAAGCCAAAAAAAATTAAATTTTGTAAAGTGGTCAAAGATACAACACCTTCCCCTATATATATATATATATATATATATATATATATATATATATATATATATAAATTTTAAAAGGGGTCATTTTCGTTTCCTACTAGGTAGGATCGATAAAGATTTGAAGAAATTCTTCGAAAATTCCGTCATGAGTGCAACCTCAATTGCTACTTTCCTTCGGATGAAAGTGCTAAAAGTGGTATTTTCCAAAGACACCATACATATTCTTATGTATTCAAAACCATGGAAGCTCTAGTTATTTCTTCTTTAACGACTTCATACGAAATTATCCTTCAAATGCTCTTAAACCTAACGTGCTGGGGTAAAACGGACGCAGGATTCGGATTCAGCGTGTCGAAATGCATTCGACACCATATGTATGGTGTCACTGGAAAATAACACTTTTTGTGTGTGTGCCTGTGTAATCTGCCCTAAAACTATGTTTTATGTACAATTGTATGTTAAAATTTAAATAAATAATATTCTTCTTCCGGGTATCGACTTTGACTAGGAATTCGTAGAGTATACGGATCTCCTGAGGGGTGGGCGATTTTTGTGAAAGATATTTTGCTTGGACGACTGACCTAGAGAGAAAGGCGAATTTTCCAAAAGTAATTCCGTAAAAGCGAGGACCTGGTTCCAGTCGTGCGGTCCTGAGACCGGGTCATCTAGACACTCCCGGAGCGGAGTTTGTTCCGCCAGCTTCTGAGTATATCTGCCGACTATTGCAGGAAGCTACGGCAGTACGATGCTCCTCGTCTTCGTGTTAGTGTTGTCGTCGGCACAGGGGCTCAGAATCATCACGAGGAACATGATTCGAAGTCCGGTTCAAGAAGGCGACTCGTCCAAGGAATACCAACTGGTACCTCTCAAGAGTCCGGCTGACGTAGGAAATACCAGAAATCCTGAAAAAATGGCGATTGTTCCAGGAGAACAGAAATACAATGACGTCGGAGAGAGAGAAATCATATACAAGAAAGCAGAATTGGCTACCAGAATAAAAGACCAACCCAATAAAGGAACTACAGAAGAATTCTTTTCTACTACGGACAATCCGACAGGAACGACTTACATTCCGATAAAAATAGCCCACCACAGGGAGCCGATCCCAGAAGATTCTACCAAAACTACACAGGAACCAGCAACCTCAACAGCTGAAACTACAAATGAGATGAAAACCGATAATCCAATGATAAAGTTCCTCATCAGAAATACAACGAACCTATTGACACGAAGGCCTAACAGAAACGCAGAAACCCCAACAAAAGAAAGCAGCAGACGGCTAGACAATTCTATCGTATTTCAATATTTGCATTCAGAAGACACCAAAATCAGTAATACCAGTGGAACACAAATTTCCGCGATTCCAGCATCTTCGCCTGTCAAACTGGAAAGTATTTCGGTTCCACTAAAAACTGAGAATTATTCAAACAGTTCGGCTGGTAAAGCACTTTTTCAAGGACTCGGTAACAGAACAGTTAATCGCACTTTCAATTCGTCTTCAAGTAAGTAACAATGCTCTCATATCATTGTCAGTTAGATTAGCCAGAAAAAAATGAAAGGACTCTATAAAAACAGGTTTGCAAGTTTTAGGCTTTTGTAACTAATAATTAACGAAAAAATACAAAAATAAAGAGTCTCAAGTAAAATAACAATTAATATTTTATTGAAGATAAGAATTATCTAAACAAATATAACTAGAAGAAAAATAAATGAAGAAAACCTAATATTAAGCAAAAATAAATGTTTTTGTATTTCTTATAGTTTATACTTCCTATTATAATTATCTATATTCTTTATATAACACAATATGACCCTTTTTTCATTTGATCTAAAATTAGTTTGTTTTTAACAAATAATCTAATGTATAAAAGCTTTAATCCTTCTTACATGGGCTTATTGGTGTCAATTTTCAGTTATTTGAAAAATAACAACCAGAAACTACCCCTTACTCGCACATCATACCGTAAGGTGCAGTAGCACATATAAAGTACATAATCAAAAGAGTAAAATTCGCATTCATTGTGTTATTATTTCCTTTTAAATTAACTTATACAAAACATTTTATCTGAAAATATTTTGATGCATATCTCACCTTCTCCTACGCACAGATGTTTATTTGCTCTTATGTAAATTGCGAACAATGACCCAAGTGGTTGAAATGCTTTCTCAAAAACAATGCTGGAACCAATGGTCCATAATTTAGAGAAAGTTATTTAGTGCTGTCCAATAGACATTTTCAATTTCAAACTTTCAAAAAGTTTTGTTTTATTTTCTTAAATTCTGTATCTTCCTGCATTGAGTTCCTTTACATGACATTCCTTTAGTAAGTCAGATTTCCAGGCCAATATGGCGTTGCATAGAGCTGGTAATGCTGTCATTATAAATGGCACTTAAAGCATTTGATTGTGCATTAAATTGTTATAATTTCTACTTGATCTACCAACCATCGAAAACACTTTAGTGGATAACCTACCTTACCTGAAAGATCTACAGGTTATTATATGGTTCCAGGAGGTAACCGTACGTTGCTATATCCTGTGGCCCGGCTGTGGACGAAGGAAGAACGCTCAGACACCGACCTCTGGAACTTGCTTCACACTGCCTACCAATGCATCTTCAGCGGTATGCAATGCTTCTCGGATAGGCTGTTCCCCATGTTCAAGTCCTACATTGGGATCCTGGATCAACCGGGACCGCCGCAATTCCTACTGCCTAGGAGAGCAAGAGGTCAGTTCAGTTTGTATAAATTTGTCGTCCCTTGAAAATTCATTAAAAAAATAGGTCTATTGGAAGTAGGCTTTATATGAGCACCACCAGTCTAGATGAACTTATTTGCGTATCAATAACTGCTTCTGGCCATTAGCGCCGACATCCCTAGTGCAGCGAGGAATTTTCTCAACCTAATAATTTACCTTGCATTATGTTAAAAATATTTGGTAAAACTGAAGGAGAGCGTTCTCAGCACCGATTTTTTTTCTTCAAATTTTGCACTATAACGTATTTTGATGCACAAACACGAATACGTTAAAAAAAAAAGAAAAAAAAAAAAAGTTGCTCTCAACTAGGAAAGAAGTCATTAAGCACTAAAGTTCAGTGTTATTAAAGTTAAAGGTGGCGTAAATAGCGTATTTGTAAACAGCAGACATCTAATATTGGGAATCAAAGAACTCTCATATGAAATGTTGATAAACTATGTATAACCTCCATAACATCGGAATTCTATTCATAACAGCGATTTGGATTGACTAGAGTTTTGATATCTTCTTGAGCGAGCGTAGCGAGCGGAAACGCATAGCAAGTCTGCCCTAGACAATCTTCTTAATATGCATGTTTATTAATAAGTAGTTTATGCCAACATTTATAACCTCCAGAACAGTGATCTTTAGTGCTTAATAACTTCTTTCCTAGTTGAGAGCAACGTTTTTTGAACGGATTCGTGTTTAGTGCATCAAAATACGTTATGGTACAAAATTTGAAAAAAATCGGTGCTGAGGACGCTCTCCTTCAGTTTTACCGTTTATTTTATTTATTTATATGGGTTATAATAAGCAAATTATTCAGAAATGCAGTCTATGCTACCCATCTTCTGAGGAATGTGCTTAGTTAAGCAGCTCCTGCGTTACGGGCTTTTACAGTCAGTGCTTTTGTATCAGTAATGCTCACGTAGTGCCTGCGGGAAGAACCTTATTCATATATTTTTTTGTTTATTTATCCTTCTATTTACCACGTATCCATAAGGGATAACAAACATTTCCAAGAGTAACTATTAATGATTTTGGTATGTATTAGATACGCAGCCTTCTGGTGACGATAGTTCCAGCAGGAGACTTCGAGGGAGACTTGCCAAGGATCTGCTGTTAGGTTTGCTATTCTTGAAGAGCTTCCTGCTACCTTGGATTGTAGGGGTAGGATTAGCAGCGGGTAAAGCATTGCTCACGGGCCTGGTATCATTGGGAGCTGCGGGTGCTGTTGCTGCTATACCTCAGGGCACGCAATACTTCATGTAACGCACTTCTTCTGGTGAGTTGGTATAGATGTGTATACGTGTGAGTCAACTCGGAAGTTATACAACTCTACTGTCATGGATTACTGTAAACCAAAAAGTTATTCAGTAGTCCAATATAACAATATATATATATATATATATATATATATATATAAATAATATAAAGAATATACAGATAACAATATAAAGAAACCCTGGCTTCATTTGTACAAAATTAAATCTCATTAAATCCATAGCTGAACGGGGGAATGACTTATCATGTTAAAAAAAGCCAAGTTTTGTCCTTGGACCGTTCAAAAGACTGGATTTTAATAGACACTTAGCCTGTAAAATTAATTTAAATTTTAACGTCCATTTATTATTTACTACGAATTTTAGGACTGGTTATCTATAGGTTACCACCCTTGTCTAGCCAGGATAGGGGTGATGCTTGTTCTTTTTTCGAAAGAAAAGCCACCGCCCCTAGTGGGAATCGAACCCAAGACCTTTTGGTGTTAAGTGCTCACGCCTTAACCCTCACGGCCACCGGGTCTCCCTTGTAAAATTAAAAATGCTTGAATACTGTATTATTAACTCATTAAATAAACTTGTGACAGTCCGGTTTTTGTGTTAGTTTTATAGTATTTAGTCTACCAACATTTTATTTTGGATTATTTAGTATTTAGTTTCCCTTGGTTCATATTTGTAAGCTTCAATTCTGTACATTATATTTTATTTTGAAGTGTTTTATTATTTCTTGTTGACATTGCCACATATTCATTTTCTTCTTTGTGTGTGTGTGTATATATATATATATATATATATATATATATATATATATATATATATATATATATATATATATATATACACACACATGAGAAAATTAAGTCCTCCTTCTTCATTTACGGTCCCCAGGAGCGAATTTTTTCTTCTTCTATATAATGTTCATTTTTAATATAAAAATATGTTTGCTATAGAAATCACCCGATTCGTAAGTTAATTCATATAAATAAGAACCTTGTGTGCAACTCGCTCGTCGGAGAACTTTTATTGCAAGGAGCGGATTGAGCACGTGTGCACTTTTAAGGTATAATGAAAATACAAATATTTTTTGGTTCACAGTAAAACCAATGGTAAATTATGTTTTCCTGTACTTAACAGATTTCATTAGTCCAAGAAAACTCATATTTCGACGACTAGATTACTCAGAATAACTGATAACTGCACATTACTTTTATTTCACACACGGTGTGCAATCGGTCTCGAATGGATTAAATCAATAATATTAACTTTCGTTTGTTAGTATAATTTTAATAGATTTTAGGTAGTAATTTAAACTCTTTGTATTGTATTGAATAAGTCACACGTTCAATTCACCTACTCCTTAGCTAACGCTCAAGAACCTCCATCTTTGAATGGGGCGTGCTTATGATATAGAGTTATATTACAGGCCTCATCTTTGTGGAATGATTATTTTAACTAATCTTCATGATATTTTGAACAAATAATGTATGAACTAGCTGCAAAATTAGCGACAAAAGCAGAAAAAGGTCAAAGTTATAAAACCGCTCTATACACGACTGAAAACAAGAAAGTAAGCTGTTTAATTATCATTAATTATCCTTTCATTTATTTATATGTTCATAAGTACTATTAAGATTTGGTTTTATTCTGAGTTGGAAGATCTTTTTGTTGAACTTTCATTAGTTTTCCCCAGTTTTGCAAGAGGCATGTTTTTAGTTATGTACTGTTAGGATTTTATGAGCTTCCTTGAAAGTTTCACAGGCCTTTTTCATACTTAATGATAAACCATTCATTAGATAATTTTTTTTTTTTTTATCGAGCAAATACAGGATTCCTTAAACTTGTTTATATTTTTTGTCTTATTCCATGTTAATTGGGAGTCCTGGTCAGGGTAGCATTGATTTACTTTCAAAATAATTGTTATGTAAACAATAACCTATGAGAGTAAATTTTAGAAATAAACGCATTCATTTCTGAAGATTCATTGAGGAAATTGAAATATTATTAATTTTATTTGAATTTTTTTTCAGAAATCCCTGTAACAATTTTCATTAATTGCATATTTAAGTTTTGTATAATGCTTTGGATTTTGAAGTTTGTCTTAATAACAGCAGAGTTTTAAGAGACCAAAATTAATTTTGTTATTAGAGATGTTGTATTATAATTTTTAGCATATTTCGTAGTCTGTCCTGACTACTAGGCACCAAAAATAAACCCCAAAAAATGTATATATTTTAACGTGGATAATTTTCGGTATCTATTAGGCAGGATTGATGAAGATTTTAAGACATTTTTCGAAAATTCTTTTGTGAGTGCAACCTCAAGAGCTACATTTCTTTGGAAAGTGCTAATATTATAGCTACTATCTCTTCTGCACATAATTTTTATAAACTCACATTAAGACTGATTATTAACAGGATTTAGTTAGTGATAATGAATCAATTACAATAGACTTTAGATATTTTTTGCTTGAAATCAATCTATTAACTGTTCAGCTATATGTTTTTGTGTTTCTAACCAAGAAATTGTTATTGATAACTTCCCAAGCACTTTTAACGGATTTTTGGTCTTGAATCCTTTCTGAAAAATATTTTATTAAAACAAACTCCTTGTCGGTTTGCAGATAGTTAAGAGTGTCCACTTCTTAGTGAGTAATGCTGTTAGGAGACGGGACCTGATAGATAAGCTTCTGGGAGGAGCTGGCCTCGCGGACGAGCTTCAAACCGAGCCTTGGTTAGTGAGGGTCGCTGTAGCTCAGCTTCTCTGGGGGCGATGGCGTCTCCCAACCACAACTCCATTATTTAGAAAAATCATTCGGCATAAAGAAAAATTTCTGAAGATCCTTCCAACTCTAGAGAATGAATTTAATTCAAAAGGTAATATTTAAGTTATCTCTTTTATTTATTTTTTCCAGGTCTGATTGAGATTGCGTATCGCCAACAACAGGAACGGAAACATGGCTACAACAACCACGACAGTAGTTAGCTATTTATTTATGTACAGTGTCGCAATGTTTACTTTGCCGTTTGCGGCTTTCTTCGGGACAAAACGTTTCATAAACGACAACTTCGAGGTTGAAGACTTTACTAATACGATCTGCTCCGTAGTGGCAGCCGTTGTTATTGTTCACATCATCATAGCTCTCTATGTGAGGCATGCAATGATGGAAATGCACGCAGACGGCGAAATGGCCCCAAGAACAGACGTTTCAAAGGACAAGAGTGATTAGACTGTAAACAATTATTTTCCCTGTAATTTTTATTGTAAAGTATTTGTTTTATAATAAATTGTTATTTTCATTATCCCCATTTTCAATTGAATATTGACGTTCGGTTAATGGAATTGTGGAACGAATTTTGAAAGAACTTTAACTTGAATATTTTCAAGGCATATACTATTACTCTGCTGATTACACTTTGACGAGTAATGCATACTATAGCCTGTTCAGATAGACGGAAAAGTTCAAAGTCCACACGTGTAAAGTTTTGAAGGAAGTATTCCCGATGGTTCCACCATTTGTAAAAAAAAAAATGATTATGTTTCGTTTAAGACTAGGAATGGCTTTAAGAGGTCAGAAAAAGAAAATAGTGTAATATTTAACAATAATTAGCCAAAGCTAAGACAAAAAACGTTTTAAACCTCCTAGTGATAAGGTTATAACAGAGAGAATTTTTATCACCAATTTCTTGCACGGGGAATACAGGCCACACCCTTTTCCCTCCAACTAATCCATCTATTTGAACAGGCTATAGCTGAAATTGTTTTTAGCCTTAGCTTTGGCTAAATATTAAAAACTATCTCTTGCCTGATCTCTCTAAGCCTTCGCTGGTCCTAATCCTATGGAAGAGAACTGTCTGTGACAATAATTCTATCGATAATATTATTTTCTACAGTCAGCATGCCATCTTCAGTTCTAAGCTATGCCTTAATATGGCAGCTAGACTTTCAAAACTACTTAACAGATTTAAAACAGCGGACAGTTTTCTTCCGGTCTCTGCAATGTAGGTTAATATTACTGTTATTTTGTTTTATTAGATTGTGTTGTCAGTAAATATTAAAAAGTTTTGTAAGATTACAAATTATAATTTATTAGAATTCATTAATTATTATATATTTCATTGTGCATTATTTATTGCTCTCCTTTGTATAGTATTGTTTCTTTGTGATTTTAGTAATTTATTTATGTTACTCATTAAAAAAATGAATAATAAATAAAATTAAAAAAAATCTTATAATCTTTTTTTCTTAAATTCACATCTAATCGTAAGTGTTAAATATATTGTTAAGTTAAATTTTTATAAAAATGATTGCGCCACGTTGATGTTAAGATTTTATTATTTTAAAAAGAAATAAAAAAATTTTAATTACTTGAGTAAGTTTTATTATATGAATTTGACTTGATCTCGGGGATTAAAGTTCCGAGTGAATGAACGATATAATATTTATTTCCAGACAATTCTGAGATACAAACACCAACATCAAAAATAATACAAATGACAATAAAAGAATTAACAATTAAAAAAAAAAAAAATTTTACCTCTAAATTAATTTGCTTCTAACAAAGCCTCAATACACTGCGCTTCAGTAGTTCCTTCTTCAATGTGATACGCTTTATTGCCAGGTCTTGTGCCTAAAATGGATATCTTGAATTTTGGATTCTGTTGTCTTCTCACTCCGTCTTCTATGAATAATTAATAATGGACTGCACTCCGTACTCCTCGGAGGAGAGCTATAGACTCAAGCTCCGCATTCGACCACTGCTGAGAATAGAGAGACGCTCCGCATTCCAGGGCTGCTGGGAATCAACTGACTTCTTCTCTCTATAGCTGCTGAGAATCAACTGACGATCCGCAATCCAGGGCTGCTGGGGATCAACTGACGCTTTCCTAGAGGGAAAACTTTGCATCCTTGTTTCTTAACTTCCGCATTATGTTCGTTCATATATAAAGATAATAATTATGTTTTTCGTAACTTCAAATAATTAATTTATTATCATCTGAATGTACATTTAATATGGATATATTGTATACCGGTATTGTCCAAAAATATTATTAATTTTGATCATATATAATACGATGTTAATTGTATATATGGTTTGTGATTTGCGCGGGCTTTTCAAAATATCGATGGTTATTTGAATTTAAAAATATTTTCGTGAATGTAATATATCATTACATTTTATATAGGTTACAGCATACAAGGGATACTGTGGTCAGTACCATGCTTCGTCCGCCTAATTTTCCCCTTTCCAAACATCCATTAACACGTTCGGGCCCGTTGTGGATGTGTTCTGCGGGCCCAGCATCGTGGATTGTGTGTCAGCAAATAGCTTGGCTTTCTCTCTATCCCACTACTCCAGGCCTTGTCCTATACCCTTTGTATTTGGTTTGGGACCTCATTACATTATTCCCGGTTAGGTTTGCTAAATCTCTAGTATAAACCTAAGTAAAATTTATGTCTCAAATTGAATGTCAAACATTTAAAAATGTTTTCAAATCATTCCAACTTCCCCATAAATGGTATAAAATATTAAGTTTAAAGTGTTTTTATTTGCTTTCCCTTGCCGAAATACCCTTAAAAAAAGTACTTTGAAGCATATTAATGGAAAATCACTAGTGTTGCAATTTTTTTTGTAAAATAAATATCTTTGTCTATTTTTTTTTTTTTTTTTTTTTTTTTTATTATTATGGTGTGTCGACTGCTATGGTCAATGGCACCATTTCTTATTGCTTCTTATCTTTGTCTATTCAAATTCTTTTAAATGTCCTAAATCCAACTACACATGATGTTCCTTGAGTATTTTTGCGTTAATGCCCTATCCTTGCTAGAAAAGGGTGGTAACCTATAGATAACCCGTCCTTAAATTCGTAGTTAATAATAATAAATGGACGCTAAAATTTAATAGAAATAATAGGATATCCGCAGTAAGGATGCGTTCACATCTGATAGTTATTGCAGGATATTTGTGTCAGACATAAACTGTGTCTAGAGAGAGAAAACTTTATTCAAAATAAATAAAATGGGCTGCCCAATTAAATTGGGTTGCTAGATACACAGCGTGCTTATCATCCAATCGGAAATAGGGTTAATTTGGAGGCTGAAGATGTAAGGAGTTCAAAATGAGTAATAGAGAAGAAAGAAGATGAAGACGAAAGAAGGCTATAGTGATAGAAGAGAAGTAATCGATAGAATTGAAAGTAAAGTATAAAGGATACAAGGAAAGTGTGAATGGATGATAAGCACTTAGTGACCATGGATATGATTGGAGATTATGCCCAATGTATCCACTAATATGGACTCCGCTAATGCTCTCAGGTGGTCTAATGATACTCCGAGTCCTTCGAGGAAGATGGCTGTGCTTTTCGGTATGGTCCCTCTCGAACCGAACCACAGTCCTTTCACTATATATTTCCTCTTCCCATATTGCTCATGGAAACTGCAAATAATTTATGTCTGAGATGTATATTTCTATCACAAGCTATAAATGTCGACACTTCTATACTATCAGATGAACACTGATTAAACCCAGAAGAATTTAATGTCATATATAAATATCTTGGCTACTAGCTGTAGTGTCGACACTTCTATACCAACAGATGTAAACAATAATTATTTCAGATTTGCCAAAGATCCGATATACAGAGTACTGGTAAGTTAACCCGCATCCATCGTGAGGTGATAGTTTTGGTCAGAACAAAACTATTTTAAGCTCATATTGACATCCAAAACTTACCCGTTTTCAAGATATTTAATATTTTAGGCTTTTTTTTAATAAAAAAAAAAATCACTGTTGCTTAGCTTTTGGATATTTTAATTTTTTCTAGCATTTGAGCTGAAAGTTTTATTTCCCTTATTGCTTAAAATTGTTTGTTTTGACCAAAACTATCACCTCGTGATGAATGTGGATTGATTTACCAGTAACCCTGTATATTGACGGTTCGTCTACTTTTATTGTGCAACATAGGTGACAAGAAAGTCCGGCTCACTGTGACATTTGTGAAGAAATAGAGACAGTCATTAGTTTGCTCTGATCGTTCGGGAAAAATGACAAGTTTATTTATAATAGTATTATCTTGTTTGACTAGAAAACTCATTTTACTGTTAAATACAATTTTATTTATTTAAATTTTAACGTCCATTTATTATTAACTACAAATACAATTTTATTATTAACTAGTCCATTTATTATTAACTATTAAATACAATTTTAAAAAACAATCAAGCTTGTGTTATCATTCCATTTAATGATAGTTCAGAACAAACTCACGTGTGCTATTTGCAACATAGACCAGGATATTAAACACGTTCATTGATGCAACGGATGAGAGAGTATAGGCATACTAAATGTCATGAACAAACATTTGACAGTCCCGACATTAAGACAATTATCATTAGCCTGAAAGGAACAAATATTTAGAACAAACTCTAATTAAATTTTATAAAAAAATATAGTACATAAAATGAAATAATGTTTAGATATAGTAAACTAAATAATTTATGACAATTACAGGTTTAATCCCTGGTGTGTATAAAGTGTCTGACAGACACGAGGGAAATTTCAGTGAAGTTCGTTGGCAGCAGTGATCATCTACACTCTAGGTGCTCACTGCTGCCAACATCAGACACTTTATGCACACCAGGGGTTAGCTAATAGTTAAGGTAGTAATTGATTAACTAAAAGCGTCTAAAGCAATTGAATTACACTACTTAAAAAAAAATGTCAGGTTCCTAATTCTCTGACATACTCATACTTACTTTTATATATATATATATATATATATATATATATATATATATATATATATATTCAAATATTTATTATATTATAATATTATATTTATTTCATCTTACATTATTTTAATACATTGGCCAGTTGATTAATTTTGCTAACTTAACTTTAAAAATCAAATTTGCTCCACAATGGGATATAAAAAAAAACAAAATAAATATACACCATATAGTCCACATCAAGGAATTCAGTCCCCCTACATTGTTTTTCTTTACAGATGACGTGAAGATCCCTCGGTATGTACGCATAAACACCGAAGCGTTTACTAAAGAGGCAGCAATAACGCATCTGAAGGAACTGGGCTTCAGTCTGCTACCAAACTCTCTCACGTACTCCGACTTCCTCGGTGTTGTAAAGAATCTGAAAAAAAAGGAGTTTGTTTCAGATTTCCATGTTCCTAATCTGATCGTCTTCAGCAGCAAAGCCAACATTTCTGGCTTATCTCCAACATCCTTTATTCGACAAGATAAGGTAATTTTTTTTAAATTTTATTTATTTAAAAGTTCCAAAAAGCACAATTAATTTTTGGATTTTTCTGAAAGAGAATTCTGAATGCAATATGAACCTTTACAAAAATTCACCAAAATATGATGATAAATTCATATTTTACTATGTGTGTTTGAAAAATTATAGTGCTTCAGAAGTGTTAGTATCGGGTGAAAATCTGCTCCGCCAGAGCTGTGTAAGCTATGCACATTCTTCAGAAAGATCATTATTTCATGCCAAATTTCTGAGAGCGTACTTAAACTAAACAATAGATAATGATAAAAAGTATATCTTGTTTAAGGACGTTTTGGCCACAATGCGCTCCCTGGAGAAGGATAGTTCAAGTTTATTCTATTATATTGTATGTTATACCTCTTTTACATTTTACAACTTTCCAAAGGAATGTAGCTATGAGGTTGCACTCAAGAAAGAATTACACCCATTATAATTGGTATATGGCATACTCATAACAAATTGGACACGCTTGTTAACCAGTAATATCAGCCCATACTAAGGGGAGGAAGTATTATTCCAGACTCAAATAACTTATATGCCTCCAATCCTCAAAATTTTTGGTGTAACACAACAAAACTGGGTATATGTTGTAGGTATCTAAAGAGATAGTTACACTGCAAATACAGTATAGAACTTAACTAGTATAGAAACATTTTTTATTTACATGAAAGATATCAAACCAGTCACATAAAACCGTGGGCCCGCGGTTGCAGTTGTGTCCGTCTTATCCAAAGAAGTACCAACCAGTCTTTAAGTTCCAAAAAGGAGTCTTTTGTCATTCCGTAAAAGATTTAATCTATCATATCCTCTTTAGCTGCTATAAATAGTCTGGAGTTCACATTCTTGCTGAAATAAGGATGAAACCAATGCTCTCTTTGTGGTCTTCCCTGTCTATGGTATTGATAATAGTTAATAATGTCTTATTTGTCTGAGTCTTACATAGTAAGCTCACATGACCAAGCCTAGGCCTTAAGAACAAACACCTACCACACTAAATAAACACTAAACATTTACTGCACCATAGGCACAACTGATTTTTAACAAGCCCTTTGCCAGTACAACCGTTAACAGACAGAAGTTTTGTTTCAGTTGCGAACTGGTTTCAGACAACTGGTTTGCAACAATAGTTGCAGAACAGTCACACTGTTAGCTTTAGGCCTTAGTAACTCGGATAAACAACACTAGAAGAAAATTAATAATTGCTTTTTGCTACCAATATAAACGATCAAAACTATTCATATTTATTTTTTATTTATACAAGTTATTTTAAAAAAAAAAGACTTAGAAATGCTCTGTACTCAATGCATTTTCTAAGAAATATGCTTTGTTAAGCAGCTCCTACATCACAGACTAAGATTAACACTTTCGCTGTTGGTCTCATTACGGAAGGACACTCTTCCATTACTTTTCCCTTAAGATTCAAAAGGCTCGTGCGTCGAGATGATTCACTTTTTACAGCTCCAGGTAAGACAGTTGCCTTCAGTATTGTTTGGGCTTTCCACCAGTGTTTTCCTTTTTCAAATCAGCTGACTGGAAGATTTTTTATGACAAGAACAATGTCTACATGAAAAATTCTAACAAAAATGCACCCGATACTGAGGTATTCCCAAACAATGACAGCCGCAGCGAAAGTGTTAATGCCATCCTTGTGGTATGGTATTCATACCTCTGCTAGTGTACCAAGACTATGTATTTTATTATGTCAGTTTTGTTTTAATTCTATTAATAATTCCATATTTATTTATCACTTTCAGTCGAGCTGTTTGGTGTCCCTGTTACTAGCTCCTGTTCCAGGCTCTTGCATACTCGACATGTGTGCGGCACCTGGATATAAAACGCAGCATGCAGCTTCTCTCATTTCCAAAATGGGGTCAGTATTATTAATTAAGTAATACTACCTTGCAACTTTTTTTTTTCATATCATTTTATTTGTTATAGGCTTAAACGATTTCTTAACTAATGAAAAATGATATCCAAGAATGTTATGTGCCACTCTTCCAAATTGGAAGAGTTATTAAATGTGCCATTAAAGTCCTGATACATTTCAAAATTAAAAACTTTTTTTTTTTTATCTTTATCACAAGAAATTTTGAAGAAGAAAAAAAAAACCTTTTTGGTAAATTGAACTTTAAAGTCGATTTTCTCAAAAGTATGTTTGTCAAATTAGGATACTCTCAGTTTCCTTTTATGGCGGCTTAAACTTCCTTCTCTTCAAGATTTTATTTTATACTTTTCACGAAAGATCAAAACCTACCAATAAATGCCTCCATTCCTTTTCTTGTGGCAATAGAGATATGAACGGAACCACACAAAGATGTGGTTTTTTTTTCTTTGAAACACTTCTGAATTTAGACCCCCTACCCCAATTAATGGACCAATTTTGCTGATGTTCACAATATAGCAGGATCCTCACAATTTTCAAGATCTAGTCGAAAAGACTAATGAAGATTTGAAAAAATTATTCAATAATTTTCAAAATGCAAATTAACAAGTTCAGGCCTGGTGTCATGGCATATGGGTCAGAGAGCTGTGTTCTGCGGGCCCGGTGTCGTGGCGTGTGCGTCAGCAGATAGCTTGGATTTCTTTCTATCCCCACTACTCCAAGCCTTGTCCTATACCCTTCGTACTTGGTTTACTGAATCTGCCAGAACAATTCCTTCAGCGGGCCCGCTATTGTGGTGTATTTGACACTTAACTAAATTGTAATTAATACACTAAAAGTACATTCATTTCAAAAGTTTCTTCACTTATTTATTTATTTTACCTGTTTACCAAAATGACAATACAAAATGAATATTTGGGCCTGTGTGAAATTTTTTTTTGGCCACAAGCCATTGGTCCTGAAAGTGTTAAACGCTTGTTCCGTGTTTCCGTCTAAGTCCATAGGCTTAGAGTGTTGTTTTCCTCAATCAAACCTGCATAGTTACATTATTTTGAAATGTTATAATTTTCTATTTTACATTAATCCTTGCTGCTTTTGTGTAATTAAACATCTCAAAAGCAGTATTTTTTGTTATTTTTTTTAATGACTTAATCAGAGAAAATTAAATTTTATGTTTTACTTGCAGAACTTTGTACTCAGTTGAAGTTAATGCAGGGAGGTATAAAACTCTCGAGGAGACATGTCAGAAATTCGGACTAGGAGGAATCTGCCATCCGCTGAAGATGGATGCTTTGAAAGTGACCGAAGATATTTGCCCTGATGTAGAGTATATCATTGTCGATCCTCCTTGCTCTGGAACAGGTAAATATTCAGACATCTTTGCTCTACATATATATCCTTTTTTAGCGCGGCTCCTTCCTCCCTCCATAAGAAGGAACCCCACTTACTTCATGACGCAATCCGGAAGTGGAGACTAGATGCAGGCTAGACTTTTACATTTCTAAAATACTGATATATCAGTGCAGTGGTGCCAATGGTTAAGTGAATTTAGTCATATTAAATGTCACACTAAACATAACAAAAATAGATAGTTCCCATGAGTCGTTTTCTTTTTTCTACCTTATTAATATTAAAAATATGAATTAATTTCCATTCTGTACTTTTTTTACCATTATTAACAATTTTATTACTATTGCAGGAATAATGAATGTTCTCGAGAAACACACAGCTGATGATGTGCGGCTGAGGAAGTTGAGCAACTTGCAAGCGATGATTCTTAAGCAAGCTCTGTCTCGCTTCCCCTGTGCTCGACGAGTTGTATACTCCACCTGTTCTGTCGAGGAAGACGAAAACGAGAAAGTGGTTTCAGAATGCCTCGATGTAGCAGAAGAAAACGGATTCAGACTGGTTCCTCTCGGAGGGGCCTACAAAGGCTCCTTTAGCTCAGGAGTTGGAGAGAGGACTTGTGCTTCCTCCGTTCTTCGGACTACTCCTAAAAATGATCTTACTAACGGTTTCTTCATAGCTCTTTTTGAGCGATCTGTTCCGCTAAAACTTCCTTCTTACGCAAAAAATGAATCCGCACCTAATTTGTCCTGCATTTCAACAGAAAATCCTTCTTCAATACCGAGCGATGAGGCTCTTGATTTAAGTAGTGAACACGAACACCCTCCATCTGACCAAAATTCTGAAAGTGATGTCCAAAACGATATACCATATGAATTAAAAAAGCTTAAGAAACCTAAGACAAAGAAGATATCTCTCAAAGAACCTGTAATATTGAATTCAAAAAAGAAGAAAAAATATTCCTCTGACTTAAACAAAGAAGACTCTTCAATTTCTAGAAAAAACCTTCTTAAGAAAAACATCAAAAGCATCTCTAAAAACCAACTTCTTTCTAAAGGATTTAAAACACTTCATTTACCTTTAGGCACAAAGAAGAAAATATCAAACCAAGTCAAATTACCTCAGAGAAAGAAAATAAGGAAACGTACTTTTCATTCAAAGTGAAATCAAACAAATATTAAGCACAACCAACATTTTTTACAAAACACAAAATAAATTAATGGTAAGTGAAATAATAATATTACAAGATAAAAATGAACACCATATGAACGATTTTAGTGGATTGCCTTTGATGAGGGTGTCTTCGAAGATTCAGGGCCTTGAATGTCAGTCCTGAGATGCCTCGCTATGTCGTATACGCATTACCTCTCACTAGTGAGTTTTTCTTGATATTTAAAAGATGGTTCCTTTAAATAGTCGAGAATATCTTTTGTCCCAGAAGCAGAATTACATTCAAGAAAACTGTAAATACTTTTCTTATTTAGAACTAAAGAGAATCTTGAAATCCTATATTGAGGCTGGTGGTAGAAGAAATCATAACTCCAGTTGGTATGAAGAATGAAATGTTTACTTCTTAATTCTATAATGATTACTAAATGAAGGGTATTAATTAATAATACCAAACGGGTGAAGAATAACCCTTCAAAACTTTTTCAAACTATCCATTTATTCTCCCATCACTACGTTTCGGACACCCAGGTCCATCTTCAGGCAATCTACAATAGTATATTTATTTCAGACATTACATCCTCCAAAACTATTTACTAAATTTTATTGTCATAATTTTAAACTCACCATGTCCTAGTCATACAATAACCATGTCCTAGTCATACAATAAATAAACATGATTCCTGTAAGGAACCAAGTCAAAAATTCCACCTACATCAAATTTAATTTTTGACTTGGATGGAATTTTTGACTTGGTTCCTTACAGGAATCATGTTTATTTATTGTATGACTAGGACATGGTTATTGTATGACTAGGACATGGTGAGTTTAAAATTATGACAATAAAATTTAGTAAATAGTTTTGGAGGATGTAATGTCTGAAATAAATATACTATTGTAGATTGCCTGAAGATGGACCTGGGTGTCCGAAACGTAGTGATGGGAGAATAAATGGATAGTTTGAAAAAGTTTTGAAGGGTTATTCTTCACCCGTTTGGTATTATTCTTAATTCTTTTTTTGGACATTTGAAATGATAATTTAAAAAATATACATTGTAAATACATTTTTTATAAAAAAAAAAGAAGTTTATTCCTAATTATAATCCTTTACTTCCTTTTGAAATTATCTATATAATATACTAGATGTGCCATGCTATACCTACTCTATATTAAATAGCTGTTACTTAGCGTGCCATAATACACCTACTTTATATTAAATAGCTGTTACTTGGCGTGCCATAATACACCTACTTTATATTAAATAGCTGTTACTTGGCATGCCATAATACACCTACGTTATATTAAATAGCTGTTACTTAGTGTGCCTTGCAACACCTACTTTATATTAAATAGCTGTTACTTGGCGTGCCATAATACACCTACTTTATATTAAATAGCTGATACTTGGCGTGCCATAATACACCTACGTTATATTAAATAGCTGTTACTTAGTGTGCCTTGCAACACCTACTTTATATTAAATAGCTGTTACTTGGTGTGCCATAATACACTTACTTTATATTGTATATATAAAAAAAATTAACTCACAGAATACAAAACCCGTTTCATTAAACAGTTAAATAATAAACGTGCTCATAGTTAGGGAATGAAAATCAAATATAAATAAGTAAAAATAAGTAATACATATTAAAATCTGATAACACAAATAAGGTTAAAGAATAGAAAAAAAAAATCTTTCTACAGGGTGACTCGAACTTGGAACCTTGCAGTTATCGGTAACCAGATATGAGAAAGCAGCATTGGAGGGGAAGCATATTTAACTTTGGACTTCACTTGATCAAACAGATGATAGAATGGTGTTCCGTTAAGGGCCATCTTAGTGAATATCTCATTTTTCATAATTTATGATTCTGATAATTCACTCTTCTGTAACTGTTCGGGTTCACAGTTTCGAACCCATCACGTCTGAACTGTGAGTCTTACAGAATTTTGACCTAGCATATGACACTCCCCGGATCAAGACCTACCTGTGTCCCAATCGATCAAACGGTCTGGATTTGTATAAGGAACTGACAGACCGACAAACACCTGAATTTGATATGTATGTATATATATATATATATATATATATATATATATATATATATATATATATATATATATATATTTACATATAGATTACGTAGATCAAAATACATAAGCTATACATTCGTTACAAATATTATGGAATTTTTTGAAACAGTTTTCCTTCAATGACGAATTGACACAAACTAGACCTACTAAATGGAAAAATCAAACATCATATAGAAGTTAGTCCCAAAATTCGCTGAAAGCTTTTATTTCAAATTTTCTGTGTATTTTTAGAAAATTTAGTTAGGCTCCGGAATTTATACTCTGCAAATTACTCTGATGCGTATCATCATCTTACCCGTTTTCTGAAATTATTTTTTACTAAGTAGATACGGTCCTCCAATGATAAAACTCTATAAGCATTTTACAATGTTATTTGATAATTACATAAAACACAACCAACATTTCATTTACCTGTGCTGGCTACAATTTTCGCTTCCTTGCAGTGGAATTCGGTATGCATAGTACACAACTCATGAGAAAACTGCGTTGTGAAGTTAAGCAAAATGGGGGAGACTAAAATTTGTCTAATGCATTTTCCAACAAACAAAAAAATAGAAAAAATGCTTTGGGAGACTGTAATTGTTGTTCTCCATCAAAACTAACTACACAGCATTTCAATTGAAAGCATTAAAAATATATATTAGTAGACATGAGATTTTTTTTATTTCATTCATTTATTTTCTTAAGCACCTAGTACAAAAACAATTAGGAACTCTTGGAAGATGCCCATTCAAAAAGCTTATACTTTTCCTAATACCAAGCTTCCGGGGTCTCCCCGTGGTCTAGTGGCTAACGCCTTGGATTCTCATGTGGAAGATAGCATAGCTAGTTTACGTAGCACCTTTTTGCGCCTATGCGAAGAACTGTTCAATGCAAAGAAATCAGACACTTATTTCCTCGACTGAGATACTACAAAGCAGATTTCACAGAGAATTTAGTAAGCTTTCAAATGGCTCCTTCCACTTAAAACGATTTTCTAACCGTTTTCGAGATATTTAAGAAAATATACGGACATCCCAAAATTGTTGATGTTAATAAACATTTTTTCTCGAATAATTCCTAAACTCCTAACGTAACCGAAATTTAAATATCTTAGTTTGTATGAATGTCAAACACCTAGAAGAAGTTTCAAATGAGTCCGAACTAAATATTAGGTAGGAAAACTAGTTTTATTTATTTTCCTCAAGAAAACTTACATATATCGCCTTAAAAATGGCTTCATTCGTTTTCCTACGTTAGAAATCATATTAAAATTGTATACGTACCTACAAATCTATTTATGCCAAAATGTTAGCTCTTCGATTTTTTTCAGCACGAAATTCGCCCAAATAACCATGATACGGCTACGGATTTTGCTCCTTAACGAACTAGACCATTCAAATCAAAGTATTTGTGTAATACGTTTCACGGGTGGCCGTGAGTTTTAAGGCGTGTGCACTTAAGATTCCGCGCCAAAGGTCGTGGGTTTGATTCCCACTAGAGGTGGAGGCTTTTCTTTCTTATAGATATCCTAAAATTCTGAGTTATTTATAATGGACGTTCAAATTTAAATAATACTAAATTTCGGGGTCTCCCGTGGTCTAGTGGCTAGCGCGCTAGATTCATAAGCGGGAGATGGTGGGTTCGATCCCCACTGGCGCCAGAAATTTTCTCATCTCAGGGCTCGCTGAGAAACTTCCTGGCTGCACCCTGGACGTTGGCGCTAATGGCCAAGATTTAAGTCCATGCGCCGTAAAAAAAAAAAAAAAATAATAAAAAAAAAATAAATAAAAAAAACTAAATTTCATGAAATGCGTTCGATACACATATATACAGGTCGACCTTATGAGCGGCTTTCCTCTCTCTGGCGGGTGAGAGAAAACGCGCTAAAAAAAATCATAGCTCTTCATTAGAGGAGGGAATTCATAAGTCGAAAGGTATCGGTTGCAGCTGGTTGTATAAATAAATAAATGAATAAATATATATAAATATATATATATATATATATATATATATATATATATATATATATATATATATATATATTCGTTTAAGATTGAGCGTAGCTAGGGACGCTGAACCAGTGTTTTCATAAAAAGTGTTAGAGGAAGCGTCTGAGATATCCATGTGGGAGACTATCTCCCCTGGAGATAAGAAGGAGAGAGGGGTGCTGCTGTTCAGTGGAGGATCCAACACGGAAGATGAAACCTCTTGTTCAGCTCTCTGTAGCTTTCTTGCTCACGGCCGGTAAGTTTTAGAAATGTTTGTTTTTGTCGAAGGACTTCAGATTTGTTTTTTATTTGCACGGATCGCGTAGGCCGTTTATGATTCTGTATTTGCGTGATTCCTACCTCCCTCCATGTTTTTTTTTAGGTGTAATAACTATTTAGTTGGCTAACTTTTCGAAGTTCTAGATTGTTAGTATTCCATACCTCCCAAACTCTCCCAGCCTGCCCCGAAATTATTTCCTATATATATGGCCCAAGAATCAAGACCAAATTAATTATCTTTAATTGCTTAAGGACTTAGTTTATATTGAAAAGTATGCTCAAAATACCTACAGATATATCCCACTACATTTAGCATTGTAAGGCAAGAAAAAACACAACTTAGCCAAATATAATACAAAACTGTCTCAAGGTAAAATTAGCTAAAGTAAGAATCAAGTAAATGCATTTACGGGCGATGGCATTAAAAGTCCGAATCACTTTCAGCGCCAGAAATAACTCGTTTATGGAAAACTTGAAACTATACTCATAGGCTTATATAAGGTGGGGGGGCTGCAGCGCCCCCCCCCCAAAAATTTGTTTTTGTGAGAACATTTTATGTTAAAAATAGCCTACAACAACTAAAAATGTCTCCTACATTTACCATGGTCTACTAGGTGTCCAGAGGACCTTAAAACTCACCATTTTACACTAAAATATTAACAATTTTTCCTACACTCCGAATGCCTAGGGGATCCGAAATTATTTTCTATATACGTTAGTGACTATACTCGAGTGTAGGCCTAAAGGGCTTTGGGCACTTTAATGCGTACTTCATTATTTAAATTTTAACGTCCATTTATTATTGAAAACGAATTTTAGGACGAGTAATAGGTTACCACCCTCTTCTTGCCAGGATAGCGCTGATGTTTTTTCCTTTTTCGAAAGAAAAGCCACCACCCAAGCCTTAACACTCACGGCCACCGGGCCACCAATTAAGATATTAAAACACGTAAACTTTAAAAAGCGTAAAGGTTTTTTTTAAGCAAATTATTCAGAGAGAACTACCCGTATTCTGAGGAAAGTCCTTAGTTATTTTAGTATTCCATACCCCCAAATGTTCTCAGCCCCCCTCCCCCCAAAATTGTTCCAGCCCCTCCCGAAATTATTTTCTATATACGCCCATGAATGCAATACAAAATTTGTCTAAGTAATAACAGCTAAAGTAAATGCATTTACGGGCGATGGCATTAAAAGTCCGAAACACTTTCAACGCCCAAGTTAACTCTAAGGAAAACTTGAAACTATACTCCAGTGTGAGGGTTAAGCAGGAGCAAGCCATTCGCGTTCCGATTTGCAGTACGACTTGTGGTCCAACTTCCAAAATCGGACCACAAATCGGATCGTGAATAGGCTAGTCGGATTGTTGGAAGTGTAGTTGGACGAGTCGGGATATTAAAGGGACACCTCGAAGGTCCGACTGGCGACGGAGTTGGAGCGTGAGTAGAGGAGTCGGATCAAAGTCGTCCAACTTACCTCAGTCAGTGCTTGTCCTTCGGCCATCTTCGGTCTGAACTCGATACATTTTTCGGCTCTTGAGCAAAGTACACAGTCGTGAAAACAGGCTTGGACTAAAGTTGGATCGCAAGCTGGAAAGTAAGTCGGAGCGTGAGTGGAGTCGACTATCCAACTAGTAGTCCTACTAAGTCGTACTGCAAATCGGACCTTGAATGGCCTGCTTTAGGCTACTTTCGTACTTCATTAACGCTTTTAAAATCGTAATTAAAATAACTTTAGGTCTTTCGATGTGTCTCATTTTAGCCTCTCACTTGTTCATTCGGTGACCGAAATCATTTTTACGGATTGAAGCAAGTCCAAAATACTCCGACACCGACAAAAAACCTCGTGACAACTGCTAGCTCGGGTACAGCTGAGTGTTGGATGTTGTTATCGATTGCTGATTCAGGGATCAGCAACTAAACAGGTCCTTCCTGGAAGAGGAAGGAAACGCGCTATAATACTACAGAAAGACCACCTTATCATCAGAGGTTATTATCATGCACATAGAATGATAAGATAACATTAATACGATCCAACATTATTATAACTTAAATGAATAAATATTGAAATAAACTAATGCCATCAATAAATTCAAAATATGCAATTTTCAAGGCCTTATAATTTTTCACATAGGAAAATTTCTGACATGAAAACACATAAAAAAAGTCCGACTCGCAGTAACTGCGTAATCTTAGCACATTAGCGTTATTATTCCCTTTGGAATGCTAATAATAAAACAGTTAATATTTTGTGTAAACTGTTAGAACCTACTCCAATGAAATATCGAAGAAAAGGAAGATTTTAGGCGCCACCATATCGCCCAGAAAAACCACAGTAGCCACCCATAAGCGAGAATTACTCACTACGTCTCCTCTGTGTTCGTTCATCCTAAAAGAGAGCTATAAAGCAAATGACAATTATGCACATATCGTCGATACAAATGAAAAGTATCGAATGCGAAAAAACGCATTTTTCATTTTCAATCTATACTGATTGCTGTTGGAATGTGGACTGATGAACGGTGTAAAAAGATTGCCACACCACCATTTTTTATATGGTATGATGTGGAAGTAATATTTTTGTGGGGCTGGAGAAATAAGTGGACTGTATGAATAATGAGTTGATAATTTATATTTATTGAGTACAAGATGATGAGTGGGGCGAAAATTGCCAAATCAGAAACATGTGTTGGTTAGTATATTAATGAAATTTTGAAGGTAGTGGGACTGATGAACTGAAATAATGATGAGCTGATGAAGTGGTGATGAAGATGGGCTGCTGGGATCCATGAAGTTATATTAAATAGGTACCTGTTGATGGTGCCTGGTTGGATAGAAGGGGTGCATCTCTCCCTGTTTCTTAATTTATGGTCAGCTGCATGTCTTTGCTCCTGCGCTGCCCGGTGGTTTTAGGTGACTACTCGGCCATGGTGTATTAAAGCCGGTGAAAAAGAACAAAATTACTTTTCACGCTGTGTAGCGAGATGGATTCTTGACTGTACACGCTGTCTTAAAGCGGGGTGGACTTCGTCTGTCCCGACTTGACCGGGGGTAGTTCGCCCCGGTGAGGTAGACGGCGCCACTGTTGGCAGAGTTGAAAAGAAGAAAAGCATCTTTAGGGTGGCAACCCTAAACAAACGGCAAACACTCGAATCTAAGTTCACCATGGGCGTATATAGGAAATAATTTCGGAGGGGGATGTGGAAATTTCGGGGGTGGGGAGGGGCTGAGACCATTTCCGGTGTACGAAATACTAACTATTCAGATCTTGGAAGAGTTTTAGCCAACTAAAACGCTATTACAGCCAAAATAGAATATTTTTTTTATGAACTTAATGATCTCATTTAATTTATTTTTAAGGGTTTTATAAAATGTTTACCGATCAAATCAAAATTTCGGGGGGGTGGAGGGCTGCAGCCCCCCCCCTATATACGCCCATGAAGTTCCCTCAGCGAAAGGGAAAGTAACCAAAGATCGAATCTGCCGACTGTTTGAAATCAAAGTAATGTATAAACGTTTTTTCACTCAGGAAAGTGGTAATTTTCACATTCGATACTTTGCATTTGTATCGACGATATTTACCTACACGTTTCTCATTTTCATACCCTTTTGCCGGAAAATTCTTTCACTACTAAATTAAATTTTTTTAGATCAAAAACTGAGGGAAACAGAGACAAAAAGTCCGTCACGCCGGAGCTGCTTGCCTAAGCACATTCCTTAACCAACTGGGTAGTTTAGAGCCGCATCCTGAAACATTTGCATAAAGTAACCAATAAAAATACTAAAATAAACATGAATTGTTACATAGCTTCCATGGTTTTGAGGGTCGCTGAATTAGAATCCGAGATCTGTTTCTCCCCATCGGCGCAAAATTAAGTTCATCATTATTTTGCAAAAATCTGCAGTCAAAAATTCATTTTTGCAAAATACACATATTTGTCCTTGACTTTGATTTTGCGCAAATGGGGTGAAACAGATCTCGGATTCGAATTGAGCGACCGTCAAAACCCACGGACGCTCTAGTTATTTCTTCTCAAACGACTTCATACGAAATGTGACCTTCAAATGCTCTTAAACCTGACGTGCTGGAGTGAAACGGACTCCGGATTCGGATCCAGCGTTTCGAAATGCATAAGAAGATATGTATGGGGTCTTTGGAAAGGACCACTTTTTTTATTTTGTGTGCCTGTGTTATCAATAAAAAAAAAAATTACTTCCCCAAACCGCTCGCAGCCATTTGTTTATACTTAGCCCATGAAGACCAACTTATTTCATCAGATCAAATCAAATTATTCACTTTGAAGAAATTATGCAAATGAAAATATACTATTTCATGGCTGCTCTCAACTCAAATCGAAATTTGGGATTTGTGGAGGATATAGTGCGAATGACACGGGCGTATATAGAAAATAATTTCGGGGGGGGGGGCTGAGACCATTTCCGGGGTATGGAATACTAATAATTTAGAACTTGGATTAGTTTTAACCAACTAAAACGCTATTACACCCAAAATAAAATATTTTTTATGAACTAAGTGATCTTATTTAATTTATTTTTAAGGGCATTAAATATTATATTAACTCATTAGTTAACTTATATTATATTAACTTATTTGTTATTATTATTATTAACTTACAGTATATTAACTTATTAGTCGATAAATTTCAGATTTCACGATGAACACTGAAATTATTTTTACGTTTGAAGGAAAATACAGAAAATAGCAAAGTAATATACATATATTATTGAAGGGAATGCAATACTCTACAACCCTATAACCGTTATTTATTTTTTGGGTTCATCGTTGAAGGGATATCCGGTCAAAACGGGGAAAAAATATGCGGCAAAAGTGCTTTTCCCCAAAATGGCAGACTTTCAAGAGCGGATATTTCCAAAACTAAAGATATCTCGAAAAACTTTATTGAATAGAACTTGTAGGAAATTTAATCAGCTCTCATTTGTTATAGAATAGTCATGTTGCTAGAACGCAGGGCTTCCGAGATATAAGTGAAAACCCGAAAAATGGGACCTTCTAAACCCCCTGCACAAAGGCTGCGGGCGAGTAATTTCGATATGTTCACCTCCTATCCAAGTTACGAAGTCAAAAATTGTGTTCCAAAAATTTCCATCTATAACTGTTCGTTGCCTGGACTAGGGTTTATGAAACATTTTTACCGATCAACTCAAAATTTCGGGGGGGGGGCTGCAGCCCCCCCCATATATGCGCCCATGGCGAATGATCCGCTCGGGTCCTAACCAGAGATCTGAGTTAATCATCTCATTACACATAGTATGTATCAAACAAAAGCTACCTTGACGACAGAATGATATATACATATATAGCATCCCTCCATGGACATGCCCTCGTACTGCACGAGGAAGGAGATAAGAACTGATATGGGTTAGCTAGCCTTCCTTCTGTAGGATTCATTTGTAAATAGACATGTGATAACCTCGCTCTGACTCTTCCATGTTGATTACGAGTATCGCATAGGCCTGTTCAATCTTCTCCCTTAGTATCGGGGTGAAAGGAATTCGTAATTTCAAATATATAGAAAACATAACCAATAACTCTAATTTCTAGGGACTTCAGGAATTATTGAATGGAGACAAACTTAGCCTCAAGTAGGCGACCCGTGGTAATTGTCCTAGTAAATACTAATGACGAAACAATGCAGCAGTTAATAAACTGTACATTGAAGGTAAAGACTGTGAGTTTAGTAAAATGTTTTTCAAAAAGTTTCTACCTTTGAACTCTGAACTCTGCCATCTCGAATGTCGAAAATTTAGAATACTACTGTATACACACTGTCTGTCAATATACTGTATGATGAAGTTCAATGATAATGGAATGTAGTCATAAATGTTCCGAAGATTGTATAAGGGGGTCTCCCGTGGTATAGTGGCTAGCACCTTAGATTCATAAGCGAGAGATGATGGCTTCGATTCCCTCCGGCGGCAGGAATTTTCTCATCCCACGGCTCGTTGGGAAAATTCCTCGCTGCACCCTGGATATCGGCGCTAATGGTCTAGACGTCATCAAGATGGTATACGCTTGATCACAAACCAGAAGCAGTGTAATGTTGAAGAAAGGTAGTAGTAAAAACATTGTATAATGGAGGGCCGTGAGTAGAGTCTAACATTAACAATAGGTGCTCTTTCTACCCATGGTATCTGGTATTTTGCACACTGATGTCAATGTCATGCAATTGTCAATAAACTGAATTATCAAGGTCAATAGGCATGAATGTAGTCAAACATTCTCCAAAGGTGGTCAATCAATAGTCTCTGGTCTGTTGCTCACTAATGTCAAAGTCATGCAATTGTCAATAAACTGTATAATCAAGGTCAATAGACATGAATGTAGTCAAGCATTCTCTAAAAATGGTCTAGCCATAGTCACTGGCCTGTTGCTCACTAATGTCAAAGTCATGCAATTGTCAATAAACTGTATGATCAAGGTCAATAGACATGAATGTAGTCAAGCATTCTCTAAAGATGGTCAATCAATAGTCTCTGGTCTGTTGCTCACTAATCTCAAAGTCATGCAATTGTCAATAAACTTTATGATCAAGGTCAATAGACATGAATGTAGTCAAGCATTCTCTAAAGATGGTCTAGCCATAGTCTCTGGCCTGTTGCTCACTAATGTCAAAGTCATGCAATTGTCAATAAACTGTATGATCAAGGTCAATAGACATGAATGTAGTCAAACATTCTCTAAAGGTGGTCAATCAATATGTCTGGCCTGTTGCTCACTAATGTCAAAGTCATGCAATTGTCAATAAACTGTATGATCAAGGTCAATAGACATGAATGTAGTCAAGCATTCTCTAAAGGTGGTCAACCCATAGTCTCTGGTCTGTTGCTCACTAATGTCAAAGTCATGCAATTGTCAATAAAGTGATTGATCAAGTTCAATAGACAGAGAGTGGAGTCAAACATTCTTCAAAGGTGTTCTAGCCATAGTCTTTGGCCTTTTGCTCACCGTCAATAAACTGTATGGTCAAGGTCAATAGACAGATTGGCTTACATGGATTGGACTGTTAGCACTCTCTCCTTCCTACAAGTGAATGTTAAACTTCTGATACGTGGGGTTTACCCTAAAATACTGAAATTGTCCTCATTATAAAAAAATAATGATATACTTATTGGTCATTTAACCTGCGACACGTTAAACATCCTTCCGGGTGTTTAAATTAGGCTATTCAAAATGACGTTTTTCGATGTTTCGCAGAAGCCACTTTCAAAGAAATGATTTCCTTCAATATGAATTTTTGATGCTATAATGTCACCATGACCGCTCAGTTGGACTGTCGTAATTTGGCCATATACAGGGTGTCTGATGGTAAATTTATATTTTTGAACACGATTATTTCAAAAAGTAATAAACGTTGCAGAGGGGGGTTGGCACCGTTGGAATTATCGATTGTGCGGATTTGTCAGTCATGATGTCGCAGTGGTCGAGTGAGAATCGCAACGTCAACAAGCAAAACTGCCGTTACTGGTCTCCAAGAACCCGTAACCCTCGATTAGAAACATCAAAAACCATTGTATTGCCCCAGGGTAACTGTTTGGTGCGCCTTATCCATGCATGAGATAATTGGGTCATTTTGTTTTTCAAAAATTCTCGAGGCCAGGCGACGAATGTCAACGGTGAAAATTATCGACGCATGATTACGGAATTATTTTTACCAAATCTGCGAGCTCGTCCATCATACTCTTCACACACGTGGTTTCAACAGCATGGGGCGACTTAACACACAGCCAGAGCTTCGATTAATTTGCTTCGGGAAAAGTTCCCCCCAAAACTGATCAGTCGCTTTAGGGACATCCCATGGCCACCGAGGTCGCCTGATCTAACTCCCATGGATTTTTTTTCATGGGGCTACCTCAAGGAGAGGGTTTATAATGACAATCCCCAATCTCTTATTGCTTTAAAGGAAAATATTCGTCGAGAAATCAGCTCAATTGAACCAAGTTTACTGCAGCGTGTACAAGGCTCCGTTTTGAACTGTGTGTTCAACTCGTAGGAAGGCATCTGGATGGCATACTCTTTACAAAATAAAATCCGCATTTCCATTCTATCGTTCAATGCTTTTAATAAAACTTTGTGTCAATTCTTACGTTTTTTATTTAAGTTTGAAAATATAAATCTTCTACCAGACACCCTGTATAAGTCATTTGTCTTTTGAGCTACTTTATCTTGTTTCTATGGTGCTTTTTTGTTTCTGAGAATCTTTTAGAATATCCCAAATGATGCCTTGGATTCATCAATTTTATTTTGCCGCAGAGATTCCAACAGTGTTCACTTTAAAGTCTAAATCATAGCCATCGGAAGGTCAAAGGTGAAGATAATCCATTGTTGGTATCACTCGAAACATGTCATGTTAGAAAAGCATGGAGTCAGTGTTTATGAATAGTCGTAACGAACCTGTCCAGTGTCGATGGCGCTCTTGCCTGTTTGCTGGCCCGATTTACGTCTTTAATGTAATGTTCATCGGGAAAGTATGGTTCTGATGAACAACTACTGCCTACGTTCGTGTGAGTCGGGCTTCTTTTTCGAGAGTGGCTTACAACTTCTAATATTGAAAATCCCTGTAGATATGCTAAATGTTTTTGTTGCAGCACTATGGAGGGCGTGCGACAGCTGCAGAGTCGAGGATATGGTGAGAGGTTGCAGAATATACGAAGGACAGTGCATCTGCGGCGTCGGATGCAGATCAGACTTCAAGTACGCCAACAGAGACGAGTGCAGGATTGCGCTTAAAGGTATAAATACTCTCTCTTTACCATGGGCGTATATAGAAAATAATTTCGGGAGGGGGCTGGGAAAATTTCGGGTGGGGCTGCGACCATTTCCGGGGTATGGAATACTAAAGATTTAGAGCTTGGAATAGTTTTAGGCAACTAAAACGCTATTACACGTAAAATAATATTTTTTATGAACTAAGTGATCTTATTTAATTTATTTTTAAGGGTTTTACGACAAGTTCTTATCATCAAATCAAAATTTCGGGGGGGGGGGGGGGATGCAGCCCCCTCAGCCCCCCCCCCTTATATAAGCCCATGCTCTTTACCAAGGTATTGGTAAACGTATTGGTATTTTGTGATTATATAATTTATTACAGGACGATTATTTTAGATTATATAATTAATTCACGTTTTTTATTTTCAGATTATATAATTTATTACAGGTCGGAAGCTCCTAACAGCAAATTATTTTACTGTTTAATTTTTGTTGGTGCTGTAATTGAAAACTGTTTTATTTTTATTTACAATAATAACTTGTCTATGGCCTAGACAAGTCATTAGCTCTAGACCAAAAGTGTAGTTAAATGCCGCCAACCGTATGTTTCTATATATTTTGTTCCAGACATATGCCGTTCTAAAAATCCTTTAGAAAATCCGTGTTTTTCTTAGAAAAACACAAAGTTCTTCTGCTTGTAAGCATTATTTTTAAACGTTACCTTACTTTTTGAAACCAGCATTAAATTTTCATTAAGGCTAATGTACTTTCAATGTTCACAAGTATCTTTTTCAAACCGCAAAAACTGTTCAGAAAGTTGATATTAGGAAGAAAAAAAAATAGTTAGGGACACATTTTCGAGAATGACTACTCTTCCAAAAAATATTCTGCAAACTGCTGAATCTCATAAAAGTTGTAGGATTTAGTTACATTTCCGACGGATATCTCTTAATTTCATAATGTAATTGCAAATAACGGGAGCAAAACAACAGATAAATAAAACTAATAGCGTGTTTATTTTTGCGATCTTATCAGAAATAAACATGGGCGTATATAAGGGGGGGCTGCAGCCCCCCCCCCCCCCCGAAATTTTGAGTTGATCGGTAAAAATGTTTCATAAACCCTTAAAAATAAATTAAATAAGTTCACTTAGTTCATAAAAAATATTTTATTTTGGGTGTAATAGCGTTTTAGTTGGTTCAAACTATTCCGAGTTCTAAATTGTTAGTATTCCACACCCCGGAAATGGTCTCGCCCCCCCCCAAGACATTTTTTATATACGCCCATGGAAATTATTCTAGGTGAAATTTTTATTTAATGATTTCGATAAGTCTTACATTAAAGTTCAATAAAAAAACTTAAATTATGAAATCGAGAGATACTTTCAGTTCTGAGTATACCGTTGGAAAGGTAATTCAATTTTACCTAACAATTGAGGAAGAGAAATGATTCTCAAACATTTGTTGCTAACTAAACTTTTTTATTAATAAAAAGTTTTTGAACAGTTATTGCGGGTTGAAAAGACACTTGTAAACATTGAATGTGCTTTTGCCTTAAAGGAAAGTTAAAGTTGACTTCGAAAAGATAAGGTAAAGTTGAAAAATAATGTGTACAAACAAGCAGCTTTGAGTTTTTCTACGAAACGTTTTTTCCTCTAAATAATCTTAAGAACGACAAAAAAAGATTCCTGTGGCGTGAGTTCGATTCTCACTAGTAGTGTTTGTTCTTCTTTCAATAAGAGGAAATGAATCACCCGTATACTGGCTCAAAACACTTCACCAAAAAAAAAACACAAACAAATGTTTGATAGGATTTTTTGAAACCTACTGTTTCGGACGATTCGTTTGCAAGCGTACCTTATAAACTGACAACACCTTAAAAAGGGTTGGTAACCTTATAAATGGCTGTAGAATCTATCCTCCATTCTAACCGAGCAGCACACGAACGAGCATAGACTTCTTTATGCGTCTCCCATGTTTTTGAGTGCAACGACATGTGTCTTGCACTATCTAATGGAGTTCAATAACTCGTCGATACGAAGCAGAGTCAAGGTTCTTTGACCTCTTCTCCCATATCATTCAATGTGTTTATTCCAATATCAATAGGCGTATATTTATTATTACAAAGACGTTAATTCATATTAAAAAAAAAACAAAAGAAAAAAAAAACAAGCATTTCCTCTTCTTGTTGCAGATCGTTCCTATACGCAGTTATATAGAATTGATAAGATATTCTTTAGAAATAATACAATGAATTTTATTTAAAAGTTATTATGTTGCTAATTTTGATCGTTATCCTTAAAGAATGTAGAGAAACAAAGGTCCTTAAATACCGCGGATTTAAAGGTGGTCTTGACGTTTAGGGTGTATCCTTTCTTCTTATGAAGACCTTCATTGGCGAAATATAGCAGGTCTATAGTCATGTGTTTATGTGATTTGAGGTAATAATTAATTATTTCGGCACCAACCCAAAATAAACGGTCAAACTTCGGGAATCGATGCAGGATGGAAAAGAAAGAAAAAAAGTCCTTTGGCATTTTTCTCGTTTCTGAGAAAAACGCAAACAACTAAAACACAATCATGAAAAGGCAATCTTTCATAAGGCATACATAAAAATAGTTAAAATTATATGTTTTATCCCTACCCCACCATCCTTAATCAACCCCCATCCTAAAAATTGTTAAAATATTTTAGTGTAAAATGAGGTCCTCTGACAACATAAATCTTTATGCTACAATTTGTGTTATACTGAATAGTTTTATACTGACACAAACACACACATTAAGCATTATTTTTTATGACACATTTTTACCAATTAATCCAAAATTTCGGGGGGGGGCAGCTAGAAGTGAAAATTTTGTTTTCACATGGTGAATTTAAGAGGCCCTTACTCGTAGAGAATGTAATACAAACTAAACTAATCTTTGAGGAAAAACAAGATTAATAACCATTGTTTATTTGCCATTAACTAGGTTTCAGAATATCTTTGTTTACTTAGCAAGCACTTGCCTAAACAAAATGAATATTCAAAACAAAAATGAAGGAGGTAAGGAAGGGTAGTAGGGCGGGGATAGAGAGATCTTTTTTTTAAAATTGTTTATTTAAAATCTGTACAATGTGTGGTATAACAATCGGTGTTGGCACTTCCTAAGGGTTTTCTTCTTCTTTTTTTTTTTTTTTTGCTTTGTTTCTAATCACTGTTTTAACCGCTATTCTTTCTTAAATAATAGGAAAAGAGTTGAAGGGGTTTTCTTTTATAGGTAAATCACGAGATGCATGCTCTGGAACTCCGTGTGCCAACAAGGGCACCTGCACTCAAGTCAGTTCCTCCGGGCAGAGGTATAGGTGCCGCTGCGAGGGCACTGGATACTACGGGCCAAGGTGTCAATATCGTAAGTACATATGTTATATTTTATGCTGAATAATATAATGATTTCAAATAATTGATATAATAAGTTGTCGGAAGATAATAAAATATTCAAGATTTTATTTAAATCTGAGAGAATCATTTATTTTATGAGCTCTTTAAATTTGATGTTTTCTACCTCATTCACCAACGCTGCTGGTCGTAGAAGTCGATTGGCATTGAAAGAAAAAAAACGTTTTATGAAAAAAAGGGGAGTAGCAAATCTGTTCCCTAATATTTTTTTGTTTGTTTGCTGGTTCTATTACCAACAGCATTAAAATGTTAATCCCACTTTTATACATTCTTTATCTTTAATATACCTACCAGGAAATGAACTGTGTCCATTCCTGCATCAATTCGCAAATAATGTTTGTTACTTACCTGACATTCTATAAAATATCCAACAACTTGACAATGAAAACAAAACTTAACAAGTATCACGCCGGGGTCACCACTTGTTAAATGTTGTTTTCACTTAAGTATTAATTGTTAAGTTGGGTAGAAGGACTTAAAAACGCGTGTTCAAGTGAAGAAATATAAAATATAATATTCATTTGTTGTACAGGTAAAAATGCAGTTTCACGCCCTCAAAGCCGATTTCTTTCAAATTTTGTACAATAACGTATTTTGATGCACTAAACACGAATACGTTTAAAAAACCTTCGCATTTAACTAGGAAAGAAGTTATTAAGCACTTAAGCTCACTGTTATGTTAGCTATTAATTATAGCGAGTTGGATTGACTGGGGTTTTGTTATTTTCTTGAGCGAGCGGAAATGCATAGCACGTATGCCCTTAAGCGACAGGTGAGGATGCCCTTAAAATTAACAATATTTCCGAATAAATGGTTTCTGAACATTTCAAATGATAGTTCTCTGTTTCACAATGTTACATATCTACGCATGCGCGTGTTTACAAATACGCTGATGACGCCTAGTTTTATAATCTTCCTAACAGTGAACTTTAGTGCTTAATATTATATTCTATTAATTTTAGCGAGTTGGATTGAGTGGGGTTTTGTTATCTTCTTGAGCGAGCGTAGCGAGTGCTTAATAACTACTTTCCTAGTTAAATGCGAAGGTTTTTATTAACGTATTCGTGTTTAGTGCATCAAAATACGTTATTGTACAAAATTTGAAAGAAATCGGTTTTGAGGGCGTGAAACTGCCTTTTTACCGTTGTACATTCATTTCTGGTTTCATAATATTACAATTCTGATGAAATTAAATTCTGGCAAAAAATTAAATCGTGCATTTACTTCTCGAATATGAGATATCACTGACGTCACTGCACATGATTTCCAAGGAATATTTAATGTCTGTAGTCTCCTTAGGGTTGAGGCTGCTATCTCTCTGGAAGTTACCGGAAAGTAACAGTCTAGAGATTACTAGTAAACCAAGCAACTTATAATGGAATGAAAAACTAAAATTCACGGGTTGTTGATTCCATTGGAAACATTCTTAGAACTGACTAAAGGATATTTTTTTTTTTAATTAGAACAATGGACTATGAATTACAGAAATGAAAATTTTTTTTTTTTAAAGTTTTTATCGATAAAGCATTTTAGTTGATTCTTAGTAAGGAATTCATATGTTCAGGTTTTGAGGTTTAATATAAATCAGTTCAGTTTATTTAACTGCTTACACTATAGCCCTCAATTTTTACCCCAGGAAAACTTCATTTATTGCTAATTTTTCATTTATTTTTTCCCTTTTCTGTATGATTTCTATACACATTCTTCTAGCTTTTTTGTCAACCTCTTGGTTTTTTTGTATGTGTCAATGGATTACACATGTGTGTTTCTTAAAATATGGAAGAGCTGATAGTCTTTATTTTGGTGTTCCATTAAATAAAGAAGGTTTACTACTTTTAGGGAAGATTAAAGTAGGTAATCTTCTTGGTCTACCAACCAAGGCATAGGGTATTAAAATGGAATAGATGACAAATTATTGGGTTTTGTAAAAGTTTGCCTTTTTTGAGTATTTCTAGAAATATAATGTTGTTGTAATATGTTTTTCAACTTATTCTTAGTGATGTTTCATCAGCAATCAGTAGTTTGAAAATGAAAAATGCATTTTTTCACATTTGATATTTGCATTTGTATCGACGATATATTCACTTTGCTAATAGAATGAAAGAAATTATAGCATGTAAGATTATTATTAAATAATATCTTATTGGTACGTTTATTTTATTTTGTAGCTTGCCCGACTCCAGGAGCCACATCTGTAAAAGTATTTCCTTATGAATGCATAATTATATGACACCAAAAAAAATGAAGATAACAAAATATTAACTTAAAAACAAGAATTGCCAAAGAACTTTTAATACCTACTTTGAACATTGCTGCAAGTTATTGTTCACTTTTTATAATAAAATAAATTATTTGTATTTTTTTTTGTTTTCCTCAGTTTCAATTTTTTTTGTTTTTTTTTTTTAAATTAGTTTATCATTAAGAACAGGACATGCGAGAATGAACTTCAGGGCTTTCTTGGCATCAATGGAGAACCAAAATAAGAGGTAACACGTTTCTTTATCACGTGCAAGAATTAAAAATATTTCAAGCATGATTTTATAATTTTAGTAAAGAAACTTAATATTATGCAATTTTGGATAAAACCATTAATATCACTGTATATTGATATTACCATAATGCACGGACTAATTTTGGTTAAATCAGTCACAAATGTTGAAGGACGGAGTGCACCCTATTTTCATGATCATACTATTAAGTATGTGATTTTAAGAGCTCGCTGCATGGGCAATTTGCTCTGTTTATTTGAAGAGCTGAAATTCTAAGTGATGTAGATGCCAAAATTAGTTTTTCCACTTCTATGTGATTTAAGTCTCTGCGCCAATATACTGCTAAAATATCTAAGTGCCATTTTAGCTGCAAGTAGTTAAAAAAAAAAAAAAACACAGAAATAGCTGTGTTTATCTAGAGTGTCTGTGGTGCTAGTTAGTCTATGTGCCGTCAGTTCTTCTGCTGTTGAATGACACTTAGTTGACATTTAATGGATTTAATTAATGATATTTTAAACAATTCAAGAGCTTTTGACGATTTTATTTCAACATGGAACAATAGGTGGAGAATAAGCACAAAATCCCCTAGTTGCCATAAATTTATACCCGAAATAAATCATAATATTCTTAAAAGTCTAAATTACAAACTTACTCAATTCCTGACAGAGCACGGACACACAAAAAACTACTTAAAATAACTGATGACGATAAATGTACAATAGACGGACAGATAATATAAGACGGAACTTTACCCATATACTCTATGATTGTAACACTTACAACAGGCAAAGACTAAGACTAATGAAAAACATAATACTACAAGGAGGAAGCTGGCCTGAGTCGGAAAGAAAGTTGTTCGAAGATCACAAGGAGGAACTTATGAACTTTGTTTTATCCATAAATTTTGACGAATTAACAAACAACTAGGAAAATGAAGAACAAGAAGAAGATCTGACTCCACTTCATCATCATCAAACTAAATTATTTTGCTTACTTATCTTGTACTTCCTTACTCTTTATTGATTATAAATTATTAATGATTATTTTATTCTTGTATATTTATGTTATGTATATATATATTTGAATATTATATCAATATTATAAAGATTAACAATGTATACTCACTTTAACTATGTAAAAACATGCGTGCAGTATGTCAAAAGATATGGGGCACGCTTTAACTAATAAACGGCTCTACCATAGGGTTACTATGGTTGAGAAAAAAAAAAGAAAAGCTTTTGATGATGACCCTGATCCAATTAAGGACTTTATGAAAAAACCTCAGAATTATTGGAAAGTGCTGCACAAGACAATTCGGCAGCAGACAGAGACCAAAATAATTGAGAAAAAAGTTAAATTATCCAAAATGCAGACATTGAAAACATTATACACTCTGCTAGTATAGCAAAACCTTTCAAGGTCAAATATTCACATATTTTTCCTTGAAATTACTTGATTTTATGCTGATGGGGTGAAACAGAACCCGGATTCGAATTCAACGTACCACGGAAGCTCTATTTATTTCTTCTTAATCGATTTTTGTACGAAATTTGGCCTTCAAATTATCTTAAACCTGACATGCTAGGGTAAAATGGACTCCGGATTCGGACACAGCATGTCGAAATACATAACAATATGTGTATGCTGTCTTTGGAAAAGACCAATTTCTTTTTCTTTGTACCTGTATAATTAAGTGACACTTGGATCACTTATCAGGTATAATAGATGTCGGTCGTTGATCTGTTTGCAAAACAGATCAAGGACCGACTGAAATTATTGTCAAAATAATTTCTGTAATCTTAGTATAGGTATAGTTTTTAAAAATAACTAAATTAAAGTTTTTTGACAATGAAGAATGTCATATACATATAATTTTCAAATAAATATTTTGATTATTTTGAAAGTTTTTTTTTTTTTAATTTTTTGTATTCCCGAAAAACTACTTATTGGCACTTAGCATTTCAGGTCTTCAGTTCTTATTATTTTTTTTTTTAATTTATTTTTGACAATGTAATTACATTGTTATCTTTAGTTATTCATATATCTAAATAACTAAGTCATTGGAATTTTCCCCAAAAAACAATCTTTTGTGCAAATTACCAGTGTATGATACAAAAGGGGATAAAGCAAGGCAATATAAATAGCTAAAACAATTTAATATATTTGTTTTCTAAGTTAAGGAAATTTTACCTAACAATTATAAAAAAGTATTACAATTAATATTTAGTACAAAAAATTATATACAAATTTACATAAGAAATATTGATGAATATTTAATAAGAATTATTGCAAATATCCATGATATCTTGGGAAGCACTCATCGATGCAAAACCCACTTTCGTCCTCACAGATACTGCAAAAATAATTAGTTTCTTTCCTAATGCCCTTTGTTCGACAATATTTGCACCGTTTTCTCATTAGCCTATTATTCTCATTCCTTTGGACAAGGGATGGATAGTGGACTGGAGTGGGAGAGAGGCTTCGATGAAGAAGGTGTGACTTAATTTCTCCACGACATCCTGAAAAACAAAATTAAAATCTTACAGTAATTTGAATTGAGAATGTTAAGTAAATTTTGCTTTTATTTATATATGCTAGGAGGCCCGGTGGCCGTGAGTATTAAGGCTTAAGCATTTAACACTCTGTGCCAAGGCATATATAAATAAAATATATAATCATGCAAAGACTTTCAATACCTTAAAATCTGCAAAGACTGATCACTTCGTGGGGTTCCAGTTGACAAAATTCCAATCTCTATTTTTTATGGACACCCTAATATAAATAAAAATGTATGTGTGTGCATATATTTGTCTCTTCCTAGGCTAAAATGGTTCGATTTTGATGAAATTTGGTACAAAATCTTTCGTCTAATTTGAAAGGCAAAGTTCGTTAACCAACAGAATCCATTCATCGGAGTGAAATTCGTGCAAAAACATCATAATGCTTACGTTTTTGAGTTCATATGCTTCCAGGTACAAGTTAGGAAAACGAATGAAACCATTTTTAACACCTTGACAGCGGCGACTCTGCATGTGCGTCATCACGAACCACCCCGCTGTGGGGGCATAATGTCGCATGTGTGCCATGGGGCTACCTGGCAAGCTCGGAGAAAAATTTAAAATGTTTTGGGGATCAGCTACAAACATCCAGGCCGGTATATTATTCTTCTGTCGTCTTGGGGAGTGTTTCGAGTGTCTTATTCCGGAATTGTTCTGAGCTCAGACCTTTCTGTGAACTTTTGCTGAGTTTCTTCACCATATGTGCATCATGGTAAAAAAACATGTTTCTGAAGGAAATTATCCAGAATTGCCAATTTTTTGGGTGATTTGGGATTTAGCACTCCTACAGTCGACGTGTGTAAGGCGATATCTGAAACCGTTTTTGAGAAAAGTGGAAAAATGTTTTTGTAACTCATTTTCGGTTTGGGTAATTAGAATTATGGGATTCAATTGAAATATAATTACATGTTTGAAATGAAACTAAACTAAGATGATTAAATTTTGGTTACATTTGGACTTAAGTATTTGGAAAAAATATTTTATTAATAGGCATGAAAGCTTTGGGATCTTCGTATATATCTCAAAACAGTTGGGAAATCATGGTGGAAGATTCCATTCGAAAGCTTACTACATTCTTTACAAAAAAGGCTTGAAGCAATTTTGGATAGTGTTTGTTTCGTTCTTTTTAACGAGTTCTTGTCTTTGTTTAATTCACTTTTTAATTAGTTCTTTTTTGTTTCAAGTAAAACAAATATTTGTCACTAAAATTAATATTTTAGTAAAAGAAAGTAAGAAAATGAGAAACTTATCGGTAGTAGTGATTTCCTTCTCTTTGAGATTTTATTTTATATTTATAACTAAAGGCCGGATTTCGTGCAGTAAAAATATTAAAAACATGCAATTAAAATTTACTAAACATGCAACAAGAATAAAATACACTGAAATAGGTGCAATTCAACCTTCTACTATATGAAGAGGTGATTTGTAATTAAAAAAAATTAAGTTAACATATTCATATAATTATTATGATATATATATATATATATATATATATATATATATATATATATATATATATATATATATATATATACATGTTGTTACAAAACATTTGTTTACTAGGTACAATAATTAAAAAATAATATATATATATATATATATATATATATATATATATATACAAACAGTAAAACATAAATTTTCGTCATTTTCTACTAACAGCATTAATTTATAAAATAAAAATTTCTAACATTTTACAATCGTGTACATTTCCAGATTATATTCCGTAAAGTTACATTGTCGATCATCTGATATGTGTTTGAACTGTGAAAACATGCGCTGCACATTAACACTTGTGATGGGATATATTTTGTAGTTACTCAATATTACTGGAGCCAGCCATATCTGTGTCTTTTCTCAGTTGAGAGCTTTGTTGTAAAATCTTGTAACCTGTGTTTTTATTTATTTATTTTTTTTTTTGCAGAACTAATTTAAATTTATCCCTTTTTGTTTTCGATTTTTTCTAATTTATCTCCAACCTTTCTCTACAATATTAATCTGTGATGTCAAAGTTAAGTTTTGCTCTTCAAGGTTTTGTATTTGCGAAGGTAGAACCGATAAAAGGGATCTTGCAAATGCTAGACCTTATGCAACAGATGTTAACTTTAAAACAGTTTTTACTTTTTGCACAGGTGCTGTTTCATCTTCAAGAGTGGAAACAAACTCTTTGAAATTATTAAAATAATTTGAATAAAATAGGGCCGCTTCAATCCATGTTCCTTATCTAGTTATCACAGGTTCTGGGGGAAGGGGGCAGTCTATATTATGTATTTCTATAAGCTGTCATGCGGTGAGCTTTTAAATTCCCCCCCCCCCCCATTATTGACAAGTTTGTAGACATTTGGGAAAATGTCTCTCACTTTTTCAGCTTCCAGTTTAAACCATGTGATTAGAGTTTAATCTCCGGTTGTAGGATTCCAAAAATTAAACTGGATATGTAAAGTCCCCGTCTGTTGTTTCATCTACCATGATGTATATATAATTGTTTTAAATTACAAAATGTTTGTACTTATTTAGCAGAATGTTCACAACATTATTTGAGATTTTTTTTTTCTTAAGAGTGCTCATATCAGGAATGTTTTGTTTTGTGTATTTTGCAAAAAGATTAAGGGCTGAATGGAATATTGTAAGCGACCATGACATAACATAAATAGACAAAACATGTTTGTAAGTAGTCTAATGACAAGCAGCTTTGTGTGAATAACTGTTGAATTGGAGCTTGCTTGGATTTCTGTGCTGTAGTTAACTGCTTGTGCCCACCTATAAACATAAAAACATGTTGGAAATAGTCAAATGCTATCGTGTGCTACTTATGAAAAGATAGAATGTACTTACTTCAGTTGCAATGAGCATCCACTTGAAATTTTCGATCGGGACCAATTGATATATCGCGAGAACAAAAAATTGTTTTCCCGTTTGATTTCAATTCTGGGTATGGCTTTATGAGAACTTTGCTTTTTGAAGATTGGCTGGCTGTCACTAATAGGCATTTTCGCTATTGAACTTGTTTATTGAACTAAATTCAACCTTAAAATGAAATGAAAATAAAAGAGTAGGTTGGAAGGTTGAGTCAAAACAAATTAGAACTTCTGAGAAAGTTAATACAAAGGGAGCATTAGACATTTTACTGGTCCCTTAACGAGTTCGAAGAAATATTTGGAAATCATGAGTAATTTTTTTCCTTCTTGGAAAATTAAGTAGGTAAATGTTAATGTTAATGATTTTAAAATAAAACAACTATTCTCTATAATATTTTTTTTAACCCTATGGAAACGACGGGAGTGGTATGACAGAGGGTACCTGGTTGACAGGACCTGAGGGCTACTAGCTAGCTTTTTTTTTTTAGATTTGTGTTCTCGTATTAGTAATATATATATATCCTTTAATTAGTGCAGAAACCTTTCCACGTAAAACACCTTTGTACTACTGAAAGAAAACTTATATCTCTGGAAACTGCGATGTTCCTCAGCAAATTATATTGTTTAGCTTCGGGAAAAGGCTTTGTCGAAATCTTAGAATGCTCTACAATATTACTTCCTGGAGCTGAGATGTATCATCTTCGGAGAAGCCTACTAAGAAATCTCACTAATAGTCTAAAAGAACTGGAGAAACCTAACACCCTTATTTTTTTTAATTTAATTTTCGCAACGACCGCGATTTGATCTTTTTAAAATACAACAAATACAAATTTATACAAAAATACAAACTTATAGAACCAAATACAACAAAAGAAAAGAAGCAACCGTCCTTGTACGATATATAGTGAGGTGGCTGCTGGAGAAGCCCACCGTCAGCCAGTTATGGCTTTGTGCTGGCTGCTAGAGAAGCCCACCGACAGCCAGTCACGACTCTCTGCTGGCTGCTGGAGAAGCCCACCGTCCAGTCCAGAAAGGGTTAAATTCAATATTTTTAATTAAATATCAACAAGTGGGCTTCCGTGCACTGAAAACCAAAAATGTGCAGATTTGTACAGTGGCCACCAAAATGTGCACAATAAAACTTAAAACACAAATGTTAATCCGGATGCCTTAATTCGTGTAATTAACTTTTCCTCGATCGATTTCAACCAACCCCCCCAAAAAAGTGCTATTGCACAATAATCCGGTATCTATTTATAACGAAAGATCAAACCCTACCAATAACTGCTTCTATTTTTGTATTAATGTCTCTAGTGATATGAATGGAACTGCACGAAGATGATGCAGTTCCTGCCAGTCTTGACTTTTTTTATAGATGATGTGCTCCTATAGAAGTTATCAGCAGTTCCAAAAGATGTCACTAATTGAGACGAAAAGGTTTGAAACAGTTGATCTAAGAAAGAAAAATAATGCAATTAATTTTTGCAGAATTATAACTTTTGGAAAATGTATAATGCTTACCTTATGTAAACTTGTGCAAAATAATTATGCCAATAAAATACCTGAAAGGCCGAATGAAATCCACCTAAAAATAAAACGAAGTATTTTCATTTATTTGTTGTTGACACAAAAAAGTTCAATAGTTATGAATAAGAAAAAATTTAACCTTTCACTGATATTTTCAAGAAAAATATTCCCAATGAGTTCAACAAATAGACCTGAAATAAAATAAAAATGTTTCAAGTCTTCAGATATTCAAATTAATTCAACAAATAAATAATAAAACAAAGAAGAATAAGTGTCCTCACGGGGATCGAGGTGAAGCCCGTGCGTAGTCCACTCTGGAAAGGGTTAAAACGTTCGGGTCCAGAGTCGTGGCATATGCGTCCGAGAGATGTGTTCTGCGGGCCCAGCGTCGTGGTGTGTGCGTCAGCAGGTAGCTTGGCTTCCTTTCTCTCCCTGCTACTCCGGGCCTTGCTTATTACGTATTCCGGGTAAGGTTTGCGGGTCTGGTATCGTATGATACTGAATCCGCCCCCAAAAAATTCTTTCAGCGGGCCCGCTGCCGAGGTGTATTTGACATTTTACTAAATTGTAATTAATCCACTAAAAGTACATCATTTTAAAAGTTTCTTCGCTTTGCCAAAATAGCGCTTATGTTTGCCAAAATAACTACAAATGGAAAACTTGGGCCCTCATGAAAATTTCGTTCGAAGACAACGGTCCTGAAAGTGTTGAAGAAAGCTCGAAGACACAAATCAATAATAATAATTAGCCATTACCTGAATGAAATAGGATAAAGAAACAAAAAGGCAACGTTCTCGACTAGTGTCAATATTACGTAAAGTCTTATTTATTGTGTCATGAACAAAATAATCGGGTAATACATACTTTTATCTTGATAATACAGGCATATATCCATGGAGTTATACACCTTACATCATAGTAGATAGTCAATATAGCAGTGCCCACATCTTGCCGCGATTACTTTACATCAAACAATACTCATAATCTATTTATATGTAAAAATTTCTCAATAATCAAATAAATAAAATTAAATAACATCAACGATAAAAAAAAAAAATTACATTTTTAGTTAATAATTTTAATAAATATATCAACTTCGTGCAAAGAGCTAATAATCACTTTCTCATTAGGAATATGAAGCTTCAATAAAACCAAAAATTTCTATCAATATAATCTTTTGCTTGATTTACAGAAATTCGAAGAAACTTGTTACCTCTTATACAAATAATAATTTTTTATATTATTATGATACAAATAAAATATTCATATGTGTATGTACAGAAAAGCTTATAACTTTAAAGTACTGTAAACACATACATATTTAGTATTAGCTTTATCACAGAAATGTTTACAGTCAGACACTACTTTCTACGTCGATTAGGCATACTTCTTAACTTGCAATTCGTTAGTGGAGACTAAAATTGCAGGAAGAACTACTTATTTTACACGATCAATCTTAACAGTTCATCTAGCAAGCTGAACAACTGCTAAATCGAATACTGCACTAAATGCAGTCATTAAGGAAAAAAATAAATAATAATTAGAGAAAGAAAAAAATAAAGAGTGGAATGAAGAGATTTCTATTAAGCGTACATTTCAAAAGAAAAAAAAAATGATCATAGACAATAGCACAAAATGAAATAAAATAATGTACAAAATGTTTTATTAATATTAAGTTCATAGATATGTTCTTAATACAAGCCTGTTCGTTAACTACATTATGGCTTTTGTGGGCACTGGAGCTTGTTGTTTTGTTCACTTTCTAAACCGAGTTCCAAACCCTAAACCTAATAATTACAGCATACCATAAACATTTCCTTAATAAAACTCATCTATTCCTTACTCTCGAATTGCTGATAGTCTAAACCTTCCGATCTCAGAGGTAAATCCTTCCCGATAAAATAGCTTGTCCCACTGACCCTCGGTGCTGGTTCCCGATTATTTTCTGCAACACTGAGGAAGGAGGGGCCATAGATAAAATAAGAAGCAATCATCACCTGTACCACCGTTAATTTTCCTAATATTATTTCCTGATTTCTTTTTTTTAGCGGTCTATTATACCCAGACTAGTTTTTTTTATTATTTTTTTTTTTTAAATTTTCACTTTTTTTTCATTAATTCTTATATAATCTATATAATATACATATAATTTGTTTAAATTACAATTTTTAGGTCCACAGCTCCCATATTTATTGGTGTATAGCATAATTAATAATAAGTAATAATATTAAAAGAAAGAAAAGAAAAAGAAAACCTTAGTCGATAGCTTCTGTGGGGGCAAACTAAACCCATCTGAATAGAATTATTACAATTATAGAAGAAATACAGACCGAGATGGAGACTAGTGTCTGACACCCATCCAATCTCTCTCTTTCACTTTTATACAGTACAATTCCACTAACAAATCCAGTATGCAGTAAAACTTCTCAAAAGGTATATATACTTTTTTTTTTTTGTATTTTTTAAATATAATATATATATATTTTAGATTTTTGTTTTTTTTTTATGGTTTCATTTGATTTTTTTTTTCTTTTATATACGTGTAATTGTATATATATATTTGAACTTTTTATGAGATGATATACATATTATTAATAATTAAGAAAAGGATCGAAAGGGAATCAGTGTGAGAACGCTGGAGTCTGGAAGCCGTTTGGAGAGAGATGGAGCGTGAGGCGATAGCTAATACTCTATGAGAGACCGAGAATCAGAATGATGTTTATTCCATTAGCTGTCCGGGCGAGCGAGGTACTCGATGGCTCAGAGCAAACGGGCTTTCCTCCGATGGGCCTCGTGGCTGTCGGATGACCACTAGTTTCGGGCCTCCGTCCTCCACGGAGACTGTGCGTAGACGAGATATCAGCCGCTCAGGTCTTGCTTGTTGGCAGGTGCTACCATCGCTGAAAAAGAAATCAGTAAAACATTAGTGCTTACCACATAAAAATAAGAAAATGCATTCAACATCTTCCCACACATTTGATGATTTCAGTAAATGAATAATATCAAGTTTTGCTCCAGAAACAAGAGGCAGAACCAAATATTGTCAGGAGAAGCTAAGAAGAGAAGAGATGTTAGGACTGTTCAAGTTCATTGCGAGATAAATTTAATCCCAATAATAAAAATGCCTGAATTATATTTTATTCTCAATTAATATCTTACTTAACCCTAAATTTAAAAATATTAAACGATAAGAACAATATAAATTCATTAAAATAACAAGAAACTGCATCATAAGGTAGTCGAGCCTGTGAGACCCAGCACGACCGCTCCCGTATGTCAGAAGGACACGACTTCCACCGGGTAAATAGAAAACAAATTTGATGTGTTTAAACTGTCATTCAAAGGCCTGATGGCATTTCGTTAAGGAATTCAGCATTTATCTATTCCAAGATTTTTCTTTCCTGACTTTAATGCTCAAAATCTCTATAATTTTGTGCTTATTTCATCCGAACTTTTGCTTGAAGAAGTATCTGCACGAAATTAACAGCGTATTCTGGTTTAGTGCAAAAAAATGATATTTTCACAATGTCAAAAAAAAGCCTTTTTCCTTCTCATAATAAAAGTGCTTCAACATGACATTCTCCATATGTATGAAACATCAAGGAGCCTGCTCCATTTAAACCTAGGACGTGATACGACAATTTGTGTACAAAGCCTGACTTTTTTAAACACAGTCATGTTTTTTTGTTTACATTCCTCAACATGGTCAAAGTTATCTAAACTCATGGACTTCCATTTCACTACTATTTTATGTTAGAGGGCCTAAGAACAAGAACAAAGATTGATTTCACCTACGTACATCGATCTACTAATGGACAATATTTTTATAGGACTAGTTTATTAGAGTGACAGCTTTTAGGATATTCCAGACCAATAGCACTATGTTAAATTAAAAGTCACTATGGATTTCTTAATTTAAAGGAACCCCTGTTTCAATAAGCTTCCGTGGGAAAGAGGAGAAGAATTGTTGGGGAATTAGAAGAGAGCTTGAAGTTAAAAAGAAAAAAAAAAAAGTTAATTTCTCTATTTTTGTCAGCTCTTTACTTAAGAAAAGATAACCTGTGAGGCTGGGATATTATCTTAAGATATATATTCTATCCCAAAAAAAAACATAAATGTGAAATAGAGGCCAAGTTCCTCCCCCACAAAGAAACACTCCCTTCCCCAAAAAGCGAGAAATATCTCCTCCTAAAACCTCCAAAAAACGCCTTACCATCCTACACTCCAAAAAAAGTAGTATGAGTTGGTGTATTAAGTGTACCATATTTTCAACCAAAAATATTTGCCAATACAAGAGATGATACAAGAAAGAAATGTCCAAGTTCATTACTTAGAAGACCTCGTAATTACTTACTAAGAAGATTAAAGTCACTTCAACTGACCTTTAAAAACAACAATAAAAATACTTATATCCATTTACTAAAATATCACATTCCTCAACCAGGTATATTCTTAAACTTGGCAATGTTTATTTTTCTCTCTAAATATAACTTCGGCACAAAAAAAAACATTGCCAAGTTTAAGAATATACCTGGTTGAGGAAAGTGATATTTTAGTAACTGGATATAAGTATTTTTATTGTTGTTTTTAAAGGTCAGTTGAAGTGTCTTTACTCTTCTTAGTAAGTAATTACGAGGTCTTCTAAGTAATGAACTTGGACATTTCTTTCTTGTATCATCTCTTGTATTGGCAAATATTTTTGGTTGAAAATATGGTACACTTAATACACCAACTCATACTACTTTTTTTTGGAGTGTAGGATGGTAAGGCGTTTTTTGGAGGTTTTAGGAGGAGATATTTCTCGCTTTTTGGGGAAGGGAGTGTTTCTTTGTGGGGGAGGAACTTGGCCTCTATTTCACATTTATGTTTTTTTTTGGGATCTCATTACTTTTTTCTAAGTATTAAATAAAATTTAGTTGCCACATACCTACTGGTTTTTTTACTTCATATAAAAGCAGGGTCTTTGGATTCTGCATAAAGTTCTCCTTAATGCTTGATATTTGATACCAATAATCAACATACATACATCTAATCACTAGACTAGAAAAGTTAGAAGCTTTTCCAGATGGCATTACTCTAGAGGTCAAATTGATTGCTCGCCTAACTAAACTATTACACTGTAAAACACAAGAACCTCTTCCCGAGGATAAAGATCACCACAAGGAAAGTGTAGAAGGCCTTCAAGAAAAAGAAAAGAACCAAGACGATACATTTTGGGTTTGTGATCCTAAACTTTGTAATTTAGATGACTTTGAAAAACTTAGTATCTGCTTTCAAGTATATTATGCATTTAACCCTTACGACTTTCTTTACAACATTTAAGAAAGAAGTCACACGTGTTGTTGTTAAGATGCATCAAAATGTTTCTTAAAACATCAAATATAGGTTCTCCTTACCAAGACGATTCATTTGATACCCCACATGATGGGTTTCAGAAGGAATGATGGTTTTCCGATGGGACAAAAAGTACAAAACGTCATAGGTAATATGACACTCCCGTAACAAGACCTACCTGCGTGCCAAGTTTGGTCAAAATAGGCCAAACGGTGTGAATTTGTGTAAGGAGCGAAAATGCAGACAGACAGCTGAAAGAACTTTTTTACCTATCCTAGTGCATTTCCTGTATCAAGACCCACCTGTGTCCCAAGTTTGGTCAAAATAGGCCAAACGGTGTGAATTTGTGTAAGGAGCGAACATGCAGACAGACAGCTGAAAGTCCTTTTTTACCTATCCTAGTGCATTCCCCGGACCAAGACCTACCTGTGTGCCAAGTTTGGTCAAAATCGGTCAAACAGTGTGAATTTGTGTAAGGAACAAACATGGAGACTGACAGCTGATAGACGATTGTGGCCTAGCCTTTGACACTACCCGGATAAAGACCTACCTGTGTACCATGTTTGGTCAAAATCGGTCAAATCGTGTGGATTTGTATAAGGAATAAACAGTTAGGCAAACAGCTGATAGACGATATTGAACTAGCCTATGATTCTCCCCGTATCAAGACCCATCTGTGTCCCAAGTTTGGTCAAAATCGATCAAACGGTTCGGATTCATATAAGGGACAAACATACAGACAGACAGCTGGTGTACGATTTTTACCAAGCCTATATGCGCCTAAATGTTTCTTAAAACATGAAATATAGGTTCTTCATACCGAGACGATTCATTTGATACCCCACATCATGGGTTTCGGACGAAACGGTGGGTTTACGAAGGAAGTACAAAACTGGCGCGCCCCCGCCCCGGAAGCAGCGTCAAACACAACTTTTCAGGATTTTTCAATTTTTTCCTTTAATAACACCTTAATATCTATCATCCTGCAAAATTTCAAGTCTCTAGCATCATGGGAAGTGGCTAATAATTTTGATGAGTGAGTGAGTGAGTCCTATAAATCCCGATTTTCGATCGCTTATATCTCAGAAACTATTCGAGGTAGAATTATGAAAATTTCCAGTTTTACTCACATCTAGTAGTATAATACCTCTGTAAAATTTCATAACTTTATCTTTACCTGGATGAAAGTTATGAGAGAGTAAAAATCGGTTCTAAGACCTCCTGTAATATACACACAGTATGCTTAGGCCGGAACTTGGCCTGGCGCACTACCGTGCGCCTAGATAAAAGAAGGTTAAATTAATGGGTTATGGAGGTTATAAAAGTTTGCGTAAACAGCGTATTAATAAACATGCATATTAAGAAGAATGTCTAGGATGACTTTTGGGCAGACGTGCTATGCATTTCCGCTCGCTCAAGAAGATATCCAAACTCTAGTCAATCAACTCGCTGTTATGGATAGAATTCCGATTTTATGGAGGTTATAAACAGTTTATCACCATTTCAAATGAGAGTTCTTTGTTTCCCAATGTAACATGTCTGTGCATGCGCATGTTTACAAATACGCTGTTTACACCAACTTTAACCTCAATAACAGTGAACTTTAGTGCTTCATAACTTCTTTCCTAGTTTAGAGCAAGTTTTTTTTTTTTTTTTTTTTAACGGATTCGTGTTTAGTGCATCAAAATACGATATAGTGCAAAATTTCAAAATAATTGGTGCCTAGAAACCTCGTCTAACATCGTCTGGTGCCTAGTCCGTTAAAGTAGTAGACAGGTCGTAATATTAAAAAGGATTACACTTAAATATAACACTAGAAAAAAAAATGTTTTTGAAAAACACAAAACATGAAGCAACATACTTTATACAATAAAGACAGAAATTAAAATTAAAAAAAAATAGAAGAATACATATAATTATATTTTTGAATAATAGTTCAGTGTTTTGAGATGTGTCAAAAGTATTTCGATGTATTGGCTACCCTCAGTTAGTAAGTCATGTGGAATTGTCAAGTTGCTGAGTTGTCTACAGTCGGTCAGTATATGTTTAACAGTTAGAGTTCTGTTACACTGTCTGCAAGTCAGTCTTTCTTTTCTCTCTAGTAAGTACGAATGGGTAAGTCGGGTGTGTCCTATCCGAAGCCTGGATAGGATGACTTCCTCTCTTCGGGAGAATTGTTCTTTTATCCAGGCTTTGGTTGTGTTTTTGATTTCCCTTAACTTGGAACTACTTCTCAACCAATCTATTTCCCACTCGTACAGTAAGTTAGTTCGTAATGTTTTGGTCAAGTCTGATGAAGTCACAGTGTTTACATCAGGCACGGGTCGGTCTGTAGCCAGTTTTGCCTGTTTGTCCACAGCTGTGCTCGTTTCGATGTCTTCGTGTCCAGGTAGACAGAACAGAGTAATGTGTTTGTTTTTATTTTGAAGAATGGGTCATTCCGTGTCAAATCAACACAGTGATTTTTCTTTACCATCTCAGATTTAAATGAAATTTAATGAGGAGGTAGCCTTTGTATAGACTTAGAAAAATACCAAATATTGTTGAAAAATATCAACTGATCTGGAAATTACAGCTATGTAAAATTTCAAAAATTGTCAAAAAATGCCGGTACCTGAAATGTTTGAATTGCTATTGTGGCTCTTATATTTAAGCTTGAGAGCTGGGAGGGGTGTTATTTTAAAGCTCTTTGTACGAACTTTCTTATGACATGCAACACCATGTAGGTTAGGAGGAAAAAAAATTTCTCAAATTCAAAAACAAAATTTTATTTGTATGTATCTCAAAATGCGTATTTTTAAAAATTTTCAAAATTTTAAATCTTTTTCTAAGTGTATTTGAGAACTTGTTCCTAAAGTTTTATGATGGGATTCCAATGGGTTCACCATTTATTAATTTTTTTGTTTTTTTTAAGACGCTAATATTTTGGACGATATACAAAACAAAATCATATATGTATACATGTTATATTGCAATACAACTTCAAATCTCTTTAAAATGTTTACCCATAATCTTTGTTTAATAAATAAAATTTATTGATACATCAGAATCAGAATTATATTAGTAAAAGCACTTTAATATATTTAAAGGGATTTTTCTTAGTCTATACAAAGGCTACCTCCTCACCAAATTTCATCAATTTCTGAGATAGTGAGGTTGAAAATGTTTGTTTTTTGTGTTGATTTGACATGGAATGACCCGAATGTTGATTTGAGTAAATATGTTTTAAATAATAGGGTGTGTTATAATTACACAATTCAATGGTTTTTTGGGTTTTAGCAAGTCAATCGTGACACTGGGGCGCTCCGGACCTTCCCAAGGTCAAAGCCACGCCCTCCGTGTAGACAAATTAATTATAATGAATGATAAGAAAGGTATAATCAGTTTATTATGTTATTTATTTTTTTTTACCATAAGTCAAGTAGATTGGCAATTCATGGCAGTTAAGTAAAAAATATTTTACAGAAATAACATAAACATGAATATTTCCAATAAAAATGCTAGTTGATTAAGATTGCATCTTTTGTTTATGAATGCAAATTAATTATATATTTACATGAGCCGTTTTCCAAGTAAATCATTGTTATTTTAATTAAGAGAATTGTTTGGTCAATTGCTAATAAACAGGCTTAAATGGTAATGCTAATGCCTGAGCATTATTATTAATCTTCACAGTTTACAATCAAAAGACATGTTTTTGTTTATAAGGTTATGTTTAAAGTTAAATATTTCAGAGAAATAAAATAAGCATGAATAATCTTTCAACAAAATATGCTAGTTCATAAAGACTACTAGAGGAGCAAGAGAAATCTATGAGTTGCATAAAGAATAGAATTAAGTAACCAAAGGACAACAGTTATGCAAGGATTATAAGTCAATGTTTTCAGGAATATCTGGAAATGAAGTTTATACTAAAACTTTATAAGAAATATTTTACAATTGGTTGTAAGGTTAAAGAATTTGAATTTCGGTTTGGAAATGATAACCAAAAGCAGGAAATATGAAAAGAAACATATTAGCTAATTGTTAATTACCACAGTTTGATTTTCTTCTTCCTTGATTTTCCCATCACAGACTCGGCGGCACCGGATTATCATCAGAGAAAACGCAAAATCATTGCGAGGTGATAAAATAAGGAAGAGAATAACACCGATTTATATCGTACCGGAGCGAGATCATTGACATGTGGGAAGGGGAGGTACGGCGACTGCTACCTCTATTAAGGTTAGGACAATACCAAGCAGAGACCATTAAAGCTACGAATATTATTTCAAAAGGAATTCATTTCGGCCAAAATTATTTCTTAAAATAAATAGAATTTGCAGGTTTCTTATTTATTTATTTTTATAATTATTCGTAAAGAACAACACTGAGAATTAAAAAATGGTTCGTTGAAAGGCTGAATCGATTACTGTTAAATGGCGATAATCGATTAACTACATTTATCTCAAGTAAAACGATTACTCACGCTTCCTTTTGGTGATTTTTGAAAATTGAAACATAACAATTAAAACAGATTGCTTTGGGTAGTAAATACATTCGATAGACAGGTTCTCATTGCTTTCCTTTATTGACAAAGATATTCTAAATGCAAAACCATGCTCTGCATATATTTAATTTTGAACAAAATGTCTGAGATTCATGTAGCACTCTATTCAGAAAAATGATTATTCTGTATAAATAACTTATGTGAAGAAAAATGTTAACCTGTTTCTAAACAAACATAAAATTGAACAGTATATAATGTTCTTTCCAAATGATGGATGTTTTTTAAATGTGGAAACAGTTATTTTGAAAGAAGTAGAAATTACCCAGAAATATATGAAACATATACTCTATTTTTAGAAGGACTTAGTAAACCTTATGGTTATTTTTACATTACAGAATATCACCCCCACCCCACACACACACAAAGGAAATTATTAATAGCAATTATGAATATTGTAAATTTGAAATAATAAAATCAATGGGCTAATATACAGGGTGATTCAGATCTAAGCACCCAAACTCTAGGAGGTGGTTCTAGACATCATTTCCAACAGAAAAGTTTATTTGAAGTATGGTCCGATTCCGAAGGGAAAAGTAGTTCATCCAATTTTCTGTTTTTTTTAACGTAGACATATTTTTTATTGAATAAGAAAGGATTGTTCAAAAACTGTTCAAGATAATTAAATTCTTAATATGCCATAAAAAATAGACAAAAGTTTCTTTAAGCAAACAGTGATTTAATTCACTAAACCCATTGATAGAGGATACTATCTGGACGAACAATAATGCACTTCTGTTTTTCTTTGTAAATCAGAGACAATTTTTTTCCATAGCCCCCTAACAGACTGTAAAGCGGCCCCTACACGGTCAGTAATAATGACAGTATCAGTAATGTCATTATTATTCAACTCTCGTCATTCCATATCATCATTACAATGTACACCTTATACCGTCATTCCACGGATCATTTTTAATGTCATTACTTTTCTTCAGTATGCATTGTGATCTCCGTGACAGAAGCGTTTTGTTAATAATGGATCCTCGCAAAGTCGCCTGTGTAGTTATAATTGCGACACTAGCCACAAAAAAACATGTGAAACGTTCGTAAAGGCCTTAATATGACACATATCCTTCCAATCGGGGCGTTTCCAAGTGTTCTGGGACCGAGGTTTGTGCAAAAAAGTTTACATTTTATTTTTATTTGGATAACCATTTTTCGCAAGTACCTTTTGAGATAATACAATAGTCATTTATATGGTTAGAAAAAGGAGTCTTTCTTCTTTTGAAAGATTTCAATTATGTAAAAATCGGATTATCTCAAGGGGAGATATTGAATTTAAAAACGTCACATTACTTTTTCGCTTACAAATTTTTATTCTCTTCCAGACTGGGAAAAATCATTATTTTTTGTTTTCAATATTATTCACCACGTTAGGGTTTCTTGGAGTGCTGATTTTAAATCCGCTATTATTTTTGGTGTAAAAAAATGTATAATACTAGTTTGCTTGAAAACGAAAGCATATTTTTGAATATATTTGACAAAATATAAATTATAGTTTAACAATTATATTTTCTTCTCATCTACTCTATAAGACAAATGAATTGGTAAAAGAATCACGTCAACATTATTTTCTAAAGTCGATATAAAAAATAAAGCACTTTCAACCTATTTTATATCGTCGATACAAATGCAAAGTAACGAATGTGAAAAGTTGTTGGTACCTTATAGATGACTTTATATATTGTAATGATATTTTACATTACATATTTAAAATTTTTAAATTCGAATAACCGTTAAAGGTAAAAAAGGCGGGAAAAGACGAATACAAGGTTTGCGGAAAATAAAAAACAAATAAATTTTTTCTTATATTTAACTTTCATCAAAAATTAAAAGTTCTAAATTAAAAACTAACACAGAAAATTCGGAAAATCCAATAAAGCTCATTGATATGTTAAGTTCATTGTGATAAACAATTATTATTTGTTATATTGGTCTAGCAGTCCATACAGGTAGCAGTGGATACCGGTATGACGCTCCCGCCATGAGAGTTGAGTTCAGTCTGTTACAAGTGAGTCTGTGAAAAGGTAGCTCCAGGTTCACATGAGAGTCGGTTACAAGAGACAGTTACAGTTTGGTGTACAGTGGTATCATAGTAAGTCTCTTTGAAAGCAGTGCAGTCTGTTGAGTTAAAAGGAAGCTGCATTTGTAACGAGGATCCTGTTCTCTGAGGTTGGTTCCAGATTTGGCTTTTATATCAGGTAATATTTGTTTGTCTAATTCGGAATTTAACTTATCTATGAGTTTTTTCTTATGTAAAATGTTTTTTTTTTGTGTTACTTTACTGAAAATCGAACCCTAACCCTGAGATAAAGAGTTTCTAACATCAATTATTATAAAATTTTTATTATATTGGTTCCCAACGTAGAGGTATACGTAGAATAAAATATTATTATAAAAATAATTTCTTCTTTATTTTTTAATATTATAACATTTTGGCGACCCAACGCGGCGCAATTATCTAATTCAAATAGTTTAAATATAAATAATTTTTTCTTTATTTTTTAATATTATAACATTTTGGCGTCCAACTTGTTGGCTAAGTAAAGAAATAATAAATAAATTAAAATGTCGGAAAATAGTATTTTAAATATTTCGAATGGAAGCCAGAACGCGTCTGGTGATGACGTCATCCAATGCGAGGAAGTTGAACTCTCGGAAACGGCCGATGTTGCGAGTGGCGAGTTCCTACAACCAATGGATAATACTATGGAACCAATGGCTAATACTATGGGCGAGGTCCTGCAAATATTACTAAGCCAAATTAACGATATAAAAAACGATATAAAAACAGGACAAGCCAGCCAAATTAACCAAATTAACGATATAAAAACAGGACAAGCCAGCCAAATTAACCAATTCAACGATTTTAAAACAGAACAAGTCAGACAGATTAGCGATTTAAAAACATCATTCGATAATTTTGAAAAGAAAATATCTAAAGATATAGACATTAATATCGAGTTGCTAAAACAAGGAATAAATGGGCATGATAAAAAATCAGAAAATTCTATTAATGATGTAGATCAGAAACAAAAAATAAACGCAACAAATATTGCTGATATAAAAAATGACTGTTTTAAACATGAAGAAAACATTTCCGAAATAGTACAGTTATGCAATGATAAATGTGATGATGACATTCTTAATAAAAATAATGAGAAAAATGATAACAATTTAATTGAATTTAGTGATAATTTAAGTAAATTAATAAAAGACAATTTGAATTATGATTGTAGTATTAATGATAAAAAATTTGAAGAAAATAAAATATTTGTTGAAACTAAAGATGAAAGTGAGTATGTTTGTTTAGTGAATGAAGATGGTAAAAGTAAAGAAATATTATTGAGTAATTTGAATAATAATAATGAGAAAATAAATCAAATAATTAAAAATAAAATAACTAATGATAATTTAAAAAATGAAATAAGTACAGACGTTATGGAGAAGATTTTGAAACAAAATATCATTAAAAAATTAGTTGATGATCCTATAATTAATTTTAAAATAATGAGTTATAATAATAATAATAATGGTAATAATCAAAATAATATAATGAATAAAAATGTTAACAACAATAATCACCTGAAAAATTTGGACATCAAATTTGGAAATAAAGTAAAATTTCTTTTTGAATATCAATGTCAAAATGGGATAGTAAAAATTGCAAAATTAAATCGGCCACCACGTAAGAGAATAAAACAAATCCTTAGGAATAATTCGGACAGATGCAGAAAAAGATCTTAATGATAAATAGTGGATCCAGGACAATTTTTAAATGTAGTACTAGTTTAGAATTTATATCTGTTACAAAAATTAGTTTAGTATAAGATTTAATTGATAATAATAATATTTAAAAATTTATCATACATTTAATAATCATATTACTTTAGGATAAGATAGTTTTGATAATGATAATGTTTAAAAATGAACAATGAAAAATGATAATTTAAATTGAGAAATGATAATGAATAAAAATTATGTAAAAAAAATAAGTTATTGAAAATTTGAATAAATAATAACAGGCTGACCAATAGTTCTAATCTCGATAACCAAATTTAAATTTTGAATTCTATTTTTATTTTAAAACCGAGCATAAATCATTTTTTTTATTATTTTTTTTTTTTTGACAGAAGTGCAAATGTAATGATATTTTACATTACATATTTAAAATTTTTAAATTCGAATAACCGTTAAAGGTAAAAAAGGCGGGAAAAGACGAATACAAGGTTTGCGGAAAATAAAAAACAAATAAATTTTTTCTTATATTTAACTTTCATCAAAAATTAAAAGTTCTAAATTAAAAACTAACACAGAAAATTCGGAAAATCCAATAAAGCTCATTGATATGTTAAGTTCATTGTGATAAACAATTATTATTTGTTATATTGGTCTAGCAGTCCATACAGGTAGCAGTGGATACCGGTATGACGCTCCCGCCATGAGAGTTGAGTTCAGTCTGTTACAAGTGAGTCTGTGAAAAGGTAGCTCCAGGTTCACATGAGAGTCGGTTACAAGAGACAGTTACAGTTTGGTGTACAGTGGTATCATAGTAAGTCTCTTTGAAAGCAGTGCAGTCTGTTGAGTTAAAAGGAAGCTGCATTTGTAACGAGGATCCTGTTCTCTGAGGTTGGTTCCAGATTTGGCTTTTATATCAGGTAATATTTGTTTGTCTAATTCGGAATTTAACTTATCTATGAGTTTTTTCTTATGTAAAATGTTTTTTTTTTGTGTTACTTTACTGAAAATCGAACCCTAACCCTGAGATAAAGAGTTTCTAACATCAATTATTATAAAATTTTTATTATATTGGTTCCCAACGTAGAGGTATACGTAGAATAAAATATTATTATAAAAATAATTTCTTCTTTATTTTTTAATATTATAACATTTTGGCGACCCAACGCGGCGCAATTATCTAATTCAAATAGTTAAAATAAAAAAAAAATTTTCTTTATTTTTTTAATATTATAACAATATATTTTATTCTATGATATATTTTAATTAGACTTAATGCGGATTTGTTACATTGATATATATATATATATATATATATATATATATATATATATATATATAACTTTTATAACTATTTTATAACTATAATGTTGCCAAGGTAGAGTCATACATTTCAATTCATCTTATTTTTTGTCCTTTCTACTCAATCTAGTTTAACCTTTACATCTCTTTCACCTAGTTACAGCTCGAGATAAGACTGAGTAATGACGCATTAATGATGTAGCGCTCCCTACACCATCATTACTAATGACAGTATCCCCTCCACTTTCAGTAATGATGAAGCCGAGATCAGAAAATCCGGATTCACATCATTACTGTTCGTCATTCCAACTTTGTCCACCTTACACTATCATTATTACTGTCATTTTGATAAGGTAATGTCATTATTACTGACCGATTAGGGGGTGCTTATAAGAAATTGGTATTATCAGTTTTTCTTAATTCTAAGCCCTTTTCTGGTCATCATTGAACTTCATTCTTACTATGTAGTAAATAGTTAGTCTTAGGCCCAATTCAAACACAAGTGACGAGTGGAAGTGGCGTGGTCCTGTTGGGTGCATCCTATGTGGTTGCATAAATGGCAAACTGGTGGTGCGTTCAAAGTAATGAGGGAGCTAAACTTGTAACCTGATCGTTATCAAAATTATTACAGGATGTCCCATGAATGATTTAACCAAACTCTATCGTTAGTTAAGGATGATCTTCAAAAGTAACATACGAACCAGAGAGAACCAGTTAGCCCACATTGTGTTTAAAAAAATACTCCAACATCTAAATCTTGACTGCTTTTAATGCATTTTTTTAAATGAAAGCTAATAAAATTTAGAACAATTTTGTCTAGTCAGATGTTTGTTTGTTTTTTTTTGTTTTTTCATTCTTTGTTAAATTTTGTTTAAAGAAGTTAGATTCACAATGTTTTACAATTGAACATAAAATAACACTTCATTTTTCATATAACTAAATATTAGCACTGATATCATTGAAATAAAACATTCAAATCATGAGACTTGGAAATCAAATGATTAGACTTGGAAAAACTCTGACTTACACGTTTTCATAAAACGTAAATTTATCTTGGTTTAACAAAACTTAACTGTAGCTGCTATAAGTTGGATATTATGAGGGACTATCAGTTGAAATGGTTAGGGGCAACAAGATTAGACCTTGTAGTCATATTTTAGTAGCATTTGCATCATAGACTGATAGTCCCACATAATATCTAATATATAGCAGCTACAGTTAACTTTTGTTAAAAATGTTACTAGGCACTACTTTGCCCCGAACGCTTCAATTGAAATTATATTTAGTATAGATAAGAATTAATAATTCTAATGAATTTAATAAGATGCTGAAACATTATCACTGTTATTAATTTTTATATAAACAATTTTATAAATTATTCAGTTACTAAATTTTGAGTATCCACATCTACCGGAGTTGGAATGTGCTTCCATTCATTACGAAGATTACTTATACAAGGATCAGAAGAGATTAAAATTTTATTTACAATGTCTTCGTTTGTGGCAAATCTGTTGTGTTTCCAAGTGTTAAATCCTCTTTAATAAAATTGTTATTAAACTTTTCATGGCTGTTAATAAAATATTTTTTTCTAATACTTCCTTAACTCCAAACAGCCACCATTATTTTCGTTATCTATAGGTTCTGAAACGAGAAATTTTACACCAGCAAAAAAAAAAAAAAAACTGAGATCTAGTCCGACAGATGAAAACAAAAATTGGTAGAAGAACGGGTTTAAAGGGGAGGGATTGGAGTGAAGAATCAACTCTTCGATGATAGCGTAAGAGTTAAGAGAATAAAATACATTTCAATTAAATTAACAGGAATAACAAGAAGAGTTTACAAGAATTATTACTGACAGAGGTATGCAAAAAATTAAGAATTTTGGAAATATTGGAGATCATACATAAATAACATACCTGATTTTTGATAGGTTGCAGGCAAAAGACTTTCCATTTCTTTGATTTGTGACAATTACAAACTCAACAGTGTCTCCGGGTTGTAAGTTGACACCATCCTTCACTTCAGACATGTGGAAGAATAACTTTTTACCCTCTTCTGGCTCGTAATTTAAAAATCCAAACTGACCTGTAGATTAAGCGATAAAAGAAAAAAATTAAATATTACAGAAATTTTAAGGCACAATAGAAATTAGTTGGTCTCAGGTTTGTAAAGGGCCTGAGGATATACCGTTCTGCTTTGACCATAGAATTCCAGTTGCAGAGGGGAGGCTTTAGATCAAAATATGGATTACACGAGTGTGGCAAAATGGTTCTAGTGAACTTAGCAGTTGGTGACATAAATCAACCTGTTGGTTAAGATGTTCACAGCAAGAAACAACAGAATGGAACGTGTACGACTTCCAGTATGTTTTCCCAGTACAGAGGACGTACCATGTGAGCTCACATGATTTCGACATAAAATGTTTCTCCTGCCCCTTTCTGTACTACATCCTGAATACTTCAATGTCATAATAACTACTATAAAAATGTGGTTCAGGTTCCTGCTGGACCTCTAGAGGCTTTCGATTTAAAAAAAAAAAAAAAAAAAAAAAATGGCCTTCAGAGTATTATAATTGGTTTAAATATTGAATCTCCCCCATTTATGTGCCATACAATGCTTATATCATCCCTACCATGTCAAACTATCGAATATGAAAATCGGAACAAATAAGGAACGAACAAATTTGATTCATTGACGAAGTAATATATTAAAAAATGGTCTTATTTGATACTTTTTAATGGTCTTAACCATGCTGATTTCCTAGAATAGCTAAGTTCAGAGGATACTGTTCTTTGTGTTATCGCCATTGAAGCGGGACACAATATATAAATTATTTGATACTTTATTGAAGGCATCAACGGCTATTCTAAAAGGGTTTAGAGTTCCACAATTTTGAGACAAGTCGTATGGTTTACAATCCAAGAGCAAAGTCTCGAATCTGAAAACAATATTTTTCATATTCGATAGTTTGACACTGTAGGAGCAATAACCATGTCACAGAAATGAATTACAATATAGAAAATCTAAATACTTCGCTTTCAATGGAACAAAACAAAAAGTTCAGAAATTCAAGCAGGGCTTTCTCTGACTGAGGTGATCAAATCAATATTTATGAACTATTTTTTGTAGAAAATTTATTAGGTTTTCGAATGATAACCTTCAACTAACTATGATTTTGCAACTGTAAACCAGATGTGTACTTTTATTTACACTAACAACCAATGTTAACACGATTGACAAGAGGAGATTACTGACATAATATTCTCACTATTAATAAAATATCCAACAAAACTACTAATAAGATTAACAAACCTTTGATTGAATCTACAGTAGCTTTCTTCTTCTTCCTTACAGCAGTGATGTTAACGGCCCTACCTTCAGAATCTACTTGGAATTGAACAGCATCGCCTACTTGAAGTAGTTCACGTTTGTTCGAGAGACCTGTTATTCCAAACTCAAATTCCTGTCCTTCATCCCCTTCTGTAAAAATAAAATGGATTTTAGAACAAATGAGAAATCATGTTTTATTTTATTGTTAGAACACTATTCAACAGAACTGCACACTTGGTTAAAGTACAGCAGAAAACCCTTCTTTTGAAGCATGGCCTCTCCTCATTTCTTTTTGCTGTCATTTGTGGTATGGCTTCGTTAAATATCTACTGTAGTCAGTTGTAACAAAACAGTCAATGCTATTTTCTGTAATATTATACAAACTCAGTGAATTTAAATTGTACAAAATATTCTAAATATTTTTAACGTCCCATTTATTCTTTTTTGACCATTCGCCTGATATATATAAATAAATTTAATACTGAATCTTAATTAATCTTTCAACTTTAAATAATCATGTTTGGAGCACACCACATTCATAAATAAAGAGTCCACAATATAAGGTAAACATTGCAAATTGTTAACATTTACAAAGTATGTGTGTACATGTATTCATAATTTTGTTTACTATAGTAAACAAAATTACAAATTAAATTAACTAGTTTTTTCAAGCCAAACTACGAGGAATGGTTGTCCGTGGTTCAGCCCAGTAAGTAAATTTGGAGATAAGAAATTCAGAAGCTTTTTCCTTTCATTTTTCGACCTATGCTGCCTCCACGGGAACAAAATAACTTTGTATCGGTATATATAAAGTAGTTATATGAGGTGTGAGATAAGCTCAGTGGTAGAGCACTTGACTCATGTTCTGAAGGAACAGAGATCAAATCTCCGGCGCACACTAAAGATTTTATCATCTAGTGTTGTTCGAAGGTTAGAAATGGAGTCCCAGACCATCCTTAGGCCCATCCAGTCTTTAACTAACTTAACCGAGTCGAGAGGGACAGCCACTTAGGTGACAAAGGACTGACATGCACGGTGGACTGAAAGCCACTCTTGCGTTAAGGCCATTGCTTCGTTTTGGGTTTGAAAGCCACCACTGTGGCAGTTTTTTGAGATTTATCTAGAGCTAAGGTTTGAAAGCTCTACGCACTATTGTGTTGAGTTCATAAAAATGCATATTGATCCTAGTGACTGAAGTTTCCCTCTGCTACCCGGTCCCGATGTTCAGGTTCCTCCTGAAGGGCCTTATTTGTGTTTTAGCAGTTAATGTGTACTTAGACATCATGTTCAGTTGACATTATAATCAACACCAAGATATTTGACTTCATATTTCTTAAAAATAAAATAAAATTCAAAAACAAGTTCTAAGCCTGTTGTCTGGTCCAAAGGCCAAGATGAGAAATAAAAAGAGATGGGCGGAGGAGGCACTGCTATTTAATCCTGTCCAGCGGTACCGATAGGGTTCTAAGCTCATGCGCCTTGCCATCCTGTTAATGGGTACCAGCAAAAGGGGGAATCAGGCGCCCAAAATATAGTTCTGACCACACAATCTCCCTAGTAAGCCAGATTGTCAAGAAGCAAATACTTCTACAATATCTGCCTCCTAGGCCCTCGTCACGGGACTGATTTTTGTCAAATACATTTTTATATTCAAAGTAAGTATAAATCTCATTCCAACAGAGAGTAGTAGTTCAGTTAATATTGCCCAATAAGTTTAAATTTTGTGTCAGTAGACATGGTAAATATGTGTTTTGAAAATTGAATTAGGAATTATTAGTCCACTATTCTTACTCGTGAATAAAAATGTTTTCTTACCACAATTAGTTTTAATTACGCCTGAGTATGCTGCCTGGTCAGGGTTTACAGAACGAAGAGGTCGGAGGACCTTTCCTGAAAGAACTTCTGGGTTGATTGTTATGTTTGGACGAATGGAACCCTTCGCTAGTGGAGCTACATTCTCTGCCGAGAGACAGGAACCACCTGAACTAGATCTCGGGCCAACAGTGTATTCCACCTCCGATCCAAGCTCTAACTGGCTCGCATCTCCATCAAAATTACTAGAAAAATTTTGTTAAGTTTGAGTTAACGAAAATTATCAGGATATATGTAAAAAAAAGAAAAAAAAAAAAAAAAAAAAACCTTTGGGTCACTTTTGACCCATGATGTCACTAGTCTAACCCTGGGAAGGTGATACCAGCTCAAGGTTAAATAGCAAATAGCAATAGAAAAGTGTTTAATGAAAGTCTAATGTAAATATAAAACTAATTTTTCCATTACCTAAAATGAAAAAATACTTCGGAATCATGTGTATCAGTCTCTATGAAGCCATAACCATCCTTAAGTGCGGCAACAAACCCCTGCAGAACAGGAGCGCCGTTAGAGCTGAGCAGACCACCTCCTGATCCTCGCACACCGCTCCCAGGGCTAGCTCGGGATTCCACGCGCACATCCACTGCCATAAGCTCTTTAGTTCTCTTCACTTGGCACAAATTAAAATCGACCTGAAGTAAATCAAAAATAATAATAATTTATAGTTAAAGATAAAAAATAAGTCAGATTTAATAACGAAATTTAAATTAATGTGTTCGATGAACGCAAGCCCAAATATTTAGAGGGAACAAAACCACAAGTAAGTGTGGCATGGGCATTTTTTGCGGGGGAGTAAGGAGAAAGGTAAGAGCAGTTAGGGTGAACAGAAGAACAAGATAGGGAGACAAATATATCCTACAAGCTGAAAACCCGTATTTCGTCACCTCAAATAAGTAGTTACTTTATTGCATTAAATAATGTAGGATCAAAATTAACGCTACTATATAATTGTGTGCAGTTTATTATAGCACAGTTCCCGTCGTACTATGTGTTATGCATCAACTGATAAGTAATTAAAGAACTCCTATAATGTTTCTTGACATTGGAGCGCTCCGGACTGGCCTTAAGAAACAGATAACCTAGATATAACCTGTAGTCTATAGGTTACCAGTAACAGGAGTTTAACCAGTACAAGTTAAAACTTGTTGTCAATAATAAATGGGTGTTAAAATTTAAAAAAGTTATGTTTCCAAGATGTCATTTGGAAACACACATTATATTTGCGAGCATTACCAAGAAGTGTTGTGAATGGGGATGCTGTGGGCGAGGAGGCTGTGCAAGGGTTCAAGATATTATAACCTCGGACGGACCATCACCAGGTATAGCATAAACTCTATGAGGGACAAAATCACAGTTTATTTCTAGTAATTCAAGGTCTGCCATTATAGTAGAAATGAGCCACAAATAAAAATTATATTATGAAATAGATACAGTACTCAACGCATGCTTAGGCGTGCATGGTCTCTTTAAAACCAAGTAAAAATTCAAACCTGTCTCATTCAATCATAACCTGTCAAAATTTAAATATAAAAATACTTAAGCCTGCATAGCAATAATTTGTGGAAAGGCCTAATGCCGAATAAAAAATATTTTTGTAGAAGACTAATAGTTGATTTTTTCTGATCCTGGCAATGCAGAAAGGATTTTAAAAATGAATAATTCTTATTAAATCAGAAAATTAAGAATATCTACATAACAACTGTTATTTATAATAAATTTTAATGATAAAGACTTGACCTACTTGTATTCTCAATAACAATAACTAAACGAAAAAATTAGTTAACTAGTTAGGAAATGTTTTAATATATGTTATTTGACCATTTGCCCTATTATCTTCAATACTTGTTAATTCAAATCATTGTGATTATAACCAGTGATGGAAAGATTATCATAAGGTTTCTACCCTTAAAACTCACATTAACACTTGAATAACCTTAGAGGGTAACCAAACTAATAGCACATTAAAATAAAATTATTTTAAATAATTTAGAGATTATATGAGTTCAGTAAATATTTCTACCTGAGGTTTAGGAGACATTTTTTTAAAATTCAGCATTTCTAAAACTAATAAACAATGAAAATGTACTTAACATAAATGAAATAAAACAACTCTCCTATTTACTTTTGAAAACCTAACAGCTGATTAAATTGAAAATGTTTTGTTTCTCATTACTAGTCAAATAAATCAAGAAAATAATATGGCACCTCAATTTAGTAATATTTATTCAAATCCATGAAAATAAGGTAATAACTATTTATAATGATGAATATAATAATTTTTTAATAATGAAGTGATATCTTTTTTATTGACAGAGGTTTATAAAAAATTGTTTAAATTTGTAAAAGTGGCTAGATTTTAATTAATTATTTATTTATTGTGAACTTTAATTAATAATTTAGATTTAAAAACATATCGCAGTATTATTTTTAAAGTGACAAAACTCAAAAATCAATATTTTTTCATTTATGACTATGAAAGACATAGTAAATATCTTTTTATTAACCACCAAAACAGTATGCATCGAGCTACAGGGCTTGTACACCAGAGGGCACTTGTGTCACTCTTTCTGTCTTAATGTTATGCGCCCTACATAGGCCAGAATTACACATTTTCAGTCAGCCCGGCGCTAATGGCCAAGTTGTAGATGCGCCATAAAAAAAAAAAAAATAAATAATAAAAAATAAATAAAAGCTAATCGAGAGCTTATTTAATTAAATATTAAGTATTTAATTGAATAATTCATTAAATTAACTGTAAATATTTATAATATTTTTTTTGTTTTTGTAAATACGTTTTATACAAAAAACAAAATAAGTTTTTAGCTCCGCAAGTGTACAAAGTCACGGATCAAAAAGGAAGATGGGAAACGTTTTGCCGTAGTTATGGAGTATATTATTCCCTTGCTTATTATTCATAAAATAAAGGGCAAATGATAAACAGAAAACCTTCTTTTTTTTGTGCCTATATAATATAACTTTTTTATAACTTATTTTTAAACAAAGTTATTCAACTTAAAAATAATTATTGAAACGCCAAACTAATTCAACATGAATAAAAATTATCATTGTAACCAAAATAAAAATAAAAATTATAAAATACGAGTTTTACTATGGCGAGGAGATCGCTGAAAGTTGAGGCGCTGTGACCGAGAGTGGGAAAAGTATCCCGTACAGGGGGCCCGAAGCCGGGTGCGAGTATCCCGTACAGGAGAACACACTCCTTGCGACTCTATGCGTATGGAAAGGCTTAATCTCCAAAGATTAAATCGGAAACATTACCTTTTCCCGTCCTATACATTAATAAATCCTGATGTTACTTGATGGTTAATAAACAAAAAATAGATAATTATCTCCAAGGGGTTGGTGTGACAGCAAAATTCATTTTCGGACCTGCACCTTCAAATGAATCTTAGAAGTTAATTTTATTGTTTCCATTCTTCTTTAAGATTTCCCAAAAATAGCAATTGAATTAAATTCTCATGTTACTAATTTCAATTTAATTAATTTATTAATGTTGTACAATATTTGCTTCAGAATAAAAAATATATATATATATTTTTTTTTAGTTCCAAGATCATTATTATTAACTGAGATAACCCCAAGCAGGTGTAACAGGCATCGGTAGTTTTTTTTGTTTTTTAAATGGGCTAGTGCAATAGCAACAATATGAATCACTTAAGAGTAAAGGGCTTTTACAAGAGAATCACTAAAACAAGAGTTTTTAGGGATTTATGCAATATGTAAAGTCGGCATTTCTTGCCCGGTATTCTAGATCATGAGGTGGAAATTACCAGTGAGTTCCCCTTAGAGAGAGCGGAAACATCCTAAAATAGAAGTTAATTTTGCTTAAGATATTTTAATAATTAAATGTTATGTAATGCCTCGTGGCCATTAGTGCTAAGGTGTGTGTGCAAGGGTTATGGCTTATCTACAAAAAAAAAAAAAAAAAAAAAGAAAATACATCAGCCCTATCCTGACTAGAGTGGTAACATGTAGAAATTCCGTCCCGAAATCTTTGTCATATATGAGTGGCCGTTAATATTTTAATAACTACTATATAATCACTGTAACTGGCATTAAATAATTGATCAAATTCCATCTGAACAAATACCTGATTGTGCTGGGAAGAGAAAGTGGTTTGTGTGTCCAGATATTAAAACTATATACGATAATGAAATAACTGAAAGACTCTAGCTTACCTTATCACCAACTCTTGGTAGGCCTTTGAGATCACAGTCTTTGGCATAGTAGGAAACTGTTTTTTTAACTGTCGCACCATTTACGTTTGTTGTATATGATATGAGACCTGGTTCGGGAGACTTCTCTCCGTTGCCGCCCTTGGACGGAGATGGACGACTAGACCATGCAGAAGCAGCTTCTTTCGATACGACACCGCTTAAACCTCTCTCCAACATTGTTTCAAACTGCACTGTCCCGGGCGGGAGGATTTTGATTCTAATTGCTGAATGGCGCTGATTGGCGAATGATGAAGAAGGGTCCTGCAACATAGTATCAAGTTATTTACTGATTATTTGTTGATTGTGTTCCTGATATTACACAAAGGTAAAAGATTCTCTCTCTTGCTTAATAGCCAATGGAGGTCCCTTAGCTTTTACTAGCAGAATATGAGGTCATATTAAAAATGCCCTATATTTTTATTTGAAAAAAAAAACATGTTTATTTTAATAAAGATAAATTCCATATAGAAAGATATGAACAAATACCAATGGGATTTATAAAACAACTATGTAATACACAGGACAGTATAAGTTTAAGGGGCCTTCTTATTTTATAGAAGGAATTTAAAAAAAAACTAAAAAAATAGAAGAACTAACTCGCTAGACTAAGATTGGCCAGGCTGGGACTCACCGGCAGTGCGCAGTGCGCTAACCGCTAATCTATTTATGAAATATCGTAATTGCTAATAGCTTAAGCTATAGTTACAACTTGTAACTATAGCAATTACGATATTTGATAAATAGATTAGCGGTTAGCGCACTGCCGCCGCTAACCGCTAATTATTAGCGCTGGCTTTCTACAGTTTCGCTAAATTAGCGGAGAGGTATCAGCTTTTAGCGCGCGCTAACGTTTGCCCAACTCTGGTCGATATGTGTCACAATAATCTGATGCCAGACAATTATAGCCCGTTACTTGCTGAAAGCCACTTTTGTGGCCACCTTCTAATAAACCGATTTTTTTTTTTTTTTTATAACATATTTTTCCCTGTAGATGATCACAACGAATACTGAGTTTTATTGAAATATAACAAAAATTACGGCTGGTAGTAGCCAATTAGTTTATTTTTACAACAAATTTTTCTATTAAGACAACCACAACGAATATCGAATTTCGCTGCAATACAACAAAAATTGCGGCCAGTATAGGCAAATAACTGCTTTGGGTCCGGAGTAAACCACCCTCCAATGAACCAATTTTTCTGGTTAACGAACTCGTTCAATTGTTTGCTATGGGAATATTACACACCAAGTTTCGTGATGAAAAAACAAAAACTCTGGTGTGTATCGTGATAACGATAGTTCATCGAATGTTGAAATGATTCGTTACATTGGCATAACTTTCTTATTTATGGACCAATTGACATGAAACGAACGCTAAATGTTAAGAGAAGCTTACCACAATATATTAGTGAAAACTGCATCTAAATCAGATAAGCCGTTTCTGAGATTAGTGTGCAGAGACAAAAAGACAAAAATACTAAAAATCATTGTTTTGGGTACTATTACTTTGATAAAGGCCCCCAATAGTATTTGTTTCCATATATCTTCCATACAGAAGATCTTTGTTTCTTGTTTCCATACATCGATCCGTTAGAATTTTATTATATGTATTAATGTTTAATATATCAAGTAACTTCCCCCGTTGCATGGTCCAGTGACCATAGAACGATTTCATACCCCAAATGAAAATACAGTCCACTATAATCCCAACAAACACTGTAGGATCAATGTGTAATTAGCAATACATCTAAATGAATAGAATGCTGTGCATATCCAGCAAAATGAATATTGTATGGTTTATTCTACCTGAATAACAGTGAATTCCACTTCAGTCCCGACAGTGATATCGGTATCAAGATCGAGAACTTCCGAGTAGTGAAAGAAGAGCCTCGCATCCCTATCGGCACACCTGATGAAGCCGAATGCCTCCTTGAGAGCAGCCACTGCTCCTTGCTCTCGTCTTTCTCCGGAGACTATGAACGACTCTGGTAAGAGGGTGATTCCAGTAGCACGTTGGAGACCATCTCGTCGGTCTGTAGCGATGTGAAACTGAACCCAGTCACCATGTCTGTGGAGCAAACAAAATTTCAGTTTATTTACATTACATTATGTATTTTTCCTTATTCACAGTATTTGCTAAACAACTTCTCATTTCACTACTCTTGTAAAAGCCAATTTCGGGACTTTTTCGTGACATTTTCATTATTTGAAAAGCAAATTTCATGCTCATTAAAAAGAAAATAATTTCAATCAAGGAGAAAAAGCCTTAACTAATAGCTCAAAATTACTTGTAACCTTACACGGGTTATTGTGAAATCTACAAAATTACATTTTAAAACTGTATAAAATGAGCATCATATGTTAAGAAGGATAGTTAATTAATTTTTAAAGTGAAAACATAATTATACTAAACATTTCAGGAATTATTATTTTTGAGGCTGGAATTAGCAGCCTCAAAAATATTAAACAATGGTAGCAGAATTCAAAATTTCTAAAAATAATACTAACTAAATATTTATTGTCAAAGTACATAAATTTAGTTAATAAATGTGTACAGAATTTCAATATTTAAAAAATGGATAATTGATGTGCAAGTGTTACAATAAAGGAATCTAATTGAGGAAGGGGGTGGAGAAGGCAGATAAAATTGTGTCGTCCCAAAAAAAAAAACGGCAAAAATTACGTTAAGACTCCGGTAAAAACTGAAAATTTAGTGACATGGTTTCAAAATTTATGATTTTTTCGTAATTTTCGTGCCTTATTTTCAATTTCATGACATTCGTGACTTTTTTGTGCAGTAGACACCCTGAATTATGATGTTAGTTTAGTTTTAGCTTTTAATTCACTAATTAGTATATTGCATTGTTTGATTCAGGACAAGGGTAAGAAAATAGGTATGTATGTATTTTTGTTTAAGTAAAGAGTGGAGACCCGGTAGCCGTGAGGGTTAAGGCGTGAGCTCTTAACACTCCGTGCCAAAGTTCGTGGGTTCGATTCCCACTAGGGGCGGTGGCTTTTCTTTCGAAAAAAGAAAAGGCATCAACCCTATCCTGGCTAGAAAAGGGTGGTAACCTATAGATAACCCGTCCTAAAATTCTTAGTTAATAATAAATGGACGTTAAAATTTAAATTTAATTTAAGTAAAGAGTGTTTATTTATGAACTATAATGGGGAAAACATGAGGTTACAACTTCAGCCTATTTAAAACAAAATGAAAACAAGTTCTATTAGTTTTAATAATTATCGAAATAACACATGATTTACATTTATTCACGTTATTTTTGTAAAACTAAACTGAAATGAAGCTTTAATTCAGATTTTAATCAATTCTCAATGATTTAGTTTTAGTTCAACTAATATCCATTAGTTAATTTAATTTTAGTTTTAATTTTTTTTTTAAGTTGAAATTTTTAGATAGATTTAGTTTATTCTAAAGAGTGAATGTAGTTTTAATTTTAGTTTTGCCCAACATTGTTATAGTGAATACAAAGGTTTTTTTATTTAATTCATTATAAGAAGTGATGGTTGATGAAAATTAATTTTTGCAATGTACGGGAAATCCAGAGGAACCAATAGTTTTTAGGAGAGCCAAAGAATAAGGCACATTCTTTACTAAAACAGTTTTGTTTAAATCACTTGAGTATGCTGATTTCAAAATAACTCTTCACTATCCTGGCTGAGTGATTTAAAAAAATATATATATTCATACATGTGTCAAATAAAATAAAGGATTTATTTATTTAAATTTTAACGTCTCTTATTATTAACTAAGGATTTTAGGACGGGTTATCTATAGGTTACCACCCTTTTCTAGCCAGGATAGGGCTGATGCCTTTTCTTTTTTCTAAAGAAAAGCCTCCACCCCATAGTGGGAATCGAACCCACGACCCTTGGCACGGAGTGTTAAGTGCTCACGCCGTAATACTCACAGCCACCGAGCTCCAAGGAAGGATTTAAGGAAATTTCTGTAAACTCTTGGTTTTGATGAACTTTACAAGAATATGCAGGAATCTATAATTCCCAGATTATAACATTGTGCAACCTGCGATGTTCATTAACTCTCCAGACAACACAATTTGTGATGACATTTTATAATCTGGGAACTTATTGTGAGCATTAAAATTTTAACTGTGAAAAGGAAGAGATATGGAGAAAATGTGGGGACGAGGAAAGGGTTAAAGAATCCTAAATAAGTGCGCCGTTTATAGTCATAATTTTATTTTTATTTTTCTGATAGAGAGAATTCAGTTATCTATCAGTTTTGTAGTGATCAATAAAGTGTGGATTCTATCTGATACCTCAATGTGAATTCTCCCTTCTGGTCTTTCTCTCCAAAAGGCACTTCTGTTTCTTGGTGGTCCTGACCCCTGTACCTTATTCGACCAGGCAGAGGGTCAGGGCTTTGGGCACGGCTACCTCGTTCCAGCGTCTTCAGCACTTGCCCCTTCACTATTTCATCACAGACGTCTTCGAATACAACAGTACCGGGCGGCAATGTTGTGATGTTACAAGCTACCTCCTTGCCCTAAGAAAAAATAAATAAATAAATAAAATCTTAACAAAATTCAGGGATATATAAATCTGTACCTTGGAACAAAAAGGGCCAATGTCCAAACCTCTGAAATTTGAGTGAACTACACGAGTGACATCAGGAAGGGTTAAAAAAAAAAAAATTGTTAAAAGGGCCAATGTTACTGAAAAATATTCTTTTCCTCATTAGCTAACAATAGGAAGACAGTGGCCCATTTAACAATTATGTTCATCCACGTTTTGACATTGGCCCTTTTGGTTCCAAGGAACAGAAATATATTTTAAGTTTATCATTAAACATGACTGTAACTCGTTTTGGTAATAATAGTAAATTATTACTATACTAGTGTTTAAAACAAATATTTAATTTGGTACTTACGTATTAGCTACACAGGTTAGAGAACTGGGTCTCGTTCAGAGATCTGGATCATCAGCACAGGCACAGATGTCAATTGAATTTTTGCCAATACGGTCACGAAAGGACCATTTATGTATATTATCAACGAGTTTGGTTGACTATAGTTTCGATATAACCGAGTGGAAATGCGTAGCACTTATGTTAATGGAAAAATTGCTATGCTTTTCCGCTCGCTCAATGTTATATCGAAATTCTAGTCAATCCAATTTGTTGATAATATAGATCACTGGTTTTTCAGTGCAAAATGGGCTGATATACAATTTAACATGGCTTCAAAACAGTCTCTTTTTTCCTTGCTATTATGTTATCGCCGTATGAACTCAACTAAAGATGCTAATCTAGCATCTTTTTCAGTTTTAGGCAAATCCCAAAGATGCACTTTTATAGCAGAAACCAGAACAAGCAACAAGAACATAAACAACAAACAAGGGAAAGAAATTGCGTTAAAAACACAAATTTACAAATGAATTGCGTTACAAACAGAAAGTAAACAAGACGGTTACTACAAACATAGAGGCCAATAGAATTTCCTAAAATGCTGAGTTATATGCCTGCTCTGATGATCCAGATCTCTGAACAAGACCAAGATATCTAACCTGTGATATAGCTAATACGTAAGTACCTTTAATTTTTACAATTTTTGGCCTGCTACAGTCTAGATTATATAATATCAAGCATTTTTGGGTAAAGATTAGATTAAAGTAATTTACAGTTAATAATTACATTGTCTTTTTTTAACTTTAAATTAAAATGTTATTTTAATATTCTTTAAAAGTTCAAAGAGAAAAAAAACTTGTAATTGTGCACGCAAGTTAAAAAAGGTAATTAAATTGTTAGTTCTTAGTTGTTTTATAATTATTTTTTTTCCAAAACTGACACAAAAGAGAAACTTAGGCAGCATAAATTAATAAGTACACTCCTCATGTTCTGCAACAACAAAAACATGTAATTTGGAGAGAAAAATATGTCATTTTTTTTATTCAATGCCCGAAAAGATAAAACTTAGTTTAAAAGCATACTACAACGTTTTGGCCTTCAAACTATTTTCAATATTTTATTTCTAGCAACCTCTTTTTTAAAACCTTTTAAGTTTAGGCCTTGTCATCCTGGCAATTCTTCTCATAAAAACTAAACATTTTATATTATTATTATTATCAATTATACTATTTCTATGATAATTACAATTATTAAAACCTTACTTCAAATTTTATAGGTATATTCCAAATCTTAATCACTACCATTTTCTTTTATGGTTGAAACGTAAAATGAAAATATAAATAAAGGACTTATTAAGGTCTGAGGAATGGATCAAACCAATTGTGCTTTTAAATTAGACTGACCTTAGAATTCCTTCCTTTTGGGGGGGGGGAGGATAATTTTTTTTAAATGAACATACTTACGTTTCTCGTTTGAATTGTAAATTCTACATCATCCCCAAGCTGGAGTTCTTCCTTTGTTTTTGCTTCAGAGAAATGGAAGAATATTTCCTTAACAACATCTGCCCTTTCTATAAAGCCAAAGCTTTCTTTCATAGAGCAGACAACACCCTGGTATTTAACGGGATGAGCTGGATTCTCCAATCTTACGTGAGTAGCTCCAAGATTACCCCTGAAAAAAAATAGAATAAAAAAATTAGAAATAAAACAACTAGCAGATATTAATACCTAAAGATCAGTGCAATAATCAAATGATTCAAATTAACTCCCTTTTTTTACTGCTGAAAACTGTTGTTTCTCTTTACCTGGAATTTATCCTGCATATTTCTCTAGCATTTTTTGTGCTATTCAAGTGAACAATTGTGTGTGTGTAAATATTTCTAAGAAAATTCATTCTGAACAAGAATTGTTAAAACTTTTGACAGGTGTGAGCGAAAGTGTAGTGAAATTTTCTTTGGATGACGATGAAGGTTGTGATGAAGTAGAGTATCCCTAAATGTTTCTATTGGAGAAACACTTGGAACTAGTGGAATGCAAGAGAATTATCTTCTGATAAAACATCGTGTGACAAAAATATTCAGTACACAGGGCGCTCCAGGCGCTAGGCTATCCCGCATCACCTAGCTGTACAAGTATTATGCCTAAAGGTTTATCCAGTTTTCACTTAATTGAATAATGGCTTAAAATTGAGTTAGGAAAAGTACTCTAACATGGAGTGCTACAATAAATAACCAAACTTATTGACTATTAAAATGAAAATGAGTTATTCATGCAAATGTTAAAATATAAAAATAATGTAATATTAACCTAGGATTTGTTGCTATTTGAAAGCTGACTTTGTCACCAGTTCGCAGACTAACGTTCCCCTCCACATCGTCTTTATTGTACGGCAAAAAGAAACATTCACCACGATTTTCGTAGCTGATACGCCCCTGAGTGTCTCCGCCTGAGCCTTCAGACTTCAGCTCAGTTGTTACGGTACCAGTAACTCTTTCTTCGCTTAGCACCTGAAAGACAACAGACAATGAATCATCTATTTAAACTCCAAAGTACAACCAGAAAATGTATAATAATAATTCTGAAGAGGATAGATTCTTTTGTAACAGAATGACAAGAATAATCTTCTGGTTTGGCAGGATATGAGAAATAATATTAAAAAGGCCGAGTAAAAGTGTTTTCGATTTATGGAAGGAAATGCAGGGACTACTTTTTGTTTTAGGCTACATCAATGGGGAGGGTCATCATTTTTGAATAGAGCAAAATTTTGACATTAGCAGAGCTAATAATAACATTCAGAGCGATTCTTTGAAGAAGCTATAAGAACATAGCTAATTACTATAGGGAATTTACCAAGATTTTGAATGGTCACCGTCTACTTACCACAATTTCTCAACAGTTTCTGCGATATTTAACGTAATCTATGAACAGTTCGAAAATTCTCTTGTCTATTAATCTAATTTTTTAAATACTCTCTCTGTTCTAAAATATAAAAAAAAAAAAATATTTGTTAGTTTGCATAAATGTGGTTGTGGAAAAATTTACAAGTCACCAAAAACAAAATTTGACGTTTTACACATTTTCTCAAAAACATTTAATCCCTTGACATACAATGATGTCTGAGATTTGCCATTCATTTCTTGTTTCATTGTCTACTTTGAAGTCTACAAGATGGCCAGAACTTTCTTCCGTATTCTTAGTGTACGTTAATGCGGATTTAATTTGTATGTCAAAGAATTGCATACATACAAAATAGATAGATCTTGTTGTTGCTTTTAATACAAAAGTATTTATAGCCATTAAATTATAATAATAAAAAAAAAAAAAAAAAAAAAAAAAAAAGTAAATAGTTTGTTAAAAACAGAAAAGAAAAAAATGAAACACATTATTGCAAATAATTTTTTTTTTTTTTTTTTAATTTCTATAATGGGGAAAAATATACTATCCTCTCAACTAATTAATATTTTTCTTTATATAATGAGACAAAAAAAAAAAAAATCAAATAATGTTTAATAAGAAAAAAAAATACCAAAGGAAAAACTGTAAAAATATATAACTTATAGAAAAAAAATAGTAATAAAACAAACTATAATTATATTAAGTAAAGATGGAATGGTTGGGATTCGGCTAAATAAATTATTTAGCCGAATCCCAACCATTCCATCTTTACTTATCACCTCGACGGCTAACTATCTAATCATCATGATATAATTGTATTATAAATATTAAAACTATCCCAATAGTGTTCTCTCAAATTGTAAACATTTTTCTATAATTTTTAACAGATTCCATGCCATGTTGCTCTGGGCCCTTGTGGTTTGTTTTTTTTTTTTCTTTTTGCTTAATGTGTTTGCTAAGTTGGTCTCGCTCAGCCCTTTGGCTAATCGTAAGGATATCTTCTTATCTTAAACACTGGAGGATTGGGCAATCAAACAAGAGAAGTAATACCTTATTGGTATCGGTTCTATATAATGGCCATGGTTCAAATGCTATGAAGTTAGATTTGTGGGAGTCATAAAATAATTTTGTACGGTGACGTTCAATTAGTCAAATTCAGGCAGATTCTCGGCCTTTCAAACTTGTTTGTTTCTAGACCGATTTCGGACTAAATCACATATCTTAACCTCTACATCTTAACCTATTTCAATGCTTTTTTTTTTTTTTTTTTTTTTTTTTTTTTTTTTTTTTTTTTTTTTTTTTTTTAATGAAAGGTAATCAAAGTTAGAACAACTTTGTCAATTCACATACTAGTTTTTTTGTTTTCTTTGCTTATTAAATTACGTGAAAAGATGTTTATAACCATCCAATGTTAATAACCTTCCAATGCGTATAACCCTCTAGCTACCTTTCTTATAAATAATTTTAAAATATGAATACTAATGCTTCTCTTATCGTAGTGTAACAGTTTAAAATTAACTGTTACACTAAGATTTATTTTTTCGGGACTGATATACTTCCTTTATAGGTTTCTTAACGTAGAAAAATGAATGAAACCATTATTAAGCGATATCTGTTTAAAACACATACTTTTCCAAAGTAATTTTCAGTTTGGGTATTCAGAAACAATTAATTCAGTTGAAACTTGTTCCAGTTGTTTAAAATTCATCTAATCTAAGATAAATAAATTTTGGTTCCATTTGGAGTTAAGTAAGTACTAGAAATAAAATATTTCATTAACAAGCATGAAAAGTTTTGGGATTTTCGTATATTTTCTAAAATGTCTCGAAAACGTTTGGTAAATCGTAGTAAATGGAAGGTGACCTTTCGAAAGCTTACTAATACCCTACAAAAAAATTATCAGATGTAATTTTCGATGGGGCAATGTCAATCCGAGAAATAAGCGCTTGAAACTTTAAAAATGTAAGTTTTGTTCCTTTCAACGGGGTTTTGCCACTGTTTGCCGAACGTTTTAATTGGTTATTGTTTTTTTTAATTGCATTTAATAGTAATATTAGTATTTAAATAAAGTAAGGCATGAAAATGAGAAACGTAGAGGTAATTGTGTTTCCTATGGAGAACGTCAAGGAGATGGAGGGAGACATTTCCACTTAGAATACTATCAGTTCCCTGTTGTTGCGACAGGAGTCTCCCTTCTCTTTGAGATGTCATTTTATATTTTTCACTAAAGGTCAAAACCTACCAATAACTGTTTCCACTCCTTTGCTAATGACACAAGAGATATGAACGGAAGCGCACTAAGATGACGCATTTCCTGTGAGTCGGACTTTTTTGTTTGGTAAATTACTTCATAATGTACACATTAAAAAGCATTTTTCACAAGATTAACGTCACTTTGGAATCCACGCCGTGCCAAAAGTCGTTGGTTCGATTCCCACTATGGGTTGGTGGTTTTTCTTTGGAAAAAAAGAAAATACAACAGCCCTATCCTGACAAGAAATGGATGGTAACCTATAGATAACCCGTCCTCTGAGTTAATTATAAATGGATGTTAAAATTAAAAAAAAGAAAAAATAATAATAAACATCACATTGTTGATTCAAAGACATTAGCAATACACAAAAAAATATTAAAATATTATGGGGATCAGCTAAATGTGGAAATAAAAGAAGAGGAATAAATTGGAATTAATGAATAATAGAAAATAACCTCCTAAATATTAGAATATCTGTAATACTGAAAAAAAAAAATAAAGAAATATAAAAAAAACACCTGAGAAACAGGTGTGAATAAAGGTTATAATAATGGATACTTGAAGGGATCATAGCTAAGGACTAATTGTTGCTAAAGTAATCTTAGTCTAATTATGACATCTATTGAGAATACCAACCAAATCCTCTGGAGGTAAATCCATAAATTTGTTGCGAAAATTTTCTAATTACTACATTCAGTAGTCACGTGGAAGTAAATTCTTGAAAGTGTGTTATTTTTGCCATTTCTTTTCAGATCCCGTCTCCTTAGCTTCATTTATATAAAAAAAGTAAAACTCCTAATAACTAAAAACAATTTAAATTTTGGATTCATTTTTGGGCTGCAATGAGTTTGGTATTTATGCTGAATAAACAAACATCTGATTGCTTTACCACATGTTTCTTAAAAAGAGGAGTTGTTTCAAAACAAGAAATATATTATTACCAATATTTTTGTTCTGAAAGTGTATAAATACGAATTATGACATTTCAGTAATATTACAATATTTAAAAAATCACAAAAGATCCTAAATTAATAAAATAAAAACTTCACACATAACTGAAAACAGAAATGTAACTATATTTTGTTTTCAGTACTGCACGGAGGCTCCCTAAGGTAAAACATAAACATTATCCATGCATTATTTATTTATTTTAATTTAAATTTTAACGACCATTATTATTAATTAAGAATTTTGGGATGGGTTATCTATAGGTTACCACCCTCTTCTAGGCAGGATAGGGCTGATGCCTTTTATTTTTTCTAAATAAAAGCCACCACCCCATAGTGCAAATCAAACCCCCGACCTTTGGCATCTAGTGACCAAGCCTTAACATTCACGGCCACCGGCCCTGCAAGGCTGATTTAAAAAAAAAATTCACTGGCCTACCTCAATCTTCATCTTCCATTTTAATTTGTACAAATAGTTGTACAAATAAGAACCAATGAAAAACATTACAACAAATAATTTTCCTTGTGTGACCCAAACTGCAGACTGTGCAATTCTATTTCTCAAGAAAAAATCACACATATAGCAATGGACACTGCTTATAGCTCTTTTGGGGAGAGATTTCTTATCATCCGACCACAAAACAAACAATCAGATTTTGCCTCCACTGAATTACCCATAATGAAATCACACTCGCCAATATCTCTAAATTTATGATAAAACACATAAAATGAGGTCTCTAAAAAATAATACAAGAGTCCATCCCTAATTATTTTAATCATTATTTATTATACTCTCTTTATATAAAACAAAATTATGGTTTATTATGATAAAATATGGTTATATATATATATATTTATATATATATATATATATATATATATATATATATATATATATATATATATATATATATTAAATTAATGGCTCGAAACGCGCTTGAAGCTGCCCTTGGCCCTCTCAGCTGCCTGTATCCACTCATCCATTTCAGTAGCAAGTCAGCTGGACACTCCAACCATCTTCAGCCACCGAATCCACCTTCCCCTAGGTCTTCCTCGTGCTCTGGCTCCATAGTACAATATCATGCTTGCACTGTTATCATCCATCCTGATAACATTGCCCAACCATTTGAGGCACTGAATTCGCACAAAATGGGAAACTCTTAGATCATCGTACAAGTCGACGATCCCTTTATTCTTTCTCATTCGATAAACCCCATTTTCCTTAATTGGCCCCATTATGCATCTCTGCACCTTTCTTTGGAATCTGTCAATCTTATCCGATAAATTTTTGGGTAGGGCCCAGCCCAGGTTGCACAGGCATATGCCAGCACAGGTTCGATGATAGGACTATTTTGGTAGCATAGCTTAGCAGTTAACTCCAGAGGATACTTCTTAGGGAAAAATATGCTTTGTTGACCCCCATTATTCGAACTTCCACCTCTTTGTCCATCCGATCATTGACAATGAAGCCAAGATACTTGAAACTGGACACACTGTGCTGCGCTTTGCTGTTTGTGTGCACGGCACAATTGGATTGCATGAAATTTATTCTTGCACTCCAAAAAACTGTGCTGCGCGCCACTTTATGTGGGTTTAAACCCTTACTATATATCCATGGTGGGAATTTCTTCAGTTAGCCCATCCCTGAAAAATATCAGCTTTCTGCAAGCGGGACTTGAGCCTTCCATCTCTTAACATGTCAGAATCCAACATGTATATTGTGAAGAAAAGAACCAGGCAGTGCGAACATGCTGCCTCCCCTTCGGCCATGCCCCTCCTGGTTCTTGTTTTTGGTCATCCTGTGAGTCTCATTCATTACTGGTTTTCAATTCATATTAAAGGCATTGAAAATAAGTCTTTGATTTGTTCACAAATTTACAAGTTGTTTAGACATTATTAGCAGTACTTTTGAGCCTAATTTGTATATTAGGGTTTTTATTGGTCTTCAAAAGAGTTTCATAGAAAAAAAACAATCCCGTAACAGGCCACAAGGGCCCAGAAAGGCAGATACTGTAGAGGGGTCTGTTCTTGACCATACGGCACACTAGGGAGATAGCGTGGTCAGTACTATGCTCTGGCCGCCTGATTTTTTCCTTTGCAGGTACCCATTAAGTAATTAATTAAAGGCTGGGTGAGCCTTTAGATGATCTGGGTGACCCCAAATCCAACCCTCTAACGACTACACTAGAAGATACAAATCTTAAGTGCGAGCTCAGGTTTTGAACTCTGGTCCACCAATTCATTAGTCAAGGGCCCTACCACTGAGATAACCTCGCTCCCGAAAGAGTTCCATTAATTTCCACAAAGTCATCTATTTTTTATTTATTTATTTATTTTTTGTCAAATAGAACAATTGTTTTATATAACACGTTTTAATAGTCACTTTCAAGTATAATTTATCTGATGAATTTCAATAATACAAATTGATAATGTATCACTAGGGGCCTTGATGAAAATGTGACAAATTAGCCATTTTCTCATATACTCTTATAAAAATGACTTAATTTATTAATATGAATTTTTATTTTTTAAAATCATGCATTATTGTTTGTTTCAGCAGTCACGTCATGAGACATTAGAAACAAGTTAGGAAGCCGCAGTTATCAGACGATAGATACTACGCCACAACTTCCTATCTCCACAGCGGTTAACAATTGAGCAGCGGTGAGGTAGTAATGGTTGAATTAGGCTATTTGGAACTCAATAATGCCCACTTATACATAATACAGGATTTTGGGACAAATTTTAACCCGCACTTTAATACTAACACTACAAAGTAAATGGTTAAGTGAAAAAAGTATGTATATTGTTTATATTTATAATATCGCCGTTCCAGAAGAACAGTGACATAAATGCAGAAACTTCAATTTTAAAGAAGAGTAAAAAATTTAATTGCAGTTGTATTGAATGTATAATAGAAGTGTGTAAGTGACAGGAAATAATGGTATATTGTGTGTATGTAGAATATATACTTTACTTTCATTTACCTGGAATTCGAATCACACTAATTTCAACCCTTAATTGCAGGTACGTCTTTGTTTCTCTAAAAATTGTTAGTTGTTTTAGAAGAAAAATTTTCTGAGATGGTCCCTAAGTGGAACTATGTGTATGAGATGTGTTTCTGATATTGTCTATGGACTTATTTTTATTTGACACATTTTTGCAGTTGCATCATTGTCCTTTAGGAACGGCAATATATCTCAATCGAAAAGTGATTGGTAATATCAATTAATATTATTTATTTTTTTATTTAATAAAAACCCTCCTTTGGAACCAGTATTTTCCACATTAATTTGCCTAAATGTGGTAATAAAAAGTTTCTATTGTTCTCTTAATTTTTCCTCCCTCCTTCCATAAAGAGGAACCCTGCTTATAAGGATGACCTCATGACACAATCCGGAAGTGCCAACTAGAAAATTTTACGGTTCAGAACCCCTAGAGAACAAAAATTTGTCTATTTGCGCTCTCCACGGCTCAAAAATGGTATTTTGATGAAATTTGGTAAAAAAATTTGTCGTCTAATTTGAAAGGTCAAGCTCGTTAACCAGCAGAATCCGTCCACTGGAACATGGTTTTGGAGCAAAATTCGCGCGAAAAAAATAGTTATGCTTACTTTTAATGCTTGCAAGTACTCTTTTTATAGGTTTCTTGGCCTAGAGAAATGAATGGGAACCATTTGTCAACCCAAATCATTGATAATCCCGTTGCCATACTGGGAATAACTCAATTGACACCTTGATCCAGATCTCTGATCTGGTGATGATCCAGATCTCTGAGAACCAGTTCTTTAACCTGCGTTGAAGCTAATACGTAAGTACCTTTTCTTTAAATCTTCATCAATCTTTAAGGTGCCAAAAATAACCCCAGTTGAAACTCATTACTTTAAAAAGACTTGTAATAAAGATAATTAATGGAATGAAACAATTTTTTGCTTTTTTCCTCTTATTATTATAATTATAATAATTATGATAGTAAAAGCTTACTACTTCTGGAGCTATTTTTGAGACGATGCTCGCTATTGGTTTCCCTGTGCGTCTATCATAAGTCATTTCGAATTCGACTGGATCGCCAATCTTGAGATGTTCGATGTTCCCACCAAATTGGCTGAAGTGGAAGAAGAGCCGCGCCTGCCTCTCACAGCACTGTATGAAGCCGTAGGAGTGCTGAAAGCAGTCAAATTCAGTAATTTTAGAAATAGTCCTTCTTTTTTTTTTCAAACAACAGAGTAAAAAAAAAAAAAAAAAAATCATTTCTTAGATCAAAAAGAGGTGTACGCCCAATAAACAAATTAGCTACGTAAATAAATTGCATTATTTTAGTTCTTTATTGTATTAACACAAGTGAATTTTTATTATTTGATGAACATAATACTTGAGACGATGACTTTCAAAAAGGGTTAAATCAATTTTGTCATCAAATAAATTTATTTTCTAAAAAAAAAAATTTTCCCATAGCAAAAACATTTTTTTTTTTTTTTTTTTAAATATTCACTAAATTTCATCAACAATAAGGAAATTAATGTTAATGTGACCCCACAAATATTAATTTCCTAAAGAAATTATACTATCTTGGACATTTTTTATGTTCCCTGAAGAGTTGTACAATTTGGATACATCCTGTTTTGAAAGTTGGAAACACCTTTAATGTGAAACTTTTTCATTTTTTTCTGAATACTACTAATAGTCCGAGAGCTGGCAACACACTTTTCATGGTGTTTTATGCACCTTGAAATTTTGCTATAATATACCTCTTAGGTAGATAAGAAGGTATGTATGTGTTTCCTGGAAACACCTTGGAACACCAGGTACTGCGCATAGGGGAAAGGTGCTAAACAATATTTCCGAAAAATAGAGTTTTAATCAGAAGCCAACTATCTTTAATGTAAAATTAAGACAAGAACGCAGAGAATAACCACAACTGCGCGGTGCTGTCATTCACTCTTATGGTTACGCGCATTGTATTGCAGTCTATCATATTCAACATTTATTTTTATGTTTCCTGATAATTATACCCCACAAAAGTGTCTGCCCTTTTGTAATTATTTTCAAATATGTTTACTGAAGACGCTGTTTAAATCGCAGCATGAATAAAGCACTTCATTTAATATTAAAAATAAAAAGTAGGTACTTAGTTTTTTTTTATTATTATAATTTTAACCCCCTTAAAAGTGCCTGCCTTATTTATTATTAATTTGAAAATTGTCTTAATTTGCCATTTTTTTCATTAATAATAGTTGGCTTCTGAATAAAACTCTACTTTTGGGCAATATTGTTTTGCACCTTTCCCCTATGCACAGTACCTGGTGTTCCAAGGTATGTCCAGGAAACACATACATACCTTCTTATCTACCTAAGAGGTACATTATAGCAAAATTTCAGGGTGCATAAAACACTTCATGAAAAGTGCGTTGCCAGCTCTCAGTCTATAATTATTAGAAGAGTAATGAAAACAAAATACACAAGAGATACAAAAAGACAATTTAGGGATAAATGGAAGACCAGCATTATAGGCTGAAATTTCATGACATGGTTTCAAAAATCATGACTTTTTCGTGATTTTCATGCCCTAATTTCAATTTTGTAACATTTTCATGATCTTTGTGACTTTTTAATGCATTAGACACCCTGAAATAATAACAATAATACTAACCAGTAGCTTTTCGATTATTCCTGTTTCTCTAGTCCCCTGGTTGTTTAAAGACGAGTCATTGTACGATGACGAATTGTTCGAATTGTTGCTAATATTGTAACTGTTATTGCTAGGGGACTGAATGGAATCTCCATTATATATATCATTGCTTTCATTCCCAGTAAATGTGCCTATGGGAAACCTAAAAAAAAAAAAAATTAATATTAGAAATGTTTATTTCTTACTCAGTTCAAAGCCAGGAGGCTCAATAAAATGAACTGCATTTATGTTAAAAATTTATAATAATTTTCGAAATTAAATAAATATTACAGACATGGAAGAAAAAGTATACCAACATAAAAATGTTAAAAATAAGGAAGAAATAGAGTGGTAACCTGTAGATAGCCCGGCGCTAATAGCCAAATAGATGATGCGTTATCGTTAAAAACTAAAAAAAAAATAAATAAGGACAAAATATATTCATTTTTTTGGATACGTATAGTGTCGGACCAAAAATTACTACTTCTTGTTCTTTTTTGTACCACTTTATTCTCTGATTGCCCTACAAGTTTAGAGGCCTCCATTCACCTCCTCGGGACCATTAAATTCCCATGTGTGGTCCGCTTGGCTAATGTGGGTGGCAAACGCACCACACATGGGGATTTATTGGCCTCTGAGGAGGTGGCATGGAGGCCATGAAACATGTAGGCCAGTCAGAGAATAAAGTCGTACAAAAGAAGAAATGAAGAACTATTTTTTTTTACCAATGCCATATATATCCAAAAAAGTGAATTCATTTTTTTTTTATTTTTTGAATTTTTGTGCTAGGGGGAAGGTCAAATAATAAAAATTTCACTGCACCATTACACCAAATTTCAAAGGTTAAGGGATAATACTACTTTGTGCGAACTAAATCAAAGTAATTTTCTTGAATTTATAAATACCAAATAAATCAATATTTTTCAATTCTTTATATAGAATATTACAGTAGCCAAAAAAATAAGTTTCAATTCTTGAAACAAAACAAATGGTGGTGCTTTCAGACCCTCTTTTACAGGCAATAATCTGCAGGCGGCATTTTTTAATCTAAAAACGAAAATTATTTCGAAAGAAGAAGATTAAATCTAGTAAAGTGCGTAGGATTTTTAAGAAATATTCATTTTTTGAAAACGGTGAACAATAATTCATTTTCTTTTAAAACATCTGTCAAAAATCTGTCATAAAATTGTTATAATTCAATGAATCGAAAAAAAATCATACTTACTTTAATAGAAAATATCATTAGGAAGCTGCAGTTAAAATTTGAAGTTGATAGGGAGAATTTTGAAAGCGCTAGCTTATCGCCTGATTTGAAAAACATAGTTTTGGGGAAATCGACTTAAACGTTTTAATATGCCGAAAAGTTCGTGTTTATATATATATATTTCTTAAATTTTTAAAAATGTTTGTTGTGCATGGAGCAACCCAATTTAGTTGGGCAACCAAACTTTTGCACAATGAAGTTTTTCCTCCTCCTCCTTCTAGTAATAAAGATAAAAAAAAAAAAAAAATGGTTTTTAATTTTGAAATTTATCGGGATGTTAGTTGAAAAATCAAATTTTTGGCACATTTAAAAACTGTTCCGACATATAAACACTCTTGGATATAATTTTTGATTAGTTAAGGAAGCATTTAGGCCAAAAAAAACAACATGGTAAAAAAAAAAAAGTTAGGATTATTACCCCATATGAGTTACAAGATTCATAAATTACATTATACTTAATTATTTTATCCATAAATGTATTGTTAATCCTACTAAAAGTGTTCAATATTTTGTAATAGTACTGATTGATTATACTGAGATCCTTTCAGACAATATTAATTTGATCAGACATTATCGAAATTTGAATTCATATTGGATTAAATATTATCCATTAGAGTTACCTTAAAACATATAGTCCTGCCTGCTCATATAATACTGGAGGATTTTATGCATGAAGCATATTTATACCCTCAAAAATATTCCCGCCACTTGCAGAAGGTTTTGCAACAACTACTTCAAGACAAATTAGGAAATAAAAACCATACTTATTTGTTTGACAGACAACAGTTTGAATATTGTTGTCACAGCTGTGATTATAATTGCAGACTGAGTTATGTTTATTTACTTATTAGCTCATTCCATCAGAATGTAGGAATCGACAGAAATTTTGCAAGATATTCCCAAATATTTATTGATCCTATCAACCCTAAATGACCAATGTTAAATTTTGTTTATCTTTGTTACAAGAAAATATGCAAACAACAAAAAAATAAAATAAAATGGAAAAATTAACATTTCAGTACATTAAACATTATAGTTGTTTCTTTTGAGGCCCGGTGTCTGTGAGTGTTAAGGCTTGAGCACTTAACGCTTCATGCCAAGGGTCATGGGTTCGTTTCCCACTAGGAGTGGTGGCTTTTCTTTGAAAAAAAGAAAAGGTATCACTCCTATCCTGACTAAAAAATGTAAACATTATACTTTGATTACTTATCAATTGTTGAATAACATGTAGTATGACGGGAGCCGTGCTATAATAAACTGCACAAAATTATATAGTAGCATTAATTTATCTGATACATTATTTAACTCAATAAAATAACTACTTATCTGCCGTGACAAAGCACAGGTATATGTTGTAGATCCTAAGTTGAAAACTGAGATGTTCTAGGTAGTTGGTAACAGCTTATAAAGTCTTCAATAGTTTTGTATTTTAATTACATTTTTGTCGTGGAAACGTTTTGGCTATAAGCCATTTTCAATCCAATTTGTCTGTGAAATACAATTAATTATACTGGTTAGGATATGTTAAAATATGAACAATAATAAACATAAAATTAGTGTATACTAATGTATCAACAACTGACCTGTATAATTTTGCATTATTTTGTTATAAATACATTATATCTTCAGGTTATGTGCTTCCTCCTCAAATTAAATAATATTAAATTAACAAGCACATAACCTGAAGATATAATGTATATATAACAGAATAATGCAAAATTATACAGGTCAGTTGTTGATACATTAGTATACTATAATTTTATGTTTATTAATTGTTCATATTTTAACATATCCTAACCACTATAATTAATTGTATTTCACAGACAAATTGGATTGAAAATGGCTTATAGCCGAAACGTTCCCACGACAAAAATGTAATTAAAATACATAACTATTGAAGACTTTATAAGCTGTTACCAAATAACCTAAAGCACAGGTATTCAGCTAGTTTGCTAATAAACCAATATTTCTTCGTTGTTTTTTTTTTTTTTTTGTCATTATTACCATTAAATACTTCAATTTAATGGTAATAATGCACTGAAGATGAGGCTTAATCCTCGGAAGACCTTGTAAATAAACCATGTATTATGAACACTCCTTATTTTCATAGAAGACATTAATTTGAGCCTCAAAATCCAACTGCAATGGACTATATCAAAACGTGGGCTGCTCTTATTGAATATTGAAAACCCTAACATCATTAGTGACAAAGAATTGTGAAGAATCATTTTTACAGTACATAAGTGAAACAGATTTCTATGGAATCAGAAGGTCGTGCATGTTTTTTTACTGCAATGAAATAGAGAAAGGTATTTTAAAGTTGGAATTTATCGTCTTGATTTAGTGTTTTCTTTCTAGATTTTGATGATTCAATATATACTTCACTGTTTGTTGTCAATTCCAACTAAAAACAGTTGAGTAAATCTTGAGGTATCTTGTAACCAGTTTGAAAAAAGTAGTATCGAGAATATTTGTTAACAATTTTTTAAAAGTATAAAAAATGTAGCTGTAAAATAAACAATCATTTTATCATATCAAATATCATTGGGGGAAATCTCAGATGGTGCAGCATCATAAGTAATTCACAATTATTAGTACGTTCTCTCCCCCTTTATGTCAAATTGTATTTTTTGTATTTTTTCTTATTTTTATTTTCAGTCAAATGTGTCAAATGAGAATTGGCCCAATTCAGGTTTTAAACAATATTATCTTTTAGTCAGGACAATAAACATGAAATCAAAATCAATAAATAATTAGCTGGATACGGGTAACCAAATATTTAAACATCATCATTATTTGATTGAATCTGTTAACAATAACATTTTATATTGATAAATATGAAATCGCATTTAAAATAATAATTGTGTATTGATTTTTTTTCATTTTTATTTACCTACATGTTAATAAATTATAAATATTTTTTTTTTATAAAAAAAAAAGTGATGCAATCATTAAATGTCCTTACAAATATATTATTGTTTTTTATTTTGCTATGAATAATTTCAAGCATGTTCATTGCTGTTAAGATCATATAAAAATTAATTTTGATTAAGTTACATTTAAAATTATATTTAAAATAAAATATAGTGCCTGAAAAAACAGAACCTTTTAATTGATTTAATCTTCTTCAGACATGTATTTAAGTACATTATACATAACACAAAAGTCTCTCAAATTTGTTTATTTAATTATTTTTATTGTTTATTTTTATTTTTTTTCTGGACAGGCAGCATTTTATTTATCATGAAGTTGTGAATCCACAAAAAAATAAAATAAATAATCTATATCGGAATATCAATATCTATTTAATCTTTACTTTTTTTCAATTACATTTATTAGTTATAATACTGTATTTAACATTTTTTTCTAACATTTATTTGTTAAGAATATAATGCATATTCTTTTAACTCAATTTATTATTGATGATATACAAAGTTATTTAAAATAATTTGGAATTATTGAGTTTTGGCATAGAAATCAAATTAATTGTTTAACCCTTTAAGGGGCAGAGACAGCTTAAGCTGTCATAAGTTCAAAAATTCGCCGGTTCTAGTAGCTCGTTGCTCTAATAGATATCCTGGAACTGTTAAAACTATTTACGACCCTTCCAGCCCCTTTCTACACCTTGGCAGCCCTCATGACGGTACTTTAACGGCATTTGTCGTCTTACGTACCCAACCTCTCCTCAGTCTGTGCCCACCCTCTCAAGCATTCTCACTGATTTCCGTCCACAGAAGCTCATCTACCTTCAACAATGTAAAGTAAAAAAATTGTATATCTATATGAAATACCATTGCATGTTACTTTATCTTTCTAGAATATGACACTAGGATGTTATTGATAAAATCAGTTGTTTCGTCATTGAAATTGCGGTTTGACAATGTTGGTGAATATTTGCCAGTGAAAATTCCGACAAAACACCGTGCTTGTGCGGGCTGTGCTATAAAAAACGTAAGGAAGCAATCGATTATGGTGTATCAGAGATGCAAAGTTGCTTTATATTTTGATTGTTTCGTGCCAATCCAAACGCCAGACCCCAAAAGATAAAATGTAAAAAATATTTAGGATTATTTAAAACTTTATATTTCAAGTATGTAAGCTTATATTTTGTAATTTTAGTATGTTTAGCATTATGTTTGGTTTTTATAGAGAAAATGTCGAGAATATTTTTTTAAGATAAGGGAATGAGGGGTCAAGCAGAAAATATGTTTAATTTGACAGACATCAACAATGTTATACACTTGAAACTGTTCCTTAGAAATGGCGTGCCAAAATGTTACATATAAGTGAAATGTTGCTAAATAAAAATAATTTTGAATTTGTGGTGAGACAGTATTGGACCAAAAACCCGATAAAAGTAATACATATAATATTAGGATCTATATGATTAATTTTCACCGGATGAAATAAAAAAATAATAAAAATGAAACGGATATGCCCTATAAAAGAGGAGGTGAACAGGCGACAGGCAGAAAATGTAATACGCTGTTTATGCCAACTTTTATAACCTCCATAGCAGTGAACTTTAGTGCTTAATAACTTCTTTCCTAGTTGAGAGCAACTTTTTTTTTCGTGTTTAGTGCATCAAAATATGTTATAGTGCAAAATTTGAAAGAAATCGGTGCTGAGGACACCCTCCTTCAATTTTACCCAAAATTTTATTAATAGGTGAAATTTTGCTAAATAAAAACAGTTTTTGAAGAATATTTGAGAAAATATATGCATACTGTGCATTCCAATATTAACATACATATTTTTTAATTATTCAAATTTGATTAAATGCTTACGAGATAGAATCCCAGTCCATTTTTAAGCCTAAATAATTTCAGCACCTCTTTTCTTAGCTGACTGAGTAACACTTTTATTATTACATACATTGTCTGTTCTATATTTATATAAATCTGACAAACAATGGAACATTTCATTTGGTTTTTAGAACATTCTTTTCTACTTATTTTTTTTTTCTTTTCATAGCAATATTTATAAAGTTATAGTATTCCAAAACTGCCAGACCACATATTCATTTAGTTATTTACCATTATAATATTTCACAAGACTAAGGTCTCTTAATAAAGTTATTTTTTATTTAATTTTGAAACAAATGTGTGCAGGTCATTACTTCTGATGGCCCCGTTTTAAAAGAAGAAAACGGCGAGACCGAGAAATAAATGGCTAGAATATTTCCCAGGAACTGGAGTAAGTATAATGTTATCAAAAAAACTGTTGTTGATAGGCAGAAGTCGTTGAGATAACAAAGCATATCCTTCGGGAATTGATGTATTTTTAACTCACTTCCTATTATTATGACAAGAAACTGTTTTTCCTGATGTTTTTATTTATTTTGATTTTAAAATCTCTTTATTAACACCAGAGATTTCCCTACTGCTATAATAAAATTAAAAATCACTAGTTATTAAGTTGAAGACCAGCCCCAAAATAGGTGTAATCCTCAGAAATAAAGAATTCAAGTTAAATATTGGACAGTGTTGTATTTGACAAGGCAAATTTAATGCAGGCATATTTTTTGTTGTAACTTGAAAGCTGGCAACACTGACATTTACTAAGACAACATTAAAATCTTGAATTACTAATAAATTAATTGCATTATTAATTTTAATTAGATATTTGCAAATTTTAATTGTAATGCAAGGAATGAAACCTTTACACCGTTATTAATAATGGTAATACTGAAGGAGAGTGTCCTCAGCACCGATTTTCTTCAAAATTTGCACTATAACGTATTTTGATGCACTAAACACGAATCCGTTGAAAAAAAAAGTTGCTCGCAACTAGGAAAGAAGTTATTAAGCACTAAAGTTCACTGTTATGGAGGTTATAAAAGACGGGGTAAACAGCTTATATGTAAACACGCGCCTGCGCAATAGTCCTTAATGACGAAGTGTAATTGAAATTTAGACTCACCTGTGGTAGCTGACTTGGTCGTAAACTGTCGCTTTTGGGCATACGTGCTATGCGTTTCCGCTCGCTCAAGAAAACATCAAAACCCCTAGTCAATCCAACTCGCAGAAATGAAAAGAATTCTATGGCCCAAAAGTCGTCCAAGGCAGTCTTCCCTAACCTTCATAACAGTGAACTTTTTTTTAAAATAACTTCTTTCCTAGTTGCGAGCAACTTTTTTTTTCAACGGATTCGTGTTTAGTGCCCCAAAATACGTTATAGTGCAAACTTTGAATAAAATCGGTGCTGAGGACACTCTCCTTCAGTTTTGCCTTAATAATAATAAAGTGAAATTAATACAAGCACAAATAAATGATTTAATTCATTTAATCCATGGGGGGAGGGATGCGGAAGAATGATGTGTAAATATTTATGTTTTCTCCCTCTTTTGTGATTTTAGTAATTCCATACTTTTATATATATATATATATTATTTACTGTGCGTCAACTACAATGATCTTTAGCAGTATAACCTATTGTTTTAAATTAGCCGGAAAATATCAAATTATTTAATATTTGAAATTAATCTAAATCTCTATGTTTTTGGGTTTTTTTATCACGGGAAGTTACATTTTTAAATATGCATGTATCCTTTGATAAATTTAAGATAACCAATATCATTCTGAAATGTTTCTGATTTATTCAAAAAATCTGTACTGAGAATACCAAACCTGTTCCTGGCTGTTTGCAATTTGGAGACTTCCGCCAAAATATGAACAAGATATATGATGTAAGTACATCACCACAATGATTACACGTTGGACGATGCCTACCGACAAGATGGTGGTCATGTGTTAGACATGTGTGTCCAATACGTAGCCTCGTAATTATCACTGAGCCTCGTCCATACTCTATCATTTTTACTTTTGTAAAGCTTTATTCATTATTTTTCAAATTTAATTTTTTATTAACAGTTGTACACAGTTACTTCATATTCATTTTCCCTCCACCCTCTGTAGTCTATTGCTGTTCTAAAAGGTTATATCTTACCAAAATTGATTCCAACTGGTAATATGGGCTAAAATAAAAAGCAATTATGTTTTCAGCTCTTCTACTATTTTATATTATATATATATATATATATATATATATATACTCTCTTCCTATTAAGTATATTCACTTTCTTCTCTGTGTATGGTCAGTAAAAAAGTAAAAAGTTTTCTTTCTGAACCTCAATATCGACGGCTCATTGCATTACTAAAACATCTGAAAACTTATCAAAGAAATATTTATATTTCTTTACACTAGACAAAATATACAAAGAACTAAGAAAACAAACACCAATAAGAGAATATATAAACTTCTTAAGTCATAGCATTATAAGACACAATACGGATGAAAAAAAAAAAAAACACAACACTAAACTCACTGAATACTAACTCCAAAACATCCATAAATAAAGAAAAACAAAAGTACCATAAATGAAAATTTAAAAAAATATATGTAAACTTGATATATAAGGTAATGAAATTACAGAATGAGTTGTATAAGCAACAGGAAAAGATTTGGACCTTCCTCAACATATATCAAAACCTTAAAAATGTATTTTAAACCCCTTAGGGAAAAATCAAATTGACACAAATTAGTAACAGAAAAGGACAACAAAAGGATGAAAACTATTCCAAATCCCTAAAACAAAATAATGAACACATACGAGCTTGATTCAACACAAGACAGTTATTTGTCAGACAATTACAGACATAATACAAAGATTTAAATAACCCTACTTGCTGTGGTGACAGAGTGACGGAATAAACTACACAGCACATTGTATTTTCTATCTAAGTAATAACAGATTATATTTCTAGTAATATAAGGCCAGTACCCATGAATAAAGAGGCACAAGTTTTCAAAGAGATGTTCAAAAAATAGGCTTAAGAAAGTAAAAAGACATTTTCTACATTTATAATGATTATTTATGCAGTAGATCTTTCAAGAATTATGTAAATGTATACGATTAAAAAAGATTTGTTTGTTTTTGAAAGATTTCAAAATACTTCAACAGTATGAGACTTGCCACAGATTAAGTGTACTAACAACAGGAGTACTGAGTAATAATAATAATAATAGTAGAAAAAATTAATATTACCTTGCTGCAGAACTGGAATTGTTACTGTACATGTTGTAATTAGGAAAGTTAGACTGCGATGAAAATAGATTGTTTGCCATATCCTTCATTGCTTCGTTTTGGTAAAGGTTGCTGCTTGAATAACCAATTCCAGAACTGCGATATCCTGGGCTTGTTCCGTTACTGTGGATGCTCATAGGCTTAAAGTCTAAAATAGATGTGTCGTTAAGTGTTGGCGGCTGGAATGATTTCCACTGAGGATTGCTTGACATTGTTTTCTTACTTGTTCTTTTATTCACTCAAATGCTTAACGATATAATTGTCCGTTTAAATTTTCATAGAACGTAACGTATCACAGAATAATAGTCCTTACTATTATAGAAAGCCACTATTCCAATCTTATTAAAGTCTTAGAAATCCTTATTCCCGGTTCGATTCCGAGAACGAGGGGATAAATTCAATTTCTTTGTTTCTTCAGTCGCTTAAAAATTAAAAATCTTAAATATCACGCATGGAACTTTTACCACCATAAAAAGAACTTGGAAATCGTGGTTACAATAAAATAACTAGAAACTAAATAGAGTTAATCCTCAGATGTCTTCAATGCTTGCTGGGTTCGATTGTGTTGTCTGCTTACAATACTTGGATCGTTGCTTGAATTTAATTGTTTAATGCCTATTCTAAAAGTTACACAAGCTGGAACAAAAAAATAAATTTACAAATTAGGGAAACTTGGTAAAAAAAATATTTAAAAAATCTTATTTCACTTTACAGAATCATGCTTCCCTGATCAAAGATATTAAACAATTAATATTATTGAAGTGTAGAGTTTAAAAATTAAAGGATTTTTTAAATGTTTGGGCATGCTCAAACTTGCTCTAACCTTTGTACTAGAAAGAAATCAAACTCAAATAGGAATAAAACTTTAGCAAATGCTAAATCTGAAGACAATGCAAAGATTCAATACATACTAAATGTATAACATAGTGAAAGCAATAAGTATAACACATAATCATAAATGACATTGAATTAGTTAAGATATCAATAAATGAGCAACAAAGATGAAAATATTCTGTTTTTAAATAAATTCTGAAGTCTAAGAAAGGTATATCTTTATTTGAAGTGTGCCATTCAATTTATTATAAAGAGTATTTTATCAAAAGTTATTGTGTCTTAAATCTCAGGGCTTTTGAACATTTACAAAAATGATTATTTGTGCTTCAGAAAATATTATTACGTCTAATAATACGAGAAAGTTAATTTTTTCCCATTAATCATTCAGCCTATAAGTAATTGCCTTCATTTTATAATTCTAGGATTTTATAAAAAAGTAACAGCTCTGAAATGTATTTATTTGCTTTTAAAACTAAGGAAGTCCTCCTAGTTTATTAATTACGAATTATTTTTAATTAAAAACAGATATTTGGAACACAATAATTGGAAAGGCTCGTTGCAGTTTTTACGATACTGGAGCTTGTCGGATAATCATTCTTAAGAAAAAAAATTATTCCTTTACTCATACGTTTATTTTGAACAATAAAATACGGCCTTTTTAGTCTAAAAATCTATATATTTCACGTACCACAACACAGCACAGCACTGACGACATACCGCCATATTGATGTCAACACAAGGTTTTAGAAGAACAGGCTGCCTCAACAGTGTTGAACCATTCTTGATAATAAGATTCTACAAAACCTTAAATATAATCCTACATTAGTGGTATGCATGTCACTATGTTGTTAAATAACTTTATCCATTGAAAATAACTATTATTAAAATATTAAATTTAACATTCTTCTTCTAAAGGATAAAATTAAACATAATTTTTCTTTGATAAGTAAACAAAATAATGTCTAAAGTATCCTGAAGTTTAAACCAAATAAAATCATTTATCAGATTAGTCTTTTTATCGACTTTTCAATTTTGGTCATCTAGTGCTTAAAATATTGTGACCGATAGAGGGGCGGGAAGAGAATTTCAATGTGAAACTACCCAAAATTATGCCAAATGTTCTTGAAAGAATATTGACCAAATACTCCTTTATTTTTCACTTTTTCTATAGGAAGTCTTGGCCTAAGGTACAGAAACCCCTTTTTCAACTGATTTTTCACAATTTCATTGACTTTAGGTATTCTGGGGGAAAATACAATTTCGTTAGTTATTTCCTTTAATTTAAAATATTCTGTTTATTAATTTTAAAGATTACAACAAAATCTCTATATAGCAACAGTTAGCCAGTTAGTTCAATATTTCTTCATTGAACTAATTGTAACAAGAAGACGAAGGATAGGAATAATATAATGGTACGCTTTCGACTAAAATAGACACATTTTGCCGAAAAAATCTAAATTTGTACATTTTGGCTTGCTATTTGGAAACACTTTTAAGCTAAAATATTTTTAAAAAATAAGAAAAACAAAGAATGATTAAAAGTGATAAAAAATTTTCGTTGTACGTAATTATGTTGTAATAGTAATAATAATACTTTTGAAAAACGAATTTAGACAAGAGTAAATAAAATGAGAATTTCAAGTATAATTAACAATAATCATTTTTTAAATATTTTAGATTATCGTTAATTGTTCTTCAAATGCAATCTTAATTTACTTTAGTCTGTTTTTTTTTTGTTTTTTTTTTCAAAATTATTTTTACACTTAAATATGTACGAACAGAAATTGTTTTTATCTCTTTATAACAGTTGTTACTTTGATTTATTAATTGTTTTTCTTTGTGTAATTATTTTAGCTGAAGAAAGCCAAAGCGCGACGAAACGTCGAAATATAGATCCATTTGAGAATATAAAATTTACTTGTTAGCCGAAATCCCTTCATTCATTGCCTTGTATCACTCGGATAGCTATCTACGCTTCATTACAAATAAATCCAAGAAATTATGATTTGCTGATTACTTATACTGATCTAATGTTTAACTCTGTACACCGGACGTAAAGGGCACCATGCCTTTTTTTTTTTTTTTTTTTTTTTTTTTTTTTTTTTTTTTTTTTTTTTTAAATTGACTTAACAACATGTTCTTAAAGTGGATTTTTCGATCTATATAATGGTAAAAGGCACTATGTCCTGTTCCCATAAATAACGAAGGTAAGACAGTGAAAAATCATGACCGTTTTCATTAGAGGTAAAAGACACCATGTGGAGGACTTGTTTTTGTTTGAATATTATCAATACTTCCAATTACCTATCAATACCAATAACAATGTGTGCATTTTTCTTCAACCTGTTTCTATTAAGTAACGAAGGAACAAGTTTAGCACTTTCCTCCGAAGGAAAGTAGCTATTGAGATTGCCCTCATGACGGAATTTTTGAAAAATTTCTTCAAATCTTTATCGATCCGACCTAGTAGACACCGAAAATGCCCCCGTTAAAATTTATATATATATATATATATATATATATATATATATATATATATATATATATATGTATATATATATATATATGTGTGTCTGTTAACACGATAGCGGCCAGAGTTTTTGTTTTTTCTTCACGAAACGTGGTATATATCGTTCAATTAGCAAACGATTGAACGAGTTCGTTAACCACCAAAATCGGTCCACCGGGAGGGGGGGGGGGGGGGTTTACCCCGGACCCAAAACACTAATTTGGCCATGCCAGCCGTAGTTTTTGTTATATTTCAACGAAACTCGTTATTCTTTATGTTGATCTAAAGAGGGAAATACGTTGTAAAAATAAACTAAATCGGTTTATTATGAGGGGGGGGGGGTTTACTCCGGACCCACATTACCAATTGGCTTCTACCAGCCGTAATTTTTGTTATATTCCGACGAAACTCGGTATTCGAAGTGGTAATCTACAGAGGAAAATGGGCTGTAAAAATAAACTAAATCGGTTCATTAGGAGGGGGGGGGGGTTACCTAAAGTACTAATATACTCATACTGGTCGTAATTTCTTCTGTATTGTAACGAAACGCGGTATACGTCGTGGGTATCTCATAAGAAAGAAGTGTTGTAAAAATGAAGTAAATTGGTCTATTGGAAAGGAGGGTTTACTTTAAACTCTGTTTCATTAGAATTAGCCCGCCAGACGTAGGTTCCCAAAGCCGCCGCAAGGAGCGCTATCTCCCACTAGGGGGACTGTATCCTGTTCCTGCGTCAGATCAAAAGACGGAAAATGTTTTTGTGTATTTATTAAGTAGTACAGTATCATGTATTAACATAACTCTGGAAGCAAATTATTTACAAAATGAATAATTGAACAGTTCTCATGAGAAATGTAAATGAGCAGAACTATTCACGTTTTTATTTTATTTATATAGGTTATTTACAACAAATTATTCAGTAATGTAGTCTACACTACAGAAATTCCGAGGAAAGTGCTTATGCAGCTCCTGCGTGAAGGAATTTTTATTTTTAAAATAGCCTTTATTTGTCTGTTACAATGAGAAAAATGAAGGAAAATAGGTTTGACAATTTTCAAGCCGTTTTATCATCAACATTTTATATTTAAATTTTAAATTTAAAAAAAAAAAAAAAAATTAATGGAGTGTCACAGAAGAACAATACTTGAATCCAAAGCATTTTTAGTTTTCATCCTTTCATTGGTTCCATTAAAATAGAAATTTTCAATATCAAAGATATGCTGACCGCCCACTGCTCCATGCAAAAGTAAGAAGCGGTACTAAGGTGGGGAGGATAGGCTACTCTTACCAGTTCGGCACTGTGTTCTGTGTGGGGATATTACTCGAGTAATATTAATGAGTGAAAATTTAATCATTACTCATCACTCATATATCAAATTTTTAATCATTACTCATCATTCATGTGTCAAGAGTAAATTATAATTTATTTGCTTTTTGTTTAAATTTAAAATATTTATCTTGAAAATTTTAACTTTGACTTAAAATAATTCGCAGAGTTACAGTCTCTACTAGTTAATCCATTTCAGTAACAGAAGCTGTAAAAGTAGAGCATTAGTTCAAATTAGTAATAATATCTATCCCCGAATCAAGTGTTATTTTCTTTAATTTCTTTGTTATTAAATTTTTGTTTGAATAGTTGCCCAACTATTCATCGACTCCATATCACCATGACAACTAACAATTTGTATCTCATTGCCAATAATTTGTTTATAATAATGAAATAATTTATTATAATATCCATTTACAACATTTCCTTCCTTTTCATTTCATTTTTTGTTATCCTCTTGATTTTTTTGTTTTAGCTTGCTTCTACCAATGGCTGAATAGGAAACACTGAAGCCTGTGGGAGACTCAAACTCTAAGGTATACTATATATTTTATTCAAAAGCCTTCTGGAGAATCCTCGAAGAAGCTGAAAAGCCTCAACAGACCAGAGCTTTGGGTAGCTATTGGAATAATTACAGGACATTGCAACCTGAACAAGCTCCTGTATAGGTTGATGATGGTTAACTACCCCATCTGCAGATGGTGTGGAGCAGAAGAAGAGGCATTGATTCACATCATCTGTAATTGCGAGCGGCTGGATCGAATCCACTTTAGGTACTTTGGAGATAAAAATTATATTATAATAAGGAGTCTTCTTGATTTTTGGAAGGAGATATCTCTCTGAAGAGAGACAGCAACGGGCAGCACAATAGGTTGTATCGGCTGTGGTGGGCTCCCTGGAGGAGGGTAGCCCAAGATTATTGTATTGTATTATTTGGCATTCTTATTTGTTCTAATAGAATAAAATATATTTTTCTAATATTTTCCTGTTAGTAATATCTTAAAGCCATGGGCGTATATAGGGGTTGAGGGCGCTGCAGCCTCCCAAAATTTTAATTTCATCGTTTAAAATGTGTCATAAAAACCTTAAAAATAAATTAAATTATATCACTTAGGTCAGAAAAAATAATTTATTTGGGTGTAATAGTGCTTTAGTTGGCTAACTGTTCCAAGTTCTAGATTGGTAGTATTCCAACCCCCTAAATGCTCTCAGCCCCCTCCCCCTGAAATTATTTCATGGATTAAAGCCCATTTTGTTTTTGTACGATTTAGTATTTTTTAAAATTATAAATAAATGTTCTTATTCTTTCATTCATTCACATGTGTGTGGGTGTGTCCAGGGCCGCCACATGGGGGGGGACTGCCGGGTACCGTTGTCCCGGGCCCGGGCGCAGTGGGGGCCCGGGCCGGGCCTCGCTAATTGGAAAAAATGTATAGATTATGAGCTTGTAAAAAGAATGGTGTTTAGAAATATAGACAGGCGTAGCCTATATTTATTGCAATGGGATCTATATTTTTTTTAATGTACATAAACGACAAAACAAGTGCAGTCTCAGAATAGTATATGTCATTAGTAGTCGTAATAAAACTGCAAGTACCGAAAGTGACCTTTGCTGCACAGATTGTCGGCTTTTATTCTCATTTCGCTCAAAACTCAAGATGAAATTAATTTTAAAACGTCTAAAGTCCTATAGCAAAGTACTAGAATTTCAGTCTGGCTCTAAGAAGTGGGGGTCCGTGATTTGGTCCTGGGCCCGGCTCTGAGATGTGGTGGCCCTGGGCGTGTCAACACAACAGTAGCCAAAAATTTGGTTCTTAACCAAACTCTGCATTAAATAATTTCATATCAAACAATTGCAGGAGTTCATTAAATAGTATAATTAGTCCATTAGGAGTGATGGTCCTTAACCCCTGGTGTGTATAAAGTGTCTGACAGACACGAGGGAAATTTCAGTGAAGTAGGTTGGCAGGAGTGAGCATATAGATTCTAAATAATCATTGCTGCCAACATTCTTTAACTAAGAAAACATATTTTGTAATAATAAGAATAACCGGTTTGTTAGAAAGGGGGTTTATTCTGGGGGAAAATATTCATTCATCCAAATCATCAGTTATTTTTACTTCCTAGAAACAAAGCTTGGTAGATATATAATGAGAAAGAAGTTTTGAGAAAATATGTTGCTCCTGCTTCACTGACTCCTTAAATTATTTCCTCGATTGCAATAGAGCATCTACATTTACCCGGGACACTTCAATATGTGCGGCTAGAAGGGAAGAGGTGGTTCTTACACGTCTCAGAATTGGCAACACTCACACTTAATGTCAAAAGAGCCACCAACTATGTGTAACACCTGTGGAACTGAATTAAGTGTTTGGCATATATTGACAGTGCTTAGAAATTACGAACTTCAAAGGAGAACTCACGATATTTCAGGAAGATTGGGTGATAACAAAACAGGAGTAACAATTTAATCAATTTTATGAAGGAAACCAGTTCATATAATAAAATGTAACTAACATCATGAATTAATTTGGGAGTCCATAATTTCTCTCTGGATCTGCCCATAAAATATAAAATTGTCACAAAGTATGTGAGTAGTCTGTGAAGCTGGGGTTGCCTTGCCTCAGCTCTGTCATGAGGGTGTTAATCTTAGTCAATATAAAGTCCTAATTATTATTTCTTTCAAATTCTCTTAATCCTTTCTTTAATAAATGCTTACATCGACAATTTCAATTCGTACAATTCAAATAGAATACAAGAACTACTTTATTTAAATCCCTCTTTTTGTCTAATGGTGACCATAATCCATGTGGTTGATTTCACCCCCAAAAAAAGTTTGTTATTTATCAACAATTTTTATATATCTCTTAATAGTCATTGAAAAAAACAGACTGGTTTTAGCTTTAGTGTTGCTTATTTGTTTCCCAAGTTTAATATCTGCTGAGGTTAAATCATTAATTAAGTTAAAATCAAGTAAATAAATTCAATAGTATCGTATAACTAATTCAAAGAAGCACTGGTAGATTATAACGAAGGCTTGACGATCATGAAATCAGTTAATAGAATATAATCAGGTTTTATTTATTAAAAAAAATAACATAATACTGCATTTGTTCAGTAAAGTGAGGGGAAAAAAATTATAAAAGTTAAATACTTGGTGGTTAAATTGTACAACATTAATTTTTTATTTATTTGTTTTTTTGTTAAAACTTAAAAAAATGTATGAGGTGAAAGATTACATTTTTACACAAGCTTCGCTTTTTTGTAATTTCAATTATAGTATATAACAAAAAACAAAACTGTACTTAGCCTAATTTGAGAAAGATGTAATTTTAAGGAGGTAGTCAGGGAGGTAGGCATTTATGCAGAACTGCCATTAAAAAAAAAAAAAAAAAAAAAAAAAAAAAAAAAATGAGGAGGTAGTAAAGTGTGGTTTAGGCAGTTAATAATTAAAAGTTAAGAGAGGTGTTTCCTGTAAAGGAAGTTTTCCAGTAGCTTCAAGAGATTGTAGCATTGCAGCCATGGCGAAATGGTCATTCATTTTTGCCATGTGAATAGGTTTATTTCCAGTTTCGTCTTCAATGTCCACCCTGGCATTGTTCTTGAAGAGGAGTTCCACCACGTCATAATGACACCAAAATGCAGCTTCATGCATAGGCGTCCGTCCAGGGTTAGTTAGCGCATTGATGTTGGCTCCAAGTGAAATAAGGGTTTGTACCATTTCTTTGAGTCCACCTCGAGCGGCCCAGTGGAGTGGAGTAAACTTGCCACAGGATGCAGTGTCCACATTGACTCCGAACTCAATGAACTTCTGAAGTGCAGTGGTGTGGTTGTAACGTGCCGCCCAGCTGATGGGCTCGCAGCCGTTCCAGATCATGTGTATGTCCGCGCCATTCTCAATGAGGAACTTCATCATCTCGTCCTTGCCGTGTTGAGCAGCGCGGTAGAGCGGTGTCATGCCTTCGAATCCGATTTCCAGTGAGGCGCCGGCCTTGATAAGACTCTCTGCAGCTGCCAAATCTCCTTTTATCGCCGCAATGCTCAACAAAGTATCACCGTTGTCGTCTTTGCTGTTAACATCAGCACCCTGTGACTTCAAGTACTCGACGGCTTCGTCTTGTTTCCTCATTGCAGCATAGTAAAGCGGTGTCAACCCTTCATTGTTCTTCCTGTCGATACTCAAAGATGCCTCATTAAGGAACCTAAGGGCATTGATATTTCCATAGAGTGCAGACACGTGCATGAGTGTATCCCCGTTCGCCTTGGCCCAATTCAAATTGGCTCCTCTGTTAACCATGGCACTGACTGCATTAAAATAACCATTGTCCAAACAGTACTCAAAAGTCGTTTGGTTGAACTTAGAAGCCGTTGTGGTATCAAGAATTCTACACAAGGTATTGAGCACATTATCTGACAGTCTGACGTTGCCTTTACCAGCATCAAAATATCCCAAGATATTATTTATATCGGATTTAGCGAATGAGTAATGTTCAAGTAATTCTTCGTCGGATTCACCAGGCTTTTGTGAATTGAGAAGTAGTGCCACAAAGTCTGAGTCTACACCACCGCCTTTCCCCAACGAATAAATCCAAACCATAATGAGATTATGATACTGATCCAATGTCGGTGAAACCTCTACGTCGTTGCTTTTGTACGCACTCTGGATAAATGCTTTCCCTCCTTCGAAGGTTTTGATGATTGCTTCAAGTGCGGTCTCCATAATGTCTGCATTGTCTTCCTGTTCAACTTCAGATTCTGTAAAAGCAGTAGGGCTCGTCCAGGATACGTCCGTTGTAATGTCCACTGGAGAACCTCTTCCATCATCAACCTACAAAATAGAAAGTATCAAGTTAAACCCCATTGTAAATTGTAACAAATAAACTTTCGTGGGCATTAACAATACATTTTATGCCTTAGGTTACGTTGCTGAGTTTTGGTTCTTACTGCTCCTCGAAATGGCTCTCCAAAGGTGTCCAACGCTCCAGAGTTATAGTTTGATTCTTCTTGCGCTTCATAATGTAACCTTTGGAATAGAATGGCAAGAGCTATGTGGTACAGAGTGCAAGAGCCTATGTACGGCATAGCTCCTGCCTTTCTGCGCCAAAAGTTGCACAATGAATCTTATAAAGCGCGAGAGGAGTCGAGCAAAATATAATTCTGAAATGTTGAGCACCCTTTGGGAGAGCTGCCAACGAACAAGAACAATATATATTTTCTATGAGACTCCTTCCCAATAATCTTTTCTGTCTGAAAACCTTCAACGGTCCATTAAATTTTAATTCAGCGGTTTTCATTATTTTATTTGTCAATACCTTTTCCTTTTCAGAGTGTTTTCTTCTTACCTTTAGGAAGGAAAACCTGCTTATCGCATCGACTCAATGGTGCAGTCCTCTAGTTCTATCAAGAAAAGAACCTCTTGGTCACAGAATAACGTTGGTTCAAATTTTTTTGTATTTTATATAGATAATTTGTCTTCGTAATCTAGCATCTATATAATGTGTCCAGTTTTGATTAAATTTGTTACAAAAATACTTTGCCTGATTCCTATGTTATGGATTGTAACAACTCAATGGAAAACTGTTGTTTTCTCGTCAAAATTTGCCATAATAAAATCTTAGTGCTCAAGGTTTTCCCTTATTAGGCGACTTATTGATTTTCATAATGCCAATTTAATTGGGAACTGAATGTGGGGATTTAATTGGTACATCTGCGGGGATAATAATGGCCAAAACTGTGTATGGAGTGAGATAAAGCTTATTCTGTGAGAAAGAGAGGAGACCGACTTTGTTCTCATCCTCACTTTGTGCTGTTTACTGGGTGAGAAGTGACCACCGGGAGACGCCTGGCGGGGGTTGCTGATCGAGTGATAATTGATCAGTTATCGATCACCAAGGGTTGAAAATTATTAAAGTACTAATATCGCTATTATAAAATGGAGATTTGTGGTAAAATGGTAAAAATTTAGGGTTGTATGTATTTTGAAATGCCAAATCATATAAAAAAACAAAAAAATAAAATAAATGAAACTTAATTTTTGGGAGGGAAGTTTAAGAACTTTCCTGCCTAGTTATGCAGCTCCTGCATGACAGACATGTCTATGAAAACTAGCATTTAGAGATTACTGTAAATCACCAGTGTAAACGGTTAAATTATTACTTATTAATATTAATGCTAGTTTTTTTTTTTTTAACGCTGCATCAACTATTTGGCTATTAGCGCCGAGCTATCTAGAGGTTACCACCCTTTTATAATGCTAGTTTATCTAATTTAAGGGTACAAACCGATATTGAAAAGATAGCAGCTATACCGAAGATCCACAGCCGTTGGTTCCACATTTTCCCAAGTGATCTGCAAAAGATAAGAAATTTTATTTGACGACATAGACATCTATAAAATCCATGTATATACATTGTAACGTACGTAAATTTAACATTTCAATAAAAAGTTACAATAAAAATTTCATGAGTACTCCATTTTAAGGAAATTTATTCTCAGGATGGATTTACCTATCTCGTGGGTTTCTTTACCGTCAAATTAATTTGGGGCGAATCAAATTACCGGGCATAATAAAAAAATAGTTAACAAAAATAGGGGACGAAGAAAATCTTATATCTATGGTTAGTGATACATTATTACCTGCTTTCTCCTTCCATCTGAGCTTCTCTTGAATGCTAAATTAATTGTTACTAAATAGAAAAGAAAAAAAAAAGTCCGTCACGCAGGAGCTGCATAACTAAGCACTTTCCTCAGAATTTGGGTAGTGTAGACTGCTTTCCAGAACAATTTGCTTAAAATATCCTACATAAATAAAATAAAAACGTGAATAGTTCTCATTTTGTAATGAGTAACTGATCAATTATTAATCTGCTTCCAGAGTTATGTTTACACATGGTACCTACTACACTACGTAATAAATACAAAAATCCTCATATTATCGTATTTTGATCTAACGCAGGAACAGGATACAGTCACTCTAGTGGTAGAAAGCGCTCCTTGCGGCGGCTTTGTGAACCTACGTCTGCCGGCTTTTCTATTCAAATATATTACAAAATATATTACAAATTAAACCCCCGCTTTCCGATTGACCGATTCAGCTCATTTTTACAACACTTCTTTCTCATGGGTTACCCACTACGTATACCGCGTTTCGTTACAATAGAGCAAAAATTACGACCGGTATGAGCATATTAGGAATTTGGGTCCGGAGTAAACCCCCCCCCTTCTAATGAACCGATTTAGTTTATTTTTAGAACACATATTTACCTGTAGATTACCACTACGAATACCGAGTTTCGTCGAAATATACCAAAAATCACGGCTGGTAGTGGCGAATTGGTATTGTGGGTCCGGAGTAAACCCCCCCCCCCTAATGAACCGATTTAGTTTATTTTTACAACACATATTTACCTGTGGATTACCACTACGAATACCGAGTTTCGTCGAAATATACCAAAAATCACGGCTGGTAGTGGCGAATTGGTATTGTGGGTCCGGAGTAAACCCCCCCTTCTAATGAACCGATTTAGTTCATTTTTATATCTCACTTTTCTCTCTATATTACCACTACGAATACCAAGTTTCGTTGAAATATAACAAATATTACGGCGACATAGTCAAATTAGTGTTTTGGGTTCGGGGTAAACCCCCCCTTCCGGTGGACCGACTTTGGTGGTTAACGAACTCGTTCAATCGTTTGCTAATTGAATGCTATATACCAAGTTTCGTGACGAAAAAACAAAAACTCTGGCCGCTATCGTGTTAACAGACACATATATATATATATATATGCATATATATATATATATATATATATATATATATATATATATATATAAATTTTAACGGGGGTCATTTTCGGTGTCTACTAGGTAGGATCGATAAAGATTTGAAGAAATTTTTCAAAAATTCCGTCATGAGTCCAACCTCAATAGCTACTTTCCTTCGGAGGAAAGTGCTAATAGGAACCTTTGATAAATTACGTACACCAATTTAGTTATAATTTTTTGTATTTCCTATTTTTGTTGGCTCTCTGATACTTCTTCAATACTCTGAAATTTTAAATAATTCCAGTATATAGTCTGAAGGACCTGACACTCTATTACGAATTAGTTGTGAACAACGATAAATTTAACAATTTTATTTGTATTCCCATCATATAATAGTTTATAAATTCATTAGTACTAATTCCATTTTTATAATCTTAATCGAGAATGATGGCACATATTCATTTTTTTAAGATTATATAAAACCATCTTGATATCTAGCATTTTGATAATAATGGCCTATCAGGGACTAATTGAATGGTCAGACCTGCGCTCTTCGTCTTCATCTGGGTTTCTTACGGCATCGTCTTCATGGTGGCGAAAACACAAAATTTTAGCTAGTCACGGAGGTGTTCATGTCGCTCTCTGAATCGATCCGTCACTGTCTTGGTTTTCCAAGGTATTTTTGAATGAAACTTTAACAGTTTGTGGTGTCCCTATTAAGGAACAGTAGTGTTAATTTTGGTGACAATCGTACGAAGTATTTCGAAGCTGTGAGTGAGGGAAGATCTCGGACTTTTCCAATAGAAGCTAGAGATAAGAGCCAGCAGGAGCAGACTTAGCAGGTGAGTGACGTAGCTTCATATCATCCCCACCTTACCTCCTGTCTTAACACTGCCCAGCTGACTAGCCACTGGCCATTATCTTATCACTGACAACTGGCACGGCACTGTGTCATCTTCTTGGACTTGCTTGCTACGTTCTACCACTGGCATGCCGTATTTCCTTGGAAGTTATCTCAGGAGATTTGATCTTGACTTCTACTGAGAGTTGATCCTGACTTCATCTACATCATCGTCGATAACTGACCGACTGGCCCTGTGGAGGACTTCTTAATGCAGGCTTTAGGTTAATTTAGTTGTAGTGAATAGTTTATTTTTTTTTTGTTGCTTGACTTGTTGCTGGAGACCACTCTAAGCACTTCATCTGCTATTCTTCAGGGCCTTCTTGCGTGAATTTGCGGGAGGTTTTGTTATTGTTATTTGTTCTTTTTTTTTCATTGTTTTGTTTAGGTATTCGATTTTTAATTGTTAATCTGTTATGCTTCATTTTGTTAATTGTTATTTCTTTTAATTATTAATTTGTGATCTAGTCTGTGATAGTTGTTAAACCTTATTAAATTGACTGTGTTTGGTATGGCTCGTGTATATGTTAATATTATAAGTTAATAATTGTGTGAACCTGTTGTTTTTGTTGGTGGTCGGTTCTTGTTTATAAGTCTCTAATTTATTTATTTATTTTTTTGGTGTTTATTTTAAGTAAACGTTGTTGTGAGTTGTTCTTTTTCCTCTCCAACGTACATATGGTCTGTTGTTTTCCTTCTCTATAGTGTGCAATCCTAATTTAAGCTTTTTTATTTTTTATTTATTTATTTATTTATTTATTTTTTTTTTCATATATATGTCTTGTGATATTTAGTTACTAAGCGGGTTTCAATTATATTTTATAATGCAGACTAGAAAGATGACTGCTGACTCGGTCAGGACTGGCCGTTTATCGACTGACAGGTCATCTCCTCGTGAACAGAGGAGGACCACAAAGAGTAATGGGGAGAATGTTAAGAAACAGAGTCCAAGGGTTGGAGTAGTAAAGATGGATAGGAAGGATAGGAGTAAGACAGGCCAATCTAAGGAAGGGAAGCAAGCCACCTCAAAGTCAGCTGTAGGAACAGTGAAGGACGCAAGTCCAGCTGGTAATAGGCCCAATGGTTCGAGTGTCGTGAGGGCAGGTGTTACGAGTCCTTCTGGGGTTGCCTCCTGTAGTAATAAAGGTGCTATTGAGTCCACAGGAGATATTAACTTAGTAAATGTGTCCTCTGTGACCCCTGAGAAGGACTTAGGAAGTCCTCGCAAAGCTATTACTGAGGGAGATATAGATGAGGAGATCATGATAATGTCTCTCAGCTTATCGGAGTCTAACGGGGAGGGATGTAATGTACAAAAGCTTTCGGATGACATTCCCTATTCCGGCACTTCGCCCGCGCGCTCTCTTGTGATTGACAGGATTCATGCGTCGGGCCCTGACTCTTCTTTCGATTGGAGGGATAGCCGGGCCCGAGCTGTGCAGCTTAAGGATGAGCTCCTTGGGCTGGTGTCTGGTGAGTCGGAGGCTGTAATTAGGAAGTACCTGGAGGCTTTCGCCTCCCTGGTGGCAGGTCTAGTCGATGCTCGATTGGAGGCTGCTAGGGGGGCGATTGATTCCGGGGGGAGTGAAAGGATGGTCTCCGCTACTCCGGTGACATCGTGCTTGGCCGCTGGGGGGTCTGAGGTGGCTCGGAACTTTGCTGGGGGGTTGATCGAACGGGGGAGTGGGTTTTGCAGCCCAAGGGCCTCTTTTTCTTCAGTGGCCATGAAAAACCATCCCCCTTCAGGGGTTGAAGGATCAGAGGATCGTATCCCACAGAGACCGGGCGGCACGGTGTATATTGAGCCCAAGAATAATAGCCACTACAAAGATTTAGAGGAATTAAAGAAGGATGTGCTGAAAGCCCTCGACCCATCAAGAAAAGGCCTCCAGCTCCGTAGAGTCATTAAGACCAGGAGCGGAGGAATAATAATAGAAACCGGGCGGGGAGAGGATAGGCGAAGAATCCTGGGTGACGTTGATTTACTCGCATTGAGGATAAATATTAAAGAAAGGCCAATGCTAAAACCCAGGATGATTGTACGCCACGCCCCGCGGACCGTGGAGGGTAAGAACCTGGACCTGCCTACCCTAATAGAATGTTTGAGGAGGCAAAACTTCGGTGGTGAAGTGGGTCTCAACACCGAGGTTAAACTGTTATATAGAACGGGCCAGAAGACTAGGGAGTCTTGTAATCTGGTTTTAGAAGTTAACCCTCGACTGAGGGCCCTACTACTTAATTCTGGTGGGGTATACCTCGGCAGCAACTTTTGCGTGGTTGGCGACCATGTTGAAACTAGCAGATGCTACAAGTGTCAAAGGTTTGGTCATATTTCTAGAACTTGTGCGCAGAAAGTTCATACTTGTGGCCACTGTGGAGCGAGTGGTCATTGCTATATAGAGTGCACCAAGAATAGTGACCCTCCTTGTTGTCCAAACTGTAAGAGAGCAGGTGTTAGGGACACCATGCATATAGCTAGTAGCAGGGTCTGTCCCACGTACCAAGCTGCCCTCGGACGCATTCGTGAAAGGACTGACTATGGATTTTAACTTCGAGATACGAATGTGTAGAACCTGTGGTCGGGGGTTCAGGAATCATAGAAGTCTAGGTCAGCACGTAACTCGTGCCCACCCGGAGGTCCACAATAGAGCAATCCGTATTCCCACCATGCCCCGATGGAGTGAGGAAGAGTTGCGTCTCCTGGCACAACGTGAGGCAGAGTATAGATCAAGGGGGCTCGTTATTACTAATGAAAGCCTTGTACATAGCCTGCTCGATAGAACAGCTGGGGCAACGCAACGGATGAGGCTTACTCCGCGATATCGGGAATTCCTTCGTGAGGCAATGAATGAGCGGAATAGAGAGGAGATTCGACAGCCTGCGCAAGTGGTAGAGGTGGTCGGTCCTAGTGGTAGAGAGCTTTTTTGTGACGTGGCTGCAGAGCAGGCGAGCGGCCTTCGTGGCCTTGATATAAATCTTGCGTCACTAGTCGAGGAGGCCAGAGAAGGGCTCGATGTCACGGACCGACTGTGCGAGTGGCTCCAGGCGCGCTTTCCCGAATGGGGTAATACCTCGTTCGAGAGAGGTGGACAGCCTGGGGGCCCACGACCCCTTCCATTTAATGCTAGACATCGCCGTCAGTTAGAGTACCAGCGCATACAGAAACTTTGGAAGGCTAATAGGAGTAGGGCAGTAAGGGATATATTGGAAGGAGGTCCTCTAGAGCGCAGGCATTCGTTGGACGAAATGGAAAATTACTGGCGCCCGATTATGGAGAGTCCCTCTCGGCCATTTGATCAGGAAGGTTTGCCACCGGGAGCTATAGAGATCACCACATTATGGACGCCGGTCGAAGTGGAGGAGATCCAAACGAATAAGATAGATAGATCCTCTGCACCAGGTCCGGATGGGCTGCGGGCCTCTGATTGGGAGTCTGTCCCCCCTAAGGCTCGGGCGGTGTTTTATAACCTATATTTACTAGGGGACAGGTTTATCCCTGAAATCCTTGGTGCAAGGACTGTCTTTATCCCCAAGAATAAGTTTCCAGAGACGCCTGGCGACTACAGACCAATCACTGTGGCGTCTGTAGCTCTCAGACAACTTCACAAGATATTGGCTGCACGTCTGAGAGCTTTGGATCTCCAAGAGACAGGCCAGAGGGCGTTCATAGCAGCCGACGGAACTGCGGAGAACAGTGTAGTCCTGGATGCGGTGCTCAGGGAGGCTCGGCGTTGTCGCCGTGAGGTACACTTGACCTTCCTGGACATTGCTAAGGCTTTCGATAGTATTAGTCACTCAGCTCTACGAGCCGCCATGATCCGCAAGGGCCTACCATCAGGATTCGTTGAATACGTGATGGGGGTGTACGGTGAAGGGTTTACCCGGATTACCGATGGTCGGAGGTGGACGGGCCCAATTGTAAGCGGAAGGGGGATTAGGCAGGGGGATCCTTTGTCTCCGTGCCTCTTCAACCTTGCGATGGATTGGGTCCTCCAGGCGGTTCCAAGCCAGGTGGGATATACTCTGGAGGGAGTGAGGATTAACTATCTAGCCTTTGCCGATGACTTGGTCCTGGTGGCGTCCTCGGTGGCTGGCATGCGGGGTGCACTTGCAGCGGTTGGAGCAGCCATCGCCAAACTGGGGATGGAGCTCAGTCCTGGTAAGTGCTGTGCCCTTTCGCTGGTACCGGCTGGGCGTGTGACCAGGGTCAAGGTAGTTGAAGACGCACTGTTTACCGTTGGTGGAGCCCCGGTGAGGCAGATGCAGTTCCGTGACTCAGTCAAGTATCTGGGAGTCACTTACAGGAATCATGGAACCGAGAGGCCTGACGAGGAAATAGAAACGGGGCTTTTGAGAATTGGAAATGCTCCCCTCAAGCCGCAGCAGAGGTTGACCACCATTAGGTATCACCTTCTTCCGCGATACGTGCACAAGCTGGTTCTTGGTGGCTCCTCCCGCGAGGCATTAAGGAAGTTTGATATAAAGGTTAGAGCAGCGGTGAGGAGGTGGCTGAGATTGCCTAGGGATATACCAGTTGGATATTTCCATGCTTCGTGCACGGACGGAGGCTTGGGTGTGCCTTGCATGGGCGTCCTGGTGCCGGCTCTGACTATAGGCCGTCTGTCTAGAATGGAATGGTCTGGTCTGGCCGCGGCTAGGGCGGCTTATGGTTCGGCGGACGTGACCAAAAGGCTGCGGAGAGCGAGGGAGGCCCTGGCCAGGCAGGGCTTAATAGATGAAGACGCCTGGTGCCCTGAATTTAGGAAGCGCTGGTGGGCAGAAAGGCTCCATTCGTCCAACGACGGAGCAGGATTAAAGGAATCCTCTGCTAGTAAGGCCTCGACACGTTGGCTCAATGATGGAGCTGGAACCACTTCTGGGTGGGACTTCATCCAGTATGTTCGTACCCACATAAATGCTCTTCCGACCACCGTGAGAACGACAAGAGGCCGGCGTGGGGGCCGGATTCTTACCTGCAGGGCAGGTTGCCTTGTAGATGAGACGGGCACCCATGCTGTTCAGCAGTGCTATGTTTCACGGGGAGGTCGTTGTTTGAGGCACGATACTGTGGTGGATGTACTGGGTGAGGCCTTAGCCGGGAGGGGGTACGAGGTTCACCTCGAGACAGTCCTGAGAGCTGATGGCCGACGATGGAAACCCGACATAATTGTGGCGAAAGAGGGTAAGGTGACGATTGTGGACGCACAGATTGTTAATGGGAACTCCTCTGATCTGAACTCGCTGCACCGGTCAAAGTGTCGGAAGTATGGGCGACTTGGTGTCCGTTTGGCAGTGGGGCGAATATTTGGTGTGCCTGTGACCGGCGTGGAGGTAACGTCCTGTACATTGAGCTGGAGGGGTGTGTGGAGCGGTGCTTCTGCCAAGAGTTTAAGGCAGCTTGGTGTCCCGATGGGGGTACTTAGAAGCATTACCTTGCGTGTGTTAAAGGGCTCCTGCATCATCTTCAGTCGATGGAGGACACTCCTCGCCGGGGCGGGCCGTTGAGGATCGCGTTTTTTTCCCCCGCTTAAGTTATTTATGTTCTTCTTGTTTTTTTATTTTTTTTATTTTTTTTTTTTTTATTTTTTTTATTTTTTATTATTTTTTTTTTTTTTTTTTTTTTTTTTTTTTTTTTTTTTTTTTTTTTTTTTTTTTTTTTAATTTGGGGGTGGGTATGTCTGTGGTTGGTAAATTTGACTGCACCGTTAATACCTCCATCGAGTGCTCTGGTCTAGTAGGTGAAGTGGTTCGGTACGCTGTATTATTTTCTTAATAGTATTTTGATCAGTTTTATTGTTAGTCTTTCTGCTCTGTTATTTTATTTATTTTTTTTTTAGTTTTATCTATCTGGTTATATCTGTAATTATTATATTAATTTCAGTTTTGTATTTTTATATATTATTATATTATGAGACATTGATTTGTATGGCTTATTTTTATTATTTTGTTTGTATATTAATTTATTTTATTTATTTAATTATTTTTGTGCCTTCGTATATTATGCATGAAGTGATCTTAAACTGATGAGGACATATTATTAACTTAGGTCTCCCAGCAACTAGGCTTGTGTTGTTTTCAAGCCTAAATAACGAGGGTGAAGGAGACACCCAATTGTTAAGTTGACCAATTGTATTTGAGAATAATAGTAACAATTGTGTTTGTATTGTATCTCCTAATAAATAAAATAAAATAATATATATATATATATATATATATATATATATATATATATAAATTTTAACGGGGGTCATTTTCGGTGTCTACTAGGTAGGATCGATAAAGATTTGAAGAAATTTTTCAAAAATTCCGTCATGAGTCCAACCTCAATAGCTACTTTCCTTCGGAGGAAAGTGCTAATAGGAACCTTTGATAAATTACGTACACCAATTTAGTTATAATTTTTTGTATTTCCTATTTTTGTTGGCTCTCTGATACTTCTTCAATACTCTGAAATTTTAAATAATTCCAGTATATAGTCTGAAGGACCTGACACTCTATTACGAATTAGTTGTGAACAACGATAAATTTAACAATTTTATTTGTATTCCCATCATATAATAGTTTATAAATTCATTAGTACTAATTCCATTTTTATAATCTTAATCGAGAATGATGGCACATATTCATTTTTTTAAGATTATATAAAACCATCTTGATATCTAGCATTTTGATAATAATGGCCTATCAGGGACTAATTGAATGGTCAGACCTGCGCTCTTCGTCTTCATCTGGGTTTCTTACGGCATCGTCTTCATGGTGGCGAAAAGAAGGGAATGGCTTCGCCTACAGCCTAGCGTCTCGCATCACTGTCCTCTGCGTCCTTCTTCTTCGGCTTCCTCTCTCGGTGTGTCCCGACCTTCTTCTCGGGAGGGGGTAAGCCCTTGCATCGGTGATAAGTACCCAAGGCTGATAGCTGAGTCCCCACTCCTTTTTCATCAATCTTTCGCCTGGATGCTGGATCGCTTTCATTTAGCCTCACCCGGCATTAAATAGTATTCTCTTTGCTGATTATTTAGCACTTTGATTCCAGTCCCTACGATGACTAGGCGCGGAGTTATGGTTTTTTATATAATTATTCGTCCCTGTCATGTGCCTTATAAGAAATTTGATTACATTGGTGCTTAATAATGGTAATATTCGTGCGTGGGAATGGAGCAAACTTTATTTATTTATCTTTTATTTATTTTTTTGATGTCGAAAATTTCTTTAAGTTGCTTACATCCATGACCCCCCCATATACTGCACGTTACAATATATATATATACCGGGGTAATGTCGGGGAGGGTGGTCCACGGATAATCGAAAACCTCGGATAATCGAAACACAGTATTTTATTGGCTAAATGTGTGTTTGTTCGCCAAGTCCGAATGCGGCGGGCAATTTTTTAGCACTTTCACTTTTTCTTTCCGCTTTATAATGGTTAATTTCTGTTCCAAAGTTAACAGGACGCGAATTCTTTTTTCAGCCATTTTAATTTAGTTAAAGCCCAACTGAGGAAATATTTCCTCGGTAGGCTAACAGCCCAGTAGGAGATTCATAGAAAGACGTGAAAACGTTTCAGTTCCAAGAATAGGAAATAAATTGAGATGCTTCCAGAAATATGGAATCATCACATTCTTCCGAAAAAGCACTGATTTTCCATTCCTTAGTTTACAATGTATGTTATTAATTTAAATTTATATTTACGTACATAATCATCATTACATAAAAATATTTAATACATAATTACGAAATCAAACGCTTTAGTTGATAGAAATAAAAATAATGCAATAAATATGTTTGTATGTACATAATATTTAAAGAAGGAATAAAAATAAAAATTCCCCATCGAGACCCCGGTTAATTGGAATCCCAGATAATAGAGTCCCGGATAATGGAGGTCCTACTGTATATATATATATATATATATATATATATATATATATATATATATATATATATATATATATATATATTCGGAAAGTGCTAAAAGTCACCCTACCACAGGCGCGAGTCTAAACTAGTGATGGGCGATTCTTGAATATGAATCGATGATTTGAATCGAAATGAAAAGACCGATCCAAAAAAAATAAAAGTCGGCGAGTTCAGATCGGTTCAAAAGATCGATGTTCTAGGCTCAGAAGATCAATCTACGATATATATCGAACGTAGGCACTTGCTAAGAAAGGATTTTTTGATATTACAATTTTTAAGTATTTTTAGAGGGGTTTAAAGTTTTAGTCGGTTAGAGCATATACGCCTAGGCAGCATGTATTTGTTGCTAGGACGATAACAGAACAGCTGTTTACTAGCTGTATCTATTTCATAGTATTATTTTTAATTGAGGTTAATTTCAACAATCATCGTTTCTGAATGTCCAAAGAGAAAATTAGTCTAGAAATAATTTTCCAAACTAATTTTCTGTTTGGGTATTCAGAAACGATGAGTGTTACACTTGAAACTTGTACCAGGTATTTGACATTCATCTTATCTAAGATATTTAAGCTTTGGTATTGTTTGGAGGTAAGAAGTATATGGAAAAAAAAAATATTATTAATGGTGATACAAAGTTTTCAGATCTCAATATATTTTCTAAAATATCTCGAAAACGGTTGGGAAATCGTAGTAAGTGAAAAGCGGCTATTCGAAACGTTTCTAAATCTACTATATATTTGTCAAATACCACTCACTCACTCACTCACTCACTCACTCACTCACTCACTCATCTATCAACGCCCAGCCCAAACCGCTCGACAGAAAATGTTGAAATTTTGCATGGACACTCCCTATATAACGTAGGCGCTCGCTAAGAAAGGATTTTTTGATATTCGTATTTTTAAGCTTTTTTGGTACTTGATTTTTTTAAAAAAAATCTCTCAGCCAAATAGTAGTGTCTGGCAGCTGGCAGCGCTGTGCAGGTAGTTCCAGCGTTTTACAGTTAGATTACTTCTCATTTCTTTGACACTGTTAGCAGTAGTAACAATGTTGATTGTAGAAAGGTAACCGATTTATAAAAGATTCTTATAAACATGAATTCATTACTTTTTGCATCTTACACCCATTTCCGGGACATTGATAAAACCGGGAGGGACACCGAAACAATTGCAAAATACCGGGACAGTCCCGGTCAAACCGTGATGTATGGTATATCCTTAGGTTTTCCAGGCGAGGTAATAATATCCGGAACCCTTGCACAGCCTCCTCGCCTATAACCTTGGTAATACTCGTAAATATATTGGGTGTTACCATATGACTTTTGGGAAACATAAACTTTTAAATTTTAACGCCCATTGAAGAAAATATAGTATGACGGGAACCGTGCTGTAATAAACTGCACAGAATTGTATAGTAACGTAATTTTAATGAAACATTATTTAACGCAATAAAATAACTACTTATTTGCCGTGACGAAGCACGGGTATTCAGCTAGTTCTCTATAAAAAAGATTCTGTGGTAATGTTCAGGGGGGGGGGGGGGTGATGTTAATCGAACCTAACTTTTTAAGTGGTTATAGTGTTTTTTTTTTTTTTTTTTAAATCCCCAACGGAAACAAGCACGGTTACCTCAAAAGTCCGTGCAATAATAAGCTGAACAAAATTATGTAGGAGCGTTAATTTTGATCATACCTTGTTTAACGAAATATAAAAACTCCTTATCGGCCGTGGTGAAGCACGGGTAGTCAGCTAGTTACATATATATGTAAATCAAATGAGAAAAAAATATAATTAAAGTAATAATCATAAAAAAAATGGATACACACATTAAGAGCACATTTTGAAACCTTATTTTTATTATAATACCTGCTAGTTGGAGAAACGGAAGGTATTGAGTCGTTTTATAATGCTATTGTTGTATTAAAAGTATGTTAGTTGACATAGGACACTGTTATGTAAATTTCATGTTCAGTTAAATAAATGAGAATTCTTCAAAAATGAGATTGAGTAACAAGAGGTGAGATTAAGTATTTGGATGTTTGAAAAAAAAAAAAAAAAAAAAAAAAAAAAAAAAAAAAAAAAAAAAAAAAAAACCAACACATTATTTTTATTCTCTACTCCAAATCACATCCCCATTATGAGAATTCAGTGTGCTAGCCACTAGATCACGGGGACCCTTACTAAAGTAATACATTGATAAAAATAATTGTGGGGAAAATCCCCAGATAAAAAATTTCTCCAACACCCACTGACATAATAATAATAAAAAATCTTACCTCTATACGCTAGGAGACCAGACTAAACTGTCAACATGTGGCAGATTGTGGATGTATATATATTCATATCTGATTGATCGGGAGAGATCGACCAATTCCGCCTAGACGATCGCAGAATAGCGTAATCTGTGATAACTAGTAATTCTAGGACGTATTTCTGATAATTCTACCAAGGCTGCGCTGGGAAATTCTCGGAGGCTCTGGGAATTCTCAAAACAATCCGCATCCCTCGATAAAGAAACCTTATCATGTATAAAAAAATGTTTTATATATGATATTATTTTAGGAATAAATTTGTCTATTATTTTAAGTCATCATGGAGTATATAATATTTTATTTATTTATTTTACGAGCTTCGCAACGACGGCGACTTGCTCTTCAGAGATTCAGTAAAAAATACTTCTTCAAGATACAGTAAAAAATACAAATTTATATATTCACAATTAACAGTAACTTATAGTACTAAATACAAACAAACAAAAAAATAAATAAATAAAAAGGTTTAAGGAGAGCATAAGACAAAAGTTAGTAGGTTTGTGTTAAGAATTAATTGCTAAACATTATTTAGAGCCTTGCTATTTGAACTATAGTTAATGTATTGTATGTTGTATGTTTGGCACAATAGGCCTTGTTGGCCTCGGTGCAGCTCCCTCTACTTGGGCACCCGTTTTAATAATAATAATAAAATAATAATGTATTTACATAACTTATCACTAAAACTAACTGCCATTATTTAACTATTTAATAATAATCCTGAATCGTTACCTAAATGTGTCTTTTTTTTTTTTTTTTTTTTTTTTTAACGGCGCCATGTGTAAAAAAGTCCGACTCGCAGGAACTGCGTCATCTTAGCGCGGTTCCATTCATATCCCTAGTGTTATTTTGTAGACTTAGAATAGAAACAGTTATTACTTTGTTTGGATCATTCCTAATGTAAACAAATATGAAAAAAAAAACAAGATTTTTGGCTAGGGATGAAACTATCCTAAGCAGAAATTACTCTTTCTGCCGTCCCAAGTTTCGGTCTACGAAGACTCTTCTACGAATATATTTCTAATTTACTTAACTTGCAGTGCTAACATATCCATTTTACTTTTAAATGCAATTAAACAAAATAAAATTGCACATGAAAATGAGAAAGTAGTGTTATTTTTTATTGAACTACGGCCACATTCAACCACAAAATATAATTATATTTCTAGTATAGAATTTGGCTGCATGACTTCCTACAGGTAAAGGTAACTGTCAGCTGTCCTAGAATGCTTGATGAGAACAATGAATCTTGATTTATGAAGTGCAATGAAAGCCTACCTGAACCGGCCTACTACCTCGACCCGGACTGACCCTACGTTTTCAGTTCTGTTACAGGTTCAAGGTATTTGTATTTATTCCCCTGTTTTATTGAGAAATACATCCTCCTACTAGAAGCAATAACAAAATAACAAGAAATAAAAACAGACAAAAAGAACCGTATAAATAAACGAAATCAATTATCGTTTATCAAACTTCTAAGTTATATGTACTTATTCCTCCTTATTTACATCGCCTAATCAAAACTTTCTTCAGAACCTGTTTTCTAGAGCATTTAGTAAGCTTTCGAATGGTAACCATTCGTTTACCATGATTCTCAACCGTTTTCGAGATATTAAGGAAAGTATACGAAGTTTCCAAAGCTTTTCATCTCTATTAATAAATTATTTTAATTTAACCCTTTTTTAACTCAAAACGTAAGTAAATTTTCAGCATACTAGTTTTGATGAAATTAGAACATGCAGAAAATGTTTCAACTGAATCCCATAATTCGAAGTACCAAAATCAAAGACAAAAAGAACCGTTCGAATAAACAAAATCAATTACTTCAAAGTTTAAGCACTTATTTATCCGATTGACATCGCTTATTCAAAACTTTCTTTTGAACCTTTTTTTTAGACCATTTAGTAAGCTTTCGAATGGTAATCTTTCGCTTCCCAAGATTGTCAACGGTTTTCGAGATACTAACGAAAGTATAAAAGGTTACCAAAACTTTTCTTGTCTGTTAATAAAATATTTTATTCTAACCCTTCCTTTACTCCAAACGTAACCAAAATTTCAACATATTTGTGTTGATAAAATTCGAACTTGCAGAAAATGTTTCAACTGAATCCCATAATTCTAAGTACCAAAATCAAAGACAAAAAGAACAGTTCGAATAAGCGAAATCAATTACTTAAAAGTTTTAAGCACTTATTTCTCCGATTGACATCGCTTATTCAAAACTTTCTTTAGAACCTTTCTTGTAGACCATTTAGTAAGCTTTCGAATGGTAACCTTTCGCTTCCCATGATTTTCAACCGTTTTCGAGATATTAAGAAATTATACGAAGTTCCCAAAACTTTTTATTATTTCTGACAACAGAAAATTGGTCTCATTTTACCTATCCTGTTTTACACACACATAAATTTTCCTTACAAATACAACATAAGAAATTACAAAAATAAAAAACCAAGGGAAAGAGACAAAAATTACAAAAAGAACGACAAAAACCCGATCATAAGAACAAAACAGACGTATTTGAAGTTTTAAGCACTTATTTCTCCGATTGACATAACCTAATCAAAAATAGTTTTAGAATCATTTTTGTAGAGAATTTAGTAAGCTTTCAAATAGTTTCAATCCACTTTCCACGATTTCCCAACCGTGTTCGAGATATTAATGAAAGTATACGAAGTTTCCAAAACTTTTCATGTCTGTTCATAAAATATTTTATTCTAACCCTTCCTTAACTCCAAACGTAACATAACTTTCAACATATTACTTTTAATGAAAGTAGAACATGCAGATAATGTTTCAACTGAATCCCGTTATTCTAAGTACCCAAACCAAAAACGGTATTCAAAAACTATTTTTCCAATTTTCTCGACAACGGTTAAAGCTATAGCCTTGAAAATGGTTTCATTCGTTTTCCTAGCCCAAGAAACCTATAAAACGAGTGCTTACAAGCTTATGAACTCAAAAACGTAAGCGTTACGATTTTTTCTGCACGAATTTCGCCCCAAACGCCATCTTCCAGTGGGCGGATTTTGTTGGTTAACGAACTTGACCTTTCAAATTGGACGACAGATTTTTGTACCAAATTTCAACAAAATCGGACTATTCGTCTTCTACCTAGAGAGCGAACAGACAAATATATATATATATATATATATATATATATATATATATATATACAAATTTGAACCACCGTTATTTTCGGTTTCTAGGGGTTCTGAAACGCGAAATGTTCTAGTCGGCACTTTCGGATTGTTTCATTGTATCAACCTTATAAGCGGGGTTCCTCCCTATGGGGGAGGGAGGAACCGCGCTAAAACCAATCGCTTTTTTAGCACTTTTCTCCGAAGGAAAGTAGCTATTGAGGTTGCACTCATGACGGAATTTTTGAAAAATTTCTTCAAATCTTTATCGATCCTACCTAGTAGACACCGACCCCCGTTAAAATGTATATATATATATATATATATATATATATATATATATATATATATATATATATATATATATATATATATATATATATGCCTGTTAACACGATAGGGGCCAGAGTTTTTGTTTTTTCTTCACGAAACTTTGTATATAGCATTCAATTAGCAAACGATTGAACGAGTTCGTTAACCACCAAAATCGGTCCACCGGAAGGGGGGTTTACCCCGAACCCAAAACACTAATTTGACCATGCCAGCCGTAATATTTGTTATATTTCAACGAAACTTGGTATTCGTAGTGGTAATATAGAGAGAAAAGTGAGATGTAAAATTGAACTAAATCGGTTCACTAGGAGGGGGGGGGGGGGGTTAGGTTACCCCGGACCCACAATACCAATTCGCCACTACCACCCGTGATTTTTGTTATATTTTGACGAAACTCGGTATTCGTATCGGTAATCTACAGGTAAATATCTGTTGTAAAAATAAACAAAATGGTTCATTAGGAGGGGGGGTTTACTCCGGACCCATATTACAAATATACTCATACCGGTCGTAATTTCTGCTGTATTGTAACGAAACGCGGTATACGTCGTGGGTAACTCATGAGAAAGACGTTTTGTAAAAATGATCTAAATCGGTCTATCGGAAAGGGGGGTTTACTTTGTAATATATTTCAATAAAATAGCCCGCCAGGCGTAGGTTCGCAAGGCCGCCGCAAGGAGCGCTTTCTACCTCTGAAGAGACTGTATCCTGTTCCTGCGTCAGATCAAAAGGCGAAAGTATGAAGTTTTTTGTATTAATGAAGTAGTGTAATAGGTGCCATGTGTAAACATAACTCAGGAATCAAATTAATTACAAAATGAATAATTGAACTCATTACTATTTTACTCATTTATTAAATTAATAATTAAACTCATTGAACTCATTAATTGAACTTACTCATTACAAAATTAAAAGAGAACTATTCATGTTTTTATTTTATTTTTATAGGATATTTTAAGCAAATTATTCTGGAAAGCATAATCCTACCCATATTCTGAGGAAAGTGCTTAGTTATGCAGCTCCTGCGTGACGGACTCTCTTTGTCAGGAACATCGCGAACTAATTGTAAAGACCCATTTTTCTCACTAACATAAAAAGAGATTTTTCACAAACAAACGCTATTTCATTGTTAAAGATTTCTTTACTCCCAGCAAGAACCAATACAATTGCTCATCGGAATCCTCCAATAGGAAGGCAAAGGAGTTATGCGCATGCGCTGAATCACTGATAAAATCACTGCTGCTACTTCAAAAGTAACTGGCTGTGGTTTTCGCAAAAAGACCCGATTTGGGAAATAGACATCGACCAAAAAAAAACTATCGTTGAAAAAAGAGACCAAGTTCCAGGCTCCTCCCAAAAACAGTTTGCCTATGAAAGTTATGATATCATAGTATAAGGGCCAAGTTTTAGGCTCTTAAGGGGTAATTACTACCATTTAATTTTTTTTTTTTTTTATGCGCTAAAATTCGCCCTTATCTATTCAAAAAGTCCGACTCGCAGGAACTGCATCATCTTAGCGCGGTTCCGTTCTTATCCGAAGTGCGATTAGTAAAGGAATAGTAGCAGGTATCGGTAGGTTTTGATCTTTCGTTAAAAATATGAAATAAAATCTCAACGAGAAGGAAGCTTAAAGCGCCACATATGGAAACTGACAGTTTTCTAAGCGGATGGGACTCTCCCGTCATCGCGACGCTTACTCTAGGAAAACTCTATTACCAATATGATTCTTATTTTCTCAGCTTTAATAAAATACTCATTCCACCGTTAAATAAACTTAAAAAACAAAAGTGAGGTAAACAGTGACAAAAACCCGTTTAAAATAACAAAACTAACACTTTCGTAGTTTTAAGCACTTAATTCTCCGACTGACATTGCCCCATCGAAATTTGCTTCAGAATCTTTTTTGTAGAGAATTTAGTAGGCTTTTAAATGGTTATATCGTACTTCCCACGATATCTTAACTGTTTTGAAGATATTAAGGGAAAAAAATCCGACTCGCAGGAACTGAGTCATCTTAGCGCGGTTACTTACATCTCCAAAAAATGGAATATATTAGCCTTACAAATCACAGGAAACTGACACTAGCCAACTTACACTGAATAATACGGATAATTCTTAATCCTCATTCTTGAGGAAGGCTGAATAAGTCAATACAATTATGTACTGAAAACGTACTTACTCTTTGACTACTGCTTGGAAGGCTCTATTCGAAACAACTAAAAATTTGTTGTCATTTTAAGTATCTTGTTTTACTAGCAAATTCCTTTTACTGTTATAATCAACTGTAATGTATGTGCTTCATGACGAATAAAATTCCATTCTGTCGTGGGTTAAATCTTTCTATAAAATAAGAAATAACGATGACTTCAGTTGGAGGCTATGAGGAAGGTTATATAGACAGGAGAATTCAAAACAAACTACGTCATTATGATTAGCCACTGCCATCTTGAGCACCACAGCCACTCCAAACTTATTATTACCAATACCTTTCACCGTTTTTTAGCTTATTTTACTAATATACTAATTTTACTGATAAATGCAATTTAAAACGAAGGTTCGATTTTGATAACATTTGGTACAAAAATCTTTCTTCTCATTTAAAAGGTCAAGTTCATTAACCAGTTGAATCCGTTTACTGGAAAATGGTTTTTAGAGCGAAATTTGTGCGAAAGATTCCTTAAAGTAGGAAAACGAATGATACCATTTTTAAAGCGAGTTCTATAGCCATTTACCAGAAAAATTGATAGAAATTCTTTTCAAAACTAATTTTCTGTTTGGGTATTCAGAAACGAAGTATCTGGAAAAAAATTGTATGAATGATGATACAAAGTTTTCGGTATATTTTCTAAAATATCTCGAAAACGGTTGGGAAATCGTAGTAAGTGGAAGGCGGCTATTCGAAAGGTTACTAAATGCTCTACAATAAGATTCTGTTATAAATCTGAATTGAAAAGAATTTCTGTTTGGCGCTATTAGCCAAATAGTTGATGCGCCGTTAAAAACGAAAAAAAAAAAAAATAAATAAGATTCTGTTGTAATGTTCGGTGAGGCGATGTCAATCGAAGTGATAAGTGCTTAAAACTTCAAATTTGTTAGTTTTATGCTTTTCAACAAGTATTTGTATCTGTATACCTAACGTTTTAAGCGGTTGTAGTATTTCTTTTTTTTTTTTTTTTTTTTTTTTTTTTTTTTTTTTTTTTTTTTTTTTTTTTTTTACTCTCCAACGGAAACAAGCACGGTTACCTCCACATGGTGTTTCCTGGGTAACTTTGAAGTCCGTGCAATAATAAGCTGTACGACATTATGTAGTAGCGTTAATTTTGATCATATCTTATTTAACTCAATATAAAAATTACTTATCGGCCGTGGTGAAGCACGGGTATTCAGCTAGTTTAACATAAGAAACACATATCCAAAAAAAAAAAAAAAAAAACAAGAGCTCAAAATGCTATGGTTTCTTTCAATGACTACTAAGGCCTAAATCTAAACTGAGGCCTTAATAATAAACTGACTATAAAAAAAGCCCTTCATGCAAGTAATCTAGACTCGATTGTAGGGCGCCAAACAGAAATTCTTTTCAATTCAGATTTATAACAGAATCTTATTGTAGAGCATTTAGTAACCTTTCGAATAGCCGCCTTCCAGTTACTACGATTTTCCAACCGTTTTCGAGATATTTTAGAAAATATACCGAAAACTTTGTATCACCATTCATACAATTTTTTTCCAGATACTTCGTTTCTGAATACCCAAACAGAAAATTAGTTTTGAAAAGAATTTCTATCAATTTTTCTGGTAAATGGCTACAGAACTCGCTTTAAAAATGGTTTCATTCGTTTTCCTACGTTAAGGAATCTTTCGTACAAATTTCGCTCTAAAAACCATTTTCCAGTAAACGGATTCAACTGGTTAATGAACTTGACCTTTTAAATGAGATGTTTGTACCAAATGTTATCAAAATCGAACCTTTTTTGAGCCGATGAGGAACTTCTTAATAATTCAAACCCCTCAATAAGTATTTAAACATTTGAATATAAAAAAAAAACTTTCTTAGCGAGCGTTTACACTCTAAACGGATTGTTCTTGCAAAATTTGCAATTTTTGTGTCAAGTGGTTCGGGATATTATTACCTCGGATGGGCCATCACCAGTGCTTAAACTCTATGAGGGGCAAACTCACATTTTATTTCTAGTAATTCAAGGACATGCCATCATAGTGGAAATTAACCTCAATTAAAAATAATACTATGAAATAGATAATGTACGGTAACAGCTGTTCTGTTATCATCCTAGTAACGCTTGCTGCCTAGGCTTGCCAGCTCTAACCAACTCAAACTTTAAACCCCTCTAAAAATACTTAAAAATTCGAATATCAAAAAATCCTTTCTTAGCGAGTGCCTACGTTATATAGGGAGTGTCCATGCAAAATTTCAATATTTCCTCTCGAGTGGTTCGGGCTAGGGAATGATAGGTCAGTGAGTGAGTGAGTCAGTGAGTGAGTGAGTGGTATTTGACAAATATATAGTATAAGATGTAAAAAGTAATGAATTCATGTTTTTAAGAATCTTTTATAAATCGGTTACTTTTCTACAATCAACATTTTTACTACTGCTCACAGTGTCAAAGATATGAGAAGTAATCTAACTGTAAAACGCTGGAACTACCTGCACAGCGCTGCCAGCTGCCAGACACTACTATTTGGCTGAGAGATTTTTTTAAGAAAATCAAGTAGCAAAAAAAGTTCCGTTTTTATTTTTAAGGTTTGGGTAGACTAAAAGTTTAGGATTCCCCCTTCCCGTTAGTTGCTAGGCTTAAACCAACCATTTTGCTTATAATTTGTACTCTTTTTATCCCCCCCCCTGGTATGCCCATCCCATATTAATGTGTCTCGGTTTAACTCTCCAAAAATATGGCAAGCCTATCTGACGGGGACAGGCAGAAAAGAAACGCAATTAAAACTCTATGAGGGACAGTTAATTTCTAGTAATTCAAGGTCTGCCATCGTAGTTGAAATTAACCTCAATCAGAAATAAAACTATGAGATAGATAATGTAAGGTAACAGCTGTTCTTTATCGTCCTAGCAACGCAGGCTGCCTAGGCTTGCCATCTCTAACCAACTCAAACTTTAAACCCCCCTAAAAATGCTTAAAAATACGAATATCAAAAAATCCTTTCTTAGCGAGCGTCTACGTTATGTAGGGAGTGTCCATGCAAAATTTCAAAATTTTCTGTCGAGCGGTTTGGGCTGGGCGTTGATAGATGAGTGAGTGAGTGAGTGAGTGAGTGGTATTTGACAAATATATAGTAGATATCTGTTGAGGTTGAAACCTAAGATAATATTAAGTAAATAAATTCAGTAGTATCCTATAACTAACAAGTTATAAGATATCGTAAGTCAAACAAGCATTGCTAGGTTATCATGCAGGCGTGAGGATGATGAAATCAGTTAACAGAATGTTATTAGACTTAATTTATTAAAAAACAACAACAACAACATAATACTGCATTTGTTTTTTAGAATGAGAAAGAATTAAAATTGATCTCAGGTAAATACTTGGTGATTAATAAATGGATATCGGTTTTTGAAAACGTTAATGTTTTTTATTTATTTTTTTTTTACCTAAATATGTATATGGTGAAAGAGTACATTTTTACATCAAGCTTATAGCACGTTCAGTTAGATGGAATAGTTCAAATCCCGCATGCGCGAAATTCTGTGGGAATTATTCCCGACGAGTCTGCCATTTGCATTACTATTTCAATGAACTACACGCTAAGTGAAACTCAATAAAAACTGATTATGTCTCGTTTAGGACTGGGGAAATCAATGAGAGTTCAGGCAAGGAAGATAGTGTTATCAATACTTAGCAAAAGCTAAGGCTGAAACAATTTAGACTACTACGTTGCCTGTTCAAATAGATGGAGGGAAAAGAGCGTGGTCTATATTACCGAAGGAAAATTGGCGGTAAAAATTCTCTCAGTCATAATTTTATCACTATGAAATTTAAAACGTGTTCAGCCTTTGATTTCGCTAAGTATGAATAAATATTAAACAATATCTCCCTTAACTAACCTTACAAAGCGTTTCCTAGTCTAAACGAGACATAATCAGTTTTTATAGTGATTCACATTAAGTGTTTTATCATTAAAAGGCTTTCCAAATGGCGGAACAGAAGGGAGAGTACTGGGACAAATTCCCGCCAACGTTCGCACACGCGCAAATGAACTCCTGGGGTTATTTGAACCGGCTATAGCATTCTTGGCATATCACTAGCCTTATAGAAGTAATTATAAAAAGGACTCAGTCGGCATTGTGACCTAGACGCAGAATGCCGATAAAAAAAAGGAGGTAGTAAAGTGTGGTTTAGGGAGTTAATAATTAAAAGTTAAGAGAGGTGTTTCCTGTAAAGGAAGTTTTCCAGTAGCTTCAAGAGATTGTAGCATTGCAGCCATGGCGAAATGGTCATTCATTTTTGCCATGTGAATAGGTTTCTCTCCATTTTTGTCTTCAATGTCCACCCTGGCATTGTTCTTGAAGAGGAGTTCCACCACGTCATAATGACACCAAAATGCTGCTTCATGCATAGGCGTCCGTCCAGGTTCAGTTAGCGCATTGATGTTGGCTCCAAGTGAAATAAGGGTTTGTACCATTTCTTTAAGTCCACCTCGAGCGGCCCAGTGGAGTGGAGTAAACTTGCCACAGGATGCAGTGTCCACATCGACTCCGAACTCAATGAACTTCTGAAGTGCAGTAGTGTGGTTGTATCGTGCCGCCCAGCTGATGGGCTCGCAGCCGTTCCAGATCATGTGCAAGTCCGCGCCATTCTCAATGAGGAACGTCATCATCTCGTCCTTGCCGTGTTGAGCAGCGCGGTAGAGCGGTGTCATGCCTTCGTTGTCCATGTCCAGCGAAGCTCCGGCCTTGATAAGACTCTCTGCAGCTGCCAAATCTCCTTTTATCGCCGCAATGCTCAACAAAGTATCACCGTTGTCGTCTTTGCTGTTAACATCAGCACCCTGTAACTTCAAGTACTCGACGGCTTCATCTTGTTTCCTCATTGCGGCGTAGTAAAGCGGTGTCAACCCTTCACTGTTCTTCCGGTCGACACTCAAAGATGGATCACTAAGGTACGTAAGGGAATCCATAATTCCATAGAATGCAGCCAAGTGCATGACTGTATCCCCGTTTGCCTTGGCCCAGTTCAAATCGGCTGCTCTGTTAATCATGACCCCGACTGCATTAAAATAACCATTGTCCACACAGTACTCAAAAGTCGTTTGGTTGAACTTAGCTTTCATTGTGGTGTCAATGATTCTATACAAGGTATTGATCACATTATCTGACAGTTTGACGTTGGCTATCTCAGAATCCAAATATCCTAAGATATGGTATATATCGGATTTAGCGAATGAGTAATGTTCAAGTAATTCTTCGTCGGATTCAGCAGGCTTTTGTGAATTGAGAAGTAATGCTACAAAGTCTGAGTCTACACCTCCGACTTTCTCCAAAGAATAAATCCAAACCATAATCAGATTATGGTACTGATCCAATGTCGGTGAAACTTCTACGTCATTGCTTTTGTACGCACTCTGGATAAATGCTTTTCCTCCTTCGAAGGTTTTGATGATTGATTCAAGTGCGGTCTCCATAATGTCTGCATTTTCTTCCTGTTCAACCTCAAATTCTGTAAAAGCAGTAGGGCTCGTCCAGGATACGTCCGTTGTAACTTCCACTGGGGAACCTCTTCCATCATCAACCTACAAAATAGAAAGTACCTAGTTAAACCCCATTGTAAATTGTAACAAATAAAATTTCGGGGACATTAACAATACATTTTATGCCTTAGGTTACGCCGCTGGGTTTTGGTTTGTAGCAGAACATATGTTACAATTAACACATATGTTAATTAACATATGTTCAACAACAAAAAAGACTAGTGAGTGAAAAAACAATTGGTGTTATTGAGATACTCTACTGACATCTTTTACAAAGTGCTTCATTATTCTTAACGAATTTAAGTATTGTGTTAATGTAAGATTTCTAGTGACTATCTCAAGCAGCTGGCGAAGTGAAAAATGACAGTCTTGTGAGTGCCAATTTTTTGTGATGAACATTATAATGCTGAAATCTCCCTAACCTCCCTTAGCTACCTTTAAGCTTAAGAGGTTTGGTGATTTCCAGGCTATTGTGTTAAGGTGAATTGAACCACAGCAGACAAAGACAATTATTCCTTTCCTTTGCTCATTTTAATTTTTCATTTTGTTTCCAAAAATAAGTTATTAATTTTATATTTAATAAAAAATAGTTATATAGTTTTGTTTCATTTTATTTATTTTTTGTTGGCTCCTTCTGAGCAAAAATTTCTTAACACGATGCCAACAGGTTCTTAGTGTTCCTCGAAATGGAACCCAATACTCTAGATTTATATTTCGATTTTTCTTGCGCTTCATCAGATTCGTTATGTAACCTTTGAAATAGAATAGCAACAGCTATGTGATACGGAATTCAAGGACCTATGTACGGCATAGCCCCTGCCTTTCTGCGCCAAAAGTTACACTATGAATCTTATAAAGCGCGAGAGGATTCGGGAGAATTATAATTCTGGAATGTTGAGCACCTCTCTAACAACAGAATATCGTTAGTTCAACTTTCTTTGTATTTTATATAGATACTTTGTCTTCGCAGTCTTGCATCCATACAATGTGTCCAGTTTTGAATAAATTTGGTACAAAAATACTTTGCCTGATTCCTATGTTAGGGATCGCAACAACTCAATGGAAAACTGTTCTTTTCTCGTCGAAATTTGCCCTAATAAAATCTTAGTGCTCAAGATTTTCCGTTATTATGCGACTTATTGATTTTCATAATGCCAATTTAATTGGGAACTGAATCCGGGGATTCAATTGAATTCAATTGGAACATCTGTGGGGATAATAATGCCTAACACTGTGTATGGAACGAGAGAAAGCATTTTGTGTGAGAAAGAGAGGAGACCGACTTCGTTCTCGTCCTCACTCCGTGCTGTTCACTGGGGTGAGAAGTGACACCGGTAAACGCCTGGCGGGAATAACTGATCGAGTGATAATTGATCAGTTATCGATCACCAAAGGTTGAAAATTATTAAAGTACTAATATCGCTAATATAAAATAGGGATTTGTGGTAAAAGGGTAAAAATTTAGGGTTGTATGTATTTTGAAATGGAAGTTTAGGAACTTTCCTGCTTAGTTTATGTAGCTCCTGCGTGACAGACATGTCTATGAAAACTAACATTTAGAGATTACTGTCAATCAATAATGTAAACGGTTAAATTATTAATATTAATGCTAGTATATCTAATTTAAGGGTACAAACCGATATTAAAAAGATAGCAGCTATACCGAAGATCCACAGCCGTTGGTTCCACATTTTCCCAAGTGATCTGCAAACGACAAGAAATTTTATTTGACGACACAGAAATCTATATAAGAAAGCTTATATAACACACACACACACACATATATATATATATATATATATATGGTAATACTGATGTTTAGAATCCTGCGAACCGATTATATTCACATTTTGCGCTATAATGTATTTTGATGCACTAAAATCGAATCCGTTAAAAAAAAAAAAAAAAAAAAAAAAACGTCGCTCTCAACAAGAAAAGAAGTTATTAAGCACTAAAGTTTACTGCAATGCGGGTTAAGAAAGCTGGCGTAAACAACGTATATTAATAATATAAAGTGTTTATTTAATTCATTAATTTTTCAATGCTCTAGTACTGCTACTTCCTAGGATCGTTTTAGTTTATGAGATGAAATAAATTTGTTTTGCCGAATACATTTTTTTTTTGCCTACCCTAATTAGTAAAAAAAAGTCCGACTCGCAGGAGCTGCGTCATCTTACTGCGGTTCCGTACATCTCGAAGAAATGTATTTGTTAGCATCACAAATCACAGGAAACTGACAGTAGCCAACTTACACAGAAGCGGATAATTCTTAATCGTCATTCTTGAGGAAGGCTGAATTAGTCAATACAATTATGTACTGAAAAGGTACTCACTCTTGGACTACTGCTCAGAACGAAAAATTCGTTGTCATTTTAAGTTTCTTGTTTTAATAGCAAATTCATTTTACTGTTATAATCAACTGTAAGTATGTGCTTCATGCCAAATAAAATTCCATTTTCACGTGGGTTAAATCTTTCTATAAAATAAGAAATAATGATAACTTCCGTTGTAGCAGTATGAGGAAGGTTATATAGATAGGAGAAGTCAAAACAATTAAACAATGTGGCTTAGCCACAGCCATCATGATTACCACAGCCACTCCAAACTTATTACCGTTACCTTTCACAGTTTCTTGGCTTATTTTACTAAAATACTAATTTTACAGATAAATTCAATTTAAAACAAAAACGATCAATTAAAAAGTGAGTTAAACAAAGACAAAAACCGGTTCAAAAGAACAAAACAAACACTCTTTAGGTTTTAAGCGCTTATATCTCTGATTGACATTGCCCCACCGAATATTGCTTCAGAACCGTTTTTGCAGAGAATTTAGCAAGCGTTCGAATGATTACTTTTCACTTTCCACGATTTCCCAACTGTTTTCGAAATATTTACGAAAAATGTACGAAGATCCTAAAACTTTTCATGTCTATTAATAAAAAAAAAGTCCGACTCGCAGGAACTGCATCATCTTAGCGCGGTTCCGTTCTTATCTCTAGACTCATTTAAAATGATTAAAATAGGAGCTGTTATTATTTTGGGTCCACATTTCTAGAAAGCATGAAGATTAGATAGTTAGCCGTCGAGGTGATTAGTAAAGATGGAATGGTTGGGATTCGGCTAAAGAAACCTCAATACGATTTTTGTTAAAAAATCTATATTTAGGACGTTTTGGCTACTCATTGGTAGCCTTCGTCAGCAATGAAAGTGCCGGGAGACAGAGGAGGACCAAAGTTGACAGTTCCATCTTTACTTTCAAGAAAGGTCTTATTTACGATCTTACCTGGATGGGTCCCCGCCCTAGGAAATCCATATCTCTAAGATTAAATTGTTTTTATTTTTTTTTCTTAACCTGATTTATTATCAAATACATTCTCCAACTATAAGCAGTTAAAAAATAACAAGGAATAAAAACAGACAAAAAGAACAGTTCGAATAAGCGAAATCAATTACTTTAAAGTTTTAAGCACTTATTTCTCCGATTGACATCGTCTAATCAAAACTTTCATCAGAACCTTTTTTGTAGAGCATATAGTAAGCTTTCTAATGGTATTCTTCCGTTTACCAAGATTCTCAACCTTTTTCGAGATATTAAGGAAAGTATACAAAGTTACCAAAACTTTTTATGTCTGTTAATAAAATATTTAATTCTAACCTTTCCTTAACTCCAAACTTAACACAAATTTCAACATATTAGTTTTAATGAAAGTAGAACATGCAGAAAATGTTTCAACTGAATCCCATGATTCTAAGTACCCAAACCAAAAACGGTATTCAAAAACTATTTTTCCAATTTTCTCGAAAACGGTTAAAGCTATCGCCTTGAAAATGGTTTCATTCGTTTTCCTAGCCCAAGAAGCCTATAAAACGAGTGCTTACAAGCTTATGAACTCAAAAACGTAAGCGTTACGATTTTTTTTGCGCGAATTCCGCCCCAAACGCCATCTTCCAGTAGACGGATTTTGCTGGTTAACGAACTTGACCTTTCAAATTGGACGACGGATTTTTGTACCAAATTTCATCAAAATCGGACCTTTCGTCTTCTACCTAGAGAGCGAACAGACAAATATATATATATATATATATATATATATATATATATATATAAATATATATATACAAATTTGAACCACCATCATTTTCGGTCTCTAGGGGTTCTGAAACGCAAAATTTTCTAGTCGGCACTTCTGGATTGCGTCATGACATCAACCATGACGCATCAACTATTTGGCTATTAGCGCCGGGCTATCTACAGGTTGCCACCCTTTTCTAATACCAACAGCACGTGGTCGGTCACCCATTCAGGTACTGACCACGCCCGACGTTGCTTAACTTAAGTGGTTGTTGTATTTTTTTTTACTCCCCAACGGAAACAAGCACGGTTAGCTCCACATGGCGTTTCCTCGGTAAGTCTAAAGTCCGTACAATAATAAGCTGTAAGAAGAAACTATAAAAGGTATTGGTAATAAGTTTGTAGTGGCTGTGGCAATCAAGATGGCTGTGGCTAATCATGATGGCGTGATGATACGTAGGTTTGTTTTGAATTCTCCTACCTATATAACCTTCCTCATACTGCAAGTACAATTTACTATTGTAATGAGCAATTGTTCGAAATTTAATTTGCTTTCAGAGTTATGTTTATACATGGTTCTACACTACTTAATAAATAATCAAAAACTTCACATTTTTGTCTTTTGATCTAAATCTGGAACCGGATACAGTCCACCTAGTGGTAGAAAGCGCTCCTAGCGACTGTTTTGACAACCTACGTTCTTCTACGTTATTCTTGAAAAAGTTCGGCCCTTGGAGATCGATTCTTTGAAAAGTTCGGCCCGTGGAGATCGATATCTCGTGTTAAAAAGATCGATATTTTAAATGATCGATTCAGATCGCCCATCTCTACTCCAAAACACATCTCCCGTATGAGAATCCAGCGAGCTAGCCACTAGACCACGGGGAGACCATTAGTAAAGGCAATACATTGATAAAAATAATAGTGGGGAAGATCCCCGGTTAAAAATGTCTCCAATACCCCCTGACATAATAATAATAAAAAATCTTACCTCTATACGCTAGGAGACCAGACTAAACTGTCAACATGTGGCAGATTGTGGTTGTACGTATATATTTATATCTGATTGATCGGGAGAGATCGTCCAATTCCGCCTATACGATTGCAGAATAGCGTAATCTTGTGATAACTAGTAATTCTAGGACGTATTTATGATAATTCTACCAAGGCTGCGCTGGGAAATTCTCGGAAGCTCAAGGAATTCTCAAAACAATCCGTATCCCTCGATAAGGGAACTGATATTGTCTAAAAAAGTTTTTTAAATCGTTTTATAATAATATTTTACGAATATATTTGTCTATTATAATTACAGTTAACGATATGCTAAACTTCCATTAGTCGAACAGAATCCTGAGCCAGTACATGTAAATTTCACATCAATTACTCAATGGTGACGGATTTGGAAAATAGACATCCACCAGAAAAACTATCTTTGAAAAAAGAGGCCAAGTTCCAGGCTCCTCCCAAAAACAGTTTGCCTATGAAAGTTATGATATCATAGTATAAGGGCCAAGTTTTAGGCTCTTAAGGGGTAATTACTACCATGTATTTTTCTTCTTTTTTTTTATGGGCTAAAATTCTTCCTTAAGTAATCAAAAATTATATCCAAGAGTGTTTAAGTGAAGAAAAAATGTTTAAATGGGCAAACAAAAAACGTTTTTCCAAGTGAAGCACCGATGCCGAGTGAACGCGATGCTGGTTTGAATTTAATTTTTTGAGCGAGGTTCGATTGGTCCCATTTTAATTGTTAAGTTGTTTTTTTGGTCCTCGTTCAATAAATTTTAAAATAAAAATCCATTTTTTTTAATCTTCATTACAAAAAAATATGAAGGAAAAATAAAACAGGAAAAAGATGTACATTTCAGAACATTAAACTTTAAAGACGTTTTCTCAAAACTATGTCCTTTAAATCGGGCGATACTCTGGCGTCTTCAATTTTTGCCCGATTAACCTCGACTTCTTACATCTTCTCTAATTGAGTGTGAATAACTGGTCAGTGGGCCCAAAAGTATATATTTTGTGTTATTTATACGTCCAGTACTCACTATATTTATATAATGGAGTATATTTTGGACAATACATTGACTAAAAATGATGAGAAATTGAAAGGTTCATTTGGTCGACAGTTGTCGCCAGTTATCACGATGAACACTAAAACTGTTTTCACGTTTGTAGGTAAATATATAAAATAGTAAAGTTATATATATTCTAGAAGGGAATGTTTAATGAGTTGAACTTGTAGGATATTTAATCAGCTTTGTTATAGAATGGTCATGTCGCTAGGACGCAGGGTTTCCGAGATATAAGTGAAAACCTGAAAAATGGGACCTTTTGACCCCCCCCCCCTCCCCCCCGGCACAAATGCTACTGCCGAGGACTTTTGAAATGTTGATCTCCTAACTAGCCGAAACAAAGTTATGAAGTGTTAGTATTAACTCTGTCCTGCTTGTTTTTACAGCCCTGATGAAGGCTTGACTTTCAAGCCGAAACGTCAGCAAACAATAAATCCCATTTTCACATGTAAAATATAGTTTTATTAATTAACAACAACCGAACTCTGTCAATTTCTACCTTTTTATCACCAACGGTCAACGATCTCTCAATGAACCTCTACTTTAAATTTTCTCCTCCTCAAATTTATCTTTTCTTCAAGATTTCATTAGAGTAGGGGTTTATAATGTTTCACGAAATATTAACTCTACCTATTCCCAGATTTCCGGATGTCACTAGAGATAATTATTTATTTGTTGGTGTTCCGCTTTATGGCGATGTACACCTTACATTTTATATAGTTATTACAGAACATTATGTTACCTTATTGCCTATATATTTATATGTATTATGTATATATTATTACATTGCATTATATTACCGTATTGTTTATGTATTTATATTATGTATATATTACTACATTGCATTGTATTACCTTATTTTTTAGTATATTTACATTATGTATATATATTATTAAATTGCATTACATTACCTTTATTTACATCATGTATACATTATTACATTGCATTATATTTTTTTTCTCCTTTATTGATATTTACAATCTGTAAAAATATGTTCAATAAGTAAATTTGATCAAACAATGGCAACACACCGGATGAGATGAGGAGAGAAGGCAGACATTACTGCTACTCCCAATGACAGTTATGTTCTTATCTTATTTTAATGTAAAATTGGTTGAACTATGTACACTATTTACACAATTTCTTGCAATGAGTTGTCTCCTGGCGGAGGCAGCCAGGAGGATTATCAGGAATAACATTGGAAGAAAAGGATGTGCCAAGAGGATTGGGGTTGGGCTGGGAGTTTAGAGAAAAAATTCAGGAATCGGGATTTGGCTAAATCATGGACAAAGGGTATATCAGTGTCTCGGTGGGTAGTCAAGTTTGAGACGTAGAAAGGAGCGTTGAGGATATTACGGAGGACTTTGGATTGAAAACGTTTGATAATGTTTATATTTGATGGCTTAGCTGATCCCCATAGTTCTATGCCGTATGTCCATATCGGTCTTATTATAGTCTTGTATATTGTCAGTTTGTTTTTTGTGTCAAGTTTGGTTTAGGTCCAATAAGTCGTCGGAGAAGTCCAAAGCGTTTGTTCAGTTCTTGGCTCTTGTGTTTTATGTGTGTTTTCCAGGAAAGTCGCTCGTCGAGGTGGGAGCCTAAATATCGAGCCTCGTTGGATTGGGGTATTGGGATATTGTGGATTTTTACAGGAGGGCACTCAGCTCGTCGCAGGGTGAAAGTTACTTGCGTACATTTCCCTGGGTTCATTTGAATCCTCCATTTGTTTACCCATTTCTCGACGTCATTGCGGTAGGTTTGCAGTTTTTCAGGTTCCAATTTAGGGTCCGGAGAGGAAATAAGGAAGGCAGTGTCATCGGCAAATGTACACGTGGCAATATTTGGGGTTGTATATCTGAAGTAAATATAGAATAAAGGAGAGGAGCTAGAATACTGCCTTGGGGGACACCTGCTTTAATGGTACGAGGAGAGGAAATTGAAGAGCCGTATATAATATGGAATGTACGATTTTCTAGATAAGATTTTAGGATAAGATAGAAATGGAAAGGAAGGAATGTTTTGAGTTTGTAAAGAAGTCCGGGATGCCACACTCGATCAATGGCCTGAGCCACGTCAAGAAAGACACCGGAACACAAGCCCTTTTGTTCGAGTGTGGAGGAAATGGTGTCAACTAAACGGAAGACTTGTTGGGTAGTGGAATGCCAAACTGGTGATCAGGAATTTTATGGTTTGAGTTTACTATGGGTAGGAGTCTTCTATATAGGAAATTATTGGGAGAAGGCTAATAGGACGATAGGAGCTGGCAAGTGTTGGAGATTTAAGGGGTTTTGGAATAAGGATTACTTCGGAATGTTTCCAGGATGTGGGAAATCGAGTAGTACGGAGGATGCTATTAAATATTAGGGTAAGGAACATCAGGGTTTTGTGTGGCAGGTGTCGAAGAATATTGGCAGTTATTAGATCGGGACCTGGAGGTTTCTTACGAGGGAGATGGTGAATTGTATTTTTGACATCTGCAGGACTGATGGATTTAGGTGGTTCCGAAAGAGGAAGGGGTTCATCAAGAGAGTTCAGGATTTCAGTAGTGACTGTGGAACATAATGTTGCTTTTTCCTCGTCACTTCGAGCCCAGGAACCATTCTCTTGGCGTAAAGGAGATAAGGTCGGTTGGAATTTTAAGATATGCTTTGTTGCTTGCCATAGGGAGTTGTTACTGGTGGTGAGGGAAGAAAGGTAAGTATCGTAATTGTCAGTTCGATGTTTTTTTAGTTCGTCTTTTAGCCGTTTCGTCAGGTTGTTGAATAAGGTTTTATCGGAAGGGTATCGGGATCTCTGCCATTGGGCTCGTGCTCTGCGATTTGTTAACAACAGCTCAAGGATTTGGGGAGGGAGTTTTGAATGTTGAGGAGAGTGTATTGGTTTCCGTTGCTTGCTTGCAACTTTCATGCTGAATTGTATGGCCTGCGTAACTATTTCTGCAGCCCTGTCCACATCCTGTTGTGTTTTCAGAGCTACTTTCAGATCAATAAAACAGTCTACTGTCGACCGAAACAATGGCCAGTCCATAGGTTCAGGTGTAAGAGTAGGGTTAGGGGGATCGGAGAGGAATTAAAGGTAAGAAGAAGATGAGAGTGGCCCGAGGAATGCATTATATTGCCTTTTATTATTTACACACATACATACATATGTACATATACATATAATATTAGATTACATGATTTTAAATTATTTTGAGTATTTATACATTGAGTTTGTGTATCGATCTTTTTGCATTTGCATCCTGGAAAGGTAAGTATGAATCAGGAGGTACATGAAATATCTGCCTACGGTGGAATATTCATGTCTCTATAGGACACGGACACTTAGAGATAAGAACGTCATGGAAACGCGCTAAGATAAAGCAGTTTCTGAAAGTCGGACTTACCCATGAATAAAAAAATATCTGAAATCCCAGCTCTATTTTCAATCTGGAACAGATAAGAATTCTTATAAACGTATTTTAGAACTGCCTAGTACGGGTTATCTGTGTGTATGGGTCAGGTTCACGCGATTCACTGTATAGATTATGTTAATCTATTTTTGTTATGTTTACTAATATTAATGTTAACACGTAAAAAATGAATTTTCTGGGAATTTTGAAGATAAAGAAACAATTTATTTAAATATAAAAAAAAGTCCGGCTCGGACGGACTACGTCATCCGAAATCGAAGTAGTTTTTGTTAAATTTTGATATATCATGGAAAAATATACAATGAAATCTCAAAGAGAAGTAATATAAGATTTCAAGTGTCACAGCAGGAAACTGATTGTATCCTAAGCGGAAATTACTCCGTCCTCTTTCTCAACGTTCGCTTTTGGAAACACTATAACAACGTTTCTCATTTTCTTACTTCGTTTTACTAAAATACTCATTTTACAGTTAAATGTAATAAAAAACAACAATAAAGAATTAAAAAGTTAGATACACAGAAACAAAAACCTTATGAAAAGACCAAAAATAACAATTTCGAAGGTTATAAGCACTTATACCTTCGTTTGACATCGCCCCATCGAAAATTACATGAGAACTTTTTTTTTAGACAATTTAGTAAACTTTAGATTTCAATTTTTTTAAAAGCTATTTTGAGATATTTTATTTATTTATTCTTGTTGAGTTTCGCAACAAGGGCGACGACCTCATAAGAACGGCAGAATCAAAGGCAGTCAGTTGGTAGTCAAGTGATAGTCAGTTGGTTATAAAATAAACGAAGGTAACAAAAAGTATTAAAAAAAAATAAATAAAATTTAAAAAAATATATATATATAAAAATATTATATACAATAAAACAATAAAGAATAAAATGTTTCCATTAAAAATGACTTATAGTTATACTTTCGAGTGAATGTGTGTATATTTTAAATATGTTAGAAGTGTTTGAATGTCCGGACTACTTTCTGTCAGTAAGTCATGTAAGTCATGAGGAATCGTTAAGTTGCTGCGTTGTCTACAGTCCGTCAGGATATGTTTTACAGTTAGGGTTCCGTTGCATAGTCTACACATTGGTCTTTCCTTTCTGTCCAGTAAGTATGAGTGGGTTAGTCGCGTGTGGCCTATACGTAGTCTGCATAAAATTACTTCGTCTTGTCGAGTGAATGATTCTGTTACCCAGGCTTTGGTCGTGTTCTTAATTTCTCTTAATTTACATTCACTCTTCAGCCAATTTTCTTCCCATTCATACAGTATGTTAGTGTGTATGGTTTTGTTTAAGTCAGATGTCGTCACTGTTTTTACGTCGGGTTCAGGTCGGTTGGTAGCTAGTTTTGCCTGTATGTCCATAGCTGTACTCATTTTAGCGCGGTTCCTCCCTCCCCCATAGGGAGGAAGCCCGCTTATAAGGTTGATACAATGTAACAATCCGGAAGTGCCGACTAGAAAATTTTGCGTTTCAGAACCCCTAGAGACCGAAAATGATGGTGGTTCAAATTTGTATATATATATATATTTATTTATATATATATTTGTCTGTTCGCTCATTTCTGGCTTCCCTGATGGTGATTGATGGGTCCGATTTTGATGAAATTTGGTACAAAAATCAGTCGTCCAATTTGAAAGGTCAAGTTCGTTAACCAGCAAAATCCGCCCACTGGAAGATGGCGTTTGGGGCGAAATTCGCGCAGAAAAAATCGTAACGCTTACGTTTTTGAGTTTATAAGCTTGTAAGTACTCTTTTTATAGGCTTCTTGGGCTAGGAAAACGAATGAAACCATTTTCAAGGCGATAGCTTTAACCGTTTTCGAGAAAATTGGAAAAATAGTTTTTGAATACCGTTTTTGGTTTGGGTACTTAGAATCACGGGATTCAGTTGAAACATTATCTGTATGTTCTACTTTCATTAAAACTAGTATGTTGAAAGTTATGTTATGTTTGGAGTTAAGGAAGGGTTAGAATAAAATATTTTATTAACAGACATAAAAAAGTTTGGTAACTTTGTATACTTTCCTTAATATCTCGAAAAAGGTTGAGAATCTTGGTAAATGGAAAGTTACCATTAGAAAGATTACTAAATGCTCGACAAAAATGGTTCTGGTGAAAGTTTTGATTAGGCGATGTCAATCGGAGATATAAGTGCTTAAAACTTTAAAGTAATTGATTTCGCTTATTCGAACTGTTCTTTTTGTCTTTGATTTTGGTACTTAGAATTATGGGATTCAGTTGAAACATTTTCTGCATGTTTAAATTTCATCAACACTAATATGTTGAAATTTATATATATATATATATATATATTTGTCTGTTCGCTCATTTCTGGCTTCCCTGATGGTCCGATTTTGATGAAATTTGGTGCAAAAATCTGTCGTCCAATTTGAAAGGTCAAGTTCGTTAACCAGCAAAATCCGCCCACTGGAAGATGGCGTTTGGGGCGAAATTCGCGCAAAAAAAATCGTAACGCTTACGTTTTTGAGTTCATAAGCTTGTAAGTACTCTTTTTATAGGCTTCTTGGGCTGGGAAAACGAATGGAACCATTTTCAAGGCGATAGCTTTAACCGTTTTCGAGAAAACTGAAAAAATAATTTTTGAATGCCGTTTTTGGTTTGGGTACTTAGAATCAAGGGATTCAGTTGAAACATTTTCTGCATGTTTAAATTTCATCAACACTAATATGTTGAAATTTTGGTTACGTTTGGAGTAAAGGAAGGGTTTGAATAAAATATTTTATTAACAGACATGAAAAGTTTTGGGAACTTCGTATACATTCATTAATATCTCGAAAACGGTTTGGAAATCGTGGAAAGTGAAATTTAACAGTTCGAAAGCTTGCTAAATTTTCTACAAAAAATGTTTTGAAGGAATTTTTGATGGGAAGTACTATTCTACAATACAAGTTCTGGAAATAACACAGTTCCATACATAGGTTATATACTAAATATTCATAAAGATTACTTGTTTGTAACTCGATTCATCAATTAGCAATCAATAGTTTTCAACGCAGGTTATATACTAAATATTGATAAAAAGTATTTAATTAGAAAAAAAAACAAGCTTTCTCAAAACTTGTTTTTGGTCCATTTGTATCTACTCCTTAGACTTAATTAGGTATATTATTCTATATCTTGACTTGTTATTCGTCAAGACTTGTTATTTCTCCTTCTGTATCTACTAGATAGGCTTTATTCGCATATTATTCTAAATAGGCTATATTAGGCAAGGTATTCTACTCAATCTTTCTTGTACTTCTTCTTGATACTTTTGTATCAACTAGAAAGGCTTTATTAGGCATATTTTGTATTGATTTATAGAGCTTTGCTTTAGAAAGAGAGCCGGATTGTGTAATTTCCGCTTCTGTGTATAAGTTAACTACTGTCGGTGTCCCTGACGCCTTAACATCACTTTTATTCGAGATGTTCGAGAGGATTTCGACAATTTTCACGAGATATATAAAAAAAAAAAAGTTTATTTCTTTCCTAAGCTTTTCAAATGACACTAGGGATATGAACAGAACCGCGCTAAGATGATGCAGTTCCTGCGAGTCGGACTTCCTTTTTTTTTTATTCATGGGTAATGAATTATAAAGTCCAACTTGCAGGAACTGCGTTATCTTAGCTCGCTTCCATGACTTTCATCTTCATTGGTACATTCAGGTAAATTTGACACTACGCAGTCCATCGAAACCTTAGGCTTCTTTGGTGGATTTAGCGTGATGGTCCGGCTGTATAAAATCGACTCAGAATCGATCATAAAACTACTGGAATTGGGTTGAAATGCCAATCAGGATATATACATTTTGTAAGAAATAAATATTTGAAAATTAAGTCACAGACGACTAATACCGTCCTGAATATTATGCAGTAGTAAATCTACTATATATTTGTCAAATACCACTCACTCACCTATCATCGCCCAGCCCAAAAAACTTGACAGAAAATTTTGAAATTTTGCATGGACACTCCCTTTTTAACGCAAACACTCCCTAAGAAAGGATTTTTTGATATTCAAATTTGCAGTTAATTTCAACTATGATGGCAGACCTTGAATTACGAGAAGTAAACTGTGATTTTGTCCCTAATAGAGTTTACACTATACCTGGTGATGGCCCATCCGAGGTAACAATATCCCCAGTGAGAACACTTCTTGGTTATGTTCGCAGATATAATGGGTGTTTACAAATGACATCTTGGAAACATAAATTTTTAAATTGTCACGTACATTTATTATTGGCAACGAATTAAAACATTTACTGGTTAAACTGCTGTTACTGGTAACCTTTAGATAACGGGTTATCTCTCCGTTGTCTGTTTCATGACACTGGTCCCGATCGCCGAAATGTCAAGAAACAATATACATTGATTACTTATCAATTGATGAATAACTTATAGTATGACGGGAACAGTGCCATAATAAACTGAACAAAATTACATAGTAGCGTTAATTCTGATGACACTTATTTAACGCAATAAAATAACTACTTATCTGCCGTGACGAAGCTTAGGAATTCAGCTAGTTAATAGATAAACGCTAGAAAAAATGAAACATCGATAAACGAACTTCTTGGTATTTCCTAGTTATTATTTTGTTAGACGATAGTTCTAATAAAAAAATAAATGATAACTGCCAATTCGCAGCTCCTAATCGCGAAGAGGACTAGCAACAATTATATAGAAATTGATACATAAATAAGCAACAATCTCAATTGATAAAGGTCAGTCGATCTTTATAATGTGATGGTGGGAGATTCGATAAATATAAATATATATATAAGGAATAACATTGTGCTTGTGAGTGCTAGAACTCTTCCCGTCAACTGGTGAGTTCCAAGTTATTTAAATTTCTATCCTTTTTCTAGGGTATTTGGAGTACATAATATTTCATTTCTTGCATTTTCTGAAGCGATGTCGGTTTTGTTGTTGCGCTCACGAAAGGAGTTTTGAAAAATTATTAATTCGCCCAAACCAGCTGCTTTATTTGCTTCCTTACAGCCAACGTCGGTATACATTAGGGTGGGCCGAGAAGACTCATTTTTTTATTTCGAAGTTGTAATAGTGCGGAAACGTTGCGAATTATATAGGCCAGGGCCGCCACATGGGGGGGGGGCTGCCGGGTACAGCTGGCCCGTGCCCGGGCGCCGTGGGGCCCGGGCCGGGCCTCGCTAATTGGAGAAAAATGTATAGGTTATGAGCTTGTAAAAGGAATGGGGATTAGAAATATACATATGGAATGGGATCTATATTTTTTTTAATCAACATAAACGACAAAACAAGTGCAGTCCCAGAATAGTATCAGGCTGTACCGTATGAAATGTCAGTTTTGTTGACTTTGCGATTTAATCCTTTCTCTTTTTTATTTCATTATTTTCAAACATCATTGTTATTCATATAGAATTAAAGCTCTTTTATTCTTATTATTTAATCAGTAACTTGCGTACTGTGTTGTGAGAACGATCCTCTGAGAAACAAAATAAAACTTAAATTATGACTTCAACGGAAATCCGTATTATTTTTCGTTTAATGAATTTAAGCTCGGTCATAGCGCTGCTGAGGCGTGTATGAACATTAACACGGCGTTCGGGGAGGGAGCGGTGAATGAACGAACTGTTTACCGGTGGTTTTCCACCTCGACAATTTTGACCTTGTCAACGAGAAGCGAGGAAGGCCGGAAACCAAGCTCGACAATGACCACCTGAAAGAAAGGGTTGAAGCCTGTCCCTCAAAAAGCACTAGGGAATATGCCATAGAACTCGGAGTAGGAGCCACGACAGTTTCAAGACATTTGAAGGAAATCGGCAAGTCCAAAACTGACATTTCATACGGTACAGCCTGATACCTATATTTCATTAGAAGTCGTAATAAAACTACAAGTACCGAAAGTGACCTTTGCTGCGCCGATCGTCGGCTTTTATTCTCATTTCTCTTAAAACTCAAAATGAAAATGATTTTAAATGGTCCAAAATCCAATAGCAAAGTACTAGAATTTTCAGTCTGGCTCTGAGAAGTGGGGGCCCGTGATATGGTCGTGGGCCCGGCTCTGAGATGTGGCGGCCATGATATAGGCAAGAAAAATTGTAAAATTTTATCGAAATCGGTTGACATCTTCCTTTCGCGCAGAGGCTTTGAAATTTGACAAAATATGGGAAAACATATTTGTTGCGATTTGTAATATATTAGTTTGTAACGTCTTCGAATAGGGCCTAACACATTGTTTTAATTTGGTTTAGATCAGTTAATATCTTTCAGTTGCGCGTAGGGCCTAAAAGTTGCCAAAATATCACAATTTTAAGAGTTATTTCATGTTATACATTTTTTTAAACGTAATAGTTACCGTGTTTTTGTTTTTGAACATAAGGACAGTGTTTTATTATGGTCTGAAAAAATTAACATCTTCCGGCTGAACAATGTTACAGAAAAACAGTACCTCGAAAAAGATAGTTAGGCCTATGGCATGATTGGTAATATCAGTAACAACGGGCAAGGTACATTTCCACTTGCTCTATTTTTAATGATGTTGCCTGCCAAAAAACAGGCAAAAACTGCCAGTTGTTAACTTCCAGAGTATTCATTGTCAGATCCTAGAGAGAAACAAATAAAGTCCGACTCGCAGGAACTGCAGCATCTTAGCGCGGGTCCGTTAATATCCATATTGTCATTTGAAAAGCTTAGAATAGAAAGAGATAATATTTTGTTCAACCTTTCTTCAAAGGGGTTTATGACTTTACCTGGTCGAGTCCGCCAGACCCCAGTATCCTCTTCTAAAGATACTTATTTCATACGTTTCAATGCATTGAAAAGTATCGAACTTTTTCACATTTTCTTGTGTTCTTCTTCTATAGTAATAATTATACAAATAAAAGCAATTGCATCAACAATTTCGATTTATGAATCAGAAAGTCCGTCACGCAGGAGCTGCATAACTAAGCACTTTCCTCAGAATTGGGTAGGGTCGAGTGCATTGCTGAATAATTTGCTTAAAATAACCTATACAGATAAATAAAAAAAAAAAAAAGAAGTCCGTCACGCAGGAGCTGCATAACTAAGCACTTTCCTCAGAATTGGGTAGGGTCGAGTGCATTGCTGAATAATTTGCTTAAAATAACCTATACAGATAAATAAAAAAAAAAAAGTCCGTCACGCAGGAGCTGCATAACTAAGCACTTTCCTCAGAATTGGGTAGGGTCGAGTGCATTGCTGAATAATTTGCTTAAAATAACCTATATAGATAAATAAAATAAAAAGTCCGTCACGCAGGAGCTGCATAACTAAGCACTTTCCTCAGAATTGGGTAGGGTCGAGTGCATTGCTGAATAATTTGCTTAAAATAACCTATATAGATAAATAAAATAAAAAGTCCGTCACGCAGGAGCTGCATAACTAAGCACTTTCCTCAGAATTGGGTAGGGTCGAGTGCATTGCTGAATAATTTGCTTAAAATAACCTATGTAGATAAATAAAATAAAAAGTCCGTCACGCTGGAGCTGCATAACTAAGCACTTTCCTCAGAATTGGGTAGGGTCGAGTGCATTCCTGAATAATTTGCTTAAAATAACCTATGTAGATAAATAAAATAAAAAGTCCGTCACGCTGGAGCTGCATAACTAAGCACTTTCCTCAGAATTGGGTAGGGTCGAGTGCATTGCTGAATAATTTGCTTAAAATAACCTATGTAGATAAATAAAATAAAAAGTCCGTCACGCTGGAGCTGCATAACTAAGCACTTTCCTCAGAATTGGGTAGGGTCGAGTGCATTGCTGAATAATTTGCTTAAAATAACCTATGTAGATAAATAAAATAAAAAGTCCGTCACGCTGGAGCTGCATAACTAAGCACTTTCCTCAGAATTGGGTAGGGTCGAGTGCATTGCTGAATAATTTGCTTAAAATAACCTATGTAGATAAATAAAATAAAAAGTCCGTCACGCTGGAGCTGCATAACTAAGCACTTTCCTCAGAATTGGGTAGGGTCGAGTGCATTGCTGAATAATTTGCTTAAAATAACCTATACAGATAAATAAAAAAAAAAAAAAGAAGTCCGTCACGCAGGAGCTGCATAACTAAGCACTTTCCTCAGAATTGGGTAGGGTCGAGTGCATTGCTGAATAATTTGCTTAAAATAACCTATACAGATAAAAAAAAAAAAAAAAGAAGTCCGTCACGCAGGAGCTGCATAACTAATCACTTTCCTCAGAATTGGGTAGGGTCGAGTGCATTGCTGAATAATTTGCTTAAAATAACCTATACAGATAAATAAAAAAAAAAAAAAAGTCCGTCACGCAGGAGCTGCATAACTAAGCACTTTCCTCAGAATTGGGTAGGGTCGAGTGCATTGCTGAATAATTTGCTTAAAATAACCTATATAGATAAATAAAATAAAAAGTCCGTCACGCAGGAGCTGCATAACTAAGCACTTTCCTCAGAATTGGGTAGGGTCGAGTGCATTGCTGAATAATTTGCTTAAAATAACCTATATAGATAAATAAAATAAAAAGTCCGTCACGCAGGAGCTGCATAACTAAGCACTTTCCTCAGAATTGGGTAGGGTCGAGTGCATTGCTGAATAATTTGCTTAAAATAACCTATGTAGATAAATAAAATAAAAAGTCCGTCACGCTGGAGCTGCATAACTAAGCACTTTCCTCAGAATTGGGTAGGGTCGAGTGCATTGCTGAATAATTTGCTTAAAATAACCTATGTAGATAAATAAAATAAAAAGTCCGTCACGCTGGAGCTGCATAACTAAGCACTTTCCTCAGAATTGGGTAGGGTCGAGTGCATTGCTGAATAATTTGCTTAAAATAACCTATGTAGATAAATAAAATAAAAAGTCCGTCACGCTGGAGCTGCATAACTAAGCACTTTCCTCAGAATTGGGTAGGGTCGAGTGCATTGCTGAATAATTTGCTTAAAATAACCTATGTAGATAAATAAAATAAAAAGTCCGTCACGTTGGAGCTGCATAACTAAGCACTTTCCTCAGAATTGGGTAGGGTCGAGTGCATTCCTGAATAATTTGCTTAAAATAACCTATGTAGATAAATAAAATAAAAAGTCCGTCACGCAGGAGCTGCATAACTAAGCACTTTCCTTAGAATTGGGTAGGGTCGAGTGCATTCCTGAATAATTTGCTTAAAATAACCTATGTAGATAAATAACATAAAAACATAAATTGTTCTGCTCTTTTGCTTTTATGAGCAGCTGTTTCAATTATTAATTTTGGTATTAATTTCCTTCCAGAGTTTTGTGTATGCGTGGTACTACACTACGTAATAAATACACAAGGCTTCACGTATTCATCTATTGATTTTGATGAGTTTCGCGAACCTAAGTTTTGCGGGAGAATTCAATTCAACCATAGTACAAAGTAACACCCCCCCCCTTCCAATAGACCGATTTAGTCCATTTTCACAACACTTCTTTCTTATTAGATAGCCAGGACGTATACAGAGTTTCGTAACAATTCAACAGAAATTACGACCGGTACAAGGAAATTAGTAATTTCGGTCCGGAGTAAACCCCCCCCCCCCTTCTAGTCAACCGATTTAGTTTATTATTACAACAAATTTTTGTCTTCAGTTGACCACAACAAATACCGATTGTCGTTGAAATATAACAAAAATTATGGCTGGTATTGACAAATAACTACTTTGGCTCCGGAGTAAACCCCCTCTCTGGATGGACCTATTTTGTTGGTTTACGAACTCGTTAAATCGTTTGACTAGGTAGGATCGATAGAGATTCGAAGAAATTTTTCAAAAATTCCGTCATGAGTGCAACCTTAATAGCTACTTTCCTTCGGAGGAAAGTGCTAAAAAAAAAGATGTAAATACAATAATATTGTCCGTTCCCTAGTTATCAAACCAGGGAACGGAAAATCTTCCCGTTTTGAAGCCTGGATATATATATATATATATATATATATATATATGCACATTTAAAATACCCTTTATGAAGGGCAAGAAAGAAAAATCAACTTAAAACAAAGTAAATTATTTCCACTATACTTAGCCAATTTTATTAATGAGCTAATTACCTTTCCCCATTTGACGTTTCGGCCTCAGGGCCATCCTCATTAAAGTTCTTTCATATGTCCACATATATTCACCCTATTTCCACAAGGGCTTGTCATCACTTTAAATCTATGGGCTTGCCCATCTTCTATAACTAAATCTTTTCTACATTTTTAAACACTTTTCATTTAAATAAAACTGGTATCTGTGATGTATGCAGCGTTATTTGTGGAGTTCTCGATTTCGTAGAAGGTAGAAAAATAATGTCTCTCCACTGTTTTTTCAAAGTATTTATTAGCAAAAGCTTTTCGAGAACATGGTATAAATATTTCTGTAATTAATATTTGTCATAGCTTTAGTAATAAGAATACTTATAAATATTTCTGTAATTAATATATGCGTGTTTTTGTGAAAATTGTAGATGCACTGACGATGAGAACCATGTTCTCGAAAAGCTTTTGCTAATAAATACTTTGAAAAAACAGTGGAGAGACATTATTTTTCTACCTTCTATAAAACTGGTATCTTACCAGTAAGATACATGATTTATTTTTTTGTAATAAGAAGAAAGGACAGTGAAATTGTGCAATTGAGTTATATTACTAGTCAGGGTGTAAAAAAATTAAAATTGTTTTTGACGACTTGAAATATTTGGCTTATAAAATTTTGTTTTGTGTATTTTCCAGATTCTTAAGGCCGAGTATTCACAACTATGAGGGAAACATTGATTGCAGCCGTCCTGGCAACATTACTGTTCGGGGTAAGTAAGCTACGGCCATATAAATTTATAGAAATATTATCTTTATTTTATGCCTTAAATGAATAAAATAAAGTCCGACTCGCAGGAACTGCGTCATCTTAGCGCGGTTCCGTTCAGTTTTTGCAGTATGAGGAATGTTATATACATAGGAAAATTCAAAACAAACCTATGAATACGCCATCATGATTAGCCACAGCCATCTTGATTACTACAGCTACTCCAAACTTATTACCAAAACCTTTTATAGTTTCTTGGCTTATTTGACTAAAATACTAATTTTACTGATAAATACGATATTAAACAAAAACAAACAATTAAAAAGTGAGTTAAACAAAGACAAAAACAGGTTCAAAAGAACAAAAAAATAACTTTTTAAGTTTATAAGCGTTTATATCTCTGATTTATATTGCCCTATCGAATATTGCTTCCGAATCTTTTTTGCCGAGAATTTAGCAAGCATTCGAATGGTCGCCTTCCACTTACCTCGATTTACCAACCGTTTTTGAGATATTTACGAAAAATGTCCCAAAACATTGCATGTCTATTAATAAAATAACTTTTTTCGCATTCTTCCTTAACTCCAAATATAACCAAAATTTAAACATATTAGGTGAGATGAATTTACAAGATGCAAAAAATATTTCAATTGAATCCCGCAATTCTAAGTACCTACAAAAATATAATGACTTACAAAAACATTGATTCCATTTTTCTCAGAAACGGTTACATATATCGCCTTAAAAATGGTTTCATTCGTTTTTTTTTTGTCAAGAAACCTATAAAACAAGTACCTGCAACAATATGAAATAAGCGGAACGATTTTTTTCACGCGACATTCGTTCCAATCGGACAATTATTCGCTGACGTATGCCGCGAACAGACAAATATATATATATATATATATATATATGTATATATATATATATATATATATATATGTATATATATATATATATATATATATATATATATATATATATATATATACATACAGGGTGTCCCAAATAAGACGGCTCAATCAATCAATTTTGCGGCCAAACGGTTGGTCTGAGAAAAAAATGTCAGAGGCAAAAGTTGTAGGGCTTGACCTAAGCTTTTCAAATATGTCATTTATTTAACATATTGATTGTGCATGTGCGCTCGGCGCTAGATGAAATGTTGGGGTTTGCAGATGACCCCTATTATTATGCACATCATTTTGAAGGGAATTAAAAAACTAACCCTTGTGTGCAAACCGCAAGTGCGATTCAAATTTCATTGTTTTAAATTAAAACGATTTTTTGGAAGCAGTTACAGAGTTCGGTTATAAATGTGTGATACATGACTTTGAGGTATTTCTTCCTCAACTTTCTGAAAAAAATATGGCCGATCCTCTAAGAGAAATATTTCCGTGTTTCTCTGGATATTTCCCAAGCTCTGATGTGAGGATTTCTCCTAACAAGGTCCAAGATGATGACCTGGTCTCTTCAACGATGTCTTCTGGTGAAAGAGAAATGTCCTTGTCGGGAGTTCGACACCAGACGCAAACTCGTTTTGTAAGACGGATGAACCCGGGTTGGGTAATATTTTTCTCGGTCCCTAGAATTTAGGACAAACAATGTAAAAAAATCGTGGTTAATTCAAATAAAATTTTGGATAATTCGAATATTTTACGGGTCTGTGCTTCCGATGGGAAGTGGACAGAGAGGCGGTCGATCTTAAATCTTGTGAAAATATTCTCCTAGAATCTAGTTCTTGGAGTCTAGGAGTTCTGCTGTATTACACTAATAATGAACCAAAGCAAAATAATGAACCATAATCCAATAAGGAATATCGGATCCAAAGGATTAAAAAGATAACATGAATGATCAGATTTAGCTTAGTTAATCCCGAAAGAATAAATACTTAAAAAATATGCCATATTTTCAATTTTATTAAAGTTATTCGAAAAAATAATTCTTTTAGAAGATCGGCCATATTTTTTTCAGAAAGTTGAGGAAAAAATACCTCAATGTCATGTAGTACACATTCATAACCGACCTCTGTAAGTGCTTCCAAAAAATCGATTTAATTTAAACCAATGAAATTTGAATCGCACGAAACTTATTTGATTTTGAAGATATCGAAGTGCGGTTTGCAGCAAAGGGTTTGTTTTTTAATTCCCTTCAAAATTCAGGGGTCATTTGCAAACCCCAACATATCATCTTGCGCCGAGCGCACATGCGCAGTCAATATGTTAAATAATTGACATACTTAGAAAGCTTAGGTCAAGCCCTATACCTTTTACCTGTGTCATTTTTTTCTCAGACCATCCGTTTGGCCGCAAAAGTAGTTTGAGCCGTCTTATTTGGGACACCCTGTATATATATATATATATATATATATATACAAATTTGAACCACCTCCATTTTCGGCCTCTAGGGGTTCTGCACCGCAAACTTTTCTAGACGGCACTTCTGGATTGCGTCATGCGATCAACCTTACAAGCGGGGTTCCTCCCTATGGAGGGAGGGAGGAACCGCGCTAGAAAGGCTCTGAAGCAATATTCGGTGGGGCAATGTCAATCAGTGATATAAGCGCTTAAAACTTAAAATAGTGTTTGTTTTGAACGGGTTTTCTCTTTGCTTATCTCACTTTTTTATGGGTTGTTTTAGCGCGGTTCCTCCCTCCCTTCATAGGAAGGAGTCCCGCTTATAAGGTTGATCTCATGAAACAATCCAGAAGTGCCGACTAGAAAATTTTGCGTTTCAGTAACCCTAGAGACCGAAAATGGCGGCGATTCAAATATGTATATATATATATATATATATTTGTCTGTTCGCGGCCCGTACAGATCAAAAATTGTCCAATTTTGATGAAATTCCGTTCAAAAATCTTTCGTCTAATTTGAAAGGTCAAGTTCGTTAACCAGCAGAATCCGCCCGCCGGAACATGGTTTTTGGAGCGAATATCGCGCGACAAAAATCGTTACGCTTACTTCATATGCTTGCAAGTACTCGTTTTATAGGCTTCTGGGCCTAGGAAAACGAATGAAACCATTTTTAAGGCGATAACTTTAACCGTTTTCGAGAAAATTGGAAAAGTAGTTGTTGAATAACGATTTTTGTTTGGGTACTTAAAATAATGGGATTCAGTTGAAATATTTTCTGCTTGCTCGAATTTCATCAAAACTAATATGTTGAAGTTTTGGTTAAAATATTCTTTTTAACAGGCATGAAAAGTTTTGGGAACTTCGTATACTTTCATTAATATCTCGAAAACGGTTGAAAATCATGGGATGCAAAAGGTTACCATTCGAAAGCTTACTAAATGCTCTACAAAAAAGGTTCTGAAGAAAGTTTTGAATAAGCGATGTCAATCGGAGAAATAAGTGCTTAAACTTTGAAGTAATTTATTTCGTTTATTCGAACGGTTCTTTTTGTCTGTTATAATTCCTTGTTATTTTTTAACTGCTTATAGTTGGATAATGTATTTGACAATAAAACAGATTAAGTAAAATAAGAAATACAATTCATTGTTAGAAACGTAGCTTGCCAAGAGAAAGAGATTCGACGACGTCTTTAAAATATTTTTTAATGCCTTTATGCTGTTGGTTTTTTATTTTATTTTTTAATTGATTTTATTTGTCGAATTATTACTATAGTAAAATAATACAAGAAAATGTGAAATTTTGATAATTTTCAATGCATTGAAACGTATGAAATAAGTACCTCTAGAAGAGGATTTTGGGGTCTGGCGGACCCGACCAGGTAAAGTCATAAACCCCTTTGAACAAAGGCCGAACAAAATATTATCTGTTTCTATTCTAAGCTTTTCAAATGACAATAGGGATATGAACGGAACCGGATGATGCAGTTCCTGCGAGTCGGACTTTTTGTTTTAAATTGCAATTATCAGTAGAATTAGTATTTTAGTAAAATAAGCCAAGGAACTGTGAAAGGTATTGGTAATAAGTTTGGAGTGGCTGTGGTAATCAAGATGGCTGTGGCTAATCAGGATGCCGTATTCATAGGTTTGTTTTGAATTTTCCTATGTATATAACATTCCTCATACTGTAGCGTTAATTTTGACGATACATTATTTAACGCAATAAAATAACTACTTATCTGCCGGGACGAAGCACGGACATTCAGCTAGTATTTATATATATTTGACTGTTCGCGCTTTAGTTCAGTGAATAATCGTCCGATTTTGATGAAATTTGGAGAAACCACGGAATTAATTTCTAGATGAATAAATCACCAATTTCAAATGCGAATGGAAATTTCTTTACGAAATCAAAAATTAGGCATTTTATTTATATGGGCTTTAATTCCATACAGTCGATAATAATAAGTGCCAGATTTCCTACGGAAATAACCGTGATTCTAATTCATCATCACAAGTGATTCATTTATCGTTACACCTAATGGTTCTGTTTATCACCACAGCTGATGATTTTATCGTAACACCTATTGCGTCTATTTACTATTACACTCGATGATTCTACTTTTCAATATCCGGTTTCATTTTTTATCACAGTCTTTCAAAGAGGATCTAGGCGCACGGTAGTGCGCCAGGCCAAGTTCCGGCCTAAGCATACTGTGTGTATATTACAGACGGTCTTAGAGCCGATTTTTACCCTCTCATAACTTTCAACCAGGTAAAGATAAAGTTATGAAATTTTACAGAGGTATTATAGTACTAGATGTGAGTAAAACTGGAAATTTTCATAATTCTACATTGAATAGTTCCTGAGATACAAGCGATCGAAAATCGGGATTTATAGGACTCACTCACTCACTCACTCACTCACTCACTCATCAAAAGTATTAGGCACTTCCCATGATGCTAGAGACTTGAAATTTTGCCTGAAGATAGATATGAAGACGTTATTAAAGGAAAAAATCGAAAAATCGCGAAAAGTTGTGTTTGACACCGCTTCCGGGGCGGAGGCGTGCCAGTTTTGTAATTCCTTCGGAAACCCATCATTTCGTCCGAAACCCATAATTTGGGGTATCAAATGAATTGTCTCGGTATGAAGAACCTATATTTGATGTTTTAAGAAACAATTAGACGCATATAGGCTCGGTAAAAATCTTATACCAGCTGTCTGTCTGTAAGTTTGTTCCTCTTACAAATCCGTACCGTTTGACCGATTTTGACCAAACTTGGGATACAGATGGGTCTTGATACGGGGAAAATCATAGGCTAGTCAAAATCGTCTATCAGCAGTCTGTCTGCATGTTTGTTCCTTACACAAATTCACACCATTTGACCGATTTTGACCAAACTTGGCACACAGGTAGGCCTTGGTCCGGGGAATGCACCAGGCTAGGTAAAAAAGGTCTTTCAGCTGTCTGTCTATATGTTTGTTCCTCATACAAATTCACACCGTTTGGCCTATTTTGACTAAACTTGGCACGCAGGTAGGTCTTGATACGGGAGTGTCATATTACCTATGACGTTTTCTACTTTTTGTTCCATCGAAATGCCATCATTCCTTCTGAAACCCATCATGTGGGGTATCAAATGAATCGTCTTGGTAAGGAGAACCTATATTTGATGTTTTAAAAAAACATTTCGGCCCATCTTAACAAAAACAGTTGTGACTTCTTTCTTAAATGTAGTAAATAAAGTCGTAGGGGTTCACTGCATAATATACTTCAAAGCAGATACTAAGTTTTTCAATGTCGAGCCATCTAAATTACAAAGTTTAGGATCACAAACCCAAAATGTATCGTCTTTGTTCATATATTTTTCTTGAAGGCCTTCTGCACTTTCCCTATTGTGATCTTTATCCTCGGGATAAGGTTCCTGGGTTTTACAGTGTAATAGTTTAGTTAAGAGAGCAATCAATTTGTCCTCTAGAGTAATGTCATCTGGAAGAGCTTCTAACTTTTCTAGTCTAGTGATTAGATGTATGTAGGTTGATTATTGGTATCAAATATTAAGCAGTAAGGAGAACCTTATGCAGAATCCAAAGACCCTGGTTTTATATGAAGTACAAAAGCCAGTAGGTATGCGGCAACTAAATTCTATTTAATACTTCGAAAAAAGTAATGAGGTCCCCAAAAAAACATAAATGTGAAATAGAGGCCAAGTTCCTGCCCCCACAAAGAAACACTCCCTTCCTCAAAAATATCCCCTCCTAAAACCCCCCAAAAACGCCTTACCATTCTACAGTCCAAAAAAGTAGTATGAGTTGGTGTATTAATTCAACCAAAAATATTTGCCAATACAAGAGATGAAACAAGAAAGAAATTTCCAAGTTCATTACTTGAAAGACCTCATAGTTACTTACTAAGAACAATAAAGTCACTTCAACTGACCTTTAAAAACAGCGATAAAAATACTTATATCCAGTTACTGAAATATCACTTTCCTCAACCAGGTATATTCTTAAACTTGGCAATGTAGTTTTTCTCTAAAGATAATTTCGGCACAAAAAAAACATTGCCAAGTTTAAGAATATACCTGGTTGAGGAAAGTGATATTTTAGTAACTGGGTATAAGTATTTTTATTGTTGTTTTTAAAGGTCAGTTGAAGTGTCTTTACTGTTCTTAGTAAGTAACTATGAGGTCTTCCAAGTAATGAACTTGGACATTTCTTTCTTGTTTCATCTCTTGTATTGGCAAATATTTTTGGTTGAATTAATACACTAACTCATACTACGTTTTTGGACTGTAGAATGGTAAGGCGTTTTTGGGGGGTTTTAGGAGGGGATATTTTTGAGGAAGGGAGTGTTTCTTTGTGGGGGCAGGAACTTGGCCTCTATTTCACATTTATGTTTTTTTGGGGATTAAATTTTACATTATGTTACCTTGTGAAATAAGGAATAAATTATAATTTCTCCGTTATTTTTTTAGGTTTCTTCTTCAGATTGGAGTTTTGAAATTGAAAATACGGATTATTTTGAACCGTCACATAACCTAACACCTGTTGTGAGTTCTACCGAAAATTCTGATGCAGAAGAAGTCACATTGGCGCCGCATGACGAAACTACAGATTTGGAGGGAACTGAGTACAGAACATATGTTGAGAGCTCTACCCAAAATGCCCTGACAGAAGAATTCGAATCGACGACGGCTTTCAAAACAGCAGACTTGGAGCCAGCTGAGAACACAACACCTGCTCTGAGTTCTACCACAATTCTTGAAGCTGAAGAATTCCGGAGAATGGCTGGTCTCCCAGCAAGCCTAGATATGAACAATCCATTTGCTATTTTTGGCTTTATACTGAAAAAGTTGCACGTTGTTGAAGACTATGCCTATGAGATAAGCGTCGAAAAGGTAAAGGCAAAACATTTACCGAAATACTCATTTTTCTTTGTAGCACTGGTTTACTTTTTGTCCAGAAAGGACCCGTTTATGACAAAAGTTACATTGGCCGAGGTATCCGAAGGGAACTCAATCCCGTCAAATTTTCAGGTGGATACGTTTTGCGAAAAGTTCAAATTCCCTCAAGCAGATGTTGAAGAAGCTTTTCAATCCCTTTCCAACGAAAAGGACTTAAAAATTCCAGCATTAATAAAAGAACACCTTTTGTATCTTGCTGAAAGTTATAATATTGCGCTGAACACACAGGATGATAATCTTATTATCTGGTTGATCGAAAATGGAGCAATTCGTCCAGCTTTAATTAAAAGTTCTAAAACTTTGGCCTTAAGAGTATTGAAAATTTTAGAAGAAAAAGGATTCCTAGACCAAATGTCGGCAGATGATGTTCTTGCAATAATGCCAAATGATGAAAGTTTGTTACACCTTTCAGCGAAAGTAGGCAGCATCGAAATCTACGACAAGATGATACAAGCAGGTCTCAATATGTCAGCTGTAGATATCTTTAACAAGTCATTTCTCGAGTACGCCGTCGAAGAAGGTCATGTCGACTTGGTAAAATATTTGTTTGATAAGGGAGCTACTTCATATGGACGGCTTCTTCTCCACGTTGCGGCTTTCAATGGAAGAGAAGAAATGGTCAAATATTTGTTAAAGCAAGGTTTCAGTACAAAAAGCAGGAATTCAAGAGGACAAACGGCGTTGTACTGTGCAGCGAGCCAGAGACATGGTAACGTTATTGACATTTTGATGGACAACGGTGCATCATTAGACGCCACTGATGACTATGGCGAATCTCTTTTGCACATCGCCGCTAAGCTTGGAGATGTGAATGCAACGGAAACGCTGATCTCATACGGGGCCGAAGTAGACGCCGATAACTTAGGAATGACGCCGCTTTATCGCGCCGCACAATTCGGAAGAAGTGAAATAATTAAAATCCTCATAGAGCGCGGCGCTGATGTCAACCACAGGCGAAACACGAAAAATAAACTGATCCACATTGCGGCCAGGAACAACCACAGCCAAGTAGTAAAAACACTCGTACAAGACCTGGAAGTGCGCGTTGATTCCCAGGGAAGTTGGGACTTCACGGCTCTGCATTGGGCAAGTAGAGTTGGTAACACTAAAGTGATCCAACTGCTTCTAGATTTGGGTGCTGATATCGAGGCTAGAATCGATATAGGAAGGACACCGCTACATGAAGCAGCATTCTGGGGTCAAATAGAGTCTTGCAGGACTCTCTTAGCCAATGGAGCGCAATTGAACACAACAGACAATTCAGAAAGAACTCCCATTGAGCTTGCTAAATTCAGTGAACACAGTGCATTATATTTGATGTTAAAAGATGCAGAAAATAAAAAAAGATATACTTTGTAACTTTGAATTTCATTATTGCCTATGAAACGAGAAACTTCATTATAATAATTAATATGGTTGGGGTGGATAAAAGCTTTAAGTTTTAATTTGTGCCCCCTTATAAAGAGCAAATCAAAGTTAAATTTTTAAAATGTATAAATTTCCTATCTCGAAAGACTGTAGCGTCTACTTATACATTCGGTTTAGCAACATTGGCGATTTTCCTAAAGAATTGTAAGGCATGAAAGAAGAAAGGATGGAGATCAACTAAGAGAAATCTTAGTTTTGTAAACAATAAGTAAATCTAGGGGATCTCCCAGAGGTCTAGTGGCTAGCGCCTTGGATTCCATAAGCGGGAGATGGGTTCGATTCCTATCGGTGACAGGAATTGTTGAGCATAACTCTACACGTAGGTGAGGTCGCTCTATTCGTGACGTTAAGTCTCCGCTTCCGTATCCTTCACATTTCACCCTCTCTGGACCATCCTCACGAAGAGTATATTTTTGGAGAAGTATCCTCTTCTCGAATCCTTGTGGTAATACTTTACCGTCCTCTTAACAAGCCTTTCGAGCACGATTTCGAAGAGCTTCTTCTAAATCTTATCCCTTATGATCACACCATCCTAGCCGGGGACCTAAATATCAAATTCCTGTCTAATTCCCCTGATAAGCGTTTCCTTGAATCCTCACCTCCTCCCTAGGGCTATATGCAGTGTTGTAAAATACCGGGGTATTTATTCTTGAGGGTAAATACCCAGGGTATATACCCAGGGTAAATACCTAATTTCATAAATACCCGGGTATTTAAGGTATTTAACTAAACCGCGACTTAGTAATCGAATATTGTAAAATGTCAGGGATCTTGCCAGTTTAGAGCTATTGCAATACTGAGAAACTATTAAAACAATAATAAATTATAAAATAGGATCACTGAGAGGTTAATAAATTATAACCTAAAAATTTGTTATGGACCTTCGGACTACCAATAAAACAAGGTGTTTGCTTAAATTTGATACTACTGTACTGCATTCACAAAAATGTAGCCTCAGCTGAAACTTTAGACTAGGATTATCTCAATTTCTCAAAACACAAATTAAGTTACCTACTCATTGATCAAAACACATGTACCTTTTAAGCCTCTCCACCATAACATGGGACTTATTTTATTATTTTCTTTGTCATTGTCTTCAAGACCTTCCCAAACAAAGGATCTTATCCATAATCCCTCTTGGTCTCTATTGTCAGTCAGCTATGTTTTTCCCGAGGATCAACTGATTTCAATCCCATGCTTCTGCTTAACTCACACACAAAACAAATGGAAGAGTTCAACAAGTCTGCAGCAAGATGTGCGTTTCCAACACCAAACTGAATGCGTTTCTCCTGTTTAGTTAACACAAGTTTTTCGAAGAGAAGATTCTGGGTTTCTTGTTGAAGAGTTTTCAGTAATTTTTAAACCTCTTATGAACTGAGTGGACCAAAGGGCCATTTAACTGAATGGCAGTGATTAGTTCAACAATTGAATCAAGGATGTTAATTAGCTTCCCAACTCGGACTCAAAACACTCTATTATCAAGAAGCTACTACCTTTTCATTTCTGGTGAGATGTTCGGTTACAGTAATGTTGTTACTACTGTATGAGCATAATTTCAAATAATATTAACAAGGATCACAAACTTAAAAATGTTTTGAACTATTATAATAAACAGTAAAAATGTTTTTCGCCCATTTTTTAAAATTTAAATAAGTCCTTAATAATTGAATAGGCTTCATTAAAACCTTTTTAAAATAAATTAACCTTCCCCACTGTGAAAGTAATCATGAAAATTCACAGATATACATTAATTTGTAAATACCCATAAATGCCCGGACCAACTTTAACTTTTTTTTAAATATTACTGGGTAAGTATTAATGTTCATTACGTTTTTATGATCAAATGGGTAAGTTTCAGTCCTTGTTTGCACCAAAACATATTCAAAGAAGTTTTATCAATCTCAAGAACTGAAAATACCCACTTTTTGGGTATTTACCTTCCCTATGGGTAAATACCCGGGTATATACCCAATTTATATTTACCTACCCACTGGGTATTTACCCACCCCACATCACTGGCTATATGTAGTCCCATTCTCACCTACTCACCACACCTCTACTTCTAATACCCTCCTCGACTACTTCCTTGTTGGCTCTCCGAGTCACCTTCTGTCCTTCTCCCAGTATCCGGTTCCATTCCTTCCCACACATGATCTCATTTCCATATTCTATAACATCCGAATGCCCACTTTTATCCCTAAAACCATCTCCTATCGAAGCCTCAACTCTCTTACCTTTGAATCCCTCGAGGCTGACTTATCTGCAGTAGATTGGTCACTCATTCATTCCTATCCCTCCGTTGATGCCAAAGTCGATTTCCTAACCTCGAGCCTCCTTGCCATCCTTGATAAACATGCTCCTGTGAACAGTATCCTCGCTCGCTGTCCCCCTGCTCCTTGGCTCACTCCCGAAGTTAAAGAAATGACGAGAAGACGTGATGCTGCAAGACGACGATCAATCCGTACTGGACACCCAGAGGACCTGAAGACCTTCAAATCTCTCCTAAACTTCACTCATTCCACCCTTCGCCGCGCTCGTTCCCAGTAATACCAGACCTCCCGGTCCTCTGCTTCCGACTCCCGTTCCCTCTGGAACACCCTTCGTAGCCTTTCCCTCGCCAAGACTAAACCCACTCCCACCATCCATGTTACACCCGACGAGATAAATACCCATTTCAGTGCCGTCTCCTCTTCAACTACTCCTTCCACACCCTTCGTTCCTTCTAATCCCTTTAACTCTGATAATTTTTATTTCTTAGCTATATCACCATCAGACCTCCTCAAAGCTGTCATGAAATCACGTTCTAAGTCCAAAGGTTCGGACAGTATACCCGTTGAGCTTATTAAAATTTCCCTTCCTGTTATCCTACCACACCTACTCCACATATACAATTATTCTTCGCAACACTCCATCTTTCCCACATCATGGAAGAATGCAATTGTTCACCGCTTAAACAAAATTTCCAATCCAATTGTTCCCACCGATTTCCGTCCTATTTCTATCCTTTCCAATCTTTCTAAACCACTTGAACGCCTCGTCCAATCCCAAATATCCACCTTTCTACAACCCCGCTTAAACTCCCACCAATCTGGGTTTCGTCCAGGATACTCCACCCAATCTCACAACCTCCAATCCGCTATTGATCTTAAACGAATTTCCATCCTTATACTCCTAGATTTCAGTAAAGCGTTCGGTACCATTGACCATAACATACTACTTTCCAAACTCCAATCCTCCTCTCTTACACTGGACCGAGGTGTTGCTCAGGGATCCTCTCTATCCCAAAACATGTTTGCTGCTTACATAAACTATCTCCCATCCTGTATCATATTTTGCAACTTCCACATGTATGCCGATGATTCCCAAATCTACCTTTCCTTCCCTCCCTCTGAGCTATTTGAAGCAGCAAGAAAGATTCAGGAAGACTTGGACAGGATCACAGCTTGGGCCAAGACCAACAAATTAATGACGAACGCTGAGAAGTCCAAAGCGATAGTGACACGCTCAGCTCCCCTCTTGAAATCTCTCCCTCCTATCCTCCCTTCCTTAACCATTGACTCCAGTCCTATTCAAGATGTCTTCCCTGCCAAGTTTTCGACCCAAACCAATCCTGGAAAAATCACTTATCCCTAATCACTCGTCGCTCCTTAGACCCTTAGGGTACGTTCATGGTGAGGATTCATTCTGCGATGCTACGATAGCTACTCCGATGAGCTCTGCCCCGATGTAAAACAAACACATGTATTAAGGTGGGAGTGTTCATAGTGAGGATCCTTACTTCCGATGCTATTCTCGCACTCGCGCAGTGACCGCGGGGAAGAACAAATATTTTGTTTTCTCCTCGCAGTGAGGAGGGAAGCCGCGATGTGGGCCTGACTGTGATTGGTTCCTTCAAAAGGACTCTAGTGCGCAGGTCACCTACCCTCTCTCATTACTTCATCTTGTGTGATTATTCTTTTTTGGTTATTTCGTTGTCGAGATGAAAGAAAATTGGGTTTTTTGCGAAGACTGCATCCAGTTACTTTTGAAGTATTTATTTAGTTAAGTGATTTATAACAGTTACTCGTACTCGCTGATAAGCTTACAGGTTCTTTGCTGGTTATCTTTTACTACTTGACTCGTTATCTACGGCTATAATTCATATTAGATAATGGCAAGTAATATTTATTAATAAAAAGGTTAATATGATCAAAATCAATTCTCTCAACTATGAAAAAAGTTATTAAGCATTAAAGTTGATTGTTTTGCAGGTTATGAAGGATAACAAACAACGATATTTGTAAACAAACATATTTTATTCCTTTTCTCTCTCTCTTTTTTGGATCTTTTACATTTATTAAGCAATACATAATTTGCGTTTCCGCTCGCTAATCTACGCTCCACTCACTCAAGAAGATATAAGAAAACTCTAGCCAATCCAACTCGCAATTAATAGAATTAGGAAGCGTTGATCGTCGGGGTTTCGGTCAGTGTTCTTATTCAATAAAACACATTTTTTTTTGCTAAAATGTATATTTATTGCCGCCAACGTTTCGGCTTGCTATACAAGCCATCTTCAGGGCTGTAAAAACATATATGGTATAACAATGGTAAGGACAAAAAGACAAAAAGGCTAGAAACATTAACATAAATATGAGTACCTATATGCTTGAAAATATAAATATAAATATATATATATATATATATATATATATATATATATATAGTAAAATAATAGCAATATAAATAAATATACATGTATATGGTATCCAAGAGAATACAGTACAAGTGTCATAGTAACATACCTATTGAGAAGATTGAGAACTGTCCGTTTCAAGAAGAGAACATTTCTGAAGACTGGAAGGGCTAGACAGGAGAGGATGGGGGGGAGGGGGTGGAGAGAAGTGGAGCTGGGAGTGAGGACGGGGGGTAAAGACCGCGGTAAAGATAAAGGACTTGCCGATGGATATTGCAGGTACAGGGAAGGATTGGGCCAGGGCTAGACAGGAGAGGATGGGGGTGAGGGGGTGGGGAGAAGTCGACCTGGGAGTAAGGACAGACGGACGGCGGTAAAGATAAAGGACTTGCCGATGGGTATTGCAGGTACAGGGAAGGATCAGACGGTGTGTGGGTATAGGGCAACGAACCGGGTGGGATTACCTAACGGGAGGTTTTGAGGATATGGAAAATGTTGGAATAGGTTGAGGAGATGACTTCTTTGTCAATTTTGTCATTGACGGGATTGTTTTCTAGATGGATATATATGGATTCAGAAAGGAGACGCTTCTCAAGGTTGGGTTCAGTGGAGAGGATGGAGAAGTTTTGGAAATCAAATTTATGTCCGTCCGTGATAGCGTGTCTAGAAAGTGCGGTTTTAATGTCTCTGTTCTTAATGTTGTATTTGTGTGTTTTGAGTCTGCTATGAATGCGGTTCTTCGTCTGTCCAATGTAAGTGCTGTTGCAGTGTGATGTAGAGCAAGGAATTCGGTAAACGACGTTGGATCTATTTCCTTGTGGGATGGGGTCTTTGAGTGTGGTATATAGGGTTTTCAGTTTATTTTTAGTGGATAGACCTAGATTTAGGTTGGGAAATGTGCTTCTGAGGGAAAAAATCTAAAAATCCCTTAGAAGCACATTTCCCAACCTAAATCTAGGTCTATCCACTAAAAATAAACTGAAAACCCTATATACCACACTCAAAGACCCCATCCCACAAGGAAATAGATCCAACGAAGGAAATAGATTCTCAATTAATAGAATTATTAATTTAAGCGACTCTAGTCTATCCAACTCGCTAAAATTAATAGGATTCCATTAATTTTTCCGAGTAAGAAACCAATCCCTTTTTCTTTGTCAGGAGCATCGCGAACTAATTGTAAAGGCTCATTTTTTCTCACTAACATAAGCAGAGCTTTTTCATAAACAAAAGCTAATTCACTGTTGAAGGTTACTTTACTCCCAGCAAGAACCAATGCAATGGTGAGTCAGCATGAACACCCTCCATCGATGTAGAATACATCGGGGCAGCGCTCATCTGAGTAGCTATCGTAGCATCGCAGAATGAATCCTCACCATGAACGTACCCTTAGACTATTTAACCGTTCCCGTCACCTCCTCCCTACGCCTACACGTCATCTTCTTGTATCTTCTCTTGTGTTCCCCCACTTCGACTACGGTTGCCTGGTGTACGGAGGGCTCACTGGGGAGCTTGAGGATCGTCCTAAGCGATTAATAAACAGTTTTCTCAGATTTATCCTCGATATCCCCCGACATGGCCGATATTTCTCACCAGTATTCCGAGTCGAAGTGGCTATTCCCATCAAATCGACGACAATACTTCCTGTGTCCCTGCCTTTACCAAACCATTTCTTCCAAATAATATTTATAAAATCAACTGTTACGATTGTAACAAATGTTATATTGGGGAGTCTGGACAATACTATGTAAAAGAAACACTACACGTTAAGAGCATTGATACACATGCAAACAGTACAGAATTGACGGATCATGCAATATCCAAACATTTCACATTTTCAATTTCAAGGAAGTAAAAATATTAAGAAAAAAAAAAAAAGAAATCCGCTGAAAAGAAATATCAAAGAAAATATATATTTTTTTAAAAATTCAAAAATACCAGTGAATAAATGAACTGAGCTTAAAAATGTCCACCAAATTTTCCATGGAATAATCGATGAAGACCCAAAAAATTTTAAATGTTGGCGAGTAGATCTTACAAGGAAAACTAAGAAAGACTGATAAAGACAGACATTTTGGTAATGCCCGTACAGAGGGAGAGTACATGGTGACGAGTGAACTTCCTAGCAAGGTAGGACTGAAAACCTTTTTTATACAACATTTAATTTAGATATCATTATTTTAACATTTAGGGTAGGTCATACATTTAATTTAGGTTAGTTCCATTTTAATGCATTTAATAGAGCATTACATAATTTTTTATATCTGGTTTCGAAAGACTGTTTCGTTTGGATGTACAAAAAATAATGTTTTGCTGTAGAAGTGGGCCTGAAGAGGTGTGAAAATATGCACGAAACATGTCGGGCCTAATAAATAAAGTAGTGTGAAGGAAGGATTACTGCTTTCAAGACCCCAAGCCTCCTAAAATCTGAGAGAGAATGAATACATATATATATATATATATATATATATATATATATATATATATATATATATATACATATACTCATATTATACATGAATTATTAAATCTTTGTATTTAACAAATAACATAAATAAAGAAAAATGTTATCATCCAGGCACAAATAGGAGTAAGAAATAAAGACATTTTCTCATAACATAAGAAGCACATTGGCAAAATGTACCTTTATTTCTATGATAACATAAAAACATATTAAATATTTTATGAATGTAATTCAATAAATTATATTGAATACCTTATATTTCCGCTTATAAATATTTATTTTATGTTTCCTCAACTCCTTTAAAACCTCATTTTAATGGCAACTGTTGGCACCATCCGGAAGTGCTAACGGGAAATGTCCATGTTTCATATACCTGAGGTCACAAAAAATTGATCGTAGAAATTCGAACGATGCAGTCAAATATATATGTATATGTGTATATGTATGTCTGTGTGTTTTTATATATATATATATATATATATATATATATATATATATTAGGGTGATGCTTTTCCGAGGGATACATTTCTTTAAAATATTTTTATGGGGCACCCTTGTCCCGTTTTGTTCTACTGCTTGAAATAAATCTTTAGTAATGTTTGGTAATTTTTACCGGAATTTTAGGGGTCACATTCACGACTTATGGATTTATTATTTATTTATGGATAGGTAATGCTCCGCATCTAAAGCGAAGAGCATTCAATACCTTGTAGTGAAAATAAATTTTAAGTTAATAAGTTAATTTTTGAATTAGTTGAGTGATTAATTTATTTATTTTTATTGTATCATTATTCCAAAAAAATGGTAAAATTGATTCTTCTGGTTATTGTATCGTTTTATATTTTGTCGTACACGTTAGTGTTTTTCAAATATGTCAATGTTGTATCAATATGCTGGCTGCCTTCTGAAAGTATGTCTGTCAGGTCATGAGGAATGTCCAAGTTATGCCGTAACCGACAGTCTGTTAGAATTTGTTTTACAGTAAGGTCTATGTTGCAAGTCGTACACTTAGGTTTGTCAGTCTTTGTCATCAGGTACCCAATGTGTCATCAGGTACCCAATGTGAATGGCCGATTCTTAGCCTCACAAGGACTACTTCTTCTCGGCGTGAGTTCCTGTACGATGATGTCCGGTCTGTAATATTGGGTTTAATAGTTCTTAGTTTATTGTCAGTCACAGTATGCCAATCAAGTCGCCATTTGTCCAGTATTATTCTCCTAATATGTCTAGTAACGTCATGGTGAAATAGATGAAATGTATGTATGTATGTCAATTCTTCAGTCACAAGTCTAGCATGTCTGTCAGCTGTCGTATTTTGTCCGAGGTCTTTATAGATGAAAACCTTTTGAAAAAATCAACAAAATCAGTGTTGGTAAGGGATTGTTTTAAAGAGAACGTATCTCAACATGCCTCTTTGAAATTCAAAGAAACATTCGAAAATAAAAAATTATGAGCTGAACGAGTTTTTTTGTAGGTAAAAATTTGTAACCTTATATAGTTGGGTTTTGTAAGGAAGACACTTATTCTTACATAGAACACAACTTTGTGCTGTAACAATTACATTTTTTATTCACATACTTGATACGTTTGACATTGTTTTATTATTTAAAGTTAAAGTTTTAATATTAAAACTGCATAATAGTGCTATTAAAAAAAAAATTAAAAATATCAAAAAGTACAAGTAACCCATTTTGAGTAGGATTTCTTTTTTACAACCGGTAAACCTTCTCCTGAATTCCTTGGCCAATTGAAACAAGATTTGTTTTTGCTCTCCATTCATGGTAATCAGTTTGTTAAATTATTTTATAAAGAAAACTCCTCGTTTGGCTATGTCATTTACAACTTTCAAACTGCGCTACTTCTTTAGCGCGGTTCCTCCCTCCCTCCATAGGGAGTAACCCCGCTTATAGGGCTGATGTCATGACGCAATCCGAAAGTGCCGACTAGAAAATTTTACGTTTCGGAACCCCTAGAGAACGAAAATAACGGTAGTTCAAATTTATATATATATATATATATATATATATATATATATATATATATATATATATATATATATATTTGTCTGGTTGCGCTCTAGCTCAGTGATTAGAAGATCAAGTTCGTTAACCAGCAGAACCTGTCTACCGGAACATGGTTTTGGAGCGAAATTCGCGCGAAAAAAATCGTGACGCTTACTTCATATGCTTGCAAGTACTCGTTTTATACGTTCCTTGGCCTAGACAAACGAATGAAACCTTTTTTAAGGCGATAGCTTTAACCGTTTTCGAGAAAAGTGGAAAAATAGTTGTCGAATAAAGTGGCTGGTTAGAGTACTTTGAATCATCTGATTAAGTTAAAATATTTTATGCATGTTTAAAATTCATATAAACATAAATGTTTAAATTTTGGTTACGTTTGGAGTTATAAAAGGATTAAAATAAAATATTTTATTGATAAACATGAAAGGTTTTGGCAACTTCGTATATTATCCTTAATATCTCTTAAAAAGCTTAGGAAATCGTGGTAAGAGGAGTGGAGAATCATTCGAAAGCTTACTAAATTTTCTACAAAAAAGATTCTAAAGCAATTTTCTATTAGGCGACGTCAATCGGAGAAATAGGTGCTTTAAGCTTTTGAACGGGTTTTCGTCGTTATTTAATTCGCAACCTTTCCGCACTATTAGAACTTCGAAATAAATAAGTCTGTCACGCAGGAGCTGCATAACTAAGCACTTTCCTCAGAATATGTGTAGTGTAGACTACAGTACTAAATAATTTGCTGTAAACAATCTATATAAATAAAATAAAAATGTAAATAGTTCTGCTCATTTACATTTCTTATGAGAACTGTTCAATTATTAATTTTGTAAATAATTTGCTTCCAGTTTTATGTTAATACATGATACTGTACTACTTAATAAATACACAAAAAACTTCATTTTCCGTCTTTTGATCTGACGCAGGAACAGGATACAGTCCCCCTAGTGGGAGATAGCGCTCCTCGCGGCGGCTTTGGGAACCTACGTCTGGCTGGCTAATTGTAATGAAACAGAGTTTAAAGTAAACCCTCCTTTCCAATAGACCGATTTACTTCATGTTTGCAACACTTCTTTCTCATGTGATACCCACGACTTATACCGCGTTTCGTTACAATACAGCAGAAATTACGACCGGTATGAGTATATTAGTACTTTAGGTCCGGAGTAAACCCCCCCCCCCCTCCAAATAACCTGATTTAGTTTATTATTACAACCTATTTTTCTCTGTTCATTACCACCACAAATACCGAGTTTCGTTGAAATGTAACAAAAATTACGGCTGGTAGTGGCAAATTGGTAATGTGGGTCCGGAGTAAACCCCCCTTCTAATGAACCGATTTAGTTTATTTTTACAACGTATGTCTCTCATTAGATAAACATAACAAATACCGAGTTTCGTTGAAATATAACAAAAACTACGGCTGGCATGGTCAAATTAGTGTTTTCGGTCCGGGGTAAACCCCCCCGCCCCCCTCCCCGTGGACTGATTTTGGTGGTTAACGAACTCGTTCAATCGTTTGCTAATTCAACGCTATATACCACGTTTCGTGAAGAAAAAACAAAAGCTCTGGCCGCTATCGTGTTAACAGACACATATGCCGTTACGTTACGATACAGCAGAAATTACGACCGGTATGAGTATATTAGTAATTTGGGTCCGGCGTAACCCCTTCCCCCCCCCCTCCTAATGAACCGATTTAGTTTATTTTTACAACACATATTCACCTGTAGATTACCACTACGAATACCGAGTTTCGTCGAAATATACCAAAAATCACAGCTGGTAGTGGCAAATTGGTATTGTGGGTCCGGAGTAAACCCCCCCCCCCCTCCTTGAACCGATTTAGTTCATTTTTATATCTCACTTTTCTCTCTATATTACCACTACGAATACCAAGTTTCGTTGAAATATAACAAATATTACGGCTGACATGGTCAAATTAGTGTTTTGGGTTCGGGGTAAACGCCCCCCCCCCCCTTCCGGTGGACCGATTTTGGTGGTTAACGAACTCGTTCAATCGTTTGCTAATTGAATGCTATATACCAAGTTTCGTGACGAAAAAACAAAAGCTCTGGCCGCTATCGTGTAAACAGACACTCACATATATATATATATGTAAGATTCGTACTCGGGATAAGAATCACAATGATTGCATCTGTAAAGAAGAAATCAAAATTACATGATCATTGGAGTAGGAATCTGATAATATAGATCCATCTAGGTGAGGAGTCAAACGTCTACTGATTAAAGGAAACACGGACAGGAAGAGGGAAGGGAAGGAGACAGGCATTGCACTGTCGGCGGGAGATGAAACAATTCTTACCCTATTATTATGTAGCTATCTCAAGTTGGAACCAATCCAACTTTACATCCCCCTTCGTTAAAATAAAAAAAAAATTTAACTCTTAACATTTACTTATATTTACTTAATATTAGCTTAATATTAATTTATGTTGTACTTTATTTTACATGTTTCATTACATTTTTATTTATTTATATTAGGCATCGATTAGTTTGATTATTATCTAGGGCGTAAGGATACAGTTTCGACACATGAAAGTAGTTTGACTCAGTTTTACGGTAACCTGAGTCAATTTTATATATCGAATTTGAAAATTTGTCTAAAATTTTAAATGGACCTGTTCGAATTTCATCTAGTTTGTTACGGTTCAGGCTATTGCCATGAGTTACGTAAACTAGGTCTCCCACCTGAAAAGTGTGTGGTTTCCGACTTTTATCAAACCTTTTTTTATTAATTTCATGTATCTTTTGTGAATTTTCGAAAGCCTTTTTTCTATCTTCCTCCAAATCTCGTGGTACTTGATAATTCTTGGGAACAATGTGTATATCTTCATTATTTAGTAAATAGTTTGGACTGAATTTGGTAGATGTATGGATAGTATTATTATATTCCTCTACACATTGCTCTGCGATTCTCGGCCATGGACGCTTGGTGTCGAATGGTTCGTCGTTTATTCTGCATCTAATTCGGTTAACCAAGGTTTGATTTAAACGTTTGTAGCGCCACGAAAGTAAACTGACTGACAACACCGTAACCTGACTGTCAACAATGGGAAGGTTACGTAGGGTTAGTCAGTGTTGCCGGTGCCACAATAATTTATGAATATTTAAATTTCTTACCGCGGTTTTGAGGTAACCCGAAAATTACCTAGCCAAATTTAAGTTTTTTGTGTGTATAAAAAGTGCGACAACGTGGTGCTGATTTTCGGTGTGATTTTTTTGGACTTTCTTTAAATTATCTGGCAGTGGACCGTTATTTATTATTTAATTTATTATCAGAAGTTAATTATTATTATTTTTCAATTGCCAAGTGTTTTATTTTTTTTTATTATATAGACATTTATTTTTTTTAACCGGCTTATTTTATCTTTTACCTGATACTCCTCTAAAGTGGTGACCCCGACGTGATGAGTGAAGACGAAAAGAAAGAAGAAATGCAGACAGAGGAAACTCAGGTTAGTCCAACTGGGCCTGGGGCTAATATCAGAATTCCCCCATTCTGGAGAGCAGACCCAGAATTATGGTTTTGCCAGGCCGACGCCGTATTTGCGACCTCCAAAATTTTGAGTTCGCGAATAAAATTTCAAATGGTGGTGGCCAACTTGGAGTTCGAAGTGTTGAGACAGGTTTCGGACTTGGTTAAAAATCCTCCCGCAGATCCTTACGAAGCACTCAAGTGTCGACTAATTTCGACGTACGCCGAGTCGGAAAACCTCCGCATAAGACGGCTTTTAGAAGATAAGCGTCTCGCAGACGGAGAGCGCCCTTCCCAGTTTTTGAACGAATTGAAAAGGCTCGCAGGAGCTTCAGTTTCCACAGAATTGCTGCGTACCATGTGGCTTAAGGCCCTGCCAGAACGAATGCAGGCTACACTAGCGGTGACAACAGAGCAGTCCGTAGACAAGCTAGCCGAGATCGCCGACCGAATCGCCGAGATCTACGAGCCCAGTGTTAGCCAGGTGACCTCTCAGTCCACACAACCACACACACGTTCCTCTACCTCCGTTTCCCAGCTCGAGGAGAGGATGCAGAAGTTGACCCTGGAGATCAGCGAGCTCAAAAACCAAATAGCTCGCGATCGAGGAAGCAGATCACGAGGCCGGGAGCGCAGCCGCTCGAGAAGCAAAGGTAGAACTTTGTGCTACTACCACCACCGCTTCAAAGAAAACGCCCGTAAATGCCGACAACCGTGCAGCTGGAAGAGTACGTCGCAGAAGGGAAACTAATCTCAGCGACTGAGAAGGCGGACTCCGTCGCTGATATCAATCACCGCCGATTATTCATCACAGACAAGGATTCTGGGGAAAGATATTTGGTTGACACCGGTGCAGCCGTATCCGTCTTCCCAGCGCGGCGACGAGAGCGAAACCACCCCGCCAACTTCACCCTTTTTGCAGCCAACGGCACCACAATAAAGACTTACGGGGAAGTCAAGAAGACCCTCAACGTCGGACTTCGACGCCTACTTCGTTGGTCCTTCATCTTGGCCGACGTCAGCAACCCGATCATCGGAGCGGACTTCCTCTTCCACCATCACATCTTAGTCGACCTTAAGGGACGACGGCTAGTGGACTCGCAGACCGGTCTAACTTCCAGAGGCAGCCTCAAACATAACACCACACCTTCCGTATTCGCAGTACCTTGCGGTGAGTGGTATTACGAGCTCTTACGGAAATACCCGTCCATCACACGCCCATCTGCTGTACCGCAGGAGCCGAAGCATCCCATCAAGCACTTCATTGAGACAAAGGGACCACCGGTAACATCGAAAGCTAGACGTCTTCCACCTGATCGTTACAACGCTGCCAGGGAAGAATTCCTGAAGATGGTCGATGAGGGTATCTGCAGACCATCCAGCAGTCCTTGGGCAAGCTCTCTCCACATCGTTTCGAAGAAAGACGGCACGTTGCGTTTCTGTGGGGACTACCGCCGACTCAATGCCCAGACTTTGCCTGACAGGTACAGTGTACCCAACATACAAGCCCTCAACACCAATCTTTTTGGGAAGACAATCTTCAGTAAGATCGACCTCAACCGTGCTTACTACCAAGTGCCGGTGGCGGAAGAAGACATCCCAAAAACTGCAGTGATCACCCCTTTCGGTCTCTTCGAATTCTTGGTGATGTGCTTCGGACTAAGAAATGCTGCGCAAACATTCCAGCGCCTAATGGACAGCATCCTCGCTCTGCCGTATGTTTTTGTCCACCTCGACGACATACTGGTAGCGTCAACCACAGAGGAAGAGCATCGCACACACCTGGAAGAAGTTTTCAGACGGCTAAATCAGCATGGATTAACCATCAACCCACTCAAGTCGGAGTTTTGCAAGTCCGAAGTCGAGTTTTTAGGCTTCCTTGTAAACTCCCAAGGCATTAAACCTCTTCCGAGCAAGGCGGACCAAATCGCTGAATTCCCTCGTCCTACCACCAAGGGTCATCTCCGACGATTTTTAGGGATGGTAAACTTTTATCGAAGATGCCTCCCTAAAGCAGCAGAAGTACAGCGCATTCTTCATGCTCTAATCGGCAACAGCAAGAAGAACGACAGCACCCCCGTCCCATGGACCCCGGAAGCAGAGGAAGCCTTCGCCCGATGCCAACGAGACATTAAGGATGCTGTAACGTTAGCACACCCCTCTTCAGACGCCGAATTGACCCTAGCTTGCGATGCATCTAACTCCGCGGTTGGGGCTGTCCTCCAACAGCGTCAGGGAGACCACTGGCGACCTCTTGGTTTCTTCTCGAGGGCCCTAACATCAGCACAGCAGCGATACTCTGCCTACGACCGCGAGCTCACTGCCATCTACAGCGCCGTCAAGCACTTCAGGCCATGCATCGAAGGTCGCATGTTCAGCATACTGACGGACCACAAGCCGCTCGTGTATGCCCTATACCAGAAGCCCGAGACTGCAACACCCATGAGAATTCGCTACACGAACTTCATTAGCCAGTTCACTAGCGACATTCGTCATGTCTCTGGGGCTGAAAACAAGGTAGCGGATACACTTTCACGGTTGGAGGCAATAGACAGTCCTGACGATATGGGGAGCATCATACAGGCTCAGCAGGAAGACCCGTCGATTCCAGAGCTTCTTCAGAACCCGAATCTGCAGTTGAAGCTGATCGAGCACCCGCATTTTGACAAGCCACTTTTATGTGACGTATCTACAGCTAAAGCCCGACCGTATGTACCACCAACACTCCGTCAGGAAGTTTTTAAAAAGCTTCATAGCCTCAACCACCCTGGCGTTCGTGGGACTCGCCGACTGGTGTCGCAAAGGTATTTCTGGCCAAGTATGCAAGCGGACCTTGCGATCTGGACTAGGAGCTGCATCGCCTGCCAGCGCTCAAAGATACACCGGCACACCATAACACCTCCAGGTACCTTCGCTCCAGCCGGCAGATTCGAGCATGTCCACGTGGATATAGTCGGACCCTTGCCGCCATCGGATGGAAAGCGCTATTGCCTTACCATGGCGGATAGGTATTCACGCTGGCCCGAAGCAGAACCCCTCGAGGACATCTCCGCAACAACAGTTGCTTCAGCTTTCTACAGGACATGGATCTGTAGATTCGGGGTCCCTGCACGGATCACAACTGACCAAGGGCGCCAGTTTGAAAGCGAACTATTCAACAGGCTCCTAAATTTACTTGGTTCGCGTCGCTGTAGAACTACAGCATACCACCCACAGTCCAACGGTGTTGTGGAGAGATGGCACAGGACCCTGAAGACTGCCCTCACCGCACACCTTATCGACTCAAACTCTTGGACAGAACTGCTACCCACAGTCCTCCTAGGCTTGAGAGCAGCACTAAGGGAGGACAACTCCACAAGTGCTGCTGAGTTGACGTATGGGCAGCCCTTACGACTACCCGGAGAGCTATTAGAGTCAACCCCTCATCCCGAAGAGCCGCAGGGCTTCCTTTTCAAACTTCGTGAGAACTTCAAGCGCCTGCAGCCCTCCCCACACAGGGCGAGTCAAGCACAAGCCTTTGTTCCCAAGGACTTAAAGACCTGCTCACATGTCTTCCTGCGGGACGACGCCATCAGGAAGCCCCTCACACCGCCATACACTGGACCGCATCCTGTTCTCCAGAGAGGAGATAAGACTTTTGTCATCGGTCTTGGCACAGGGCAGAAGACTGTCACAATAGACCGACTGAAACCAGCCCACATCCTGGAAGACCTCACCAGCACTACTACCACAACACCAACCCACCCACCTATACCAACACCTCAAGCAGAACCTTGTGACAATACCACCGCCACAGAAGCTGACAAGCCTTCATCAGTGAAGATGTCACGACGTGGACGCCTCATCAGACTTCCTGTCCGCTTCTGTGACGCTGCCATTGGGGGGAAGTGATGTAGCGCCACGAAAGTAAACTGACTGACAACACCGTAACCTGACTGTCAACAATGGGAAGGTTACGTAGGGTTAGTCAGTGTTGCCGGTGCCACAATAATTTATGAATATTTAAATTTCTTACCGCGGTTTTGAGGTAACCCGAAAATTACCTAGCCAAATTTAAGTTTTTTGTGTGTATAAAAAGTGCGACAACGTGGTGCTGATTTTCGGTGTGATTTTTTTGGACTTTCTTTAAATTATCTGGCAGTGGACCGTTATTTATTATTTAATTTATTATCAGAAGTTAATTATTATTATTTTTCAATTGCCAAGTGTTTTATTTTTTTTTATTATATAGACATTTATTTTTTTTAACCGGCTTATTTTATCTTTTACCTGATACTCCTCTAAACGTTCGTTAAGCCCATTGGAAAATGCACAGTCAGCAGCTGTGAAAATTAAATTAACATTATGTCGTTTTAAAAATACTTTGAACTCATTAGAATTAATTCCCCCGTATTGATCGGTTAATAAAGTGCCAATTTTGATGCCGTTTGATAAAATTTTGCTAAGAAGTGCGATGAAATCGGTTGCTTTTTGGTTCTTAGAAGTGAGGATATATGCAAATCTGGTGAAATGGTCAACCAAGAGATGTAAATAACGTTTTGGCGAGTGATTGCCTCCAAAACCTCCAATTGTATCTAGGGACATGTATTCATAAGGTCGTCTTGCAGGGCCTAATTGAGAAAGTTGACCATAGACAAACGGTGTTCTAGTTTTATTCTTTATGCAAACACTGCAGGTTTCACAAAACTTTTTTATTAGTTCCTTTATACCCTTGCAGAAATAGAAAGGAGTTATTTTTAGTTCAATTTGCTTAGTTCCAATATGGCCAAATTTATTATGAACTTTTTCAATTAAGTTGTAGCAAAAATCTTTAGAAACAATTATTTTACTTTGGTTTTTATATTGGTTATAAAGTAAATCCCCTTTCTTAGTGATTCGGTGGTGGGAAGATAAGTTATCATTCAATGTTCTTTGGTCTTTCATAATTTCCTCTACTTGGATAAAATTTACAATTTTCAATTTATCTTCAGAGTAAAAGGTTCTAGGACAGGGTTTCTAGATAGACAGTCGGCTTCAGAGTTTGTGTTGCCTGGAACATACTTCACCTTGAAATTATACTACTTATACTTACTTATTACTGCGATAAGCAGAACATTAAATGACCCAATTCATCATCGGTTCGTGAATTTACTTTCAGGTTTTCCAAAGGTTTGTGATCTGATTGAACCACGAACTCGATTCCTAGTAACCAGTATTGCCAGTGTGTTAATGCTTCTTTAATAGCTAAACATTCTAGGAAAATCGCTTTTTTTCGTTTCTGATGTTCATTTAATTTTTTTGAAAAATAGGCCACTGGTTTGAAATTTCCATCATCTTGTTTTTGCTTTAGGATTGCTCCAATGCCGTCGAGACTTGCATCAGTTTGAACTATAGTTTCCCTGTCTGGATTAAAAATAGCAAGACACGGCTCTGGAGCATAGATAATTTTTTATTAAATTGAAACTATTTTCGCAGTTATTGTTCCAACTGAACTTTACATTTTTTCTCAATAAATTGTGGAACGGTTCTAAAATTTGAGTGACTTTTGGGATATAGCTGCGGTAAAAATTTATTTACCCTAGAAATTGTCTCACATTCTTTTTATTTTTAGGTGTTGGAAATTTTTTTATTGGTAAAACATTGTCGTTTATTGGTTTTGTTACGTTATTTCCAATTATGTGACCTAGATATTTCACGCTATTTGTTGCAAACTTGCATTTTAGAAGCTTCAGTCTGAATCCTTCTTCCATAATTGCTTTCAATAACTTTTTTATATGCTCCAAATGTTCTTCAAAAGTTTTAGAAAAAAGTAAAATATCGTCTATATAATTTACACAAAATGAATCTAAGTCATTTCGGCGAATAATGTTTCTCAATATTCTCTGGAAAATAGCAGGAGAGGTTTTCAACCCGAACGGTAAACATTTCCAATTATAATGTCCTGTCTGTGTGACGAATCCTGTTTTATAGTAATCTTTACTTCGGAGAGGAATCGACCAGAATGCACTATTTATATCAAGTACTGAAAACCACTTACAATCTCTAGTTTTTACGATTAAATCAGTTATTAGTGGAAAGGGTTGGCTCTCAGGTACGATTAATTTATTTAATTCTGAGAAATCAATACAAAGCCTATTTTTTTAATTTTCATCTCTTTTATATGCTAATGTAACGGGGGCAGCAAAAGGAGAGGTTGATTCTTCGATTAGGTTGGCTTTCAATAATCTTGCGATTTGTGTTTCGATCTCTTTTTGATCCTCTATAGAACACCTGTATGGTCTTCTAGAAACATACTTGTGCTCTATCAACTTTATAGTAGCTTCGTGATCAGAAACTGTGCCAATGTCGTACTTATCTTTAGCAAAAACCGTTTTGTACCCGTTCAAAATTTCGATTATAAATTTCCTTTGATCGCTGTTTAAATGATTTAAATTTGCTTTAAAATCGCTTACGTTAATGAATTCGTTTAAATTTACACGATAGTGAGTGTGTTTTTCAATTCTTGAAGAGGCTTTGCTTGAGTTGTGGAGCTCAGATAAATTCTGAGTAATTTCTAATTTTTCATTTTGGCATAATTTAAATTTTAAAATCAAATCTAACCCGATCAGGAAATCGTGACGAAATTCCTCGCTTTTCCCTACAAAAAGTGATACATTTTGACAAAGGTGCATTATTCTAAGATGAACGTTAACGATTCCGCTAACTTTTCCAATACCACTGATCATACTAAATTTGCTATCATCTGCCTTAGAAACTTTAATACCTGATTTCTTTAGGAAATTGTAATTTATTAGAGAAATATTTGCTCCCGAATCATAAATTCCGGTACATTGTTGGCTATCATTGATAAGCAAATCAACCTTGATCAGTGGTATCGTTACAAGTTTTTTTGATCATTAATTTTTGAATTTAATTCATTCTCAATTTCTAAATTATTCACAGTTTTAATTTTATTCGTATCTTTAAACCAACAGTTCTTTTCCAGGTGATAACGGGTCCCTCGATTCTCTTTCTCGCATATCCCACAATTTTTCTTCATTTCAGTATATGGTGCTTTATGAGGTTTTCTAGAAGTTTCCGACATTTTGGAAGTAGTGGGTTTATTCCCCGCATAATCTGTAGGGTTAGTCCTACTTGAGGATTCATAGTCGAATTTCTTTAACTTGGAAATTAGACGCTGAACTGTGCTAATAGATGATCTACTCAGCTCGTTCTGAATATTATTGGGTAGGCCCAGTACTATGAGGTTCAGTATGATGGGATTTCATGATCTAGATCAAGGAGGAACCGTTCCTTTTTTACAACGAAATCTACTAAAGAACCTGTCATATACCGAAAATTGTAGGCGTATCTAGTTGGTGCCCACGAATCATCCCTGAATGTTGAAATCAAGTTTTCTTTCCAACATTCCCAATCAGCTTCGATGCCTAGTTTTTTCTGAGCATTCGAAAACCAATCATTCATGTATTGATCCAAACATAGCCTAAAGACTTCAATCATTTTGGCACCAGTCATTGGAAATCGTGCTACTTCTCGCTCGAAATCCTTTACCCAAGCCTGAACGTTTTTGTTCTTAGTTGAAAATTTTTCTACCAATAAATGCTTAGAAATTTCTTCCAAAGAGTCATTTTTTTGGTCTGCTAGCCTATTAAGACATGTAATTAGTTCAGGAAATCCCAGTTCGGAGGTGGTAGCCCCTACTACTGGTTGCACAGAGATTTCTGGTAGCAGAAAATTATTAAAAGTAAAATTCCCCGCTTCGTCTCGATAAATGTCTTGGATTTCCCTTGAAAGTATAACATTAACAGTTCTATACTGACCTCTAGCTCTAATCGAATTCATGGCATTTTTAACTGGAGGAAGCTCAGCTAAATATTTGTGGTGAATCATACCTTGCTGCTCTTCAGGAAAGCTGTACCATGTTTCGTCGTCCGTTGATCGGATTCGCTTCAAATTCAAAATCGTCGTCTTCTCAACTACGCAGCTAGCTTCTGCTACGATGTACAGCTGATATTTCGCCATCTTGTTAGTAATTTTGATTTGTAAGATTCGTACTCGGGATAAGAATCACAATGATTGCATCTGTAAAGAAGAAATCAAAATTACATGATCATTGGAGTAGGAATCTGATAATATAGATCCACCTAGGTGAGGAGTCAAACGTCTACTGACACGGACACACGGACAGGAAGTGGGAAGGGAAGGAGACAGGCATGTGTCACACTGTCGGCGGGAGATGAAACAATTCTTACCCTATTATTATGTAGCTATCTCAAGTTGGAACCAATCCAACTTTACATATATATATATATATATATCAATTTTAACGGGGGTCATTTTCGGTGTCTACTAGGAAGGATCGATGGAGATTTGAAGAAATGTTTCAAAAATTCCGTCATGAGTGCAACCTCAATAGCTACTTTCCTTCGGAGGAAAGTGCTAAAAAAGTTTTAGTGCTCTTTTGACTCAGTTATTGATGCTCTTCAACTTTTAGGGAGAGGTACACAACATTTATTGAGTGAAATTATGTTAAGCTAATGGAATTAAATTACATTTTTAGCACTTTACTCCGAAGGAAAGTAGCTATTGAGGTTGCACTCATGACGGAATTTTTGAAAAATTTCTTCACATCTCCATCGATCCTTCCTAGTAGACACCGAAAATGACCCCCATTAAAATTTATATATATCTATATATATACATATATATATATATGTCTGTTAACACGATAGCGGCCAGAGTTTTTGTTTTTTCTTCACGAAACGTGGTATATAGCGTTCAATTAGCAAACGATTAACCACCAAAATCGGTCCACCGGGAGGGGGGGGGGGTTTACCCCGGACCCAAAACACTAATTTGACCATGCCAACCGTAGTTTTTGTTATATTTCAACGAAACTCGGTATTCGTTTTGTTGATCTAAAGAGAGACATACGTTGTAAAAATAAACTAAATCGGTTAATTAGGAGGGGGGGGGGTTTACTCCAGGCCCTCATTACCAATTTGCCACTACCAGCCGTAACTTTGTTATATTTCAACGAAACTCGGTATTCGTGGGGGTAACCAAAGCCGCCGCGAGGAGCGCTATCTTCCACTAGAGGGACTGTATCCTGTTCCTGCGTCAGATCAAAAGACGGAAAAAGTTTTTTTTTTTTTTTGTATTTATTAAGTAGTACAGTATCATGTATTAACATAACTCTGGAAGCAAAATATTTACAAAATTAATAATTGAAAAGTTCTCATAAGAAATATAAATGAGCAGAACTATTCACGTTTTTATTTATATATTTATATAGGTTACTAGCTGAATACCCGTGCTTCACCACGGCCGATAAGACGTTTTTATATTACGTTAAATAAGGTATGGTCAAAATTAACGCTACTACATCATTTTGTACACCTTATTATTGCACGGATTATATTATATTATATTAGTTACCCCGGAAACACCATCTGGAGGTAACCGTGCTTGTTCCCGTTGGGGAGTAAAAATAAATAACAACAATTACTTAAAAAGTTAGGTAAACAGAGAGAAATACACGTTGAAACGAATAAAACTAACAACTTTAAAGTTTTAAGCAATTATCTCTTCGATAGTCATCGCCCCACCGAACATTACCGAAAATTATCCACAAAGAAGATTCTATTTTCTTTGTGGATAATTTAGTAACCCTTCGAATAGCCACCATCTATTTACTACGATTTCCCAACGTTTTCGAGATATTTTAGAAAATATACTGAGATCCGAAAACGTTGTATACCATTAATACATTTTTTTTCTTTATACCTCCTACCTCCAAACGATACCAAAGTATAAATATCTTAGATTAGATGAATGTCAAATACCTAGTTTCAAGTGAACCAATCATCGTTTCTGAATACCCAAACAGAATATTAGTTTGGAAAAGTATTTCTAGCAATTTGTCTCGTAAAAGGTGGCAAAAATCGCTTGAAAATGGTTTCATTCGTTTTCCTACGTTAATGAACCTATATAACAAATACATGCAAGCACATGGACTCGAAAATAGCGTTCCGGTTTATTCACGCACATTTTGCTCCCAAAACCATGTTAAGTACCGGATTCAGCTGGTTATTGAACTTGACTTTTCAAATGAAAAGAAAGATTTTTGTACCAAATGTAATCAAAATCTGACCATTTTTGAGCCGATGAGGACCTTCTTAATAATTCAAGCCCCCCTAAAAGTACTTAAACATTTGAATATAAAAAAAAACTTTCTTTATTTATTTTTTGAGTTTATTTCTAGTAATTCAAGGTCTTACTACTTTATCGTCCTAGCAACGCATGCTGCCTTGGCTTGCCTGCTCTAACCAACTCAAACTTTAAACCCCCCTAAAAATACTTAAAAATTCGAATATCAAAACATCCTTTCTTAGCTAGTGCCTACGCTATATAGGGAGTGTCCATGCTAAATTTAAAAATTTTCTGTCGAGTGGTTTGGGCTGGGCGATGATAGGTCAGTGAGTGAGTGGTATTTGACGAATATATAGTAGATTTACAGCAAATTATTCAGTAATGTAATCTACACTACAAAAATTCTGAGGAAAGTGCTTACTTATGCAGTTATGCAGCTCCTGCGTGACGGACTTTTTTATTCTTTTTGATGGTCCAGGTTGAGGCTCATCGTCACATGGAGTACCTTCTATCTCATTATTATTAAAGAGCATTAAATTCAGCTTCAAATTAGCTGGCCGAAGTCCAAATTCGGCCAAGTAAAATCGCTGCAATCGTTAGCCAAAAATGTAGCAAGAAAATATTTGTTTTTCTAATTTTGGGTCAATAGTGATTTAACAATTTTAAAATTTATAAGTTTTTGTGCTTTTTAGACTCAGTTATTGATGCTCTTAAAATTTTAGGGGGGGGGGCAAGAATTGATGAATCCAAACTGTAACTCTTTAATAGTGGGCTCACCCCAGTTTCTCGCAAAATTGGAAAACATGTTGTTTTTGGGTAGTGATTGTGGCAATTTTACCTGCCAAATTTCAACCTCGACCAGTTCATTTCACGCATAATTTAATATTCTTTAATCCCTATTTGAAGGGTTTTTTACTCAAAAGCTACGGTGCTAGAATTTCGCCTGCCTAAAGTTCTCTCCCTGGCTTTCGAGGTCGAAAACATGGTTTCAGCATACTTACACCATACCTAACGATATTAAAAAAATCTTGAGGGGGAATTATTGGCAGCTCGACCCGATTTTGAAGCCTCTATACAGTGTGTATCGCAAGTTAATGACAATCCTTCAGGAGGTGAAACTAGACAAAAAATGTAGTTCAACACATTTCTATCTCACTCCAGACATATGTCGTACCATAAGTTCAATAGAAAAAAACCTGTTTTATGTAGTACAACTACCTGCTTGTACATATTTGTTTTCAAAAATGCATTACACTTTTGAAATCATCATTAAATTTGCTTTAAGGGTAATGCACATTCAATTATCTCATTTAGACCGTAATATCAATCCCAAAAGTAGAAATTATTTTATTTATTTGTTTTCAGAGCCCCATAACTAAGTAGAAATTAATAAAAGCTTCTAATTATTCATCAAATGACCCTTAGCTCAAATATATATAACTGGCGAATAAGGCGGAAGGTCAATAAAATATCGTCACACACTTTTACACTTTTTATTTATCTTCCCTACATGTTTCGCACCCTTTTTGGTGCCTCTTCAGGGGAACACACTTAAACATTAAATTCAGCCTCAACCTGAGGAATGGAACCTTCCACTAGCAGGGCCTCGTCTAGACTGGTCATTGACCGAACGAATCCAATATGGTGTCAAATAGTCAGCTGATCGATAATCGATCTGTCATAAATTTAAAATTGATTTTAATTTCCAGATGAAATATAGTCCTATAATACCATTTTCCTATTTTTTATCAAATAAATTAATGAAAATATTATTAAGATGGTGTATTTCAGTTTTTTTATTTATCACTTTTTTCCTGTTTTTAATGATGTGTATGTTTTCTTTAATCTTTCTTTTCATTCTATTTCTTTCTTTCCCTAATATTCTGATGTTTTCTAAATCAAATTCATGACCATATTTTATAGCATGATAAGCCAACGCCGTTTTGTTTTCTCCATTATCAATATTTTGAGCGTGTTGTTTAATAGGTTTTCCAAGTAGCTGTTCCGATTCCCCTATGTATGATTTACTGCAGATATTACAGTCAATTTTGTATATATTGTACTTAGTTTCCTTTAATTTCACTCGGTCCTTAATGTAACTGAAACTATTTTTAATTTTGTTATCATGCTTCCAGGCGATCTTTCCGATTCCTTTACAAATATCTCTGATTTTGTTTGATATTACGGGATTAAAATTGAATGACAAATAACGGACTGGTTCTGAATTCTGGTCTTTAAGGAAACGATTCACCTTTTTACTAAATTGATTTTTATTGACCTTCCGCCTCATATGCCAGTTATATATATTTGAGCTAAGGGTCATTTGATGAATAATTATGAATAACTCCAAGGCATATACACGGAGTGATGAAAGGAACTACTGGAAGATTGCTTGATAAAATTGCACAAGGACAATCATCCATTGCGACCCATTGTAAGTGCTACCGATTCTCCTACTCATAAATTAGCAAAAATATTGGATATGGAATTAAAGCCATTTGCTACAAATAATCCTTTTGATGTTCAGAACGGAGTGGAGTTGATCAGATTACTAGAAAATATCACAATAAACCCGGGGTATAAACTAGTTTCCTTTGATGTCATAAACATGTTCCCAAATATATCCGTAGACACAGCTATTAAAATAATCAATAAAAATTGGGATAAAATAGTTGCTCATACAAAAATTAAAGATAAAAATGATTTTATTGAGGGTATAAAGCTATGTACAAAATATGGCTATTTCAGATTTAATAATAGGATTTATAAACAAAAATTTGGCGTTCAAATGGGTAATCATATATCTGTATCGATTGGTGGCATTGTTATGAATTCTTTGCTGGAAGATATTATTAAGGAGTATGATATACAAATACAATTTCTGTACAAGTATGTTGACGACTTATTGCTGTGTATTCATCGGGATGATATCGAAAAGTTATTTTCAATTTTTAATAGTAAAAGTAACTTGGGCTTTACAAAAGAAATAGAATTAGACAATAAAATTTTATTTCTTGACGTTGAAATAATTAGGACGACAGAAAATACTCTTGAATTTAAATGGCAACAAAAAAAGACGTTTTCGGGTAGAATGATTAATTTTTATTCATGTCATCCCTTAACATTCAAAAAGAACCTTATTTACAATAGAACATTAACTGCACTCCAGAGACCAAGCCCAAAATATTTTTCAGAAATTAAAAACAAATTAAGGTCGCTTTTCCGGAAAAATTGCTACCCTGATTTCTTAATAGAAAAAGATATTAAACGAGCCGAGAAAAAAAAATCGTATGGAAAGAGGAGTTTGCAAATGGTTGACCAGGGCATATGTAATTTTAAATTTGACACAAAAGTTTTTAAATTCTTGGACGAATTCTTTACGGAAGATAGTACAAATGTTTTAAAGAGGAAAAGGGATGAAAATGAAAAAGTTACTCGAAAACGCGTAAAACTAGAAAACGATAAACAATACTGAAGGCCTAGAATCAAGGTCAGAAAACAGATTAAAACGTAAACGGAATTCCATTGATGAATCTGATGAAAACATTGGCAATATAAAGTCAAAGAAAACAAAACAATCAAAAATTAGTGATTTCTTCAGCAGGGCGATTCAAGCTGATGCAAACAGGGATAGGTTAGAGAAATATGAAAGCCCATACAATAAACACATTTAAGATCAATTTAGTAAAAAGGTGAATCGTTTCCTTAAAGACCAGAATTCAGAACCAGTCCGTTATTTGTCATTCAATTTTAATCCCGTAATATCAAACAAAATGAGACATATTTGTAAAGGGATTGGAAAGATCGCCTGGAAGTATGATAACAAAATTAAAAATAGTTTCAGTTACATTAAGGACCGAGTGAAATTAAAGGAAACTAAGTACAATATATACAAAATTGACTGTAATATCTGCAGTAAATCATACATAGGGGAATCGGAACAGCTACTTGGAAAACCTATTAAACAACACGCTCAAAATATTGACAATGGAGAAAACAAAACGGCGTTGGCTTATCATGCTATAAAATATGGTCATGAATTTGATTTAGAAAACATCAGAATATTAGGGAAAGAAAGAAATAGAATGAAAAGAAAGATTAAAGAAAACATACACATCATTAAAAACAGGAAAAAAGTGATAAATAAAAAAACTGAAATACACCATCTTAATAATATTTTCATTAATTTATTTGATAAAAAATAGGAAAATGGTATTATAGGACTATATTTCATCTGGAAATTAAAATCAATTGTAAATTTATGACAGATCGATTATCGATCAGCTGACTATTTGACACCATATTGGATTCGTTCGGTCAATGACCAGTCTAAACGAGGCCCTGCTAGTGGAAGGTTCCATTCCTCAGGTTGGGGCTGAATTTAATGTTTAGGCGTGTTCCCCTGAAGAGGCACCAAAAAGGGTGCGAAACATGTAGGGAAGATAAATGAAAAGTGTAAAAGTGTGTGGCGATATTTTATTGACCTTCCGCCTTATTCGCCAGTTAAAAGCTTCTAGTTACTGACAACTTTTCGAAAATCACTACTCTTCCAAAATAAATCCTGCAGACTGCCGAATCTCGCAAAAGTTGTAAAATTAAACAGCTTTCCATCGGTGTACTCGAAACTGACATTATCTCTCAATTTCATAATCTAATTGGAATTTTGGAGTCATTAACTTGCGATACACCATGTATACTGGGCTAGTAGGTAGTTGTGGAATTTTTTTAAAACATATCGTCGATACAAAAGCAAACTAACGAATATGAAAATCACCACTTTTCAGAGTGGAAAAGTATTTATTCATAGCTTTTTTTTGAACAGTCAAATATTCGGCAGATTTGACCTTTTGATAGCGGAATACTTTCCCTTTAATAGAGTGAAGTCAGATTGAAGAATTTGCCGTAAATAAGTCCAGCAGAAATTATTAAAGATGGACAATGAAAGATGCATTTTTTCATATTCGTTAGTTTGCTTTTGTATCGACGATATTATCGTATATCTATTCCACGATTACCGAATGAAATTAGAAATAAAAAGTTATGGAAACGTGCTTTGACTTTTTTAATCTGCAAATAAAAAAATCGGGAAGCCCATCAGTATATGGAATCGTGGAGAGATAAGAACATATTTTTGAGCTAGCGTGTGAGGGTTATCTACCGGTCAGGTTCAAACGATTCTCAGTATATATCTGTCCATTTATCTATTATTGTTCTTTTTAATAATGGTCATGTTACTGTTAGCGCAATTTCTGTGTTACTTCTGGTGACGTTTGTAAAGACATTCAAGCTGCTTTTATTTATAGAAAAACAAAAAACTGAGAAGCAAGATTCTGGGCAAAGCAAACTACTCCTTCTGACATCTTAATGTTCCCTCTAAGAAACTTGTGCAAATATATTCCCTATTATCGTACATTGTTTTACTAAAGTACTCATTTTACCATCAAATGAAATTAAAAAAAAAAAAAAAAAAACTGATGATAAACTTTTGTAAACGAAAACAAAAAAACGTTCAAAATAACGAACCCTACATAATCATTGAGAAAAGATGGTTGACCGTTGATGATGCGAAGGTAGGAATTGTCAGGGTTCGGTCGTTACTTCTTAATAAAAAAAAACTAAATTTTACAAGTGAAAATGGTTTTATTGTTGCCAACGTTTCGGCTTGAAATTGAAGCCTTCATCAGGGTTGTAAAAACAAGCAGGACAGATTTAATAGTAACATTTACATATATGTGTGTGTGTGTGTATATATATATATATATATATATATATTGGATATATATGGCGCAGGTTTATTATATTTTAACAATAGATTTCAGGTTAGGATCTGGAATAGGAATTGTAATGCTACTATGATTTTAGTTTGTGTTTTTAGACATATCCTCGATTCAAATGCAAAGTATCGAATGTGAAAAAATGCATCTTTCATTTTCAATCTGTACTAATTTCTACTGGACTTATGAACGGCAAACTCTTGAATCTTAATTCACTCTATGAAAGGAAAAGTATTCCACTGTCAAAAGGTCAAATCTGCCGAATATTTGACTGCCCAAAAAAAAAAAAGTTATGAATAAACGCTTTTCCACTCTGAAAAGTGGTGATTTTCACATTCGATACTATGCATTTGTAACGACTGTATGTCAACCACATGGGTCATGGATGTCTCAGTTAGAAGACTCCTATGATCTTATATATTTCCTATTGGCATATTATTTCAATATATACATATGATATGATTATTGAGGAAAGAAGTGCTACTTGAAGATAGATTGAGAAGATCGATATAGATTGAAGATAGATAGGAGGAGATTGAAACATACATAGTATATTAATTAATTACAAGTAATTTTATGAGATTTACTATAATGAAAAATGTTTGTTAAAAATTGTTTAAAATGTTTAGGATTTTATGGCCCCTGAGGAGGTGGCATGAAGGCCCCTGAGGAGGTGGAATGAAGGCCCCTGAGGAGGTGGCATGAAGGCCCCTGAGGAGGTGGCATGAAAGCCCCTGAGGAGGCGGCATGAAGGCCCCTGAGGAGGTGGCATGAAGGCCCCTGAGGAGGTGGCATGAAGGCCCCTGAGGTAGGGCAGCCAATAATAAAGTAGTACATAAGGAAAAGGAGTATTATTTTTATTTGACCTGCGCCATATATATCCAAAAAATATATATACGTAATTAATGGTGAGAAATACGAAGAAAAACAATATGCTATAGTTAGCGCTTAGATTAGAGGTGCATGGATACAGATATAGAAATAAATAACAAGATATGCTTACCGATGAGAAAATTGAGAACTACACCTCACGGATTCTGGATCATTTCTCATTGTTGATCAAGGAAAGTAAGGGGAAAAGAGTTGGTAAGGGGGGGGGGCTTCTTGACCACCCATTAAGTTAATTGCGACAGCAGGGATGAAAGAAAGAGTTTTACGAAGATGTTTTTAATGAATGGAAAATGTTGGCAACAATAATACCATTTTCACATGTAAAATGTAGTTTTCTTAAGAAATAACGACCGAACCCTGACAATCCCTACCTTCGAACCCTACATAATTAAATTTTTATCACCTATTTCTCCGAGTGAGATAACCCAATCGAAAATTACTTTAGAACCGTATTTGTAGGACATTTAGTAAGCTTTCGAATCATTACTGTCTTCTTACCACGATTCCCCAACCGTTTTTGAGGTACTTATAACAGTATACAAAAATCCTAAAACTGTTTATGTCTGTTAATATTTTTTTTCTAATACTTTCTCAACCCCAAATGTAACGAAAATTCAAATTTCCTTGTTTAGATTAATGTCAAACATTCATAAAAAGTTGTAATTAATCCATCGTTTCTAAGTGCCAAATGAAAATTAGGTAGGCAAATTATTTTTATTCGCTTTTCTCGACAACGGCGAGAGATATCGGTTGATATAAAGATATGATTTCTACGGTACAGAACCTATAGAAAGCTTACCCAGAAGCCTAGAAACGAATTTTTTTATGAACGATGAAAAAAGTCCAAAATTTCCAGAGGTATTTTATGTTGTAGAACGTTTTCAGTGACTAAACCCATTTTCAATGCCCTGTGACATAATACCTCAATTGAAGGGCACAGTGCCAAAGGTGACTTACCCACAATTAGAAATAGCTGAGAAAATTTAGTGTTGTTGACAGAAATTATTTTAATTGGACCAAGTAAAACCATTTCTGCCATCAACATTAATTTTTTCCACATTTTTCTTAAATTTAAGTCCAATTTTCGTATTGTGGTCCAAGTTATTTCTAATTGTCACCTTTGGCACTGAGCCCTTCAATTATAAGTTCAATTTTAAAAAATTAAAATAACAACAGAATTAAATAATTAATAAAAATCTTAACAATCTGAGCCTCTACTTTAAAATAAAATAAAAGCACGTTTTTGTACATTTATTTAAAAGTCTAATCAATAAAAGTACGACTCGCAGGAACTGCATCATCTTAGCGCGGTTCCGTTCTTATCCCTTGTGCTATTAGCAACGGAATAGAAGCAGTTATCGGTAGCGTTTAATATTTCGTTAAACATAAATTAAATCCTAAAGAGAAGGAAGTTTAAGGCGCCACAACAGGAAACTGACAGTATCAAATGACTCACCCGCCATCTCAACGTTCGCTCTAGGATACCACTCTTGCCAATAAGTTTCTCATTTACTTGCCTTCTTTTACTAAAATACAAATTTTACTCTTAAATTCAATTTAAAACAAAAAACAACTAATTAAAAAAGTGAGTTAAACGAACACAAAACCCCGTTCAACAGAACAAAACAAACACTTTTAATGTTTTATGCAGTTATTTCTCCGATATATATATATATATATATATATATATATATATATATATATATATACATATATATATATATATATATTAAATAAAAATTAAATCAAAGGTTCAGAAGCAATTATCGATGGGGCAATGTCAATCGGAGAAATAACTGCTTGAAACTTTAAAAGTGTTTGTTTTGTTCTGTTGAAAAATTAAACGTTGATAAATACACTTCTGGGTATTTCCTAGACATTATTTTTTCGATGATAGGCAAAAAAAAATGTCGTGATTATTCGCAGTTCGTAATCGCGAAGAGGTCTAGCTACGATTTCATAGAAATAGATACATTAATAAGAAATAATCTGGATTGATAAAGGTCAGTCAATCTTTATAATCGGTGGTGGGAGAATTGATAAATATTATATATATTGAAGAACACTGTTTGTGATTGCTAGGCCTTCGTGAACTTCTCCTGTCAAGTGGTGAGTAAAGAGTTATTTTAATTCTATCCGCCAAATTTGTAACAAAGATCTGACAGTTCAAGTCAGATCTTTTTATTACAGTCCGTCATATACAGACAGACTGTAATTTGAAACAAGACTTGGTGTCGTGATAGCAGTCGACATATCAACGCTATACTAACTTTCCTAAAAGACAACAATGTTTTTAACAAAATTTAACACACGCCACACCAAACTTCCTAATAAATACCTAGCATGTGTATGAGTGTGTATGGACTACATTTTTTTAATTTCTTATGTATTTCTGTCTTTGATTGTCTAGACGACTCAAACTGTGATTTTTATCATCGTCCTTGAAAGGTTTTACTAATAAATGAAAATCACTCATTACGTGATGTATTTATCATGTCATGATTATACATATGATCCTCCTTGTGTAAATGTGATTGTACATGGGAGCTGTTGTTCCTATGTATTGTCATATTATGCATGGGAACTAAATTGTAAATACTGTACATAGGAACTGTTTTCTGAGTTATTTTTATTTTAGCGCGGTTCCTTCCCCGCTTATGAGGTTGACCTCACGACGCAATCCGGATGTGCCGACTAGAAACTTTCTTGTTCCACACCCCATAGATCACGAAAATATAGGTGGTTCAAATTTGTATATATATATATATATATATATATATATATATATATATATATATATGTATATATATATATATATATATATGTATATATATATATATATATATATAAATATATGTATATATGTGTGTGTGTGTGTGTGTGTGTAAAATGGTTGGGATATCGTGGTAAGTAGAAGGCGAACTCTTGCTAAATTCTCTACAAAAAAGGTTCTGAAGCAATATTCTGATGGGGTAATGTCAATCAGAGATATAAGCGCTTAAAACTTAAAAGTCCGACTCACAGGAACTGCATCATCTTAGCGCGGTTCCGTTCATATCCCTAGTGTCATTTGAAAAGCTTAGAAAAGAAATAAACTTTTTTTTTTTAATATATCTCGTGAAAATTGTTGAAATCGAACATCTCGAATAAAAGTGATGTTAAGGCGTCAGGGACACCGACAGTAGTTAACTTATACACAGAAGCGGAAATTACACAATCCGGCTCTAATTCTAAAGCAAAGCTCTATAAATCACTACAAAATATGCCTAATAAAGCCTTTCTAGTGGATACAGAAGGATCAAGAAGAAGTACAAGAAAGATTGAGTAGAATACCATGCCTAATATAGCCTATATAGAATAATATGCCGAATAAAGCCTATCTAGTAGATACAGAAGGACAAATAACAAGTCTTGATGAATAACAAGTCAAGATATAGAATAATATACCTAATTAAGTCCAAGGAGTAGATACAAATGGACCAAAAAAAAGTCTTGAGAAAGCTTGTTTTTTTTTCTAATTAAATACTTTCGATCAATATTTAGTATAGAACCTGCGTTGAAAACTATTCATTGCTAATTGATGAATCTGGTTACAACTAAGTAATCTTTATGAATATTTAGTATATAACCTATGTATGGAACTGTGTTATTTCCAGAACTTGTATTGTAGAATAGAACTTGTATGAAATTTAATCAGCATTCATTTGTTATAGAATAGTCATGTTGCTAGGACGCAGGGTTTCCGAGATATTTGTGAACACCGGAAAAATGGGACCTTCTAAACCCCCCCCCCCCTCCTCCCCGGCTCAAAGGTTAAGGGTAAGGACTTTTGATATGTTCACCTCCTATCCAGCCCATACAAAGTTACGAAGTCAAAAATTGTATTCCAAACATTTCTACCTATAGCTGTTTTCAAGCATTCGTTGCCTGGACTGCGTAGCTAGGCTTTGTATTTGTGTCGGCAGATACCTGGGGTATATTTACAACTCTTGAGGATTAACTCCAAGCAGGTAAATTTCCTGCTAGGAGGGTTCAGTCCGGGCACTGAACCGACTCTATTCGCTCATAGTATCTAACCGTTGTGAAGTTTATTTTTTGGATTTTGGACTTAATATAAATATGTAGACTAAATCATAGCAAGAAGTCTACCTCCATCGTCGGTTCTTCACTATGTAGACTCGCTAATGTTACCCAATCTTAGATACATCGTAATTAAAATCCACAGCAAAAACACGACATTTCATCAGAATCCCCTGCTTAATAAAACCTATATAGAATAATATGCCAAATAAAGCCTATCTGACTGAAAAATAGAGGAAAAACGCCGTTCGTAGTGGTAGAAAATCTTACAAGGCATTTCGCTCAGAAATCTCCGAAATATGGTCACTAATTTTGCGTATCCTGTTTTATAATCAAATAGATTTATATTCTATAATCAATAAGAAAAACCTACTAACAATAAAAAACTATGGGTAACAGATGAAAATAGGGAATACCAAGAACAATTCTAAAGAACGAAATCAACACCAGTACTGTAATCTAGATATTCATAAGGCATTTTCGAATTCTAACAAACAAAATATTGCTTCTAATTATAAGTATCCTGTTTACTGACAAATACATTTGACTGCTATAAGAAATTACAAAAATAACGAGCAGTGAAAAAAAAACTGCGGGAAACACACAAATAGATCCGTTTAAATAAACGAAACTAACTAAGTTTTAAGCACTTATTTCTCCTAATGTGACGACCCCATCAAACAGTTCTTCAAAACATTTTTCCACGATTTCCTAACCCTTTTCGAGGGGGTTATAGGTAAACAACGATATAGAGGTTATATCAACAGAGTTTTTAAATATATGCAAAGACCTGTTGATGAATAAAATTAAAATAAAAAATAGAGTCATTTTTCCTATCCTATTTTACAAACAAATACATTTTCCTAACATAAGAAATTGAAAAAATAAAAAACCAAGGGAAAGAGACAAAAATTACAAAAAGAACGACAAAAACCCGTTCATAAGAACAAAACAGACGTATTTGAAGTTTTAAGCACTTATTTGTCCGATTGACATAACCTAAACAAAAATAGTTTTAGAATAATTTTTGTAGAGAATTTAGTAAGCTTTCAAATAGTTTCTATCCACTTACCACGATTTCCCAACGGTGTTCGAGATATTAATGAAAGTATACGAAGTTCCCAAAACTTTTCATGTGTGTTCATAAAATATTTTATTCTAACCCTTCCTTAACTCCAAACGTAACGAAACTTTCAACATATTAGTTTTAATGAAAGTAGAACATGCAGATAATGTTTCAACTGAATCCCGTGATTCTAAGTACCCAAACCAAAAACGATATTTAAAAACTATTTTTCCAATATTCTCGAAAACGGTTAAAGCTATCGCCTTGAAAATGGTTTCATTCGTTTTCCTAGCCCAAGAAGCCTATAAAAAGAGTACTTACAAGCTTATGAACTCAAAAACGTAAGCGTTACGATTTTTTCTGCGCGAATTTCGCCCCAAACGCCATCTTCCAGTGGGCGGATTTTGCTGGTTAACGAACTTGACCTTTCAAATTGGACGACAGATTTTTGTACCAAATTTCATCAAAATCGGACCATTCGTCTTCTATTTAGAGAGCGAACAGACAAATATATATATATATATATATATATATATATATATATATATATATATATATAAATAAATATATATATATATATATATATATATACAAATTTGAACCACCGTTATTTTCGGTTTCTAGGGGTTCTGAAACGCAAAATTTTCTAGTCGGCACTTCCGGATTGTTTCATTGTATCAACCTTATAAGCGGGGTTCCTCCCTATGGGGGAGGGAGGAACCGCGCTAAAACGGCATTCAAAATTTATTTGTTCAGTTTTCTCGAAAACGGTTAAAGCTATCGCCTTGAAAATGGTTCCATTCGTTTTCCTAGTCCCAGAAGCCTATAAAAAGAGTACTTACAAGCTTATGAACTCAAAAACGTAAGCGTTACGATTTTTTAACGAACTTGACCTTTCAAATTGGACGACAGATTTTTGCACCAAATTTCATCAAAATCGGACCATCAGGGAAGCCAGAAATGAGCGAACAGACAAATATATATATATATAAATATATATATATATATATATATATATATATACATATATATATATATATATACATATATATATATATATATATATATACATATATATATATATATATATATATATATACAAATTTGAACCACCGTTATTTTCGGTCTCTAGGGGTTCTGAAACGCGAAATTTTCTTGTCGGCACTTCCGGATTATTTCATTGTATCAACCTCATAAGCGGGGTTCCTCCCTATGGGGGAGGGAGGAACCGCGCTAAAAGTGTTTGTTTTGTTCTTTTGAACCAGTCTTTGTCTTTGTTTAACTCACATTTTTATTGGCTGTTTTTGTTTTAAATTGCGTTTATCAGTAAAATTAGTATTTTAGTAAAATAATCCCAGAAACTGTGAAGGGTATTGGCAAAAAATAATCTAAGGGGTTAGGTCCGCGAGTAAATATACTGTTGTCATACCTGTTGGTGGAGACCGTCGTCAGTGGCATCGGTGTGAGTACAGTAAGTACGTTATTATCAAGCCACTGTTAAGTTATTACTAATTTTGTTTGTACAACATGTATGACAACATATTGGCAATAAGTTTGGAGTGGCTGTGGTAATCATGATGGCTGTGTCTCATCATGATGGCGTATACATGCGTTTGTTTTTAATTCTCTTATGTATATAACCTTCCTCATGATGCTACAATTGAAGTTATCATTACTTATTATTTTTTAGAAAAATTTAACCCACGAGAGAATGGAATTTTATTCGCCATGAAGCACATACATATTTTACATTTGATTATAACAGTGAAATGAATTTGCTAGTAAATTTATATGTTGAAAATTTATAGTTTCTACAAAGTTATTTGTTTTCTAGTCGTTTTTTTATTCATAAACCAAATTAGATAATTAAATAGATATTTTTGTGTTATTGTGACTAAATTACATAAATAAACATTCAAAGCATAGCCAAGCTTTTCAAATGACATTAGGGAGTCGGAATTTTCATTTGAACAAAACTAGTAAATTACTAGTAAATGCCTAAATTTTTTGTTGAATAAGGAAGAGAGGACGGATAAATTGTGGAAGTAAGTTATATTACAAGTCAGGGTCTGAACAAATTCATATTTTTTTGACGAAACAAATTTTTCGGTTTATAATATTTAGTTTTCTGTGTTTTACAGATTTTTAAGGCCGAGCATTCGCAGCTATGAGGGAAACATTGATTGCAGCCTTGTTGACAACATTACTGTTTGGGGTAAGTACGCTACAGCAACACTCACTTCCAAAAAAAAAAACCGTCACCCAGGAGCTGCGTCACTGCGCACTTTCCTCGAAATCCGAGTAGTGTAGATCGCATTTGCGAATAATTTTCTTAAAGTAACCTCTATAAATAAAATAAAAACATGTATAGTTCTGCTCTTTTTCATTGGATTGGATTGGGTTTCAGGGCAAACAACTTTGTGGTTCTCATTGCCCGATTTTTTTCATCTAGATTATGTTTTGTGTTAGTATAATTTGTGTTGTGCTATGAAAAAAATGTTGTGATGGTGGATTGTTTTAATACTTTACGTTTATTTATTATTTACTATTTAACTTTTATTATATTATTATCGTTTTCGCTTATTCGAACTGTTCTTTTTGTCTGTTTTTATTCCTTGTTATTTTTTAACTGCATATAGTTGGATAATGTATTTGATAATAAATCAGGTTAAGAAAAATAAGAAAAACAATTTAATCTTAGAGATATGGATTTCCAAGATATAGCTTTTCAAATGCCTAGCGGGGTCCTTCCTAGGGCGGGGACCCATCCAGGTAAGATCGTAAATAAGACCTTTCTTGAAAGTAAATATGGAACTGTCAACTTTGGTCCTCCTCTGCCTCCCGGCACTTTCATTGCTGACGAAGGCTACCAATGAGTAGCCAAAACGTCCTAAATATAGATTTTTTAACAAAAATCGTATTGAGGTTTCTTTAGCCGAATCCCAACCATTCCATCTTTACTTATCACCTCGACGGCTAACTATCTAATCTTCATGCTTTCTAGAAATGTGGACCCAAAATAATAACAGCTTCTATTTTAATCATTTTAAATGAGTCTAGAAATAAGAACGGAACCGCGCTAAGATGATGCAGTTCCTGCGAGTCGGACTTTTTTGTTAGCGCGGTTACTCCCTATCTCCATAGGGAGAACCCGCTTATGAGGTTGACCTCATGACGCAATCCAGATGTGCCAACTAGAAACTTTCACGTTTCAGACCCTATAGATCACGAAAATATAGGTGGCTAAAATTTGTGTGTGTGTGTGTGTATATATATATATATATATATATATATATATATATATATATATATATATATATATTTATATATATGCTTGTCTGTTCGCTCTCTAGCAAGCTCAAAAATGGTCCGATTTTGACGAAATTTGGTACAAAAATCTGTCGTCTAATTTGGAAGGTCAAGTTCGTTAACCAGCAGAATCCGCCCACTAGAAGATAGTGTTTGGGGCGAAATTCGCGCAAAAAAAATCGTAATCCTTACGTTTTTGAGTTTATATGCTTGCAGGTACTTTTTTTTATAGTTTTCTTAACACAAGAAAACGAATGGAACCATTTTGGAGACGATATCTTTAACCGTTTCTAAGATAAGTGGAATCAATGTTTTTGTAAGTCATTATTTTTTTGTGAGTACTTAGAATCGTGGGATTCAATTGAAATATTTTCTACATCTTGGAAATTAATTCCTACTAAGATGTTTAAATTTTGGTTATATTTGGATTTAAGGAAGTATGCGAAAAAAATTATTTTATTAATAGACATGAAAAGTTTTCGGATCTCCATAAATTTTTCGTAAATATCTCGATAACGGTTGGGAAATCGTGGTAAGTGGAAAGTGACCATTCAAATGCTTACTAAATTCTCTACAAAAAAGGTTCTAAAGCAATATTCGATGGGACAACGTCAATGAGAGATATAAGCGCATAAAACTTAAAAAGTGTTTGTTTTGTTGTTTTAAGATGGTTTTTCTCTTTCTTTATCTCACTTTTTAATTGGTTGTTTCTAGTTTTAAATTGCATTTTCAATTTTATTTATGCTATTTTATATACAACCTTACATACTACTATATGCATATTATTGCCTACTATTTACATGCAATTTATTTTTTTTATTTATTTATTTGTTTTTTTCTATTTATTTTTTTTATTTATTTTTTTATTTCTCTCTCTCTCTCACTCTCTCTCTCTCTCTCTCTCTCTCTCTATATATATATATATATATATATATTATTTTTTTTTATTTTTTTTTTACATGCTATTTTATACACAACTTACATACTACTATATACATATTATTGCCTACTATTTACATGCAATTTATTATTTTATTTATTTTTTTTTTCTCACATGCTATATTGTACACAACCTTACATACTACTACATACTTATTACTGCCTACTATTTACATGCAATTTATTTATTTATTTATTTTTTCTATATAGGTATATATACATATATTTTTTTTTACATGCTATTTCATACAAAACCTTACATACTACTATATACATATTATGGCCTACTATTTACATGCAATTTATTTATTTTATTTTTTTTTTTTACATACAACCTTACATACTACTATATACACATTATTGCCTACTATTTACATGCAATTTATTTATTTATTTATTTATTTTATTTTATTTTTACATACAACCTTACATACTACTATATACACATTATTGCCTACTATTTACATGCAATTTATTTATTTATTTATTTTTTTTTTTTTTTTTACATACAACCTTACATACTACTATATACATATTATGGCCTACTATTTGCATGCAATTTATTTATTTTATTTTTTTTTTTACATACAACCTTACATACTACTGTAACATGTAGGAAACCAGGAGCAGGAAAAATAAATAAAATAATAAAAAAAAGGAAAGGCTAAATGAAATAGGTTTAGCATGATGAAACTTATTTTTATTATTTAATATTAGTACCCCTTTAATTTTTAATAGCCCTTTCAAAACTTGAACTGTGCCCAGGCCTAATAAGAGTTGGCAAGTGGTAGCAGAGACTTACCAAGGGTCTGCATCTCTTCTTCGCCAGTCCACCGGTCACAAGATCTGCCTGCTTATCTCGTCCAGATGACACTGCCCTCCTATTGTCTAGGACCCCCCTCTCCTCCTAGGCCTGGGCAGCTAGTTCCTATATCCCATAGATAGCAGGGCAGTCCACTATCTATGGCTATCACCAAATATTTACACACTACAAGCATTCTACAAACAAAGACATACAACTACAAAATATTCTACAACTACTCCTATAACTATGGTTACATTACCCCCTAATTCACTAAAGTATTTTATCTTCTGATAAATACTTTCCAAGTCACTACACAGCACTATCACTACACTGTAAGTGAAGCATCGTCCGGGCGAAAGATCCTCACCCCGGCGCACTCAGTTCTTGCTGCCGTTTCCACATTTCGCACAGACTGGTTCTTCTTGAAGTACCTCCTCACCGCCACCCCGACTATAATAGCTGCCACACAAGTAGTTGCAGTAGATGCACCTCCCCAGGTCCAGAATCTCATGGAGCTCTCCCTTGTGGCCAATTCTTGATAAAGGTTGCTCCAAGCTGGCAAACACGCAGGGTGGAACGTCGCCATTGTGGAGAGGGACGGTTGTAGGAAAGCCATACTTGACTTTGTCGACACCCGCAAAGCCTCTTTCTTGTAGCACGGACTGAGCAGTCCGCTCTTGACTAACGAAGAGGTAGCTTCCTTGGTGTCTCGTTTCTACCAAAAGCCTTGCAGATAGTTCTTGGACCGGGCGCCTCTCCATTTTCATTCGTTGTTCCAATGGCATCAGAGGCAGATCAATGAAGGCTAGTACCCCATCTGCGCTCGCTATAACCTGGACCGTTGCTGCGGCGTAGTATACTTGCTCATGGAGCCGGCCATCTTGGGTCAATAGTGCCAAATCTGCTGGGCTAGCCTCCGCAATACCTGCCAAAACACTTATTAATTCCTGGGGGCTTACCAGCTCTCTATTGAACCTTCCATCTATCAACCCCTCTACTCCTAACATTACTCTCCTAAGTTTCACCAAATACTCGGTGAAGCCCAGTCCCAAGCTTCTCAAAGAGGAGGAAAAGGGTAAGGATAGGGAGGGTTGGTGTCCAATAGCCGTGGGATTACCCTGCAACACCCTCATGTGACGGCCTTCTTCCCGGAACACCCTTTTTATCACCCCAAAGATCCGCGTCCCACGTCTACTCATCGTTAGGTCTCTGAACGCCTCTCCTCCGGAGGGAATATGGTGATCGTGGCCGGGGTCCCTGTTCCCGCACTCCTGGCGTCCAGGTCGCATCCTTGGGGTCGTTGCTCGGAGAACTAGAGGAGGAACGACGCTCACTCGAAGGTTGGGAGTCTACGCCCCGTCGGCCGTATAAACGTCTGGATCTTTCGCGGTGCCTCCCCCCCTCATTTGCGCCCTCCTCCCGTCCTATAGGCTGGGGTGAACCGCTCCGTTCGGCTTCCTCCTCTTGACCTACTTCTCCCTCAGGGGCTGAGTCGGATAGGACCTCATCGGGGGTAGTCGTTTCCGAAGGTGGCGACGAAAACTGGCCGCCGAGAGGACAACTAGGATCTGGACACGAAGGGGATGCCCCCGCACTCACGGGACAGTCAGAATGATCGGTCGCCCTTGCCTCGCTTTCCCCTTCTTCCGCGTCACCAGCCCGGTCTGGCGTCTGGTAATTCAAGTCATATGGACGCCCTGGCTCCATCGCCCAAGACCACTCGTCGTTTGCCTCTTCCTCGTCCTGCTCTTCGCGGTACGACCTATTAGTCGTTTCAGCCTCCTCTCTCTCCGGATCCATATTCCCCTTAGTCGCGGCCTTCTTAAGGCGGTTGATGTGCACAACTGCTCGCGCCCCGGTAGACAGCTCGACCTCATAATTAACCCGGGAGAGTACACGGGTGACTTGATGCGGCCCCGTCCATGGACAGTGGAACTTCGGACAGTGACCCGGTTTGACCGCTGGCACATTTAAGTACACCCAGTCACCCGCTGCTAGCTCGCGCTCTTTCCTCCGAGAGTTTACGAAGGCTGTTCGACGTTGATAACATCGCTCGGATCGTACCAGCGCCTCTCGATATGCTTCCGAAAGCCGCTTCCGTAGCTGTATCACATGATCTTCCGGTAAGAGCCTATCTCGGTCCTCCTGGTTCAAGCTAGGCCCTAGATCGCAGTCGAAAGGGGTGACTAACTCCCGTCCTAAAAGTAGGTAATTGGGGGAGTACCCAGTCGAGGAGTGGGGGATGGCTCGGTACGCCATAACTGCATACGGGACCCAACGGTCCCAATCTCTACCATCCCGCCGCACAAAATGTGTGATCGAATCCGTGATCGTGCGATGGAGGCGTTCTACCATGCCATTGCACTCCGGATGATAGGCTGTAGTCTGCAGCTTTTTTATCCCAAGAGCTCTGCATACTTCCTTGAAGAGAGAAGAAACAAAGTTTCTCCCTTGGTCAGTGAGCAGCCTCTTTGGCACACCATGTCTCGTCACAATATTCTCCACAAAGGCTACGGCCGTCTCTTGAGCGGTCTGCTCCTTTATAGGGATTGCTTCGGCGTACCTCGTAAAATTGTCGATAAAAGTCAGTAGATATCTATGCCCTCTCCTTGACCTTGGTAGAGGGCCAAAAATATCTAATGACACCTGCTCGAATGGGCCACTGGCCACATACGGCACTTCCAGAGGCACCTTCAGGCCTGGTGGGCTCTTTCGCTGAGCACACCTATGGCAGCTCTCAACGAAGTTCCGTGCATCCTTCTCCATAGAGGGCCAATAAAAGGACCCCCTTAAGTTGGCAAGCGTGCGTTCTATACCCGGGTGTCCCGCCCATGGCTTCGAATGGTGGTATTCGAGGATCTTTAGCCTAAGCGACTCCGGAACTAGGAGACGCCAATCACTCCCTTCGAGATCAACAGCCCAGTACCACAATCCTTCTGCATCGGCCCTGACACTACCGCCCTCCCTTGCCAGCTTCTGGCACCAGCCATCTTGCTCTTGGGCCCTCCGGATGTGGCTCCGGGTGAGGGGGTACCGGGTCCGTATCTCAGCAACGGAGCGGCTTAGCGCGTCTGCATTTTTATGATTCACTCCGGGCTTGTGTTCAACGACATATTCGAATTCCTCAAGGCGCAAGGCCCATCGAGTCAGCCGAGAAGAGGGGTCCCTCAGACTTAGCATCCATTTAAGAGCAGCATGGTCGGTAATTAACTTAAATTTTCGCCCAAGCAAGTAACATCGAAAGAGCTTTGTCGCCCAAACGACCGCCAACAACTCTCGTTCAGTGGCAGAGTAGTTACATTCCGGCCCCTTCAATTGCCTGCTGGCATAGCAAATGGGCCTCTCGACGCCTCCCTGCACTTGAGACAACACAGCCCCAAGAGCTACTCCGGAAGCGTCCGTAGAGAGCACGAAGGGGTCTCGGAAGTCCGGATACACTAGTAGGAGGTCGGAGGTCAAGGCCTCCTTCAGGTCCGCGAATGATTTCTCCTGCGCAGGCTCCCAGACAAAAGTAGCTCGAGTCTTTGTTAGCTCAGTAAGGGCTTTCGCCCTACTTGCGAACTCCGGGATAAAACGGCGATAGTAGCTCGCTAAACCGAGGAAGCTACGTACCTCGCGTGCATTCCGTGGTTTCGGAAAGGTTTTTACTGCTTCCACCTTTCCAGGGTCGGGTTTGACTCCACTGTCAGTCACCACATGCCCTAAGTACATGACCTCCTTGGCCGCGAATGTACACTTTCGTAGGTTGACCTTTAAATTCGCCCCGCGAAGTAAGTTAAATACTTCCTCCAGCCGGGCGATATGCTCACCGAGTGTGGCGCTGTACACCACTACGTCATCGAGATAGACAAAACAGCCGGTACCCTTTAGACGACCTAATAGCTGTTCCATCAACCTTTGGAAGGTAGCCGGAGCCCCTGCCAATCCGAAAGCCATTTTCCTGTACTCGAAATGGCCTCCCTCGGTGGTGAACGCTGTCTTCTCCTGGTCTTCCGGGGCTATGGGGATTTGATGGTATCCACTGGCTAAGTCCAGTGTGCTAAAGTACCGGCAATTGCCGAGCTGTTCTAGGGTTTCCTGAATCAGGGGTAGAGGGTATGTGTCCACCCGAGTAACGGCATTAAGCCCCCGGAAATCAGTGCAAAACCGATATCGCACCTCCCCATCCGGCGATTTCTTTTTTACTAGTACAACTGGAGCCTGCCAGGGGCTAGTGGAGGGCGTAATTATACCCCTTTCCAGCATAGAATTCAGCTGCTCCGCCACCACGGCTTTCTCCGCGTACGGGACCCTATACGGTCTCTTCACCACAGGTCGGGCATTACCCGTAACTATCCGATGTTGGAAGGGTAGCGCGCAACCTTCCCCTCTGGGCTCTTCGAAGAGATCCTGGAAGCGAGAAAGAAGCTCCAACAAGGGCTTCTTTTCTACCACGGGGAGGTGTCGGAGCTTCTCCTGTAGGTCCGACCCTGTCTTTACGGTGTGTTTCGCTTTGGTGGGGGACTCACCTTGACCTTCTGCCAGTGACCAATTACCTTCCTCAACCCTACCAAGAGGGGAGTCACGACGTAGTACGACTGACCCTCCACTGAGATTAACCACCTGTACCCACGCGGATCCCTCCACGACCTCACTCACGCTACGCCCTGTGCGCACTCCAGATGTAAGCCCTTCTAGTGGCTCAATTAAAATATTACCCCGCCTTATGGCCGCAGGCACTCGAACAGCCACTGTCGCCTCAGAATAAGCCGGAAGGGATACCTCCTGGCACAATCTGACATAAGGAGATTTCCGTTCCCTCCGGCGTGCTTTGCGCCCGGAGCCATTACTTATTGTATGAGCGTCTCCGGAGCTACTCTTCTGGCTAACGGTACAACCCCCTGCGGATCCGGCAGCACTGACAATGTTTGACGAACTAACTCCTGAACCGGGGCAAGACCACTTCTCTTCCAAGATACGGGTCCTAGCCACGACCCCCTCGATCCACTTCCTGTCTCTTTCTTCACTTTGAGCCTCGGTTACCGTCTCTGTCGAAGTCACCCCAAGAGAAGTGGTAAGGGTCCCCAAGTCGTAATTCCTCCCACCTATACTTATTCTAGCTCCAACGCGGCCTAGCAAGTCTCGACCGAGGATTCCCCCTCCCGAGGGGAGCACCCGGGCTACGGCGACCCTGTGTCGGAAAGAAAACCCTGGGAGTTCAATGTCCACGACTTGTTCCCCTTCCAGCGGCAATAAATGGTCTGTTACACCGCGGACCTTAAAAGAAACTGGCTGAAGCCCCGCCCCCGGCGCAGGCCGATTAAGAACTGTGATGTCCGCTCCCGTATCTACCATCATCTCCAAGTCTTGCCCATTTACCTTTACTGGGATAATAAGGCGGGGCACCCCGCAAGTTTTTCGTAGGTCATTTATACGCTTGTCCCCCCGATCTATTGTGGGCCTCGGGCAGGGGGCATCCCTCGGCCGTTTGCATTTGGGTAACGCCCCTGAATTTTAGGACTTTCCCCCCTTGCCCCCCGATCTTGGTTGCCCTTGCACTCTCTGGCTATATGACCAACCCCATTACACTGGTAGCACCGCATATTCTGACGGCCTGTACCTCTAACTGGTTGCCATGCCCTTCGACAGTCACGGGCGAAGTGACCCCTGACTCCGCACCTAAAACACGCTTCCTTTCGCTCGCTCGCTGCAACGGCTACTCCCTTTTCTTCAAGTCCTAGAGGTTCATCTTCCTCACAAAATTCCACAGCTACCACTTCTCTACACGTAAAATGCTGCGACTCTCCTCGGCCCAGCTCCTCCTCGATAGCAGTGGCCCTTTCGACAGCCCCTTGCAAATTAGAAGGGAAGCTAAGACGGGTTTGCTGTCCTATCTCTCCCTTCAGCCCCGACAAATAAGCTGACAGGACAACTTTGTCCAAAAGGTTCCTTGCACCCTTGCGTTCCTCCTCGGAACCTGATGCCCCACAGGATTTTTCCCCTAGCTTACGGCAGCGGTCGGCAAACGCTCTGACCCCCTCCCCTTTTTCCTGCCTCATGTTGCTCAATTGTAGTAAAAACTGTTCGTGACGCCTAACCTCCCTGAACCTTTCCAAGAGAGCCACCTTAATAGTGTCGTAGGGCACCCCGGGCCCTTGTAAATCGGTACGACTCGCCAGAAAAGACGCGGCTGAGCCCTTGAGGCGCATCCGGACCACGAGCGCCATATCTTTATCTTCCCATTGCCCACTATCTGCTACTAATTCCAGTCCGTTCAAGTAGTCAGTGACAGGGACCGAAGAATCATCGCCTGACCAAGGTGCTACCATCGCCTGTAAGGACATATCCCGCCTCGGCGCCATAGACCCCGACATTCGTGCTGACTCCCGGGACTTTGTTAGTTCTTCCTTAAATAACTGATTAGCCTTTAAAGCCTCCTCTAGTTGGCCCTTCAGGTTCGTAATTAGTTCTTCTGGATTCGCCATCTTATGTGCTTTAAAATAAGTACCCGCACGCCTATATTACAAAAACCCTTACAAAAAAAACTAAATCACGGGCCGTATAATAATACGCTAAGATATTATCCCATATCTTACACCGTAATCATCAACAGAGTGCCCGATGTAAACAGCGTGTCCGATTACAGCGAACACGATAAGCTAGCCCCCCGCTGCCCGCTACAGCCTCGCGAGAAGATAAGAGTCGCTTTCTCAGCTCCCCCCCCGCCTCCTAGCTACTCGCTACTCTGCAAGCTCCTTCACTCGCTTCTTTAAAATTATTCGCAGTCAACCCCACACCTGACACCAGTTGTAACATGTAGGAAACCAGGAGCAGGAAAAATAAATAAAATAATAAAAAAAAGGAAAGGCTAAATGAAATAGGTTTAGCATGATGAAACTTATTTTTATTATTTAATATTAGTACCCCTTTAATTTTTAATAGCCCTTTCAAAACTTGAACTGTGCCCAGGCCTAATAAGAGTTGGCAAGTGGTAGCAGAGACTTACCAAGGGTCTGCATCTCTTCTTCGCCAGTCCACCGGTCACAAGATCTGCCTGCTTATCTCGTCCAGATGACACTGCCCTCCTATTGTCTAGGACCCCCCTCTCCTCCTAGGCCTGGGCAGCTAGTTCCTATATCCCATAGATAGCAGGGCAGTCCACTATCTATGGCTATCACCAAATATTTACACACTACAAGCATTCTACAAACAAAGACATACAACTACAAAATATTCTACAACTACTCCTATAACTATGGTTGCACTACTATATACACATTATTGCCTACTATTTACATGCAATTTATTTATTTATTTTATTTTATTTTATTTTTTTACATACAACCTTACATACTACTATATACACATTATTGCCTACTATTTACATGCAATTTATTTATTTATTTTATTTTATTTTTTTTTTTTACATACAACCTTACATACTACTATATACATATTATTGCCTACTATTTACATGCAATTTATTTATTTTTATTTTTTTTTTTTTTACATACAACCTTATATACTACTATATACATATTATGGCCTACTATTTGCATGCAATTTATTTATTTTATTTTTTTTTTTACATACTACTATATACACATTATTGCCTACTATTTACATGCATTCATACTACATACATGCTACTTCATCCACATCCCTTTTTCATTGGTAATCGGCTGTTTCAATTATTAATTCTGTCACTAATTTACTTTCAGGCTTTTAAGAATGCGTGGGGCTACACTGATTAAAAAATACATAACAGAACCTATAAAAAAGTTCGTCTCGCAGGAACTGGAATAGTAGCACTTATTGGTGGGGTTCGATCTTTCATGAAAAAACAAAATAAAATCTCGTAGAGAAAATAGATTTAGGGCGCCAAAACCGAAAACTGATACTACCATGGCGATTTCCCCCAACTTCTCAACGTTCCCTCTTGGAAACACTGTAAAAATGTTTCACATTTTCGTACCTTTTAGCTCTGTCCTCCAAAGAAAAGTAGCTATTGAGGTTGCACTCATGACGGATTTTTTGAAAAATGTCTTGAAATCTTTATCGACCTTAGTAGATACCGAAAATTACTCCCGTTAAAATTTATATATGTGTATATATATATATACATATAAAACATGAATAGTTCTGCTCTTTTGGATTGGTTATAAACACCTTTTTCAATTCAATTCAAACATAGTACAAAGTAAATCCCCCCCCCCCTTTCGATAGACCGATCTAGTTCATTTTTACACTTCTTTCTTATTAGATACCCAGGACGTATACCGCGTTTCGTTACAATACAGGAGAAATTACGACCAGTATGTGCAAATTAGTAATTTGGGTCCGGAGTAAACCCCCCTTCCTAATGAACCGATTTAGTTTATTTTTACAACACTTTTTTCTCTTTAGTTGACCAGAACAAATACTGAGTTTCGTTAAAATATAACAAAAATTACGACTGGTGTTGGCAAATAACTACTTTGGCCTTAGAGTAACCCCCCCCCCTCCGGATGGACCGATTTTGTTGGTTAACGAACTCGTTCAATCTTTTGAAGGGGGAATACTATATACCAAGTTTCGTGGTGAAAAAAAGAAAAACTCTGGCCGGTATCGTGTTAACGGACACACACACATATATATATATATATATATATATATATATATATATATATATATATATATATAAATTTGAACGGGGGTCATTTTCGGTGTCTACTAGGTAGGATCGATAAAGATTTGAAGAAATTTTTCAAAAACTCCGTCGTGAGTGCAACCTCAATAGCTACTTTCCTTCGGCGGAAAGTGCTAAAAGAAAAGGCATCAGCCCTATCCTGGCTAGAAAAGGGTGGTAACCTATAGATAACCCGTCCTAAAATTCGTAATTAAAAAAATGGACGTTAAAATTAAAATAATTATTCATCTAGAACAACAGACAAAAATGTGAAGCGTTGTGTATTTATTACGTAGTGTAGAACCACGCATACACAAAACTCTGAAAGGTAATTAATAAAAAGTCCGACTCGCAGGAACTGCAGCATCTTAGCGCGGTTCCGTTCATGTCCCTAGTGCCATTTGATAAGCTTAGAAAAAAAATAAACTTATTTTTTTTATATATCTTGTGAAAATTGTCAAAATCCTCTCGAACATCTCGAATAAAAGTGATATTAAGGCGTCAGGGACACCGACAGTAGCTAACTTTTACACAGAAGCGGAAATTACAGAATCTGGCTCTTATTCTAAAGCAAAGCTCTATAAATCAATACAAAATATGCCTAATAAAGCCTTTCTAGAGGATACAGAAGCATGGGCGTATATGAGGGGGGGCTGAGGGGACTGCAGCCCCTCCCGAAATTTTGAATTGATGATAAAAACTTCTCGTAAAACCCTTAAAAATAAATTTAAGATCACTTAGTTCATAAAACATATTTTATTTTACGTGTAATAGCGTTTTAGTTGCCTAAAACTATTCCAAGCTCTAAATATTTAGTATTCCACACCCTGGAAATGGTCTCAGCCCCCCCCCCCCGAAATTGTTTTTATATACGCCCATGTACAGAAGGATCAAGAAGAAGTACACAAGATTGAGTAGAATACCCAGCCTAATATAGCCTATATAGAATAATATGTTGAATAAAACCTATCTAGTAAATACACAAGGACAAATAAAAGTCTTGACGAATAACAAATCAAGAAAAAAAACTTTATTTAACAAAATAAAACAAAGTTTAGTTGCCCAACTACAATAGAATAATATACCTAATTAAGTCTATGGAGTAGACATAAATGGACCAAAAACAAGTCTTGTGGAATATTGTTTTTTTTTTCTAATTAAATACTTTTTATCAATATTTAGTATATAACCTTTGTTGAAAACTATTGATTGCTAATTGATGAATCGGTTTACAACTAAGTAGTCTTTATCAATATTTAGTATATAACCTTATGTTTGGATCTGAGTTTTGGGGGTGCTCTCCGCCTAGGCTTTGTATTTGTGTCGGCAGATACCTAGGGTATATTTACAGCTCTTGAGGATTAACTCTTAGCAGGTAAATTTCCTGCGGCCCCCTGGTTTCTACGGGCATTGAACTTTAGGAGGATTGGATTTAGGACTTAATATACGTATGTAGACTAAATCATAGCAAGAAGTAATCCTCCGTCGTCGGTTCTTAATTATGTAGACTCGCTAATGTTATCCAATCTTAGATACATCGTATTTAAAATCCACAGCAAAAACAAGACATTTCATCAGAATCCCCTGCTGAATAAAACTTATATAGAATAATATGCAAAATAAAGCCTATCTAGTGGATAAAAATAGAGGAAAAAAGCCGTTCGTGGTGGTAGAAAATCTTAAACGTATTTCGCTCAGAAATCTCCGAAATATTGTCACTAATTTTACGTATCCTGTTTTATAGCCAAATAGATTAATATTCTATAATCAATAAGAAAAATCTACTAACAATAAAAAACTATGTGTAACAGATGAAAATAGGGAATACCAAGAATAATTCTAAAGAACGAAATCAACACCAGTACTGCCACATCTAGTTATTCATACGGCATCTTCGAATTCTAACATACAAAATATTGATTCTAATTATACGTATCCTGTTTCATTGACAAATACATTTGACTACTATAAGCAATTAAAAACACTAGGGAATATGCCAAAGAACTCGGAGTAGGAGCCTCGACAGTTTCAAGACATTTGAAGGAACTGAAGGTTATTCTAAGTACCCAAACCAAAAACGGTATTTAAAAACTATTTTTCCAATTTTCTCAAAAACGGTTAAAGCTATCGCCTTGAAAATGGTTTCATTCGTTTTTCTAGCCCAAGAAGCCTATAAAACGAGTACTTACAAGCTTATGAACTCAAAAACGTAAGCGTTACGATTTTTTCTGCGCGAATTTCGCCCCAAACGCCATCTTCCAGTGGGCGGATTTTGCTGGTTAACGAACTTGACCTTTCAAATTGGACGACAGATTTTTGTACCAAATTTCATCAAAATCGGACCATTCGTCTTCTATTTAGAGAGCGAACAGACAAATATATATATATATATATATATATATATATATATATATATATATATATATATAAATATATACATATATATATATATATACAAATTTGAACCACCGTTATTTTCGGTTTCTAGGGGTTCTGAAACGCAAAATTTTCTAGTCGGCACTTCCGGATTGTTTCATTGTATCAACCTTATAAGCGGGGTTCCTCCCTATGGGGGAGGGAGGAACCGCGCTAAAACGGCATTCAAAAATTATTTTTCCAGTTTTCTCGAAAACGGTTAAAGCTATCGCCTTGAAAATGGTTCCATTCGTTTTCCTAGCCCAAGAAGCCTATAAAAAGAGTACTTACAAGCTTATGAACTCAAAAACGTAAGCGTTACGATTTTTTTTGCGCGAATTTCGCCCCAAACGCCATCTTCCAGTGGGCGGATTTTGCTGGTTAACGAACTTGACCTTTCAAATTGGACGACAGATTTTTGCACCAAATTTCATCAAAATCGGACCATCAGGGAAGCCAGAAATGAGCGAACAGACAAATATATATATATATATATATATATATATATATATATATATATATATATATATATATTTATTTATATATATATATATATATATATATATATAAATAAATATATACATATATATATATATATATATATATATATATATATATATATATATATATATATATATATATACAAATTTGAACCACCGTTATTTTCGGTCTCTAGGGGTTCTGAAACGCGAAATTTTCTTGTCGGCACTTCCGGATTGTTTCATTGTATCAACCTTATAAGCGGGGTTCCTCCATATGGGGGAGGGAGGAACCGCGCTAATAAAAAGCAATAAAAAACCAAGGGAAAGAGACAAAAATTACAAAAAGAACGACAAAAACCCGTTCATAAGAACAAAACAGACGTATTTGAAGTTTTAAGCATTTATTTCTCCGATTGACATAACCTAATCAAAAATAGTTTTAGAATCATTTTCGTAGAGAATTTAGTAAGCTTTCAAATAGTTTCAATCCACTTACCACGATTTCCCAACCGTGTTCGAGATATTAATGAAAGTATACGAAGTTTCCAAAACTTTTCATATCTGTTCATAAAATATTTTATTCTAACCCTTCCTTAACTCCAAACGTAACATAACTTTCAAAATATTAGTTTTAATGAAAGTAGAACATGCAGATAATGTTTCAACTGAATCCCGTTATTCTAAGTACCCAAACCAAAAACGGTATTCAAAAACTATTTTTCCAATTTTCTCAAAAACGGTTAAAGCTATCGCCTTGAAAATGGTTTCATTCGTTTTTCTAGCCCAAGAAGCCTATAAAACGAGTACTTACAAGCTTATGAACTCAAAAACGTAAGCGTTACGATTTTTTCTGCGCGAATTTCGCCCCAAACGCCATCTTCCAGTGGGCGGATTTTGCTGGTTAACGAACTTGACCTTTCAAATTGGACGACAGATTTTTGTACCAAATTTCATCAAAATCGGACCATTCGTCTTCTATTTAGAGAGCGAACAGACAAATATATATATATATATATATATATATATATATATATATATATATATATATATATATATATATAAATAAATATATACATATATATATATATATATATACAAATTTGAACCACCGTTATTTTCGGTTTCTAGGGGTTCTGAAACGCAAAATTTTCTAGTCGGCACTTCCGGATTGTTTCATTGTATCAACCTTATAAGCGGGGCTCCTCCCTATGGGGGAGGGAGGAACCGCGCTAAAAAGTTATAATTGAAAGAGGTGCTCATATCAAATGTAAAAGAGAAGAACTATTTATGTTTTTATTTTATTCATCTATATAGGTAAGCAAATTATTCAGGAATGCACTCGACGCTACCCAATTCTGAGGAAAGTGCTTAGTTGTGCTGCTCTTGCGTGGCGGGCTTTTTAAGTGAGATACTCTTGTTACTGTTAAATGAAATTAAAATAAACAACAACAAATTAAAACGTAGGGTAAAAAAATACAAAAACACGTCCAAAAGAGCAAAAGTACCAATTCTAAAGTTTCAAGTCCTTATTACTGCGACTAACATCGCCCCACCTAAAATGACATCAGAACCTTTTTTTGTAGGGGAAGCGACGGCAGGGCGCTAATCGCTAATTTATTTATGAAATGTTTAAATATCTTAGTAGCTAATAGCAAATTAGCTTTAGCTAGTTACAACTACAACATTTGCTGCTCTGGCATTCTTCCAGTTCGCACAGGTGCACTTCTTACTCCTGTTCCACTTCCGTTTCAGTCTAGATAATTTGCGATCACATCTGTGTCACTCTGGATTACTTACGGTCGACTCATGCCTCTCGCTGGGTAACTTGTGTTCCATCTGGCTCACTTCCGGTCACTGGCACACTGTCCGTCTACTCTAACCCCTTCTTAATCTAGGTTACTTCCTTGACTCTCAAAATGACTTACTTGGTTACTTCTGGTTTTCACTTGGGTTACTTCCGATGCTCATAGAAGAATATGGTGAACCAAAAGTCATTTAGAGAAACAGGAAGTGGACCGGACGTAGCTAAACGTTGCCCAGATCGACCCTGAATCGATCCAGGGATGGATATCGTGACCCATAAGCTTTTTTGAGAAACAGGAAGTAAACCGGAAGAGGCTAAAAGTAGGCTAGATCCTCCCGGAAACGATCCAGGGATTAATTTCGTAACACGTAAACCTTTTTGAGAAACCGCAGGTGAACCGGAAGTGACTTAGATCGGACCTGATGATGGCAGAGATGAATATGGTGACCGAGAAGTCATATTGAGTAACCGGAAGTACCATAAAGTAGTCCAGATCCTCCCACACACACGGAAGAATATTGTGACCCAAAAATAAGCCGGAAGCGGCCTAGCTCCGTCTAGAATTTATCCTGAAAGGATCATATGAGGCTACCGGAAGTTTTCCAAATCCTCCCTGAATTGTATCCTGGATGAATATAGTGTTCCATAAGTAATTATGAGAAACCGGAAATGACCCTGTTCGACCCGAGTGTGAATAGTTATGGAGAGAGACTGGAAGAGACCTAGACTAAGAAGGGGGTGAACGAAAAGTTTGCCAGCGTCCGCGAGTGACCGGAATTGAGCCAGGTCGACCCGGAGCTACCCAAGTGGAACCGGAGAGACATGAGTCGACCGGAAGTTTTCCAGAGTGACCCAGGTGTGATTGGAAGTTCACTAGACTGAAGCGGAAGTGGAACAGGAGTGATCTAGAATGCCCCTGGAAGTTGCTCTTTGCTGACCGGATGTGGACCAGAAGTGAACTTTAAGATGACAAAATATTTAACTATAGCTAAAGCTAATTAGCTATTAGATACAAAGATATTTAGGAGCCGCGATAAAAGGAATGTAATTATACTAGGTAAACAGCATTGCATAAATCAGACAGTTATAGACCCTGATGATTCTTATTATTCATTACAGCTGATTCATTTAATACTACACCTGATGATTCTATTTAGTTATAACAGCTGATTCATTTAATACTAGACCTGATGATTCTATTTAGTTACTAGCTGACCCGGCGAACTTCGTACCGCCTAACAGTCGATTCTTTAATTTTTATTTTTTTTAATACTTATTTTGCTACTTGGGACACCAGGTCAGCTAGTAAGATAAAAAGAAAAGAAAAAAGAAAAACTTAATAAGTCAACAATTACATTATGTCAAAAAATAAAAATTATAAAACACATAAAATTCTTTTAATAGTCACTAAGAAAACAGTGAAAATTACAATATCAGATTTCTTCTTATGATACCGACTTATTATATTTCATTTTATTTTTACTTTTTCTAAATTAAGTTTCATTTTTATTGTAGTACTTTATGGTACACGATATTTTTTGTTTAATTACTTGACGCGTAAATAAACAGAGCAGATGGTTTTCCAACACGGTAACAGGCAACATACGATTCACCATGCGAGAAACTTGGGTTTTCTAGATTAACACCACAAACACTTAATGACTGCCCTGGGATTTGTTTATAGTCAAACTGGATTCATAGGTCCAATAGCAACACAGCTGCATGCACTGTAATCAGTTGACAGCAGCTCGATTCAAACTTGCACCATTATTAGTCGAATGTCGCGCTTCACGGGTCTGTCTTAACCGAATTCTTTCACGTTCATTGCGGTCTTCACGTTCCTGGCCAGTACGATTAGATTGATAATTAATCTGATTCGTTGCATTTCGGGTTCTTCTGCCTAAATTTGTCCGCCGCCTTATAAGAGGCATATTTAGTAAGTCACAAACACACAACACTTTTGTAATTTTATAGAAATTTGTGGCTTTTAGATTTAGTAATATTATAGATGCACAGCAAAGAGACAATTACATTTCAAATGACATTTTACTACAGACAATTTACATTTTACCATAGACAATTTGTTTTAGAGTAATGTTAAAATCGTATAAATATTGACAAATTGTGACATTAACATTTATACGATACTAATGTCACTCAATTGTTATGCCTTCCCAGAACCCCTCCACTAACACTTAAACTTTATGGTATGGTATTAAAGTTCAAATTGACCTTTAAGTATTATTACGAATCTTTTGTATGGGAATATAGAAAAGTGGGGTCTATTTTACTTCGTTAACGGAAATATAAATTAATTTAAATTTGATGCGTTGCATTTGGGGTTCTTCTGCCTAAATATGTCCGCCGCCTTATAGGAGGCATATTTCGCAAGTCACAAACACACAACTCTTTTGTAATTTTATGGAAATTTGTGGCTTTTAGATTTAGTAATATTATAGATGCACGGCAAAGAGACGTTTACATTTCAAGTGAAATTTTACCAAAGAAAACTTACATTTTACCATAGAAAATTTGTTTTGTTATGTTACCATCGTATAAATGTTGAAATTAATATTTATACGATACTAACGTCAGTCAATTAATTTACCTTCCCAGAACCCCTCCACTAACACTTAAACTTTATGGTATGGTATTAAAGATCAAATTGACCTTTAAGTATTATTACGAATCTTTTGTATGGGAATATAGAAAAGTGGAGTCTTTATTACTTCGTTAATGCAAATATAAATTAATTTAAATTGCATTATTAACATGTGATTCTAATGTCGCCTAGTGACAACATGTTCTTATTTATTTAATTTTTTTTGCTTAAACACAAATAACCAAATACGTTAACTGTTAAAAATAATATAATTGAGAACATATGTTAGCGCGGTTCCTCCCACCCCCATAGGGAGGAACCCCGCTTATAAGGTTGATACAATGAAACAATCCGGAAGTGCCGACTAGAAAATTTTGCGTTTCAGAACCCCTAGAAACCGAAAATAACGGTGGTTCAAATTTGTATATATATATATATGTATATATTTATTTATATATATATATATATATATATATATATATATATATATATATATATATATATTTGTCTGTTCGCTCTCTAAATAGAAGACGAATGGTCCGATTTTGATGAAATTTGGTACAAAAATCTGTCGTCCAATTTGAAAGGTCAAGTTCGTTAACCAGCAAAATCCGCCCACTGGAAGATGGCGTTTGGGGCGAAATTCGCGCAGAAAAAATCGTAACGCTTACATTTTTGAGTTCATAAGCTTGTAAGTACTCGTTTTATAGGCTTCTTGGGCTAGAAAAACGAATGAAACCATTTTCAAGGCGATAGCTTTAACCGTTGTCGAGAAAATTGGAAAAATAGTTTTTGAATACCGTTTTTGGTTTGGGTACTTAGAATAACGGGATTCAGTTGAAACATTATCTGCATGTTCTACTTTCATTAAAACTAATATGTTGAAAGTTATGTTACGTTTGGAGTTAAGGAAGGGTTAGAATAAAATATTTTATGAACAGATATGAAAAGTTTTGGAAACTTCGTATACTTTCATTAATATCTCGAACACGGTTGGGAAATCGTGGTAAGTGGATTGAAACTATTTGAAAGCTTACTAAATTCTCTACAAAAATGATCCTAAAACTATTTTGATTAGGTTATGTCAATCGGAGAAATAAATGCTTAAAACTTCAAATACGTCTGTTTTGTTCTTATGAACGGGTTTGTGTCGTTCTTTTTGTAATTTTTGTCTCTTTCCCTTGGTTTTTTATTGCTTTTTATTTTTTTAATTTCTGATGTTGTATTTGTAAGGAAAATGTATGTGTGTGTAAAACAGGATAGGTAAAATGAGACCAATTTTCTGTTGTCAGAAATAATGAAAAGTTTTGGTAACTTTGTATACTTTCCTTAATATATCGAAAAAGGTTGAGAATTTGGGAAACGGAAGAATACCATTAGAAAGCTTACTAAATGATCTACAAAAAAGCTTCTAATGAAAGTTTTGATTAGGCGATGTCAATCGGAGAAATAAGTGCTTAAAACTTTAAAGTAATTGATTTCGCTTATTCGAACTGTTCTTTTTGTCTTTGATTTTGATACTTAAAATTATGGGATTCAGTTGAAACATTTTCTGCATGTTTGAATTTCATCAACACTAATATGTTAAAATTTTGGTTGCGTTTGGAGCTAAGGAAGGATTAGAATAAAATATTTTATTAACAGACATGAAATGTTTTGGGAACTTCGTATACATTCCCTAATATCTCGAAGACGGTTAGGAATATTGGTAAACGGAGGGTTACCATGCGAAAGCTTACTAAATTTTCTACAAAAAAGATTCTGAAACAATTTTTGATTAGGCTATGTCAATCGGAGAAATAAATGCTTAAACTTTGAAGTAATTGATTTCGTTATTTCGAACGGTTCTTTTTGTTTGTTTTTATTCCTTGTTACTTTTTAATTGCTTAAAGGTGGATAATGTATTTGACAATAAAACAGATTAATTAAAATAAGAAAAACAATTCATTGTTAAAAATATATCAGGCTGTACCGTATGAAATGTCAGTTTTGGATTTGTCGATTTCCTTCAAATGTCTTGAAACTGTCGAGGCTCCTACTCCGAGTTATTTGGCATATTCCCTAGTGTTTTTAATTGCTTATAGTAGTCTAATGTATTTGTCAATAAAACAGGATACGTATAATTAGAATCAATATTTTGTTTGTTAGAATTCGAAGATGCCGTATGAATATCTAGATTACAGTACTGGTGTTGATTTCATTCTTTAGAATTATTCTTGGTATTCCCTATTTTCATCTGTTACCCATAGTTTTTTATTATTAGTAGGTTTTTCTTATTGATTATAGAATATTAATCTATTTGGCTATAAAACAGGATATGTAAAATTAGTGACCATATTTCGGAGATTTCTGAGCGAAATACTTTTAAGATTTTCTACCACCACGAACGGCTTTTTTCCTCTATTTTTATCCACTAGATAGGCTTTATTTTGCATATTATTCTATATAAGTTTTATTCAGCAGGGGATTCTGATGAAATGTTGTGTTTTTGCTGTGGATTTTAAATACAATGTATCTAAGATTGGATAACATTAGCGAGTCTACATAGTTAAGAACCGACGACGGAGGATTACTTCTTGCTATGATTTAGTCTACATATGTATATTAAGTCCTAAATCCAAAAAATAAACTTCACAACGGTCAGATACTATGAGCGAATATGGCAGTTCAATGCCCGTACAAGGGGGCCGCAGGAAATTTACCTGCTAAGAGTTAATCCTCAAGAGCTGTAAATATACCCCAGGTATCTGCCGAGACAAATACAAAGCCTAGGCGGAGAGCACCCCAAAAACTCAGATCCAAACATAAGGTTATATACTAAATATTCATAAAGACTACTTAGTTGTAAACCGATTCATCAATTAGCAATCAATAGTTTTCAACAAAGGTTATATACTAAATATTGATAAAAAGTATTTAATTAGAAAAAAAAAAAAAACAATATTCCACAAGACTTGTTTTTGGTCCATTTGTGTCTACTCCATAGACTTAATTAGGTATATTATTCTATTGTAGTTGGGCAACTAAACTTTGTTTTATTTTGTTAAATAAAGTTTTTTTTTCTTGACTTGTTATTCGTCAAGACTTTTATTTGTCCTTGTGTATTTACTAGATAGGTTTTATTCGGCATATTATTCTATATAGGCTATATTAGGCAGGGTATTCTACTCAATCTTGTGTACTTCTTCTTGATCCTTCTGTACATGGGCGTATATAAAAACAATTTCGGGGGGGGGCTGAGACCATTTCCAGGGTATGGAATACTAAATATTTAGAGCTTGGAATAGTTTTAGGCAACTAAAACGCTATTACACGTAAAATAAAATATGTTTTATGAACTAAATGATCATATTTAATTTATTTTTAAGGGTTTTACGAGACGTTTTTATCATCAATTCAAAATTTCGCGAGGGGCTGCAGCCCCCTCAGCCCCCCCCCCTCATATACGCCCATGCTTCTGTATCCTCTAGAAAGGCTTTATTAGGCATATTTTGTATTGATTTATAGAGCTTTGCTTTAGAATGAGAGCCAGATTCTGTAATTTCCGCTTCTGTGTATAAGTTAGCTACTGTCGGTGTCCCTGACGGCTTAATATCACTTTTATTCGAGATGTTCGAGAGGATTTTGACAATTTTCACGAGATATATAAAAAAAAAAAAGTTTATTTATTTTCTAAGCTTATCAAATGGCACTAGGGACATGAACGGAACCGCGCTAAGATGCTGCAGTTCCTGCGAGTCGGACTTTTACATTAAAATAAAATGTCTTGATACAGCCTCGGCTTGAGGCGTCGGGCTGTAGGTTCTCCAAGGTAATATATCGTGGCAGCTGAAGAAAGAGGTAGCTTCTCTTGGTGCCTTCGGGTCAGTTCTTCGATGTGAAATGCGATTGGATCAACTCCCAGTTCTCGATGGAGCAAGGTGTTCCGAACGAACCAAGGGGCGTTGGCTGCAATCCGTAGCACTTTGTTTTGTAAAGTCTGAAGTCGTCTGATGTTCGTCGTGTTTGTTCCATACCACACAGGGCAGGCGTAAGTCAGTATTGGGAGGATCATGGTTTTATAAAGTAGTGTTACTAGAGAAGGTCGAAGTGATGTTTTTCTGTTCATCAGTGGGTATAGTATTGAGAGTCTGGAGTGTGCCTGTCGTAATTTTATGTTAATGTGTAATTTCCAAGTAAGTCGAGTGTCAAAGTATAGTCCTAGATACCTCACTCCCTGGTCCTTCGGGCTCCAAGGAACTGGGAGTCCATCCAATTGGATTTCTGGTAGTTCTTCGTTCGAAAACCGCCGTAGGGAAAAGACTTTGGCCTCCGTTTTGGTTGAATTTAGGACCAGCCGCCATTTAGTAAACCAGTCAACGAAGAAGTTCGCCGTTCCTTGCAAGTTTTGAAACACCGTAGACAGACTACTATGAGTGGATAAGATGAGAGTGTCGTCGGCAAATGTTGCAAGCTGAGTGAAGGGATCTTCCTTTGGCATGTCCGAGGCGAGTAGGAGGTAAAGAAGGGGACTCAATATAGCTCCTTGTGGAACTCCAGCTTCCAAGGCGATCTTCCGGCTGAGGGTGGTTCCGATCCGGACTTGGCAGGTGCGATCCTCTAAGAAAGATTTAATAGAGTAGAAGAGATTGGCTGGTGGTAATGTCTTCTTTAGTTTATATAATAAACCTCGGTGCCAGACGGAATCGAAAGCTCCCTTCAAGTCCAGGAAAAGGCCCGCTGTGAATTCTTTGGCTTCAAACTCTTTCACTATGACCTCTGCAACCCTCTGTGCTTGGTGCGTAGCGGAGTGATGGTGTCTGAAGCCAAATTGATGAGATGGAATGGTGAAGGTCTCTTCTCCAAGCATTTTTCTAGTAGTTTGCCGAGTGTACATATCAAACTAATTGGGCGAGAACTGGTAGGGCTGTGCTTTGGCTTCCCCTCCTTGTGAAACATGAGTACTATCGCGTTCTTCCATGTCTTTGGAAAGTACCCCAGTCTCAAGCAGGCGTTGAAGAGTCCGACCAAATGGGCAATCGTCTTCCTAGGCAGCTTTTTCAGAACACAGTTAGGAATCTGGTCCTCGCCTGGTGCCTTCCGGTTCTTCAGTTTTCTAATGTAGCCTTTTAACTCCTGTGGGGTTATGTAGTCAGTAAGTCTGCTGTCCACTGTCAAGGGTTCTCTTAAGAATTCGTCCACTGTCTGGGTCGTCCCTGTCAAGAGGTCTCACTACAGTCTGTAAGTGGGTAGCAAACAACTCACATTTCTCGTCGTCAAAAGTCGCTGTCTGTTGGTCTGTTTTCAGGACAGGGAGAACGGGACTCTTTCCTAGGATCCGCCTAGTTTCCCTCCAAAGACTGTTGTCACCTGGGTTTAGGTCAGAAACATAGGATTTGTAGGACCTAATTTTCTCTGTTTCTAGAAGAAACTTTATTCTACGGCACAGTCTGTTCACAAGTGTTTTATCTGCCGGGTTCCTATATCTTTGCCATATTTTTCTGATTACATTCTTGTCGTGGATAAGCTGTAGAATGTGAGATGGAGTCTTAGGGCCCTGGAATAGACGTGACTGAGTCTGGGGCTGTAGTGTGCAGTGTTGTATTGATGTACGTATGTGTTCTGTGAGTGTCAAGGCGGAAGTGTCAATTTCGTCTGTACTTTCATATGAGTATGGCACGTCCAGTATGTTCATGGCATGTGTAAAGAGTTCCCAGTCCACGCGTCCGTTAATGAGTTTAGGAAGATGTGGTGTCAATTTGGGTGTTTCGTGAAAAGTACAAATAACCGGTAAGTGATCTGAGTCCAAGTCTGTAAGAGTGTCATGATAAAGTGGGTAGCGTATGTTATGTAATACAGCAATGTCTAATATGTCCGGTTGATATCTGTCCTGTGTAGGGTAGTGTTTTGGTTCGCCAGGTGCTGATATATGCAGTCCTAAGTTCATAGATATGTGTTCAAGTCGAGTTCCATTAGAGTTCAGTGTTCTACAGCCCCAGAGTGGGTTTTTACTGTTTATATCTCCAAGCAAAACAGTCGGAGCTCCGGAAAAAATGCACTCAAAGTCGGATTCAATGAGGCGTATTCCAGGTCGGTGATATGCTGCCAGAATATTGATGGTTGAGTTATTGTTTAGTCTTAGTGTAATGCCGACGATGTAAGTTTTGTAGTGTAGGTAAGTAGAGTTCATTATGTATTAATAGTCTCTGTACAAGTATAGCGACTCCACCACGTCTGGTCTCCTGGTCCGTTCTGTACACAGTATAACCAGGAATTCGTAGTCTGTCTGTTTCAGTTAGGTGCGTCTCCGTAATACATGCTACGTGCACAACATGTCTGTTTAGGAAGTCAGTAAGTAAGTTCACGCGGTTCCTTAGTCCCGCGGCGTTCCAATTCAAAAGGGTTAGGTTGTGGTAAGAAGTTAGATTAGAACAGTCCATTTTCAGATGAAAAAAGTGAAGAGAATAATTTGGTGAAAAATGTTTTAATTTGTGGTAAGAAAGGCTTTATGAGAGTCGTCAGGAATTTAGAAATGTCGAATGTTTGTTCGGTAGTTTGGTCCTGTTTTGTCTGTGTTGTTCGTAGATTTTCTCTTTCTGTCCAGATGTTTGGTCGAGGAGCCTCAGGGGAGGAGGTTTGGTGTTTTTTTCCTGTGTAGTGGATGATGTGGTATTCTGCATGTTAGTAAGTATGGTGTTCTCTTGTGGATCAGTACGTGATGTGGCAGTCCGTCTTCTGCGAGATTTTTCGTGATTTAAGTACACTTGACATCCCCTGTATCTAGCACTGTGGTTACCATCACAGTTAGCACATTTGGCAGCAGTGGATCGGTCAGTGCAAAGAGAAAGGGGATGGTCTCCTGCACATTTCGCACACTTAGGATCCAGTCGGCAGTGCTTTTTAGTATGGCCAATCCGTAAACAGTTCCCACATTGAACGGGACGCCCGGATCGGCGACGGGTTTCCACGGTTACAACCATGTTACACAGCCAATCTAATTCTAAAACAGATTTGCCTTTCTCATTATTATCCAGCTCAATAGCAACTAGAGGTGTGGGAAATCTATCTTTATTATAGAGCCTCGTGGCTCTCTTTGCTGGGTAGCCTCGCCTCTTCAAGTCATCTAGGACATCATCCTCGGAGACGTTGAAGGGTAGGCCCCGTACTACAGCAGAGAATGTTCTGTCGGGGCTAGAAATTAAAAAATATTTTATATCTGGAGTTTCGTCAAAAAAAAAAAAAGTGTTACGTTCCTAAAGTCTTCAATATTGGACAAAGATATTTTTATTTTTTTATATAGCATTTTGCAGTCAAATGCGGACTTAGCATCTCGTTCAAGATCTGCAACTAGCTGTTTAGTGTCAATGAACGAGTTTTCATGATTGTCAGACACAACTACAAAAATAGGCGGAATTTTAGGAGACTGGGGACTCTCAGGGATGTCAGCTGTTTGGTTGAAATGTCTGGTCTGTTGTCTGTTTGGTCTCGGTTTTTGAACCGGGGAAGAAGCAGAAATAGTATTATCTTCAGTCTGTATTTCAGATAATGGGGAAAATCTATTATTGGTCGGAGTCATAACTGCCACATCTAGCTTCCTAATCCGAGGACGGGTCTCGGCCAGACTTTTCAAACCCGTCATAACACTTTTTGACTCCAATAAATAGCAATATAAAAGAGAGCACTAATTAAACACAGCCTTTCGGCAATACAATCACAGCTGTTCCCTCAGGAATATTACAAAAAAAGAATTAGCGAAATCGGTTCAGTTGTTCTCGAGATTTGCGCTTACCGACACATTTAGCGATTCATTTTTATATAATAGATAACAGCTGATTCATTTAATACAACACCTGATGATTCTATTTATCATGGCAACTGATTAATTTATTGTAACACCCGATACGTCTATTTTTCATCAAAGCTAATGCATTTATCGTTTCACCTGGTGATTCTTTTTAGTTATGGCGTCTGATTTATTTAATATTACGCATGATGATTCTATATATCATTAGAACAGATTATTGTTACTTAACAGGTGAGTCATGGGCGCATACAAGGGGGAGGCTGAGGGGGCTGCGGCTCCTCCCGAAATTTTCATTCGATGGTACAAATGTGTCATAAAAACCTTAAAAATAAATTAAATAAGATCACTTAGTTAATTAAAAAATAGTTTATTTTAGGTGTAATAGCGTTTTAGTTGCCTAAAACTATTCCAAGTTCTAAATTTTTCATATTCCATACCCCGGAAATGGTCTCAGCCCCCCCCCCCCCGAAATTTTTCCAGCCCCTCCAGAAATGTTTTCCTATATACGCCCATGAAGTGATTATGATATTTGTTATCACAACTGATGCATGTATCGTTACTTCTAATGGTTCTGTGTTTCTATTTTAGTAAACAATTCAATAATTATACTTTTGAATATCCGGATCCATTTATTATCTCAGCCTTCCAAGGAGGCCTTAAGCTTATATTATTTTGTCACATTATTTCGATGTGAGGTAAGGAATAAATAATCATTTCTTTGTTATTTTTAGGTTTCGTCTTCAAAATGGACTTTTGTTTCTGAAGATTGGGAGGTTTTGGACAAACCTCAGTGGATACCACCTGTTGTTAGGTCTACCGCAAACCCGGATGGAGAAGAAATAAAATTGGTACCCGATGTCGAAACGAGAGATTTGGAGGGAACTACGTACCCGCCATATGTTGTCAGCTCTACCCAAAATGCTCTGACAAAAGAATTCGAATCGACGACGGCTTCTGAAACAGCAGACTTGGAGCCAGCTGAGAACACAACACCTGCTCTGAGTTCCACCACAATTCTTGAAGCTGAAGAATTCAGGAGGAAGGCTGGTCACCCAACAAGCCTAGATATGAATAATCCTTTCGTTCTTTTTGGTTTCATGGTGAAAAGAATGCACTATGCTACAGATTATGCCTATGAGATTAGCGTCGACAGGGAAAAGGCGAAAGATTTACCGAAATACTCATTTTTGTTTATAGCAATGGTTTACTTTTTTTCCAGAAAGGATCCGATCATGACAAAAGCTACATTGACCAAGCTATCGTTAAAAGACTCAATCCCGTCAAATTTTCAGGTGGATACTTTTTGCGAACAGTTCAAATTCCCTCAACAAGATATTGAAGAAGCGTTTCAATACCTTTCCAAAGAAAAGGACTTAAAAATTCCAACATTAGTAAAAAAACACCTTTTGGATCTCGCTGAAAAGTACAATATTTTGCTGAGCACACAAGATGATAATGTTATTACCTGGTTGTTCCAAAATGGAGCAGTTCGTCCAGATTTAATTAAAACCTCTAAAACTTTGGCCGTAAGAGTATTGAAAATTTTAGCAGAAAAAGGATTCCTAGACCAAATGTCGGCAGATGATGTTCTTGCAATAATGCCAAATGATGAAAGTTTGTTACACCTTTTAGCGAAAGTAGGCAGCATCGAAATCTACGAGAAGATGATACAAGCAGGTCTCAATATGTCAGCTGTAGATATCTTTAACAAGACAATTCTCGAGTACGCCGTCGAAAAAGGTCAAGTCGACTTGGTAAAATATTTGTTTGCTAAGGGAACTACTTCATATGGACGGCTTCTTCTCCACATTGCGGCTTTCAATGGAAGAGAAGAAATGGTAAAATATTTGTTAAAGGAAGGTTTCAGTACAAAAAGCAGGAATTCAAGAGGACAAACGGCGTTGTACTGTGCAGCGAGCCAGAGACAGGGTAAAGTTATTGACATTCTGATGGACAACGGTGCATCATTAGACGCCACTGATGACTATGGCGAATCTCTTTTACACATCGCCGCTAAGCTTGGAGATGTAAATGCAACGGAAACGCTGATCTCATACGGGGCCGAAGTAGACGCCGACAACTTCGGAATGACGCCGCTTTATCGCGCCGCACAATTCGGAAGAAGTGAAATAATTAAAATCCTCATAGAGCGCGGCGCTGATGTCAACCACAGGCGAAACACGAAAAATAAACTGATCCACATTGCGGCCAGGAACAACCACAGCCAAGTAGTAAAAACACTCGTACAAGACCTGGAAGTGCGCGTTGATTCCCAGGGAAGTTGGGACTTCACGGCTCTGCATTGGGCAAGTAGAGTTGGTAACACTAAAGTAATCCAACTGCTTCTAGATTTGGGTGCTGATATCGAGGCTAGAATCGATATAGGAAGGACACCGCTACATGAAGCAGCATTCTGGGGTCAAATAGAGGCTTGTAGGACTCTCTTAGCCAATGGAGCGCAATTGAACACAACAGACAATTCAGAAAGAACTCCCAGTGAGCTTGCTAAATTCAGTGAACACAGTGCATTATATTTGATGTTAAAAGATGCAGAAAATAAAAAAAGATATACTTTGTAACTTTGAATTTCATTATTTCCTATGAAACGAGAAAATTCATTAAAATAATTAAAAAGGTTGGTGGAAATAAAAGCTTTAAGTTTAAATTTGTGTCCCCTTATGAAGCGCAATTCAAAGTTGAATTTTTAAATTGTATTGATTTTCCTAATGAATTGTACAGAATAAAAGAAGGAGATCAACCAAGAAAAATCTTAGTTTTGTAAACAATATATAAAATCTAGACACTAACAATTATAGAAAATAATCTCGGGGGGGCTGAGAGTACCTAGGCATTTGGGGTGTTGGGAAAATTTTAAATATTTTAGTGTAAAATGGTGGGTTTATGGTCTTCTGGACACCTAGTAGACCTGGGAAAATGTAGAAGACATCGTTATAGGCTTTTTTTTACATGAACTTCTATCAACAAAACAAAATTTCGGGGGGTGGGCTGCAGCTCTAGAACAGTAGATTTTTTTAATAAACAGTAGCAACAAGATGTTTTTAGGATAACATTAGATTCACTATTACAAATAAAACACAAAAATGTAATAATAATACAATATAAAGAGAAATGTTATCAAAATGTTTTCTCCAGGTACAAATAGGAGTAAGAAATAAAGACTTTCTCATAACATAACAAGCACATTGGCAAAATGTACCTTTATTTCTATGATAACATAAAAACATATTCCATAACATTCATCCAAAGTAATACTTATATTGTGGTTAGTTTTGGAGAAGAGGCAATATTATAAGAAAATATATTTTTCTACAGGAATGAGCAGCTTATATTAATAGACATACGTGATAATACATACATACATACATATATATATATATATATATATATATATATATATATATATATAATGAAACGAATTGCATCTTAGTGCAGAAGAAATGGTTGCCTTTAAGAAGAGCATCGAATGCATTTGTAGTATTCATTGTATACCGATGGACCTCCCGATAACCTATCCTCTCTGACCTCTTTGGAAATATCAAACTATCGATTATAGATAGGAATCGAAAGAAGGGCTTGGGACACCCTGTTTACAAACTCTATTATTGAAGAGCTTTCACAGTAGCTTTCAATAATTGATCGGGATGGCCTGCTTAAAGCAACGTGAGATTTTTAATGTTTTAGGATTCTTTTTAAGTCGAAGGGTTTTTTTTGGATTAATTTTCCCTCATTCCCTAAGTGTATCTAGAATAAATTTTCCAAATTTTTGAAAGCAAGACCTTATTTCTGAAGAACGTTTTTAAGCCAACCTACATAAACATAAAATAAACAAAAATAGTCATAAGGTGAAAAAATTCATGTTCTCACAAAACGTCTTTGTTTATTGTATTTATTTATTTAACTTTAGGAGCTCCTCAGCAATGGTGATCTGCCCTAAAATAATTTATATGAAATATAAGAACAAAAATAATAAATTATAAGCCAAGGATCAGTAACAAAGTTAAAAAAATAAAGGGTATGGAGAATGAATAAAACCATAAAAATAAAGAAAAAATAATTAAGAAATATATAAGCAATTAATAAAATAAATAAATACAGATTTTTTAAAAATATATCTATCTTTATTTGCAAATTATATAATACACAAAGTATTTTTTATAATTCTTATGAAATGTAGAATTAAAAGTATAAGTTTAATGGTAATAATAAGTAGTAATCATAATGATATTTTTGGTGTTGAAATCTGAGGTATATTATCCTGAAATAAGAAACTTTGAATTGGGAGTTATGTGTGGTATAACTATATTTTATTATATGTATTTGGTGTCCTTAAGTACGTCAGTATGGTATCAATATATCGGCTCCTATCAGATAACAGTTCAATGAGGCTTCGAAGAATCTGTAAGTTGCCTCTTTTACGGCAGTCTGTTAGTAAGTGTTTTACAGTTAAATGTACGTTGCATGCTTCACATAGCGGTTTTTCTTTTCTTGTGAAGAGGTACGAATGGGTGAGTCGTATATGTCCGAACTTAAGTCGCGTTAGTATTTTGGGAAGGTCCGGAGTGCCCTAGTGTCATGAAACCAATAAATACATGGATTATTAAACTGAAGAATAATATATCGTATGACAGCACTTTTATAAAACTTCTTTATTTTGCACAAGCCTTTTGACACACATATGCCATCGTCAGGGTGTTGGTGTTATCATAAGCAGGTCTGAATACACAGATAAAATGTTAACACTCCTCTCAAATGTTAGTACTTAGCCACCACCGAAGATCTTTCATACGAGCATCCTGCCCTTACCTCCTGTGCACGGCGGATATTTCTAACCACTCGTCTACACACCATAACAGCCTATGCCGATGGTACAGCCATCTTTTCCTCTTCCCCTGATCCCTCTTCGGCTCTCCAGCAATTAGAGGAGCACCTTGAGTCTGTCGAAAAATGGTGCAACTTATGGAAAATTTAAGTTAACCCCAAAAAGTGCTGTCATGTAACATTCAGTCTTATTAGGACTTGTGTCTTCATTTGCAACAGTCAACTTCCTGTATTTAATGAGGTACGTTTCCTGGGACTTTTACTTGACGGCAGACTCACATGGAACCCACACACACGACTAAAAAAAGTCCGACTCGCAGGAACTGCATCATCTTAGCGCGGTTCCGTTCTTATCCGAAGTGCGATTAGTAAAGGAATAGTAGCTGCTATTGGTAGGTTTTGATCTTTCGTTAAAAATATAAAATAAAATCTCAAAGAGAAGGAAGCTTAAAGAGCCACATATGGAAACTGGCAGTTTTCTAAACGGATGGGACTCTCCCGTCATCCCGGCGCTCACTCTAGGAAAACTCTATTACCAATATGATTCTTATTTTCTCAGCTTTAATGAAATACTCATTCCACCGTTAAATAAACTTAAAAAACAAAAGTGATGTAAACAGTGACAAAAACCCGTTTAAAATAACAAAACTAACACTTTCGTAGTTTTAAGCACTTACTTCTCCGACTGACATTGCCCTATCGAAATTTGCTTCAGAATATTTTTTTTAGAGAATTTAGTAAGCTTTTGAATGGTTACATCGTACTTCCCACGATTTCTTAACTGTTTTGAAGATATTAAGGGGGGAAAATGGTGCTAATACCTACCGATAGCTGCTATATTCCTTCACTAATCGCACTTGAGATAAGAACGGAACCGCGCTAAGATGAAGCAGTTCCTGAGGGTCGGACTTTTTTTTTTGTCAGACAAATTAATGTATTATGTTTATATTATAATATAAATATTATGTTTATAAGAAGAGCATATCACTTTAATTGCGGTGTAAAATATTGTTGCTAGCTAAATCTAAGTATTATATAAGCTCATAAGGAAAAAATGGTGCTAATGACTCAGATTTCGATACACCATAAAAGAAAAAAAGAATTAAGGACAATATGCAAAGATTCCGAAGTATTTCATGTCTGTTAATAAAATATTTTATTCTAATCCCAATAACGCAACACTTATACACAAATAAACTTTTTTTAGGTATCTATTTAATACGTATAAAATAAGATTATAATGAGCAATCCGCTGTGGCATACACCAAGTACTACCACCGTGTGGAGTGCAACTAGTATAAACCGGCACGTCAGTACCACTGTGGTATGTAAAGAGCGGCTGTTCTGATACTGGCAAAAATTAGAAATCCTACATTCCTACAGTTGTTTGGAGGCTTATCTTTATGACCCTAGAAAGGAACTTACAGATGACGAGGGTCCACTGGGCGATACCTGTACTGGGAATGCACTCCACCCTAAGCCTCCTAGCTCCTCACCTTTGAATTCATATGATTTCGTTCAATGAATTAAAAAAAAAAATTAATAAATAGATAAAAACTTCTGAAAATAGGGAATACCAAAAACAATTCTAAAGAACGAGAACCAGTACAGTAATCTAGATATTCATAGGGCATCTTCGAATTCCAAGATACCGTTGAAACAAAATATTGTTTCTATATATACGTATCCTGTTTTATTGACTACTATAAGAGTAGTATAGGTCATGCGGGTTGAGCAAGAGCTAGATCCTAGGGCTGGGCGGGGTGGGGAAATTATGGCGGGCGGGGGGGTGGTACAGGAAGGGGCAGGGTTTGCTTTTACCCGCACAGCATCTCTGACTCATGGTGGTTACACTTGTTCGACGAGATTTGATCTAATTAGTATATTCGGCTTCTGCTAGGGCAGGGGTGGGGGCGGGCGGGGGGCGAGGGCGGGGTTTAGCCCCGCATCTATGACTCGTTGTCGAGATCTAATTAATCTGACCTCGGAGAATCTTTATAATTGCTGCACTTGTTAGGACGGTATATCCTCATTAGTCAGCTGCTTCTGAATATTTTATACCTAACAATTCTCCACTAATCAGTTTGTTTATTTACACTTGTTGGTGCGGTGTTGTAGCAGTCAGGTGCATCCTGTACTATTTTCTTTTTATCATATAGAGTCATTTGTTGTTTGTCATGGAAGAAACGCACAGACAAGTTATTATTTCTCTTCAAGATGTGATTATAAAGTACCTGAGTGACAAATATGTTTTTCAAAAGGTATTGTCTTACTGTGTTAAAAGTAGAGTTTTTAATGAATGGATGCTCAATAAAATATTGAATACTCCTGGAGGCTTTGAAGAGAAAAAGAGACGATTTGTTCAAATGTTGCCAAAACGTGGTCCTGCTGCTTATGAAATGTTTTTAAACGCATTAAGGCAGACGGGTCTTTATGCACTGGTTGATAAAATAAGAAAGTGTACGCAAATTCAACATTTTTTATGTGAAATTAACAGACTTAAAGAAGCATGTGAGTGTTATGAAAATAGTAGATTAAGAAGAAATGAGTCATTGTCTCGTGAGTTGGAGATAGAAATTAATAAATTAATTGAAACCATTAACTCTATGAGCTTGTAAACTAGTCAGTCTTGTTGGTCTAATCGAAACGTGAAGATGCAACCTTACTCGATGGAGCTGGTTACAGACTACAACTTTAGTCGCAATAAGTTTGTCCGTGTCGGACTCATCGGTGAATTGCCTGTAGTCGCACTCGTGGACAAGAAGGCAGTGTTAACCATGGATAGAGAAGAGTGGACTTCAATTGTGAGCCTGGCACCGAAAATCATCAGTTATTTTGAAAAAGCGAAGAAGAAAGATACGGTTGAGGAACAGGTAAATTTTAAAAATATCGTTTGCCTCTTTTCGAGCAGGGGAAGAAACAGAGTAATCAGATTTGAAAATCCCTATCCCTGGTACGCAATGCTTAATCACAGCCCATTACCACACATGACGCTGAGTTCACCTTCAGTAAGTTTTAACAAAAGTGAAAGTGCAAAACTGTGTTCTAAAATGGACAAAATTACCGACACCCTTTTATTAATGGAAAAAGTGTCAAAAGTATATATGAAACATATGAATCCACATCAGGTTGAACCGTTGGACTTATCTTGTTATACTTTATTAAACATGTTATGTAATGATAAGTCAGTTATGCTTGATGATGTAAAAATAAAATAATTTTTTGAAACTGTTGTGTTTTTCTTTTATATATAAACCAAATCATGCAAGGTAAAAAAAAAAAAAAAAAAAAATGGTAAGTTTTTAGAATTGTTTTATTGAAAATTAAACAAAAACAATACAAAAAGTAAGTATCGTAAATAATTATCAGTAATCACAAAAATAACGAGCAGTGAAAAAAAAACTGAAGGAAACACACAAAAAGATTCGTTCAAATGAACGAAATTACCTATGTTTTAAGCACTTATTTCTCCAAATATGACCATCCCATCGCAAATGTCTTCAAAACATTTTTTGTAGAAAATTTAGTAACCTTTCGAATGGTAATCTTTTGCTTGCCAAGATTCCAAACCGTTTTCGTGATATTAATGAAAATGCACGAAGTTCCCAAAACCTTTCATGTCTAAAAATGAAATATTTTATTTTAATCCTTCCTTTACTCCAAACGTAACCAAATTTTCAACATATTAGTTTTGATAAAATTCAAACATGCAGAAAATGTTTCAACTGAAGCCCATGATTCTAAGTACAAAAATCAAAGACAAAAGAACAGTTCGAATAAGCGAAATCAATAACTTTAAAGATTTAAGCACTTATTTCTCCGATTGACATCGCCTAATCAAAACTTTCATTAGACCCTTTTTTGTAGAGCATTTAGTAAGCATTCTAATGGTAATCTTTTGTTTACCAAGATTCTCAACCTTTTTCGAGATATTAAGGAAAGTATACAAAGTTACCAAAACTTTTCATGTCTGTTCATAAAATATTTTATTCTAACCCTTCCTTAACTCCAAACGTAACATAACTTTCAACATATTAGTTTTAATGAAAGTAGAACATACAGATAATGTTTCAACTGAATCCCGTGATTCTAAGTACCCAAACCAAAAACGGTATTCAAAAATTATTTTTCCAATTTTCTCAAAAACGGTTAAAGCTATCGCCTTGAAAATGGTTTCATTCGTTTTCCTAGCCCAAGAAGCCTATAAAAAGAGTACTTACAAGCTTATGAACTCAAAAACGTAAGCGTCGCGATTTTCTGCGCGAATTTCGCCCCAAACGCCATCTTCCAGTGGGCGGATTTTGCTGGTTAACGAACTTGACCTTTCAAATTGGACGACTGATTTTTTTACCAAATTTCATCAAAATCGGACCATCAGGGAAGCCAGAAATGAGCGAACAGACAAATATATATATATATATATATATATATAAATAAATATATACATATATATATACAAATTTGAACCACCGTTATTTTCGGTCTCTAGGGGTTCTGAAACGCGAAATTTTCTTGTCGGCACTTCCGGATTGTTTCATTGTATCAACCTTATAAGCGGGGTTCCTCCCTATGGGGGAGGGAGGAACCGCGCTAAAAGACAAGAGCTGATCAGATTTCGACTCTTACTTGGAACTTCTTCAAAGCTTACGAAACACAAATAAAATACATTGAAAATTTAAAACGTTCTTACAACTGGCCTTGCAGAACACAATGACGACAGCTGGTCTCACCGCTGATGTAGTCCTTGCAATCTCATCACGGTTTTATATATATATATATATATATATATATATATATATATATATATATATATAAACTTAGTTGTTTATCTAGCTTGATTATTTCTCCATAAGGCCAATAACACCTCTACATGAGTTTGCCAATGGGTTTACTCATTACCTGAGATACCTTGTGTTCTGGTATCCGCTTAGTTATCGAGACCTATGAATCTGGTATTCATACGGTTTTTCTTCACTGCCATTACAATATCCTGTAAAATGAAGTCTGTGGTTTTCGTAAAGGGAAATAACAATAAAACACAACGTGGATATATTTTTATTTATCACAGATTAATTAACACTTGCAACCTATTTGAACAAGTGCAAATTTAAATTATAAAGTAGGTATTTGATGTTTCACATAGATTTACCGATGGTATAGATTGGCTAAATATATAAATAAAATATTAAATTAAATCTCACATTTACCCTGTATTATTGATATTTATCATTAGCGTAATTACAATGTACAGGACGTGACTTAAGTAAAGAACTGGTTAAAAAGGCTTTTCTGTTTTCCAGACAAGTTGTTGATAGATTTTGGTCAAATGCTGAGAGAAGTCCTTAAACACACTTTGGTTCTCTAATTTTTATTTTCAAACAAGCAGCCTAGAAACTCAATTACACACATTCAAACAATTGGAATATCGAGAGAGGTTATACCGAGTTAAATTATTTCATTTTAAATCTATCTTATTTTTATTTGAAGCAGTAGAAGATCACTGCTTAGCCTCATGGGTGTTAAGAATTAGCCCGTCTCTTTCTCAGTTCATTTCTTTCCACCTGAAACAAATGATAATTATAAATAAACATTTATTGCCGCCACATCTCAGAGCCTGACCGAGGACCAAATCACGGGCCCCCACTTCTCAGAGCCGGGCCCAGGACCAAATCACGGGCCCCCACTTCTCAGAGCCGGGCCCAGGACCAAATCACGGGCCCCCACATCACAGAGCCGGGCCCAGGACCAAATCACGGGCCCCCACTTCTCAGAGCCAGACTGAAAATTCTAGTACTTCGCTATAGGACTTTAGACATTTTAAAATTATTTTCATCTTGAGTTTTGAGCGAAATGAGAATAAAAGCCGACAATCGGTGGAGCAAAGGTCACTTTCGGTACTTGCAGTTTTATTACGACTACTAATGAAATATACTATTCTGGGACTATTCTTTTATGTACATTAAAAAAAATATAGATCCCATTGCAATAAATATAGGCTACGCCCGTCTATATTTCTTAACCCCATTCTTTTTACAAGCTTATAATCTATACATTTTTTTTTTCAATTTCCGAGGCCCGGCCCGGGCCCGGGACAACTGTACCCGGCAGTCCCGCCCCCATTTGGTGGCCCTGTTGTAGGCAACCACTTAAAACATGAATGACAAAAATACAGTAATTCATCACCATATTCAGAATTTCCTTTAAAAAAAAAAAACAAAACAACAAACGTTAAAAAATTAGAGGCCAAGTTCCAGGCCCCTTCCAAAAACAGTTTGCCTATGAAAAAGTTATGATATCGTAGTTGTAGGAATTCCTGGATGGTGGAAATTGATGTTCAAAAGGATGAAAAAGTTTCCACAGGTATTTTATTTTCCAGAACGTTTTCAAGGACTAAGCCCCAATTTTAATGCCCATGCAAAGGTTCTTTTTCACCCGAGCCTTGCTCCGAGTATTGATATCCCCAAAAACAACTAGTGTAGAAAAAAAGAGGCCAAGTTTCAGGCCTCTCCCAAAAACAGTTTACTTTTGAAAGTTATGATATCATAGTATTGGGCCTAGTTTTAGGCCCTTAATATATTAAGTTAAGTTAAAACGGTCTTAATTTAACGAAAACTAGCCAAGTTCCAATGCACTAAAAAGTGCATTACTGTAGAAAGCTTCAATGTAGAATTATGAAACTTTTCAATTTTACTCACATTTACTAGTATAATACCTGTGTAAAATTTCAAGCATTTACATTTAACTGGTTCAAAGTTATGAGGGTAAAATCGGTTCTAATACTGCCCGTAATATACACACAGAGCGTAGGCCGGAACTTGGCGCGTGATATATCATTTTATAATAAAGACAAGAAAGATGACGGCTGAGTCTGACAGAAAGAAACTCTCTCTCTCTCTCTCTATATATATATATATATATATATATATATATATATATATATATATATACACATATATATATATATATATATATACACACATTTATCAGTACAATACCTGTGTAAAATTTCATAAGTATATCTTTAACTGGTTCAATGTTATGAGAGGTTAAATATCGTCTCTAATACTTCGTTCTTACATTTTTATATGTATATATATATATATATATATATATATATATATATATATACACACGTAAATACACACACATATTAACGAGGGTCATTTTAGTAGGTAGGGGCGATGAAGAATTGAGTTTTTAAAAATTCGTTAGCAACTTAAAACATAAAAAGAATCTTTATAACACAAGCATACAAAAATCCCCCTAAAAAATAAATATAAAATCCATATAAGAATATTGCAATAGAGAATGCAGTGAATGGCCGGTCGATTTTAGGAGCTGGCCTGCTCCCAGCTGTCAAGGTTGGGGAGTATAAATACTAGAAACATCTTCTAACAACCAAAATATTTTCAAGTTTATGACTTTTAGCACATTCCGAACGATTTTAGTTATGGATGTTACACTCACGAAAGAGTTTTTGAAAAATGTCTTCAAATTATTATCGATCCTACCAAATAGATTCCGAAAATGACCCCTGTTATACAGGGTGTCCCGATTTTAAATGGCAAAACTTCGGGAACGTGTAGGGGCCAAAAAAACTGAGACAAAAGGTCCTTTAGAGATTTGCTCGTTTTTGCATCGTTTTGGAGGTAATCGCAAAACAAGAAATTAAACAAGTTTTCATTTTTGTACTTAACTTATTTAAATTTTCAGTGGAAAAAAATGTCATTGCGATTTGTTTCAAGAGAAACCAATTACTAAAATTCAATTTCCTGATGCTGATATTGTTTTCGTGTACGGTTTCTGCAACGGTAATGCTTTAGAAGCGGTGCGAGAGTATGCGCGCCGATTCACAAATAGAAGAGTGCTTAATCGACGAGTATTTTTAGTTAACCATTAATAGACTACGAGATTGGGTCATTCTTACTTCATAATGAAGGCGAGCAATTCCAGGCAGCATTAAGAGCAGATCGTCGGCGAAGAAATTGAGTCCAACGCCTGCATTAGGAACATCGCAGCAGGCAATATGACGAACATTGAAAGTCCGTCACGCAGGAGCTGCATAACTAAGCACTTACCTCAGAATTTGGGTAGTTTAGACTGGATTCCAGAACAATTTGCTTAAAATATCCTACATAAATAAAATAAAAACATGAATTCTTTTAATTTTGTAATGAGTAACTGTTCAACTATTAATTTTGTAATTAATTTTCTTCCAGAGTTATGTTTACACATGGTACCTACTACACTACTTAATTTATACAAAAAACTTCATATCGACTTTTCATCTGACGCAGGAACTGGATACAGTCCCTGTAGTGGTAGAAAGCGCTCCTTGCGGCGGCCATGCGAACCTACGTCTGGCGTGCTATTCTATTGAAATATATTATAAAGTAAACCCCCCTTTCCGATTGACCGATTTAGCTCATTTTTACAACACTTCTTTCCCATGAGTTACCCACGACGTATACCCCGTTTCGTTACAATACAGCATAAATTACAACCGGCATGAGTATATTAGTAATTTGGGTCCGGAGTAAACCCCCCCCCCCTCCTAATGAACCGATTTAGTTTATTTTTACAACACATTTTTACCTGTAGATTACCACTACGAATACCGAGTTTCGTCGAAATATAACAAATATTACGGCTGGCATGGTCAAATTAGTGTGTTGGGTTCGGGGTAAACTCCCCCTTCCGGTGGACCGATTTCGGTGGTTAACGAACTCGTTCAATCGTTTCCTAATTAAATGCTATATACCAAGTTTCGTGACGAAAAACAAAAACTCTGGCCGCTATCGTGTTAACAGACATATATATATATATATATATATATATATATATATATATATATATATATATGCTATTTTTCAAGCTACTTCGCTGGGAATTCAATGTGTTGTTCATTCGGCATCTGTCTCCAGCGGTCTTGCTCCTCCTGTCATCGCAATATTTCGCCGGATTCCTCTCCGGCTTCTTCAGGCAATCATTCATCCTTGCTGGTTGGTAAGGGAATGAGCTCGTCTTTTTTTTTTTTTTTTTTTTTTTTCCTAAACCCCACTTTAGATAAAAGAGAAATAAAAAGCATGCAAGGAAGGGCATGATGAGAACGAAAGTGAAAGAAAAACGTGCAGAAACGCAAAGAAAAACTAAGGACCTCGAACGACACAGGCGGGCGTAAGGGCCACAGGTAGAGGGAGGATGAGGGAGGAGGATGAGCTCGTCAGCGGTTTGGGCCCTTCTTATCCCTCTTGGTCGGAGACTATGCGAGCCAATGAACTGGGGAGTCTCTGGGCCAATCGGGTTCCGTCTGTCTATGTTAGCTTCCTCGGTCGTCCGTTCGGGGCGCTGGTGGTCCTGTATGAGTGGATTGTCTCCAGTCTTCTTCAGGATGGCCCGCCAGGTGTTGGAGAGGATGAGTCCTTCTTCTCTATTGAAGTTGGCTGGATTTTTGTGGATCTCAATCGCCTCTCTGATGAGTCTCCTGTTCAGCGTGTCTTCCTTAGCCAGGGTCTTGGCTTGATCAAACAGGACTTGTCTGGGGCACTCTTCTCCATGTGTTGCCACCGCAGAAGTTTTGGTGCGTCCCAGCCTGTAGTCTGCAGCGTGTTGCGCGATTCGAGTGGCTACCTTCTTCCCTGTCTGTCCTATATACACTTTCCCGCAGTCACATGGTAGAAGATATACACCCTGGTCTTGCAACCGCTGCTTGTCCTTGCTTGTGCTCAGCCAATCCCCGATTTTGTTGAGCGGCTTGTAGGCGACCTCCATATCCTGTTTCCTAAATAGTCTGCCTAGCTTCTCGCTGACCCCGCTGACATACGGTAGGGTAATTCTGCTTCTAGTTTGTGTTTCCCTCCGGTTATTCTCATCACGGTGGCGATTTTCCACCATTCTTATCGTTCGGGCCAACTTCTTTCTGTCATATCCATTCCCGGCTAAGTCGTCCGTCAGTTGACTAAGTTCTGATCTTAGGAGTGATTCGTTACTGCACAGAGTTATAGCTCTGTGTGCCAGTGTCTTAACCACTCCCATTTTTTGTGCTGTGTGGTGGTGAGAATCGGCGTGGAGGTATCTTCCTGTGGCCGTGGGTTTTCTGTATACAGTGTGCTCCAGTTCACCGTTGGTTCCTTTCATGATCAGGAGGTCCAGGAAAGGCAATCTGCCATCCTTCTCTTCTTCGATGGTAAATCTGATGGCTGGGTGCAAATTGTTCATGAGATGGAGGAATTTTTTGAGTTCCTCTGCACCATGTTGCCAGATTGCGAAGACATCGTCCACGTATCGTAGCCAAAGCTTCGGTTTGTGTTCGCTGCCCTCGATCAGTCGCCTTTCGAAGTCCTCCATGAAAATGTCAGCCACAACTGGTGATAGGGGACTACCCATGGCCACTCCATCCTTCTGCTTATAGATGATTCCCTTGTACTGGAAGTAGCAGGAAGTTAGAACTAGTTCAGCTAGTTCCATCATCCCTCCCTCCAAGAATTTATTGTCTTTGATGATCTGGGTAGCATCTTTAGCTGGAAGGTTGGTGAAGAGGGACTCCACATCAAAGCTCACCATCAGGTCTCCTTCTTCGAGCTTAGTCTTTTTTAGGATTTCCACCAAGTGAATCGAATTTCGTACTGCCGAAAAGGACTGGCCTGTGTAAGGTTTCAGAGCTTTTGCCAGCACCTTGCTGGCTCTGTACGTGGGTGCTCCAATCATTGAGACTATTGGCCTGAGGGGTGCTCCTTCTTTGTGGATTTTTGGTAAACCATAGATCCGGGGTATTCTGGAGTCACCGGGGGCCATCTCTGCGATTCGTGCCTTGTCTTTGATCTTCTCCTTTAAGATTTTATTTATTTGATTTTCAATTCGCTTGGTGGGGTCCTTTATATTCTTCTCGTATGTGTTTATGGACAGTAAGCCTTCCATTTTATCTTCATAGGATGTTTTGTTGAGGATCACTGTCATATTTCCTTTATCAGCCTTTGTGATTATGACATCTTCCCTCTTCCTCAGATCACATAGGGCTCTTCTTTGGGCTGGTGTTAAGTTGTCTTTCGGGGGCCTGGATCTTCCGACGAGGTAGGCAGCTTCTAACCTGATCGTTTCAGCCTTGTCTTTATCCATTCGGAAGAGGGCGGCCTCGATGCTGGTTACCAGTTCCTCCGTCGGGTTGCGTTTTGGTGCCACAGCGAAATTCATGCCTTTTTCAAGGACTTCTGTGGCTTCCTGAGACAACTCAATACCAGCCAGGTTTACAATGACCTTTCTGTTCACTGGTGGGCGTGGTAGTTGTCGCAAAAAATCATCTTTAACGACCCTTTTGAGGGCCACCAAATTTGATTTTTGCGTCAATTTGTCCCATTTTTTCATTTTCTTATCGGCGTTTTTTGTCCCTTCCTTTTTTGCCTTGTCATCAGTAATACGGTCAACAGTATCCCACATGTCTGGGTCGACTATTGAGCGTATTTTTTCTTTTAGGGACGTTTCGTCTGTTAATTGGCTCCACAACCTGTGGCGATACGCTCCAATTCTTTCCCTTAGCAGCGCCTTCTCCATGTTGTCATAGATCCGGGCTGCTTTGGGAGTCTTGAGGGGCCTCTTCATCCTCAGGAAGGGGGGTGTCACCTTCTCGTCCCTGCATCTCCGTAGGAAGTCCAGATCATTACGTGTTGTCGCTATGCGGCACCTCGTTTTGCTCAGTCTCCTGGTCAGGGTGTACGTTTCCTCGCCGTAGAGGTTTGATATGCTATTTTTCAAGCTACTTCGCTGGGAATTCAATGTGTTGTTCATTCGGCATCTGTCTCCAGCGGTCTTGCTCCTCCTGTCATCGCAATATTTCGCCGGATTCCTCTCCGGCTTCTTCAGGCAATCATTCATCCTTGCTGGTTGGTAAGGGAATGAGCTCGTCTTTTTTTTTTTTTTTTTTTTTTTTCCTAAACCCCACTTTAGATAAAAGAGAAATAAAAAGCATGCAAGGAAGGGCATGATGAAAACGAAAGTGAAAGAAAAACGTGCAGGAATGCAAAGAAAAACTAAGGACCTCGAACGACACAGGCGGGCGTAAGGGCCACAGGTAGAGGGAGGATGAGGGAGGAGGTGTCCTTATTCTGCATTAATGCACTTGAAGGCGGTAAGTAAAGGAGAAAAAGGTGTAGGATTCCCAAGGGAGGTATGTGTAATGTGCTGTGTGGGGCACAGCGATAGAGGAGGAGGTAAGACGAAAGATAGTCGGAGAGTAGAAGAAAGAAGAAAGGGGAAGAAGGTCAGTTACACTGTCTTACGTGTCAAGTGTCAGTGTAGCTTGTGTTTGTTGGATTGTTCCTATCGTGTTCTAAAATGTGTTGTGTTCTAGTACGTCTACTAGTCGTCGTGTGAACTCTGTTGGTCCTTGCCAGCGTCCTGGTCGTCCAGGTGGTGTGATGTCGTTAAAGAGTGGATTGTCATGGTACTTAAGTCCGTCAAAGAATTTGATGTGACGTCGTTTTATGAATTCTGAAACTGTAGGGAGTTCTAAAAGTTTGTGTAAGTCGGGGGCTTTGAGTTTATTGTGTGAGGTGCTCCGTGTGACTGTTTTGAGTATTCGGTTCTGAAAAGATTGTAGTGTTCTGAGTATGGTGGGGTTCAGAAACCGAAAGAGTGGTGTGCCGTATAGTAGTGCCGGTCGTAGGACTCCTTTGTAAATGAGTAGCTTCAGTCTGAGTGAGAGGTTTGGTGAATTGAGTAAATATCCAAGAGAGCGGGCTTTCGTCCTGACAAGCTTTAGCTTCTTGGTAAAGTGTGTGTGAAAACTGAGGTGTGTTCCTAAGTGTATCCCCAAGTAATTGATATGTCTTTTTAACTTGTTTCTTTTGTTTCTAACCGTGAAATACTTGGGGCGTGCTCGTGTTGAATTGCCATGAAAGGCGAAGAGTAGTGCGTCTGTCTTGGTCGGGTTTACTGTGATGTGTATTCGTCGCAGTTCGTCTACTACGTCTGCGCAAACCTCTTCAGCTTGTTTTAATGCCTTTGAATGTGACATGGATGTGCTGTATATCGCGATATCGTCGGCGTATGCGGCTATTTTTGTGTTTGGGTACTGTTCACCGACGATTTCTGATGTGTAAATGGAAAAGAGTGTTGGTGCGAGTACTGACCCCTGTGGTACACCGCAGGGGATTGGGTGTGTGCTGGAGAGGCTTGCCCCTACCCTAACCGTCATAGTACGTCCGTATAGAAAAGAGTGTATTATGTTATAGAGTTGTTCTGGACATTCGTAAGTTCTGAGTTGCTGCATGAGTATATTATGTGAAACAGAGTCAAAAGCTTTCGTACAGTCAATCGATATGAGTGCTGTAGTCCGGTTCATGAGCATGTTGTTTGTGATGTGTGATTGGAGCCTTACTAGCTGGTGTTCTGAACTGTGTGCAGGGCGGAAGCCGAACTGCTCAGCAGGGATTATATCCTCCTCTGCGCAAAAGTCTTTCAGATATCTCAGTATGATCTTTTCATACACTTTTGATAGATGAGGCAGTAGGCTTATGGGTCTGTAGTGTTCAGGTGTGTCGCCCTTTTTGTTAGGTTTGAGTAGTGGAGTGATGATGGCGTGTCTCCAGTGTTCGGGGAAGTGTCTGAGGCGGAGGCATGTGTTATATATGTGTACGAGATAGTGTAGTCCTTTTCTCGGTAGCTGTTTGAGTAATATGTACTGAAGTCTGTCATGTCCTGGGGATTTATTCCCTCGTGTCTGTCTGAGTATGGCTGTCAGTTGTTTTGGTGATGAGCTCGTCAGCGGTTTGGGCCCTTCTTATCCCTCTTGGTCGGAGACTATGCGAGCCAATGAACTGGGGAGTCTCTGGGCCAATCGGGTTCCGTCTGTCTATGTTAGCTTCCTCGGTCGTCCGTTCGGGGCGCTGGTGGTCCTGTATGAGTGGATTGTCTCCAGTCTTCTTCAGGATGGCCCGCCAGGTGTTGGAGAGGATGAGTCCTTCTTCTCTATTGAAGTTGGCTGGATTTTTGTGGATCTCAATCGCCTCTCTGATGAGTCTCCTGTTCAGCGTGTCTTCCTTAGCCAGGGTCTTGGCTTGATCAAACAGGACTTGTCTGGGGCACTCTTCTCCATGTGTTGCCACCGCAGAAGTTTTGGTGCGTCCCAGCCTGTAGTCTGCAGCGTGTTGCGCGATTCGAGTGGCTACCTTCTTCCCTGTCTGTCCTATATACACTTTCCCGCAGTCACATGGTAGAAGATATACACCCTGGTCTTGCAACCGCTGCTTGTCCTTGCTTGTGCTCAGCCAATCCCCGATTTGGTTGAGCGGCTTGTAGGCGACCTCCATATCCTGTTTCCTAAATAGTCTGCCTAGCTTCTCGCTGACCCCGCTGACATACGGTAGGGTAATTCTGCTTCTAGTTTGTGTTTCCCTCCGGTTATTCTCATCACGGTGGCGATTTTCCACCATTCTTATCGTTCGGGCCAACTTCTTTCTGTCATATCCATTCCCGGCTAAGTCGTCCGTCAGTTGACTAAGTTCTGATCTTAGGAGTGATTCGTTACTGCACAGAGTTATAGCTCTGTGTGCCAGTGTCTTAACCACTCCCATTTTTTGTGCTGTGTGGTGGTGAGAATCGGCGTGGAGGTATCTTCCTGTGGCCGTGGGTTTTCTGTATACAGTGTGCTCCAGTTCACCGTTGGTTCCTTTCATGATCAGGAGGTCCAGGAAAGGCAATCTGCCATCCTTCTCTTCTTCGATGGTAAATCTGATGGCTGGGTGCAAATTGTTCATGAGATGGAGGAATTTTTTGAGTTCCTCTGCACCATGTTGCCAGATTGCGAAGACATCGTCCACGTATCGTAGCCAAAGCTTCGGTTTGTGTTCGCTGCCCTCGATCAGTCGCCTTTCGAAGTCCTCCATGAAAATGTCAGCCACAACTGGTGATAGGGGACTACCCATGGCCACTCCATCCTTCTGCTTATAGATGATTCCCTTGTACTGGAAGTAGCAGGAAGTTAGAACTAGTTCAGCTAGTTCCATCATCCCTCCCTCCAAGAATTTATTGTCTTTGATGATCTGGGTAGCATCTTTAGCTGGAAGGTTGGTGAAGAGGGACTCCACATCAAAGCTCACCATCAGGTCTCCTTCTTCGAGCTTAGTCTTTTTTAGGATTTCCACCAAGTGAATCGAATTTCGTACTGCCGAAAAGGACTGGCCTGTGTAAGGTTTCAGAGCTTTTGCCAGCACCTTGCTGGCTCTGTACGTGGGTGCTCCAATCATTGAGACTATTGGCCTGAGGGGTGCTCCTTCTTTGTGGATTTTTGGTAAACCATAGATCCGGGGTATTCTGGAGTCACCGGGGGCCATCTCTGCGATTCGTGCCTTGTCTTTGATCTTCTCCTTTAAGATTTTATTTATTTGATTTTCAATTCGCTTGGTGGGGTCCTTTATATTCTTCTCGTATGTGTTTATGGACAGTAAGCCTTCCATTTTATCTTCATAGGATGTTTTGTTGAGGATCACTGTCATATTTCCTTTATCAGCCTTTGTGATTATGACATCTTCCCTCTTCCTCAGATCACATAGGGCTCTTCTTTGGGCTGGTGTTAAGTTGTCTTTCGGGGGCCTGGATCTTCCGACGAGGTAGGCAGCTTCTAACCTGATCGTTTCAGCCTTGTCTTTATCCATTCGGAAGAGGGCGGCCTCGATGCTGGTTACCAGTTCCTCCGTCGGGTTGCGTTTTGGTGCCACAGCGAAATTCATGCCTTTTTCAAGGACTTCTGTGGCTTCCTGAGACAACTCAATACCAGCCAGGTTTACAATGACCTTTCTGTTCACTGGTGGGCGTGGTAGTTGTCGCAAAAAATCATCTTTAACGACCCTTTTGAGGGCCACCAAATTTGATTTTTGCGTCAATTTGTCCCATTTTTTCATTTTCTTATCGGCGTTTTTTGTCCCTTCCTTTTTTGCCTTGTCATCAGTAATACGGTCAACAGTATCCCACATGTCTGGGTCGACTATTGAGCGTATTTTTTCTTTTAGGGACGTTTCGTCTGTTAATTGGCTCCACAACCTGTGGCGATACGCTCCAATTCTTTCCCTTAGCAGCGCCTTCTCCATGTTGTCATAGATCCGGGCTGCTTTGGGAGTCTTGAGGGGCCTCTTCATCCTCAGGAAGGGGGGTGTCACCTTCTCGTCCCTGCATCTCCGTAGGAAGTCCAGATCATTACGTGTTGTCGCTATGCGGCACCTCGTTTTGCTCAGTCTCCTGGTCAGGGTGTACGTTTCCTCGCCGTAGAGGTTTGATATGCTATTTTTCAAGCTACTTCGCTGGGAATTCAATGTGTTGTTCATTCGGCATCTGTCTCCAGCGGTCTTGCTCCTCCTGTCATCGCAATATTTCGCCGGATTCCTCTCCGGCTTCTTCAGGCAATCATTCATCCTTGCTGGTTGGTAAGGGAATGAGCTCGTCTTTTTTTTTTTTTTTTTTTTTTTTTTCCTAAACCCCACTTTAGATAAAAGAGAAATAAAAAAGCATGCAAGGAAGGGCATGATGAAAACGAAAGTGAAAGAAAAAAACGTGCAGAAACGCAAAGAAAAACTAAGGACCTCGAACGACACAGGCGGGCGTAAGGGCCACAGGTAGAGGGAGGATGAGGGAGGAGGTGTCCTTATTCTGCATTAATGCACTTGAAGGCGGTAAGTAAAGGAGAAAAAGGTGTAGGATTCCCAAAGGGAGGTATGTGTAATGTGCTGTGTGGGGCACAGCGATAGAGGAGGAGGTAAAACGAAAGATAGTCGGAGAGTAGAAGAAAGAAGAAAGGGGAAGAGGGTCAGTTATACTGTCTTACGTGTCAAGTGTCAGTGTAATTTGTGTTTGTTGGATTGTTCCTAATGTGTTCTAAAATGTGTTGTGTTCTAGTACGTCTACTAGTCGTCGTGTGAACTCTGTTGGTCCTTGCCAGCGTCCTGGTCGTCCAGGTGGTGTGATGTCGTTAAAGAGTGGATTGTCATGGTACTTAAGTCCGTCAAAGAATTTGATGTGACGTCGTTTTATGAATTCTGAAACTGTAGGGAGTTCTAAAAGTTTGTGTAAGTCGGGGGCTTTGAGTTTATTGTGTGAGGTGCTCCGTGTGACTGTTTTGAGTATTCGGTTCTGAAAAGATTGTAGTGTTCTGAGTATGGTGGGGTTCAGAAACCGAAAGAGTGGTGTGCCGTATAGTAGTGCCGGTCGTAGGACTCCTTTGTATATGAGTAGCTTCAGTCTGAGTGAGAGGTTTGGTGAATTGAGTAAGTATCCAAGAGAGCGGGCTTTCGTCCTGACAAGCTTTAGCTTCTTGGTAAAGTGTGTGTGAAAACTGAGGTGTGTTCCTAAGTGTATCCCCAAGTAATTGATATGTCTTTTTAACTTGTTTCTTTTGTTTCTAACCGTGAAATACTTGGGGCGTGCTCGTGTTGAATTGCCATGAAAGGCGAAGAGTAGTGCGTCTGTCTTGGTCGGGTTTACTGTGATGTGTATTCGTCGCAGTTCGTCTACTACGTCTGCGCAAACCTCTTCAGCTTGTTTTAATGCCTTTGAATGTGACATGGATGTGCTGTATATCGCGATATCGTCGGCGTATGCGGCTATTTTTGTGTTTGGGTACTGTTCACCGACGATTTCTGATGTGTAAATGGAAAAGAGTGTTGGTGCGAGTACTGACCCCTGTGGTACACCGCAGGGGATTGGGTGTGTGCTGGAGAGGCTTGCCCCTACCCTAACCGTCATAGTACGTCCGTATAGAAAAGAGTGTATTATGTTATAGAGTTGTTCTGGACATTCGTAAGTTCTGAGTTGCTGCATGAGTATATTATGTGAAACAGAGTCAAAAGCTTTCGTACAGTCAATGGATATGAGTGCTGTAGTCCGGTTCATGAGCATGTTGTTTGTGATATGTGATTGGAGCCTTACTAGCTGGTGTTCTGAACTGTGTGCAGGGCGGAAGCCGAACTGCTCAGCAGGGATAATATCCTCCTCTGCGCAAAAGTCTTTAAGATATCTCAGTATTATCTTTTCATATACTTTTGATAAATGAGGCAGTAGGCTAATTGGTCTGTAGTGTTCAGGTGTGTCGCCCTTTTTGTTGGGTTTGAGTAGTGGAGTGATTATAGCGTGTCTCCAGTGTTCGGGGAAGTGTCTGAGGCGGAGGCATGTGTTATATATGTGTACGAGATAGTGTAGTCCTTTTCTCGGTAATTGTTTGAGTAGTATGTACTGAAGTCTGTCATGTCCTGGGGATTTATTCCCTCGTGTCTGTCTGAGTATGGCTGTCAGTTGTTTTGGTGAGACGTACATGTAATTGTCTTGTAGTGTGAGTCTGTATTCAGGTGTACGGTCTTTGTTGCGAGTCTGAGCGTCATGTGAGTAGTAGGTAGCGAGTATGTCCGCCTGGTCTTTTTCGTCTAGTAGAGTATCTTGTCTGTGTATTTTTACTGTGTTAGTCTTATGCGTGCGTGTTCGTATGAGCCTCCAGAATTGCCTATAGTCACCATGTGTCTGCCTGAGTTTCTCATGCCACATGGACGTCTTCCATTGTGACATGAGAGTGCGTATTTGTGTAGTGATTGAATTTAGTGCAGTTTTATAGTGTCTGTCTCGTGTTCTGTACCAAATGTTTTTGATATTGTTTCGTTGTTTGATGAGTGTGAGAATGTGTTGTGGTGGTTTCCTAAGATTTGGAGGTGCTGGCGCGAACTTAGGAATGCTCGAGTCGGCCGCGAAGGTGATTGTGTCTGTGAATTGTTTAATGGCCTCGTCGAGAATTTGTGTGTCATGTATGGGTGTGATAGGGGGGGTGTGTTCGTGTATGAGGTGTTTGTATTTGTGCCAGTCTGCCTTACTGTAGTGGTAGTTTGTGGCTGTGGGTATGGGGATGTGCCCGTGAAGTTCGTATAAGACCGGCCTGTGGTCTGATGTGATAAAATCGAGTGCAGTGCACGCGGTTATTACGTGTGGTTGTCGCGTAACTAGCAAGTCAATCGTTGAAGTCATGCTGGGATCTGCGAAGTGTTTGAATGTGTGTGTGCCTGGGTGTATGACTGTCAGGGGGTATTTTGTCAGCTTAGTCCCTGCGGGGTTATTTCTCGTATTATGCCAGGCAGTGTGTCTAGCGTTCAGGTCACCTATGAGTATGTGTCGTCTGTCTGTCGAAGTTTCCGAAAGGAGAAGTCCCAGTCGTGAAAGTCGTCCTCTCGGTCTCCGATAGTATGCGGTCAGTTTGTACGTCTTGTTCAGTTTTACTATAATAGTCAGAACAAAATTGTATTCGTCTGGGTCTATGATAGGGTCTATCCGTTGAAAGCGTGTACCGTGTCGAAGGCCGATGGCGACTCCACCGGCTAGTGTATTGTCCATGTCGTGCCGGAGAAGTGTATAGCCCTGGAAGTGTGCGTAACTACCTCTGGTCAGTCGTGTGTCGGTTAGTACGAATACAGTGGGCTGTATTTGTCGTAGAAGTAAGTCCACGTCTTGTAGTTTTGGAGTTAGTCCGTTCGTGTTTAAATTGAGTATAGTGTGTCTGGTCATTTTGTTATCAGTTTTGTCATAAGTTCTACTAGTGTTCTTATCATTGACATCATGTCGGTCATGGTGTTTGTCAGTCGTTCAACCCATGCGGGTGTACTGTCACTGGTATGTTGTTGTGGTGCGATAGGTGTTGGTATTTGGTAGATAGGTGGTGTTGGTGGGGTGGGAAGTAGAGCTGGTCTGGTGTTTTGTGTGCGTTGTGGAAGTGGTTGTGTCGGTGGTGGTGGTGGAGGGGGAAGCTGTGTGGTGAGGCCAGTGAAGGCATTGGAGTAGCTGAATGTTGGGTCAACTGTTCTGTATGTACGTGTGGGTGTGCTGTTTGCCGGGGGGGCTACAGTTGTTTGTCGGGCTTTGCGGCTCTTCTCGAGGAGGTTGAGCCGGGTTGGGCATTGCCTGTAAGAGGCGGGGTGCTCTTCCTGACAGTTAGGACATTTCAGTGAATTGGTAGCTCGATCGCAGTCTTTTGACGCGTGTGAATTGCCGCAACGGACACAACGTTCGCGCAAGTTACAGTTGTTTCTGGTGTGGCCGAAGCGCTGGCACCGGAAACACTGGGAGATGCTGTTTTCTCCCCTATAGGGTTTTATATATACAATTATTTGATCGATCGATTTGATCGATTTTAAGTGTGAGGGGTTAAATTTATGGTCGAACGTGAGTATGATAGGTGGGATGGGGACCCTAGTTCCGTCTGTCTGGGTCTTGCTCATACGCTTCACTGACACGAGATGTCCAGTGTTGAGCTGTTGTTTTACGCTCTCTAGCGGGTGGTCGATGTCCAGCCCGAGGAGCACGAAGTTTTGGTTCTTTGGGGAGCCCTTAGGAGTGAAGGAGTAGAACTGTGTCTTGTTCGTGGTCAGTTTAGTTTTTATGGTTTCAAAGGTAGTGAGGTCCTGGGCAAAAATTTTGTTTCCGTCTTTACATCTCTGTACTGTGTATTTGGAGATTCCGGCATTGTTAAGTGTGCGTACGAGGCTGTTAACCTCGGTGTAGTGTGGTGGTAGTATGATTGGTGGTGGCCTAATTTTGTTGAGGGGCTCGAACCTGTTCTGTGTGGTGGTCGGGGCTGGGGAATTTTTAGTGGGTGGATTTTTGGGCGCCACCTTCCGGTGCTTCCTGCCCTTACTTGGTTTTACCAGCGTGAAGATTTCACTATCTGTTAAGGGTTCGCTCTCCGAGGAGCTGCTTGTGTCAATGGGCCTTTTAGAGGCCGGAGGGAGGCCAGGGAAGTCTGTGGTATTGGCGAGATCGGCGCCCTGCTCCATAGGAGACTCAGGACCCAGAATGCTGAAGAGACGTTCCATCTCTTCTGTGGTGAAAGTTCTGGTCGATAGGGCCTTTGTGAGGGTCTCTTGGGAGAGATGTGAGCTGGTGGTGGGTGGTGGTGTGAGTGTGCGTGTCTGGTGGAGGGGAGTGTGTTCATGTGAAAACATGGTGGGGGGTGGGCGTGGCGTGAAGAGGGGGTAAAAGAGAGAGGGGAGAGTCAGAGTGGGGGTAGTAAGAGTGGGGGTACCCTGGTGGTGGGGGCCGCCTGCGGTCGTACCTGAACCGACCGTCAGACGGGTGGGCAAAGCCCCGGAATGCAGAACCCCTTAGCAATTCCCTTGTGGGTCCGGACCCAACGGCTTGCTTAGAGATCCTGGATGTGCCCCTTACTCTCTTCTTCTGCAACTGCTGCTGGTCCTGGCTGCTACACCAGGCGCTTCTGCTCTTACGAGCTTACTGACCGAGCGGGTGCTCGGGGCCTAGCTTCTTGAGTAGCTGGTCCTACTGGAGATCACTGGAGAGCTGCCGGCGAATGCACAAGAGCTGTGAAGAGGTAGACAAGTTCCAAGTAAGCAGGCGATGTGTTCTGAACAAGAGCTCATGGAGAAGTGTGAGTTGATGATGAGCTCGTCAGCGGTTTGGGCCCTTCTTATCCCTCTTGGTCGGAGACTATGCGAGCCAATGAACTGGGGAGTCTCTGGGCCAATCGGGTTCCGTCTGTCTATGTTAGCTTCCTCGGTCGTCCGTTCGGGGCGCTGGTGGTCCTGTATGAGTGGATTGTCTCCAGTCTTCTTCAGGATGGCCCGCCAGGTGTTGGAGAGGATGAGTCCTTCTTCTCTATTGAAGTTGGCTGGATTTTTGTGGATCTCAATCGCCTCTCTGATGAGTCTCCTGTTCAGCGTGTCTTCCTTAGCCAGGGTCTTGGCTTGATCAAACAGGACTTGTCTGGGGCACTCTTCTCCATGTGTTGCCACCGCAGAAGTTTTGGTGCGTCCCAGCCTGTAGTCTGCAGCGTGTTGCGCGATTCGAGTGGCTACCTTCTTCCCTGTCTGTCCTATATACACTTTCCCGCAGTCACATGGTAGAAGATATACACCCTGGTCTTGCAACCGCTGCTTGTCCTTGCTTGTGCTCAGCCAATCCCCGATTTTGTTGAGCGGCTTGTAGGCGACCTCCATATCCTGTTTCCTAAATAGTCTGCCTAGCTTCTCGCTGACCCCGCTGACATACGGTAGGGTAATTCTGCTTCTAGTTTGTGTTTCCCTCCGGTTATTCTCATCACGGTGGCGATTTTCCACCATTCTTATCGTTCGGGCCAACTTCTTTCTGTCATATCCATTCCCGGCTAAGTCGTCCGTCAGTTGACTAAGTTCTGATCTTAGGAGTGATTCGTTACTGCACAGAGTTATAGCTCTGTGTGCCAGTGTCTTAACCACTCCCATTTTTTGTGCTGTGTGGTGGTGAGAATCGGCGTGGAGGTATCTTCCTGTGGCCGTGGGTTTTCTGTATACAGTGTGCTCCAGTTCACCGTTGGTTCCTTTCATGATCAGGAGGTCCAGGAAAGGCAATCTGCCATCCTTCTCTTCTTCGATGGTAAATCTGATGGCTGGGTGCAAATTGTTCATGAGATGGAGGAATTTTTTGAGTTCCTCTGCACCATGTTGCCAGATTGCGAAGACATCGTCCACGTATCGTAGCCAAAGCTTCGGTTTGTGTTCGCTGCCCTCGATCAGTCGCCTTTCGAAGTCCTCCATGAAAATGTCAGCCACAACTGGTGATAGGGGACTACCCATGGCCACTCCATCCTTCTGCTTATAGATGATTCCCTTGTACTGGAAGTAGCAGGAAGTTAGAACTAGTTCAGCTAGTTCCATCATCCCTCCCTCCAAGAATCAAATTGAAAATCAAATAAATAAAATCTTAAAGGAGAAGATCAAAGACAAGGCACGAATCGCAGAGATGGCCCCCGGTGACTCCAGAATACCCCGGATCTATGGTTTACCAAAAATCCACAAAGAAGGAGCACCCCTCAGGCCAATAGTCTCAATGATTGGAGCACCCACGTACAGAGCCAGCAAGGTGCTGGCAAAAGCTCTGAAACCTTACACAGGCCAGTCCTTTTCGGCAGTACGAAATTCGATTCACTTGGTGGAAATCCTAAAAAAGACTAAGCTCGAAGAAGGAGACCTGATGGTGAGCTTTGATGTGGAGTCCCTCTTCACCAACCTTCCAGCTAAAGATGCTACCCAGATCATCAAAGACAATAAATTCTTGGAGGGAGGGATGATGGAACTAGCTGAACTAGTTCTAACTTCCTGCTACTTCCAGTACAAGGGAATCATCTATAAGCAGAAGGATGGAGTGGCCATGGGTAGTCCCCTATCACCAGTTGTGGCTGACATTTTCATGGAGGACTTCGAAAGGCGACTGATCGAGGGCAGCGAACACAAACCGAAGCTTTGGCTACGATACGTGGACGATGTCTTCGCAATCTGGCAACATGGTGCAGAGGAACTCAAAAAATTCCTCCATCTCATGAACAATTTGCACCCAGCCATCAGATTTACCATCGAAGAAGAGAAGGATGGCAGATTGCCTTTCCTGGACCTCCTGATCATGAAAGGAACCAACGGTGAACTGGAGCACACTGTATACAGAAAACCCACGGCCACAGGAAGATACCTCCACGCCGATTCTCACCACCACACAGCACAAAAAATGGGAGTGGTTAAGACACTGGCACACAGAGCTATAACTCTGTGCAGTAACGAATCACTCCTAAGATCAGAACTTAGTCAACTGACGGACGACTTAGCCGGGAATGGATATGACAGAAAGAAGTTGGCCCGAACGATAAGAATGGTGGAAAATCGCCACCGTGATGAGAATAACCGGAGGGAAACACAAACTAGAAGCAGAATTACCCTACCGTATGTCAGCGGGGTCAGCGAGAAGCTAGGCAGACTATTTAGGAAACAGGATATGGAGGTCGCCTACAAGCCGCTCAACAAAATCGGGGATTGGCTGAGCACAAGCAAGGACAAGCAGCGGTTGCAAGACCAGGGTGTATATCTTCTACCATGTGACTGCGGGAAAGTGTATATAGGACAGACAGGGAAGAAGGTAGCCACTCGAATCGCGCAACACGCTGCAGACTACAGGCTGGGACGCACCAAAACTTCTGCGGTGGCAACACATGGAGAAGAGTGCCCCAGACAAGTCCTGTTTGATCAAGCCAAGACCCTGGCTAAGGAAGACACGCTGAACAGGAGACTCATCAGAGAGGCGATTGAGATCCACAAAAATCCAGCCAACTTCAATAGAGAAGAAGGACTCATCCTCTCCAACACCTGGCGGGCCATCCTGAAGAAGACTGGAGACAATCCACTCATACAGGACCACCAGCGCCCCGAACGGACGACCGAGGAAGCTAACATAGACAGACGGAACCCGATTGGCCCAGAGACTCCCCAGTTCATTGGCTCGCATAGTCTCCGACCAAGAGGGATAAGAAGGGCCCAAACCGCTGACGAGCTCATTCCCTTACCAACCAGCAAGGATGAATGATTGCCTGAAGAAGCCGGAGAGGAATCCGGCGAAATATTGCGATGACAGGAGGAGCAAGACCGCTGGAGACAGATGCCGAATGAACAACACATTGAATTCCCAGCGAAGTAGCTTGAAAAATAGCATATCAAACCTCTACGGCGAGGAAACGTACACCCTGACCAGGAGACTGAGCAAAACGAGGTGCCGCATAGCGACAACACGTAATGATCTGGACTTCCTACGGAGATGCAGGGACGAGAAGGTGACACCCCCCTTCCTGAGGATGAAGAGGCCCCTCAAGACTCCCAAAGCAGCCCGGATCTATGACAACATGGAGAAGGCGCTGCTAAGGGAAAGAATTGGAGCGTATCGCCACAGGTTGTGGAGCCAATTAACAGACGAAACGTCCCTAAAAGAAAAAATACGCTCAATAGTAGACCCAGACATGTGGGATACTGTTGACCGTATTACTGATGACAAGGCAAAAAAGGAAGGGACAAAAAACGCCGATAAGAAAATGAAAAAATGGGACAAATTGACGCAAAAATCAAATTTGGTGGCCCTCAAAAGGGTCGTTAAAGATGATTTTTTGCGACAACTACCACGCCCACCAGTGAACAGAAAGGTCATTGTAAACCTGGCTGGTATTGAGTTGTCTCAGGAAGCCACAGAAGTCCTTGAAAAAGGCATGAATTTCGCTGTGGCACCAAAACGCAACCCGACGGAGGAACTGGTAACCAGCATCGAGGCCGCCCTCTTCCGAATGGATAAAGACAAGGCTGAAACGATCAGGTTAGAAGCTGCCTACCTCGTCGGAAGATCCAGGCCCCCGAAAGACAACTTAACACCAGCCCAAAGAAGAGCCCTATGTGATCTGAGGAAGAGGGAAGATGTCATAATCACAAAGGCTGATAAAGGAAATATGACAGTGATCCTCAACAAAACATCCTATGAAGATAAAATGGAAGGCTTACTGTCCATAAACACATACGAGAAGAATATAAAGGACCCCACCAAGCGAATTGAAAATCAAATAAATAAAATCTTAAAGGAGAAGATCAAAGACAAGGCACGAATCGCAGAGATGGCCCCCGGTGACTCCAGAATACCCCGGATCTATGGTTTACCAAAAATCCACAAAGAAGGAGCACCCCTCAGGCCAATAGTCTCAATGATTGGAGCACCCACGTACAGAGCCAGCAAGGTGCTGGCAAAAGCTCTGAAACCTTACACAGGCCAGTCCTTTTCGGCAGTACGAAATTCGATTCACTTGGTGGAAATCCTAAAAAAGACTAAGCTCGAAGAAGGAGACCTGATGGTGAGCTTTGATGTGGAGTCCCTCTTCACCAACCTTCCAGCTAAAGATGCTACCCAGATCATCAAAGACAATAAATTCTTGGAGGGAGGGATGATGGAACTAGCTGAACTAGTTCTAACTTCCTGCTACTTCCAGTACAAGGGAATCATCTATAAGCAGAAGGATGGAGTGGCCATGGGTAGTCCCCTATCACCAGTTGTGGCTGACATTTTCATGGAGGACTTCGAAAGGCGACTGATCGAGGGCAGCGAACACAAACCGAAGCTTTGGCTACGATACGTGGACGATGTCTTCGCAATCTGGCAACATGGTGCAGAGGAACTCAAAAAATTCCTCCATCTCATGAACAATTTGCACCCAGCCATCAGATTTACCATCGAAGAAGAGAAGGATGGCAGATTGCCTTTCCTGGACCTCCTGATCATGAAAGGAACCAACGGTGAACTGGAGCACACTGTATACAGAAAACCCACGGCCACAGGAAGATACCTCCACGCCGATTCTCACCACCACACAGCACAAAAAATGGGAGTGGTTAAGACACTGGCACACAGAGCTATAACTCTGTGCAGTAACGAATCACTCCTAAGATCAGAACTTAGTCAACTGACGGACGACTTAGCCGGGAATGGATATGACAGAAAGAAGTTGGCCCGAACGATAAGAATGGTGGAAAATCGCCACCGTGATGAGAATAACCGGAGGGAAACACAAACTAGAAGCAGAATTACCCTACCGTATGTCAGCGGGGTCAGCGAGAAGCTAGGCAGACTATTTAGGAAACAGGATATGGAGGTCGCCTACAAGCCGCTCAACAAAATCGGGGATTGGCTGAGCACAAGCAAGGACAAGCAGCGGTTGCAAGACCAGGGTGTATATCTTCTACCATGTGACTGCGGGAAAGTGTATATAGGACAGACAGGGAAGAAGGTAGCCACTCGAATCGCGCAACACGCTGCAGACTACAGGCTGGGACGCACCAAAACTTCTGCGGTGGCAACACATGGAGAAGAGTGCCCCAGACAAGTCCTGTTTGATCAAGCCAAGACCCTGGCTAAGGAAGACACGCTGAACAGGAGACTCATCAGAGAGGCGATTGAGATCCACAAAAATCCAGCCAACTTCAATAGAGAAGAAGGACTCATCCTCTCCAACACCTGGCGGGCCATCCTGAAGAAGACTGGAGACAATCCACTCATACAGGACCACCAGCGCCCCGAACGGACGACCGAGGAAGCTAACATAGACAGACGGAACCCGATTGGCCCAGAGACTCCCCAGTTCATTGGCTCGCATAGTCTCCGACCAAGAGGGATAAGAAGGGCCCAAACCGCTGACGAGCTCATTGAACTCACGACCCCTGGTACTCACCTCCTCCCTCATCCTCCCTCTACCTGTGGCCCTTACGCCCGCCTGTGTCGTTCGAGGTCCTTAGTTTTTCTTTGCATTCCTGCACGTTTTTCTTTCACTTTCGTTTTCATCATGCCCTTCCTTGCATGCTTTTTATTTCTCTTTTATCTAAAGTGGGGTTTAGGAAAAAAAAAAAAAAAAAAAAAAAGACGAGCTCATTCCCTTACCAACCAGCAAGGATGAATGATTGCCTGAAGAAGCCGGAGAGGAATCCGGCGAAATATTGCGATGACAGGAGGAGCAAGACCGCTGGAGACAGATGCCGAATGAACAACACATATATATATATATATATATATATATATATATATATATATATATATAATGCATATATATGCATAGATATATATAAATTTTAACGGGGGTAATTTTCGGTGTCTACTAGGTAGGATTGATAAAGATTTGAAGAAATTTTTCAAAAATTCCGTCATGAGTGCAACCTCACTAACTACTTTCCTTCGGAGGAATGTGCTAAAAGGTGATCATCACCACCCTTACAATCTTCAAATATTGCAGAATTTATCACTTCAAATTATGCAAAAATATTGAATTTTAGTAATTGGTTTCTTCGTATGGGGAACCTTGAAGCAGGAAATTTATTCGGTTTCAATCAACTCAAGAGAGCAATTATGAGACCGAATCATAGATGAAGTGCACCAAATATCATCAGAACAGTGTTTAGCTGCAATTTATCAAGTCAGTGCTAGATATAATGATTTCGTTTCTGCAAGAGGGCAACATTTAATAACTAAACTAAATAGGTGATAACATAAAAAAATGTAAATAAATAAAATGACCCAGTCTCTCGTAGTCTATTAAAAGTTAACTAAAAGACTCGCAGCAACTAAAAGACTCGCAGCAACTAAAAGACTCGCAGCAACTAAAAGACTCGCAGCGGTAAAAGCATTACCGTTGCCGAAACCGTTCACGAAAACTATATCACCTTTAAGAGACTGAATTTTAGTAATTGGTTTCTTGAAATAATTCGCAATGACAATTTTTTTCCATTGAAAATTTAAATAAGTTAGTACAAAAATGAAAACATGTTTCGTTTCTTGTTTTGCGATTTTTTCCAAAACAAATCAAAAACGAGAAAATCTCTAAAGGACTTTTTGTCATACTTTTTTGGTCCCTTACACGCTCCTGAAGTTTTGCCATTTAAAATCGGGACACCCTGTATATTAATGTATATACAGGGTTACTGGTAAGTCGACCCGCATCCATTGCGAAGTGATAGTTTTGGCCAAAACAAGCTATTTTCAGTCCATATTGCCTTATCCAAAAGTTACCCGTTTTCAAGATATTTAATATTTTTTTAATTATTAAACAACTGAACCTTTTCTTAATCTTCGTATTTTCGTGCTAGTCGGAAGGTCAAATAATAAAAACTTCACCACACAGTTTCACCAACTTTATTACCTCCCTAAATGTTTCACACCTTTTCGGTGCCTCTTCAGGGGAAAAAATTACATATATAAAACTTACAGCCTCAATCTGAGGAGGATAACCTTCCACCAGTACGGCCACGTCTAGACTAGATCAGTCTAGACGTGGCCGTTCCCCTGAAGAGGCACCAAAAAGGTGTGAAACATGTGGGGACGCAATAAAGTTGGTGAAACTGTGTGGTGAAGTTTTTATTATTTGACCTTCCGCTAGCACGAAAATATCTTTTTATTATCATTCAAGTCAAAGAGGATTTCGCCGGCGTAATAGACCTTTGGGCGGTGATGACCTAGTGGTTTTCTGCCCTAAAACCCCCAACCCAAACCAAGGCATCCATGTATATTGTAAGTTCGAGAAGTCATCATTTCAGAGTGTTCTCTCCGCTGTCAAGATTTTAAATTGAAGTTGAGAGGTTAGGTTGGTACTTCCTCCCCTGAGAGTATGATAAAAGCCGTGGCTTTGTCTCCAAAGAGTGACGTGGGATGTCCCCCTCTATCTAGGAGGCATTGTTCTTTCCCAATCCATGTCAGCGTGATATCCTGGATTTGTCCCACATCAATTCGCCAATATTCTATTTCCGTGCAGTATCGATTTTAGCTTAACCCAATTTCTTATCTCATAATCGCATTTTGTCCACTTTATGAAAACTTTTCTATCAATAATTTCTCTTGCTATTTGTTTGCCTTATTAGGGCGCGTCTAAGGCCGATAACGACGGGCTTTCTACATATTTTCTATATCTTTCAAGATAAATACTTTATAAAAATAAGGTCCGATTTTCATGAGTAATATTCATTGCCATTCTCTTAACCTCCAAGTTGGCCAAGAGTATTTAAATGACATTTTTGCCAAAACAAAATCTTCCAAAAGTTTGAGAAAATAAGCGGGGGGAGGTGGAGTTTTGACCACCTCTTTCTGTATTAATCTACCTCTTATTTAACCTTTAGCCATAACATACAATTAACAAATGTATAATTCACCCTCTTCCATGTTCTCTGTTTTTGACATTTCTTTTGTATATATACTTTTATTTAAATTTTAACGTCCATTTATTATTAACTACGAATTTTAGGACGGGTTATCTATAGGTTACCACCCTTTTCTAGCCAGGATAGGGGTGATGCCTTTTCTTTTTTCGAAAGAAAAGCCACCGCCCCTAGTGGGAATCGAACCCACGACCTTTGGCACGGAGTGTTAAGAGCTCACGCCTTAACCCTCACGGCTACCGGGTCTCCTTGTATTGTATATATACATTATTGTATATATACATTAGTATATATACAATAATGTATATGTACTATTATTACTATTATTAGTATATATACAATGTATTGTATATATACATTAGTATTAACTCTGCCCTTTTTTTTTACAGCTGTTATGAAGGCTTGAGTTTCATGCCGAAACGTCGGTAAATAATAAAATTAATTTTCTTATAAAAAAATGTAAATTTATTAAGATATCATCGGCGCGAATGGCCTAGATGTCGATGCGCTGTTAAAAAAAAAAAAAAAGTTAAGATACCACGACCGAACTCTTACAAATTCTACTTTCTGCTCAAAATATAATTCATCAGCTCCTCTGTCGTTTCTTGGGATTTAATTTGTTTTGGGGAGGCCCGGTGGCCGTGGGCACTTAACACTCCGTGACTAAGGCCGTGGGTTCGATTCCCACTATGGGGTGGTGGCTTTTCTTTAGAAAATAGAAAAGGCATCAGCGCTAACCTCCCTACAAAAGGATAGTAACCTATAGATAACCCGTCCCAAAATTCTTAGTTAATACATTTAAATAAATAAATTGTTTTGGCAATAAAATAATTTTATCAACATGAATTCATCTACCCAGAAAAAATGGTCAGACCTTGCCTGTAGATAGTGTTTATTTAAAGTTTCAATTCGATGCTTTTCAAATCACACCAGTGATAAAAATTTTACGAATAAGAGTACCGAGTTTTTGCGATTCGGACATTTTGGTCAAGGGTTTTCAAATTTATCAGTGGAGTTTTTATTTTAAATGTTCAATTTGCTTGTTTGATAAAAAAACAAAATAATCTCTACTTGCTATAAATAATTTATGTATATTATACCTTTCTTTCCACCACCTCCTTTTTCGCCACCTGCCTTTCCACCTTTCTCACCTGCACCTTTTCCTCCCTTTTTCTAAAATTAAAATAACAGAAATACATATCAAAAGCATCCCTAAAATTTACTATAAATATGACAAAATAAATTTACATATTCCCTCATTGCTTTGGTTCTTAAAATGTGTACATTTGATGTTATATATAATGTTGTCATACCTGTTGGTGGAGACCGTCGTCACTGATATCGGCGAGAGTACTGTGTGCGAGCCATTTCGACGTAAGTACGTCATTATCAAGCCACGTTTAAGTTAGTATCAACAGGTATGACAACAGCAAATTCACTGGCGGACCTAACCCCTTAGATTATTTATATATAATAATTTCAACAGAGGAAATTCAATCAACCACCGAAGACGTTCTCTTAATATAAAATCTGGAGCATGAAGGACTTTCCTCTTGATGGTATATCATTTATTAGTGAGTTAATCCATTTCTTCCTGATTTTTACGAAATCGAAGTACTAATGTGGTACCAACGGCCATAGCCACGTTTTAATGCACCACACAGTGTGAAATTTACCATTCTGGTCGTCACATAAAGACAATTTATGAGTTTTATTACGAATTATATGAAAACCTGGTACACATCTTCTTTCATACTTGTCCAATATGCAACTTGTCGCAATCACATGGAAGTAGATAAACCCCTTTATTTTGCAGTTGCCTCGCCTACCTTATAAAAAATACACACAGCTCTTGATACATGCCGGGAAGCAGGAAGAGATGAAATTACCAAGCGAAGAAGTTGAAAAGGAAAAGTCCTAAGCAAATTAAACTTAAACTTACATCTTCCGTTTTCGCCGCGGCAGCCCCAGCCGCTCCTCCACCACCGCCACCTAAACAAAATGAGAATAATATATTTCTGGATTTCTAACAGGAGATGTGGTTGTGTTTTACATGTTTTGTTAAGTTTATCGACGTTTCAATTATTAGGCTAATAACGCCGCGCTATCTGCAGGTTGCCACCCTCTTATAATGCCAACAGAACGTGGTCGGTCACCCATTCAGGTACCGTCCACCCCCGACGTTGCTTATCTTCGGTGATCAACGGGAACCGGTACATTCAACGTGGCTATGGCCGTTGGCTATACACTAACACTAACTAGACAAAACCGTAGTCTAGGGAATAATGGTTAAACGGCGTTAATAGCCCAATAGTTGATACGCCGTTAAACAGGGGAAATAAAAATAAGAGCTAAAGTAAAAATTAATTAAATACAAATAAGGGCGATGTAATTAAATATTCGTAATATGTTCTGCGCCCAAGTTAACTCGTTCTGAAGGGCGTGGTCCTTAACCTACGCAGGGCTTAGTTGATTAAATCAATTTATTATTCACAAGCATATTTTTCTGGTAAATTTATATAGGGGTGTTGTATAAACATAATATTATTCTAGAAAGTTGGACGTCAATATCAAATAACATTTCTTCGATAAATGTGTAATTCTCAATGTTTCAATTCTTCAAACATGTGCATATTCAACGAATCAAAAATTTGTATTCGGACCACGGACCAGTTAAAAAAAAAAAGAAAAGAAATTGTCGCTTAGAGGGGGATTGTGCGCTAGGAACAAAGGTATTTTATCAAATCTCAGGAGCACCTGGTGAACCCCATTGGGAGGTTTTTGCATTGTAGTCGCCAACGGAGATAGAAGCGAAGCACGGAGGAGTGACAAAGCAGTGCATATCTAACGTACTTTTCACTTTCAGTGCCACTCAACCTAATATCAGTCTCCCTCTCCTCAAATAAAGTTCAACATTATAGTACTTATTCAGGATACACTCATAAATGACTTTTTTTTTTTAAATCGAACCCTACCTACTGAATGCCGAAGGTGACCTCGCCTAAATTTTTGCCAACGATTGGACGAGTTTTTCAACCAGCAACATCGGTTCAACTAAAGACAAGACAATTTACCCCAAACATAAATTACTAATTTGCCCCTAATGGTCGAAATTGTTTTATACAGCTATCAAACTGGGTATTATTCATGATATTCTAAAGAGAAACATTTTTTGTTCTACAATACTTGTGTGATATGAAAGTAATCACATATTTTTCTGTAATTACGACTGAAAAGTCTCAAACACAACACACATCTGAGCAGGAGAATTGAAAAACTATTCGAATCAAGATAATAAGAGTCACAGGTATTAAGAATTGAGACTTTTTTTCTGTTGGTATTACGGTAATTACCGGTAAGCGTCCTGTAATAATATCCTAATTTATACAAATAAAATAGGCTAGTCATTGCTGAAAATGTTGGAATTATGTTCGCTATCACACAAAGGTTATGATGACAGAATGAATTTGTGATTAGAGTTTTAATCACCGAAAAAAAAACTGTGATTACAGTTTTAAAAATAGTTGTAATTGCAGGCATAATCAAAGAAACAGTCGTAATTACAGCCAACGGCCATAGCCACGTTGAGTGCCCGGTGTCAGTACCTGAATGGTGACCGACCACGTGCTGTTGGCATTAGAAGAGAGTGGCAACCTGTAGATAGCCCGGCGCTAATGGCCAAGATGTAGATGCGCCGTTAAAATAAAAATAATAAAAAAAAAAATACAGAAAAGTATTGTGATTGCGAGTGTAATTACAATCAAATGTGTGATTAAAAGTGTAATCGTAATCACTCGTATACCCAATAACTATTATAATCGTAATCATATCTCCGGGGTCTGTGATTATGTTCGTAATCACATATCCAAAGCCTGTGATAATAATCGTAATCGTAATTATGATTGTGATTATCTGTGTGCACTACCCATCCTGATCAGGAATGTAGTTTATTTTTAGTTAAATTTCTTTTTCTCCTGTTTTAGGCAGTTCTTAGCTAATTCAGAAAGACATTTTGTAATATCCCTTAAAATTATGATCTAGTTCTACTGACCACCATGTTTACCGAAGCTTGTCGGAATGTAAACAACACTGTTGTTGAAGAGATACGCCATTAACTAACAGGAAACGTCCAGAAATAGTTAGCTCAACCAAATAGAGGACATATTTCCTCATTACCACAATTAAAATGACCAGAGTCAATTGGCTTTTAGTATGCAGCTTGGGTATTAAGATTTGAATAGCAAGCTGCATGCTTATTTGCGTATCCTCTATTGATACCACTGGATGCAAATGGGGACAGAGCCCATGAATTGGTTATTGTTTTAGCGCGGTTCCTCCCTCCCTCCACAGGGAGGAACCCTGTTTATAACAGGTTGACCTTATGACACAATCCGGAAGTGCCGACTAGAAAATGTTACATTTCTGAACCCCTAGGGAACGAAAATAACGGTGGTTCACATTTGAACATATATATATATATATATATATATATATATATATATATATATATATATTTGTCTGTTCGCGCTCTAGGTCAGACAACCTCTTAAAACATAAATGACAAAAATACAGTAATTCGTCGCCATATTCAGAATTTCCTTAAAAAAAAAAAAAAAAAAAAAAAAAAAAAAAAAGAAACGTTAAAAAAAAAGAGGCCAAGTTCCAGGCCCCTCCCAAAACAGTTTGCCTATTAATGTTATGATAGTGTATTAGGCCTAGTTTTTGGCCCTTAACATATTAAGTTAAGTTAATACAGTCATAATTTAACGAAAACGGGCCAAGTTGTAAATTAACTAATAAGTGCATTATTATTATTTATTCTTATTATTATCTATTGTTGTTGAGTTTCGCAACAAGGGCGACGACCTCATAAGAACGGCAGAATCAAAGTCAGTCAGTTGGTAGTCAAGTGATAGTCAGTTAGTTATAAAATAAACGAAGGTAACAAAAAGTATTAAGAAAAAAAGAAATAAAATTTAAAAAAAAATATATAAAAATATTATATACAATAAAATAATAAAGAATAAAATGTTTCCATTAAAAATGACATGTAGTTATACTTTCGAGTGAATGTGTGTATATTTGAAATATGTTAGAAGTGTTTGAATGTACGGACTACCTTCTGTCAGTAAGTCATGAGGAATCGTTAAGTTGCTGCGTTGTCTACAGTCCGTCAGGATATGTTTTACAGTTAATGTTCTGTTGCATAGTCTACACATTGGTCTTTCCTTTCTGTCCAGTAAGTATGAGTGGGTAAGTCGGGTGTGGCCTATCCGTAGTCTGCATAAAATTACTTCCTCTTGTCGAGTGAATGATTCTGTTACCCAGGCTTTGGTCGTGTTCTTAATTTCTCTTAATTTACATTCACTCTTCAGCCAATTTTCTTCCCATTTATACAGTGATATATATATATATATATATATATATATATATATATATATATATATATATATATATAGATATAGATATATATAAATTTTAACTGGGGTCATTTTCGGTGTCTACTAGGTAGGATCGATAAAGATTCGAAGAAATTTTTCAAAAATTCCGTCATGAGTGCAACCTCAATAGCTACTTTCCTTCGGAGGAAAGTGCTAAAAACCTATATTTATTTCTTATCATTTTTTACTTTTTATATAAAATTGGGATTTTTGAAATATTAACAAAATATTTAAAGCTGTTAAATTACGAATTTCTCCTATTTTTCGTTTGTCTATTGTCATTTCTTTCAGGGATATTTCTTCTCAAATTCCAGTAGTAATCGACTAACATTGAAGCATTCCATCGAAATTGGTATCGCTTTCCATTGTCGACATATTTTTGTGGAATCGTTCACAATGTTCGTCACCGCTTTTAGAAGGAAAAGAATCAAGATGGGAATAAAGAAAATTAATTTTTAGGGACATATTACAACCCAAATGCTGATATTTCTGAAGGATATTGTTCACAAGTTAAACATAATTTTAATTGCTCTTATTACCCAAAAAAACATGAACGACTGCTTTAAAAGATTCCCATGCTTCTTTTTCAAAGCCCCCTTATCATTCATTGGGATTATCATCATTAATGTGATAAATCTATCGCGCTCCCGTATTTTTATTCCTATTTTAACGGTGCATCACCTATTTGGCTATTAGCGCCGAGCTATCTACCGGTTACCACCCTTTTCTAATGGCAACAGCACGTGGTCGGTCACCCATTCAGGCACTGACCACGCCCGACGTTGCTTAACTTCGGTGATCTACGGGAACCGGTGCATTCAACGTGGCTATGGCCGTTGGCTACGCGCTACCGTATTATATTAAATATGCTACAAATAAACAATGAGAGCTAAATACGAATTTTAACTTGTATGTTTATATTAAGCGGAGGCCGTGAGCGTTAAGGCGTGAACACTTAACTCTCCGTGCCAAAGGGTCGTGGGTTCGATTCCCACTACGGGGGCCAAAGAAAAGGCATCATCCCTATCCTGGCTAGAAAAGCATGGTTACCTATAGATAACCCGTCCTAAAATTCGTAATTATAATAAATGGACGTTAAAATTTAATAATAAGGATATTAAGCGAGTAAAATACTATCAATATAGTATATTTTTATGTAAAAGGCAAATTTGATGTAGACTAGTGTAATATGCGATAAGCATTTATCAATGTTGTCAATGGATAGATTATAATTATAATTATAATTATTGATTATAATTACAGGCTTTCGAGATGTGATTACGATTACGATTATAATCACAGACTCAGGAGATATAATTACGATTATAATCGTACTTACAAGTTTTATTACGATTACACTTTTAATCACACCTTTGATTATAATTACGACCGTAATCACAGCTCTTTATGTGCTTATGCCTGCAATTACAACTATTTTTTCTGTTATTTTAATCGTAATCACATATTTTCCTGTAATTACGACTGAAAAGTCTCAAATAAAACGCTCCAAGAGATTAGAAAAACAATAATAATGAGAATCATAGAAATGAAAAGTTAGAACTTTTCATCCGTTGGTATTACAGTAATTACCGGTAAGAATCCTAATTTATAAAAGTACTAGCTGTTACCCGGCGTGCTATGCTACACCTACTTTTTGCATCTGTAAAAGGAAAAATAAATTAGAAACCAAATAATTAATATTAAAATCTAATAACGCAAATCTGTAACTATTTGGTTTCATTGTTTCGAACTCGTGATCTCCGAACTGTGAATCATAGACGATTTTAACCTAGCCAATGAATCCCCGTGTCAAGACCTACCTGTTTGCCACGTTTGGTCAAAATCTGTCAAACGGTGTAGATTTGTATAAGGAACAAAAATACAGACAGACAGCCGGTAGTCGTTTTTGACCTAGCCTATGACAATTTCCGTATCAACACCTTCGTGCCAAGTTTGGTCAAAATCGGATGAAGGGTGTGGATTTTTATAATGAACAAAAATATAAGACGTTGGGGATACAATAGTAATTACAGAAAAAGTAATGATTACGTTCGTTATCACAGAAAGGAGGGATTGCGTTCGTAATCACAGAAAGGTTATCATTATAGAAGATTATGTAATCAGATAATAGATTTGTGATTACAGCCAGAATCAGAGTAACAGCTGTGATTACAAGGTGTCATTAATCGTAATCACTGTTGTAATTACGGTTCTAATCGTAATCATAATTATGCCTCCAGGGCCTGTGATTATAATCGTAATTATGTCGCAAGGAAGTAAAAATAACGGCGGGCCGAGTTAATAGTTTGGTTCCGAAATAAACCCCCTTTCCTAATGGACTCATTTAGTTTATTCTTACGACAAATTTAATTTTATTATATTCTTAGCAATAAAATAAAAGTTGCCATTTTAAGTTCAGAGGGCCCTATTTTGCTTGTTATCGAACTAAACGTTTCGTGTCGAAAAACAAACATTGTAAACTATATCTTATTAAAGGCGATAAATATATTACAAGTTTTAAAGGGTGTCATTTTTTTGTATCTTGTAGATTACTGTAATCCTCTGGAAAGTACTAAAAGTGATTATTTAAATAAGTCTAGTAGTCGGTGTTTGGGGGGGGGGTGTACTGTCTAATTGTTATTATAGTCACTACAATCAAAGAGCGAACTGTTTTCCTAGCTCCTAAAGTTGGCAGGAGAGTTGCTTGCAACCAAAAATAGTAACACGCTAGGCCACGACCTAGCCTTTTCCCTTCAACATTCTCAAAAATATTACATTCCTCCTTTATCAATATTTAATGAATAAAAAAATTTAGGTTCGATTTATTTGCTTCTTCAAAACTTTGTCAGTTATTACATAGTCAGTAACTACCTAAGAAATGATCGTAATCATCGTTAGTATTAAAATATTTAGTATTGATTTTGTTTAATTTTATATAATATAGGTGTTACCCGGCGTGCTATTCTACACCTACTTTCTGCATCTATAAAAGCAAAAATAAATTAGAAACCAAATAATTAATATTAAAATCTAATAACGCAAATCTGTAACTATTTGGGTTCATTGTTTTGAACTCGTGATCTCCGAACTGTGAGTCATAGACGACTTTAACCTAGCCTATGACTCTCCCCGTGTTAACATCTACCGATGTGGCACGTTGGGTCAAAATCGGTCAAACGGTGTGGATTTGTATATGGAACAAACATACATATAGACAGACAGCTGGTAGGCGTTTTTGGCCTAGCCTATGGCACTCCCCGTATCACGACCTACCTGCGTGCCAAGTTTGGTCAAAATCGGACGAAGGGTGTGGATTTGTATAAGGAACAAACGGGCAAACAGACAGACACGTGATTTTTATATATATATAGGTAAAGAAAAGACATCACAGCTGTCCTGGTCAAAAAAGGATGGTAATCCTTTAATAACTCGTTTTGAAAAATTATCTGCCACTAAAAATGGAACATTAAAAATGTTTATTTGATTGAATTCCGATGGTATGAACTTGAAGTGAAAAAAAATTAACACTTTATTGGACATGCCTAGAAGGTGCAAAAAACGTCAGACTTTAGGGAACTGTAACATCATAGTGAATTGAAAAAACATCCTTAACCTGAATATAATTAGGATAGAGGCTCCAAATTATTATTTTTTTATTTTTTTTATTTTTATTTTATTTTTTTTATTTTTTTTTTTTTTACGTTTCACAGACATCCGACACTTAGCCTTAGCCACTAGACCACGCACAGTGTGAGCGACCAAACGACATTTCGTGATTCAATGCTTTTTATTTTTTATTAGAACAACAAAATTTAGAATGCTAATAAAATGTAGAACAATGTAGTCTAGCCACATTTGTGTTTTTTGTTGCCCCTGTCTATTAAATAACGTGTAAATAATTCACGAACATTTACAAGTGAACATAAAATTATATTTTATTTTTCATGTAACATAATATCAGTACTAATAGCGTTGAAATTAAACATTCGAATCCTGATTAGACTTGGAAAAATCAGACTGACATCTTCAAAACGTAAATTAATCTTAATTCAACAATGAGATTAATTGAAATAATATGATTTTTTAACGATTTGAAAATAGATTTTAATTTTTTCCACGTCTAATCAGGATTTGAATGTTTAAATTTCAACGATATCAGTGCTGATATTAAGTTAGATGAAAAATGAAATATTATTTTATGTTCATTTGTAAAAGTTCGTGAATTATTTACACGTAATTTAAACAAACAGGGCAAACAAAAAACAAAAATCTGGCTAAACAAAGTTGTTCTAAATTTTATTATCTTTCATTAAAAAAAACAAAAAACCATTGAAATTGCTTAAAATTTAGAGGCTGTAGCCTTTTTTGAAACAATTGAATGTAAAGTTTTATTATGTAAATTTTTTTTTTATTTTATTTTTTTATTACCAATGCCCGCTCTTGGCTGGTTGCCATTCGGCGTTGAGCCTCCCAATAACGACCAGGTGTTGAAAGCTGGAGAGCCAGTGTATGTGAAGAGATGAACTTATGATACTATTTCTTTTCTTTTCGCACGAATGTAGCCAAAAAATAAGTGGATGCAGCTAATAAAAGGGGGGGGGGGTAATTCTTAGCAAGAAAACAGAAATAACTAAATGATGGTTTGTACTAATGATCCTATCGACTGACTGATCGCAAATGATGTTTATCATGTTCCATTGCAAAATAACAAAACATTTTTGCCAATTTCGTTGGTATTTATAGAAGTATATAAATTTTAATGAGGCACATTTTTATTACTTAGTCACAAAAACTTCTTTATGGCTACAACTTCAATAGCTATTTCGGAATGTGTTAAAAAAAAAAAGAAAAAAAAAAAAAAAAAAAAAAAAAAAGAGTAGATGGTTGTATTTTTAACATGGTAAAGACTTATTTTACCATGTTAAAAATTTTACTTATGAGAATTATTTAAAAACCAGGTCATTAGCAGTGCTTTGTTCTGTTTTATATCTTACAATATAAAGACAAAGTAACTAAAAAGGGTTGGTAACCTTTAGAAAAGCCATCCAAAATTCGTTATCACGTATAAGTGGACGTTAACAATTTAAATAAAATAAATATTATAAATAAAGTACAAAGAAATGTAGCATATTTTTATCCATGTCATAAAAATCGTCATTGGTTAAGAACAGAATATGTTACAAAGACATAATGATTAAACATAATAATTGAACAAAATTTAGCATTTGTAAATTACATTAATTCTCTTAAAAACGAAAATTATTCATTTTAAACCAATTATTTTTCTTTTTTTTATTTATTTATTTATGTGTTCTACCTCACTAATGTTAAACAAAATTTACACTGGTCAACAAATATTTGTTAAGCAATTTCGATTAATCCCAGATAAAAAAAAACCAGAAAGTATATTCCGAATTTTAAGTTATAAATAAATTGGTGAATTATGAGAAAAATCGTGAGTTTAATTCATTTGTATAATATCAACTTACAATTAGTGAGCCATAATTTGGCGGAGATCCAATGGCAAATGGTGAGTTATTTTTGAGTATTTAACTGCTACAACTGATATGTACATAAATGTGTATGCAGGATTGTATATTTGTAACGGTGTATGACATATTTATTTCTCTGTGTAATACACTTTGAAGATACATACCTTTACCCTTGCCCATGTCCTGTGAGATACTGGCTGTATGGTCGATAGAGGTCCACTGCTGCCACCCCCACCAGCCTAAAGCGCATTTAGCTGCCGTCTCTATTGGGCAACACTGACTCATTTTTATTGGAACTTATTCGAAATTATTTATTAGTATACAGAGTTGGTAATTCGTTCCAGGGGGCGCACACTGTGTCTAAAGAAGTTCCTAGTGTCATTAGTAAATGAATAATTTTTTAAAATTAATTTATTTATGAGCACCCGCAACTAAGGTGATGTGCTCGAAACAATTATACAGATACATTTCTAGTTGTACTTAAAAAAAAATACATTGTAAATTCTTAAGAATAACAGATAAAATACATTGGAACAAGTCAGTTCATGTAGTTACAAATAAGGCCTGTTTACAACTTCTTCGTGAAAGAAGGTCTAAAATAAGAAGTTGTTTGGCACTGTTGTTGATACTGTGAATTAGGTATATATGTTACCGGCAAAGTATATAATCCAGGGATTCTATAGAATGCCTGATTATATACATTGCCGGTAACATATACAAGATTTGATAACGAACAAAATTACTAAACAACGTAAGAATCGGGAAAACGAGAAAGGCAGTAACTCTTGAGAGAGGAAAATATATTAGTAACAGAAAAGGTGAATAAATAAGTAGAGAAGAAAAATAAATATATAAATGAATAAAAACTAATATTAAAAAAATAAAAAATATAGCCAGAAGTCAGATAAAAAAAAAAAAAATAGCCTGTTGAGCGTTTGGATATTAAAATTTATTCCAAGACAAGGGTATATTTGTAGTATAAACACAAGAATATTATTGCGTAAAGGTTATGAATAAAAGCAGTTATTGGTAGGGATTAATCTTTCGTTAAGAAATAAAAAATAAAATCTCAAGGAAAATGAAGTTTAAGGCGTCCCAACAGGAAACTGACAGTATCCTAAGCGGAAGTGACTCTCCCGCCTTCTCAACGTTCGCTCTAGAAAAACACTATTACCAACTAGTTTCTCATTTTCTTGCCTTATTTTAATAAAATGCTAATTTTACTGATAAAAGTGAGTTTAACGAAGACAAAAAAAACACATTCGTAATTTTAAGCACAAAAATCGCTTTCGAATGGTCACCTTCCTCTTACTATGATTTCCCAACCGTTTTCGATATATTATTAAAATACAATCCAAAGAAATAATTTCCTGTATTAAACAAATTTTCTTAAAAGCAACTTCCCGGGTCCAGACGTTCAAGGAAATTTTATTAGAAGTGTCGCTTCTAATATAATTGATTTTAACATGGTTTGGAACCTGGCTATCTGCAGCGCTTTGCTACGTCGAGGTCTTGGACTTTCTTTGTACTAATAGTGACGAACTTAATACATATATGACTTAGAATTGGTGAGTAGTACTCACCAATTCTGAGTACATTGGACTCACTGAGTACAATAAAGCTTTTGATTATATTAGTACCAGTGTTCCGCTACTGCCATTCAGTAACCAAAACAAAAATATTGTCCACTAAAGAGAGAAACAAACATACATAAATAAATATATGCTATTTTTCAAGCTACTTCGCTGGGAATTAAATGTGTTGTTCATTCGGCATCTGTCTCCAGCGGTATTGCTCCTCCTGTCATCGCAATATTTCGCCGGATTCCTCTCCGGCTTCTGCAGGCAATCATTCATCCTTGCTGGTTGGTAAGGGAATGAGCTCGTCAGCGGTTTGGGCCCTTCTTATCCTTCTTGGTATGCGAGCCAATGAACTGGGGAGGCTCTGGGCCAATCGGGTTCCGTCTGTCTATGTTAACTTCCTCGGTCGTCCGTTCAGGGCGCTGGTGGTCCTGTATGAGTGGATTGTCTCCAGTCTTCTTCAGGATGGTCCGCCAGGTGTTGGAGAGGATGAGCCCTTCTTCTCTATTGAAGTTGGCTGGATTTTTGTGGATCTCAATCGCCTCTCTGATGAGTCTCCTGTTCAGCGTGTCTTCCTTAGCCAGGGTCTTGGCTTGATCAAACAGGACTTGTCTGGGGCACTCTTCTATAATGAGTAATAACTGTATATATACATTCGTTTAAGTTCATTGTTTGTTTACAATGATATTCAGATTCAAATTTTCGCGCGTCACACTGGTATGGCCGATTTTAGACCTGCACTTTATTAGCATTGGAAGATAGATGACGGAATTTTTGAAACATTTCTTCAAATCTTTATCGATCCTACCTAGTAGACACCAAAAAATGACCCCCGTTAATATATATATATATATATTTAGATGGAACGGCATTTTTCTCCAGCGGTGGTACTCCTCCTCACTTCTTCCTGGGATATTTCGATGGATTCATCTCCATCTTCGTCAGCCAGGTACTTGATGTTTCTTCCTCGGTGGTTGCCAAGGGAATGAAATTTTTCTCGATCTTGCCGCCCTTTCTACTCTCAAGCCCCAGTATCGGCGGACCAATGGTGTTGAAGCTCACTGGTGTAGTTGGGATTCTGTCCGTTAGTAGCGCTGATGGTATTGCGTAGTACATCGAAATATCCCAGGAAGAACTGAGGAGGAGTACCACCGCTGGAGAAAAATGCCGTTCCATTTAAAAATATCATCCCAGCGACGAAAAATAAACCATCCTGTCGTATTATCCAAGAACTCCCTCCCATCTGCATTTCTTATTCAGTTATAAGTGAGTCAGCTTCTAGATCTTTTGTATTGTTTGTGCCTTGAATTTCTTGTGTACAGTGCAGTTCTGTGAGTTCTTGATTTAGGATGTGGAAGCCTAGAAGTTATAAAACTTTAACGTTGCCAAAGAAAATAGCTGTGATTAAAGAAGTTGAAAAAGGAATAGAGAAAAAATCTGAAATTCCCAAGGCATTGGTCCTAATACTTTACCAACTTACCTGAAAAATAAAGGAAAAATTCTTGGCCATGAAAACGTCTTTTTTCATAACAATAGACTTTTATTTTTACTTTTTTGATAAATTATTTATTACTTATTTACGTAATCATCAATGAAATGCTTGTTACTGTTTAAAAAAAAATGTTAATATTTTTTTAATTTAAAAAATGTGAAAATATGAAATTCGATTTTTTACCCCTTTATATTCACAAACTTTTTTAATTCGAATTTTGGATAATTCGAACTTTTTTATCGGTCCCTAGAGGTTCGAATTATCCAAGTTCTACTGTATATATTTTTTATTCTTATAGATGACCCGAAATATCCAAATTCTTTTTTATCCTAGGAAGCATGGGGTCATTAAACCAGTCTTCCCTTTTTTATACTACTTTATTTATTACGTATTAAGCCGGACTCCAGAGGGAGTACTTGGTAACGAGAGGACTTCCTTGCAAGAAGTGCCTCTGAAGAGGTGCGAAGAAAAGACGCACGAAACATGTCGGGCCCAATAAATAAAGTAGTATAAAAAAGGGAAGAATGCTTTAATGACCCCATGCCTCCTAGGATAAAAAAGAATATATATATATTTTTTTTCCTTCTAAAAGTACCCCTTTTAGAAGGCCGTTTATTGTACTACATGTTTCATACAAGGTACAGTATATCACATGTAAAAATATATATATATATATATATATATATATATATATATATATATATATATATATATATATATATATTTATTATAGAATATATATATATATTTCTTCAAATCTTTATCGATCCTACCTAGTAGACACTGAAAATGACCCCCGTTAAAATTTTTATATATATATATATATGTGTGTGTGTGTGTGTGTGTGTGTCTGTTAACGCGATAGCGGCCAGAGTTTTTGTTTTTTCTTCACGAAACGAGATATATAGTGTTCAATTAGCAAACGATTGAACGAGTTCGTTAACCACCAAAATCGGTCCACCGGGAGGGGGGGGGGGTTTACCCCGGACCCAAAACACTAATTTGACCGTGCCAGCCGTAGTTGTTGTTATATTTCAACGAAACTCGGTATTCGTTATGTTGATCTAAAAAGAGAAATACGTTGTAAAAATAAACTAAATCGGTTCATTAGGAGGGGGGGTTTACTCCGGACCCACATTACCAGCCGTAATTTTTGTTACATTTCAACGAAACTCGGTATACGTGGTGGTAATCAACAGAGAAAAATGGATTGTAAAAATAAACTAAATCGGGTAATTTGGAGGGGGGGGGGGGTTTACTCCGGACCTAAAGTACTAATATACTCATACCGGTAGTAATTTTTGCTGTATTGTAACGAAACGCGGTATTCGTGGCGGGTATCTCATGAGAAAGAAGTGTTGTAAAAATGAAGTAAATCGGTCTATTGGAAAGGAGGGTTTACTTTAAACTTTGTTTCATTAGAATTAGCCCGCCAGACGTAGGTTCCCAAAGCCGCCGCGAGGTGCGCTATCTCCCACTAGGGGGAATGTATCCTGTTCCTGCGTTAGATCAAAAGACTGAAAATGAAGTTTTTGTGTATTTATTAAGTAGTACAGTATCATGTATTAACATAACTCTGGAAGCAAATTATTTACAAAATTAATAATTGAACAGTTCTCATAAGAAATGTAAATGAGCAGAACTATTCACGTTTTTTTATTTATATAGGTTATTTACAGCAAATTATTCAGTAATGTAGTCTACACTACAAAAAGTGTGAGGAAAGTGCTTAGTTACGCAGCTCCTGCGTTACGGAATTTTTAGCATTGGAAGAAAGATAACACTCCCTCCACTATCTACTAACTCAATGGTACTTACATGTTTTTTTTTTTTACATTTGGCACCACTGTTCCTGTTTTTGAGCAGCTGAAAGAATTTTTGGAACCCATCTTGCACTAACCTTATTCATATGCAAATGTTTTTTGATGATCCTCAAAACACTTGTTTTTGAAAGCCCTAACCTCGCTGCTATTTGCTTGGTTTTTAGTCGCCGGTCAGACTGCAATTCAGATTCCACAAGTTGGATTGTTTCAGAAGTGACAGCTTCCAATGGGCGACCGGGACGTGGGTCATCTTCTAGACTTTCTCTCCCTAACTTAAATAATTTTGCCCATTCTTTCACTGAGGAATACGAGGGGGAGGACTGCCCGTATACACAATCCAAGCGCTCTTTAATTTGCGGAGGAGAAAAAATTTAATTACCGCACGGTACTTGAGTTTGAACATTGTAAAAATGGGGAGTTTCCTTCAAGGCTGGACACTGACTGACAAGACTGAGAAAGTGCGGGCGATGGGTATGGAGTGAGCAGGCATGGACCTGCATAGGCGTGCAGGTCCATAGATTTAGAAAGGAGTAGATGACTAACTCCGCTGGTTTTCCCGGGAAAAAGTGAAGCAGGCCTAACTGGAGAGCCGCCATCTTGTTGTGGGGAGAGAGGGTAATATGTCCTTTAGCCCTAATGCTTTAATTTGACCGATTTTCTCCCATACAGCGCAGTATTTTGCATTTTTATTCTAGTACAAATATTATTAGAATATTATATTATAAAATTATGTAACTAAGAACACAAACTAAGTCCTCACAAATATCAGAACACAGCTTGTTCAAGAAAATAAAATCATCAAATTAGTTGAGTTTTTTCGTTGTTTTTTGAATAAATTAATAGTTGTAATAAATAAATTACAAGAAACAATTATTTTACAAGTTTTTTAGTGAAAGCGGGGTGGAAAATAAATTAGCCCTTATTTTAAAAAGCATAATGGAATCATTATCATAAATAATGGGATCATAATATCCTTTTAAGGAAAATCAAAACCAAACTGCCGGGGTTAAATTTTCTTAAAGAAAACAATGTGTGATACACATATAAATATCCATAAAAATATATAATTAAAAATGAAGTATTTAATTAAGGTTTAATATAGTATAACCAACATTATGTCATGGTGTTATTAAAAAAAAAAAACTTAAATTATATTCATTATTTGTACGTTTTTTTCTTTTTTAAATATAATATAATATATTGTATACCTGTTCATGTAATAATCTGTAGCTGAGGTTTTTCTCTATGAATGAAAAAGTAAGTGATGCAGGATTCATGTTATTATGCTAAAAGGTAAGTTTTAAAAACGTTTTGTTCGAAATACGCTTTCACATGTTGTTTTTTTTTTTTTTTTTTTTTTTTTTTTTACGGCGCATCAACAAATCTTGGCTATTAGCGCCAACATCCAGGGTGCAACCAGGAATTTTCTCAGCGAGCCCTGGGATGAGAAAATTTCTGGCGCCGGTGGGGATCGAACCCACCATCTCCCGCTTATGAATCCAGCGCGCTAGCCACTAGACCACGGGAGACCCCCCACATGTTGTTATTGACTTTTTTTTTTCCAAAGTCCTGACTGTTTTCAAAGTTTTGTGAGCTCTTCTTTAAGGATACTCTGATGACAAAGTTTAGAGGCAGCATATTGAAATTAATAAGAAATTTCATGGAAAATTTAATTAATCATTTATTTAATAGAGCACCACAATTGAAGTGACCTGTTCTTTTTATGGACATAATATTTTAATATATTAATTTGTCTGACAAAAAAAAAAATAAATAAATAACATACATAAGAAATAATAATTAAAAATAAATGTTTCACGTCACTTTCATTATGAAGCAATTGTAATATAATACCATATATATATATATATATATATATATATATATATATATATATATATATATATATATATAATTTATTTACATAATTTATAGTAATTTATTATATACATCTATCTAAAGGTGAATAAACAAATAACTTAAATATAACAATTTACATAAGTAATAAAGAGGTTTGTAAGAGTATTTTTTTCATAAATTTAAGTGCCTTAAAAAATTACACATATGTAGTGGGAACCTGAAACAACATTTATAAATTAGAAAAGCAACTAAATTAAATAATTAAAAAAAAACTTAGATAGGTACAAATAATAACTGCTTGGTCACAGCGACCAAAGATGGATTCCACGACATCAAATAATAAAAATATTAGTGAAATTAAGTTAGAGCTTGTTAAGCACTTAAAAATGTTATTAAAAAACAAGCAAAAAACGTTTTTAATTCTTCAATAAAAAATTAACACCCATTTATTTGATACTAAATTTGTTCAATGTATTTTTTTACTACATTTTTAAATTTTGGTTTTTCATTTATGTTATAATGATGTACAGTTGAAGAAAACTCAATTTAAGATTTATATATGAAGACTTGAAAATATTCTTTGATGGAAAAAACGTTATGAAACAATAAAAAATTATTAAATGACTGCATGGGTACTTCTTTTCCCTTAAAGATCAAATGTTAATTTGTCACTCATGTATAAATTTGAACAATAATTATGGAACAGCCTAAGGGGAAAGGATTATATCAACATAAGGTTGCTGATTAAGGGCTTAAGCACTTAAAAAGTTTAATAAAAAAAAAAAAAAAAAAAAAAAAAAAAAAAAAAAAAAAAAAAAAAAAAAAAAAAACTTTCTCAATGTAATTTGACACCAAATTTGTTCAATGTATTTTTTTAAATTTTGGTTTTTATATATGTTATAATGATGTACAATTAATAAAACTCATGATATATGATGAAACTCAATTTCAGATCTGTGTATTATGACTTAAAACTATTCTTTGTTGGACAAAACGTTATGAATTATTTGACAAGTGCATGGGCGCTTTTTTTTCATTGAAGAATTAAATCTTTTTAGCAGGATGGAACATATTTATGTAAAGAAACTATTTTTATATGTACAATGGCCTAAGGTTGGGGATTTGTTGGCTTTTTAGGGAGAAAACAAGTCACTTGTTAAGCTTGGGGAAAGAACCGGTAATACTGAAGGAGAGTGTCCTCAGCTCCGATTTTCTTCAAAGTTTGCACTATAACGTATTTTGATGCACTAAACACGAATCCGTTGAAAAAAAAAGTTGCTCGCAACTAGGAAAGAAGTTATTTAAAAAAAAAGTTCACTGTTATGGAGGTTATAAAAGACGGGGTAAACAGCTTATATGTAAACAAGCGCATGCGCAATAGTCCTTAATGACGAAGTATAATTGAAATTTAGACTCACCTGTAGTAGCTGACTTGGTCGTAAACTGTCGCTTTTGGGTATATGTGCTATGCGTATCCGCTCGCTCCGCTCGCTCAAGAAGATATCAAAACCCCTAGGCAATCCAACTTGCAGAAATTAAAAGAATTCTATGCCCAAAAGTCGTCCAAGGCATTCTTCTAATCCTCCTAGACATCTTCAGACGCGATGTTCTGTGGATATAAGTCCGCAATCGCACCGAAAAAGGCATTTATGCGCTCTTCATATTTATAGGCACGTTTAACACAAAACTTTCTAAATCTGTCTTCGGCATCTAAATTCTAAAGTAGTTTCATTTAAGTTCAACTGTTGCCCACATTTTGCGCAATCGAGAGAATTACTCAAAACTTTGTTTTGTATTAAAAATTTGAGTAATTCTTCTCGATTGTGGATAAGAATTATGAAGTCGTGTAACTTCATTTCTTTTCATCACTTTCTACAAAAAACTGTAATAACTATAACAATAACAAGCTAATTACAGCTTAGAGGGAATTAGAGAAGCTTAGAAGGAACAAATCATAAAGGCATTAGCTAATTATTAAGGGATTTCTGTTATATAATACTTTTCAGGAGCGAAACAAGAAATTTGAAGAATGTTTCATTATTTAAAAAAATGTTTCTGAATAAATAAGTGTTGGTAAATTTTAATAATTGATAGTTAATTTCAATTACACTTCTTCATTAAGGACAATTGCGCATGCGCGAGTTTACAAGTACGTTGTTTATGCGATCGTTTGTAACCTTCATAACAGTCAACTTTTTTTTAAATAACTTCTTTCCTAGTTGTGAGCAACTTTTTTTTCCAACGGATTCGTGTTTAGTGCATCAAAATACGTTATAGTGCAAACTTTGAAGAAAATCGGAGCTGAGGACACTCTCCTTCAGTTTTACCAAAGAACCTTTGATAATCAAGTTGTAAATACTTACGAAAAAAAGTGAATATCCGATCCTTATTTAGCTTTGTTAGTACACCCATAAGCACAGCATGATTGAACCATAGTTGCACTGATATCAGAATAATATTCAATACAATATCTAGAAGAAATTATCCCCATGACAAGATGGCCGCCAGAATGATAGGGGTGCTTCACTAAAAAGTGGGGAGTTAGGCATCTATCCTTTCTAAATCTATGTGCAGGTCCCGGCACGTTTGAAGGAGGGGAAGCGGGACAGGCCGGAAACTTACGGACCTTACTACGTAGTATAACTAAAATTATATTCTTTATTTGTATTGATTTTTTTTTTAAAATATAATATTAATGTACAATATATTGTATACTTGTTCATTTAATAATCTGTAACTGAGGGTTTTCTCTATGAATGAAAGAGGAAGTGATACAGGATTTATGTTATTTATGCCAAAAGGAAAGTTTTAAAAACATTTTGTTCAAAAACACTTTCACATTTTTTTATTGACTTTTTCCCTTCTATTAAAGCTCCCCTTTCAAATGATAAGGTTCATGAGCTCTTCTTTATGGGTCAACGTTTTGCCCATCAACAAGATGGCCGCCAGAATCTTAGGGGTGCTTCACTGGAAGGCCAAGAGTTAGTTATCTATCCTTTCTATATCTATTGGGCTATCTACAGGTTGCCACCCATTTATAATGCCAACAACACGTGGTTGGTCTCTCATTCAGATACTGGCCAAGACCGAAGTTGCTTAACTTCGGTGATCAACGGGGACCGGTACAATCAACGTAGCTATGGCTATTGGACACAACGTATAATAAACACATGTTTATCTTTTGTTTTAATTCCCATATAATTGAGATAGACATATTACAAATATGTACATACATAATGAGATGAAAATAGTTAGCCGTCAAGGTGTTAAGATGTCAATTAATAGTTTCTTTTAGGCTAAGAAAGACAGTCACATTTTCGGAATAGCCTTCAATTTAGACGTTTCGGCATGCTCTTTGGTAGCCTACTCCAGCTAAAAAATAAATGTACAAAATTAACCAAGAAAATAACCAAAACAGAAAACAATATCATCAAAATCATGCAAATCGGCTGTAAAACATTTTCATAAGTGCAGTATTAATTAACAAAACATTTTTTGGTACTTACGTATAAGCGTCAAAGCAGGTTAAAGAGGCGGGTCTCGTTCAGAGATCTGGATCAAGGATAACGCATTTCTATGGGTCAATCACTATCAGAGATTTCATTGGCTATTATGTTTATAGTAACTATTTTGTTCCCTTTGTCTTTATAACGCAATTCATTTGTGCTTTATTTACCCACGCAATTGTTTTTTCTTTTTTGTTTGTTAAACGATTTCAGTTTTTGTACGAGTTTATATGGTGACAACAGAATAGCAAGGATGAAAGAGATTGTTTCGAAGCGATACTAAATTGTATATCAGTCTATTATCCAGCGAAAAACCATCCTTGATCTATATTATCAACGAGTTGGATTGACTAGAGTTTTTATATAACCTGGAGCGAGCGTAGCGAGCGGAAACGCATAGCAATCATGCTATTAATATAAGTGCTACGCGTTTTCGCTTGCTAAAGGTTATATGAAAACTCTAGTTAACCCAAATCGTTGATAAGCCATTCGCCATATTGGCAAAAACTTATTTGACTCCTTAATCCAGCTCTCTAACCTGGCGATGAGCCAGTTCTCTGAGACCTGACTCTTTAACCTCCTTTGGCGCTAATACGTAAGTACCCATTTTTTTATCATATATACAGTAGTTTTATACAGAGCTTAGTTAAAAGTAAAATAATTTATCGAAGGAACCAAGTAATATATATTTTCAATACGAGCGACCCCACCATCGGCACAACCCGTCCCTTGATGGGGTAAATTGTGGCCCTCTATTTGTATAACATAGCATATAAGTTAATTGCTAACTACAGCAATTATAACTAACAGTAACTACAGCATAATAGGTTTGATATAATTTAAAAAAACAAGATAAAACTAAAAAAAACTTACTTCAATATGAGCGAATAATTATTACAATGTATTACAATAAAAACCCATCTACCATGAAAAACTGAAACTGGTAAATAACGGTATTAATAACAATATTTACAGACCAATAATTAACTTTCGATACCATAGATATGGGATTTCAGTTGACATTGAACAGCATTACCCTCCCCCCCCCTTCTATCTTCTTTTTCATCGTAAAGGTTAACTATTACCATCAATTTTTCTATAGGAATTTATTTTATTTTTTTTCCTTACTTAAGCAGTCAACTCCAAAAATATTTCGATTTTGAAAAAGAAAACAACATTTATTGCTTTGGCGAATGTGAGTGAAGAAACCCGATAGAGCTATACTTGTTTAAGTAAGAATAGTATTTCATTAAGAATAGTAATTCTTTATACTAGTTCTGTAGTAAAATATTAATTGTTTTAGTTAAGGTATTTTACAAAGTTAATAGAACCCTAAAAGAATTTGAAATAGAAGACGAAGTTTTTGTATTCAAAGGTTGGTACCGTTAATTTTCAAATATCTCCCTCCCTAACTGGAGTTTACATGCACAGACAGTTATTCTAAATGATTAGATTCATGGCTATTTAATGTTTTCCGTATTTATTCGTTTAGGGAGCGAATCGTTGCTCTCTTTATTTAATTAATGTTTGTGATTTGTTAAATAAGTGCTTTTATTTTGTTTTTTATAACGCCTCATTATGCCCAGAAAGATGAATAGTTCAAAAATCGGAGAGAAGAGCAGTATAACACTAGGTGATTTCAAGATGCCCCTCGCAACTTCGTCTCCTACTACTGCTGATGAAACACCTTTATCCTTTGAGACTATTGAAGAATTGAGTAAGTGATTTATGGTTTCCTATAAACTTTGTATATTTTGTCTGGGATTTTTCGGTAGCATTTACAAATTGTTTCTCATTGTTTGGAATTCGAAAGATGTTTGCTACGGCTAAAAAAGGTTTAAGTAAGTATATTTATAGTTGGGTTCATATTGGAGCATTTTGTTGAATTTCAATAATGGGTTCAAAAACATAGAATCGTTCATTGTTATCTTTTCTTATACAGAATATAGGCACAAGTAGTATAGAACATTAGATACAATAACAATTACTTGAACCGAGTGAAAAGTCATAATAAACATTGAATTGCCTTTAGATTTATTCTTCTTGTTTACCAACAATTTATTATTTATTATAGCTATTTAGTATTATAAGTAGTTATTAAGGCTTTGTAATTTGACCATGGCAATTCCGAATTTTTGATGTTACCAAAAATATGGATTTTTTTCTAGTGACAACTATGATAAAATATTCTATCGTTTATTTTGGCTATTAGAGAAGGATAAATGTTAGTTCTCATCCTGTTAAATGAACTGTTGTTACTATATTTTTATACAAGTACTTGTTATGTAAACTGTGAGGCCTCAATACGACCAGGGGCCATTCCACGTCAATTCAACCAATGAAAGTACTGTTTACAACCCGACCCTCTTAGATTTTTTTGAAATTTTGAATCCATATAGCTCTAACAACTCCTTGAATGGTACAATTTTTTAAAAAAATTTATCTGTTTCCGTTTTTTTAGTATTAATTTTCAAAGTATTGAAAAACAGCCTTTTTTTGGCCAACTGGAAAATGTTAATTCCTTGATAGATTGAGTTCTATTTTAGCTAGAACAGTCAGCATAGTCTCATTGTTTAGCTTATTAAATGGACTTTAATTTGATATACAACAAGACAAACTTATTACAAATTTTACATTTCAAAAAAAATTTCGAAAACTTGTACCTAACGGTTTTCGAAAAACTGTACATTTAAAATTCTGAAAAAAATATATTTGAATCTTCAGTTCATTGACTACATATGCTGTTAGTTTCATTATGGGATGGGAACGGGATCATTTTATAACATAATTTTGACTTTATAATTGTCACTGCATAGTTGGTAAAAATATGGTGAGTGATGGATATTTGTATTGTAAATTCAGCAATAAGCATCCCTGATCAAAATTTGAATTTTTTTCAGACAGAACTAAAATTAAAGGGGAGATTTGAAAAAAAAAAAAAAAAAAAAAAAAAATACCGGAACCCAGAAGTTGCACCCTTTCATTCCTTTAACTAAGAAAAAAATTAAGACTCAACTTTACTCGAACTTCAATAAGAGTGAAGTTGAACTGGTTGGTAACTGATTTAGACACAGATGCAGTAGCCTTTAATGAAAAAATATGTGGTAGTTTTATTGCCTCAACAAAAATGAGATGGATGAAATAAAATTTAATATCCAACATGTTTCAATTATTACAAATTTTATTTTTCAAAAAATGTTTTACATAATTTTAGACTACAAATGATGCTGGTTTTACTATGGGATGGCAATGGGGGAAAAAATAAATAAAAAAATAAATAAAAAAACCATTTATAACATTTAATAAACGGTCATATCCATTTTTGTGATAGTGTGTAACTGTGTAATTTGTTGAGTACACATGCCAGCTACCACTGGTTGTCATATTCACAGGTAATAAAACCACCACATATTTTTTCATTGAAGGCTACTGGATCAGAGTCTAAATCAATTAAAATTATGTTGTAAAATGTTCCCATAATGAAACTAACAGCATATGTAGCCAATGAACTAAAGATTGAAATATATTCAGAATTTTAAAAGTACAGTTTTTCAAAAATCGTTTTGTACAAATTTTCAAAACATTTTTGAAAAATGGAATTTGTAATAATTGAGACATGTTGGATATTAAATTGTATTTAATCCATCTCCTCATTTTGGTTGAGTACACATGTCAGCCACCACTGGTCGTCATATTTACAGGCAATAAAACCACTGCATATTTTTTCATTGAAAGCTACTGTATCTGTGTGAAAACAATTCAAATTTTGATCAGGGATGCTTATTGCTGAATTTACAATACAAATATCCATCTCTCACCATATTTTTACCAACTACGCAGTGACAATTATAAAGTCAAAATTATGTTATAAAATGATCCCGTTCCCATCCCATAATGAAACTAACAGCATATGTAGTCAATGAACTGAAGATTCAAATATATTTTTTTCAGAATTTTAAAAGTACAGTTTTTCGAAAACCGTTACGTACAAGTTTTCGAAAATGTTTTGAAATGTAAAATTTGTAATAAGTTGGTCTTGTTGTATATCAAATTAAAGTCCATTTAATTAGCTAAACAATGAGACTATGCTGACTGTTCTAGCTAAAATAGAACTCAATCTATCAAGGAATTAACATTTTCCAGTTGGCCAAAAAAAGGCTGTTTTTCAATACTTTGAAAATTAATACTAAAAAAACGGAAACAGATAAATTTTTTTAAAAAATTGTTTTTGGTTATTTTTTGTTAGAGTAACCAACCTACCAAATTTTATTAAAATCCAATAAGGTCGGGTTGTGACCCTTGTTGATCTGACATGGAATGACCCCTAGCTACAATACAGAACAGCTGGATGGTAATTTCTTTTAGTCTCGGTTATTGCGTGCTCCACTATACTTCTTTAAATTGAAATATTAATTCAAGAAATTAATATTTTACATGTTTAGTTCTTACCTTGCAAGTTTAATGCATTTCCATAGTTTCTTGATTATGATAGTATCTTTAAAATGTGTCTGTCATTCCATACGTTGCACTTCCGAAATTAAAAGCTCACATTCATTATTATTAAATTTACTCTTTTCCATGTACACTATTCAAAAGCTTGAAGATTACTGAGAGTGGCGAGAAACATTATGTCTTGGGTGAGCGACAAGCGACCTGCTGGAAACTGCTAGCGGTGCCGCCCTGTCACTCCTGCCTTCATTCTAACTGCACTCCACCTTAATGTTAATGTGAGCAGTGATGCTTAATGCTTACCGCTCGTATCGTGCCCGAGGCCTCATAATGGAGTAGCACTGTCGTATTATGTTTTATGGGTAATAGCCATGATATTACGATATATGTGCTCACTTTTTGTAAAGAATGGCTTCAAATACCTTTACGATGATTGTGTATTTATTTTATCATAAATGCAATATTTAAAGCATTCGCAGAGAGCTTTCGGAATAAGCATAATTTGCCTATCAGACTACTGTTTTTTGTTGGCAAAGTACACTCAAATCAATTTTAATTTGTACAGTGTTGTGTGATGAAGCTTCCAGATTCCCTTGATATTGGAACACCTAGACTTTTAGTTTCCATAACACAAAAATGAAGGACTAGTAACTTTTCCAGATTCGTTGAAACTAAGATGTGTAAATTTTGATAATGTTCGAGATAGTGGAATAGTTATTGAAAGAAATGAGAGATCGTAGACTTTCCCTATATTTTGTTTAATAGTTCATAAATGCTTGAGAAGTCAAGGAGAGTGGAAGGTGTCCATTTGAAAGATTAAAAAGTTTCCTACAAGAAAGGTTTACAAGAAATTTTCTAGTAAGACAGTGCTTGGAGCATCAAAAATGTTGGTTTCATTTCATTAAAAATGTATTACTTTTTTTCTTCGTTTTTGGACATCTCTAGGCCATTACCGCTGGACTATCAACATTGTCTTCGTTAACATCTATGGTACAACAGGAAATGTGAAAAATCCCTGCCGCAGGCGGGCCTCGAACCCCCATTTCCCGCATGAGAGTTCAATGCGCTAGCCAATAGACCACAGGAAAACTCAGTACTACTTTTGTGGATTTTTAAATTCGTTTAATAGCAAAATTAGTTTGTATCTATAATTAGTCATTCAATAAGAGGTAGGAGTGGGCTTATTTTTTTTTTTTAATTTAGATTATATTCTATTAGTCGGAGAGCTGGTAACACATTTTTCATGAAGTGTTTTATGCACCTTGAAATTGTGCTATAATGTACCTCTTGGGTAGATAAGAAGGTAAGTATGTGTTTCCTGGACATATCTTGGAACATCAAGCAAAAAGATATTGACCAAAAATATTGTTTTATTCAGAAGTAATCTATCATTAATGTAAAAAAATTGCAAATTAAGGCAATTTTACAATGAATAATAAATAAGGCAGACACTTTTAAGGGGGTTAAAATGTAAATTAAGAAAAAACCCAAGTACCTAATTTTTATTTTTAATATTAAATGAAGTGCTGTATTTACACTGCGATTTAAACAGCATCTTTGATAAACATATTTGAAAATAATTACAAAAGGGCAGACACTTTTGCGGGGTATAATTATCAGGAAACATGAAAATAAATACATGTTATACCCCTGCCTTATTTCTTATCCATTGTAAAATTGTTTTAATTTGATATTAAAGATAGTCGGCTTCTGAATAAAACTCTATTTTTTTTGCACCTTTCCCCTATGCGCCGTACTTGGTGTTGTACAGTAAGTCTACCCAACACATATATACCTTCTTATCTACCCAAGAGGTACATTATAACAAAATTTGAAGGTGTATAAAACTCTTCATGAAGCATGCGGTTACTGGCTGTCGGACTATATGTTTATACTACCGCATTCATTTTGAAGTAAAGGAAGTCAATAAACAAAGTGAGTTTTAAGAGGTCCATTATGGCCAAAGCACCATAAATCTCGTTTCCCTTTGTGATTTCAATCCTTTAGGTATTTAAACTTGGTAAACAACAATACATTTGATACATTTTTGGTTAAAAAAAGAATAGCTAGAATTTTGAAACTGAACCTCTCGGCACTATGGATAAAAATTATATCATGAAGTTACTGTGAGTCTCATCTTTTGGATATTATATGTTCTATTTAAATTAACATTGCACCTCAAATTAGAAGGGAATGTATTCCGATACGATTTTATATAATAATTAATTGAGCTACTATTAATAATTCAATGCATTAAAATAATAATAAAAATAGAAACAACCGGAGAGAAGAGGTGGTTTTAACTCGACTGCGAGTTGGCCATTCTCTACTTACTCACGGACACCTAATGACCAAAAGAGACGTACCGATATGTAGACAGTGTAACGAACTACTGACCATAAGACATTTACTTACAGACTGCAGAGGACGAGAACATTTACACATACCTACCGACCTTACAATACTTCTGACTGATGGTAGCCATTACTTGGAAACAATATTTACATTATAGAGGTATATATGACAAAATGTAACTAAAATGCACTAAATTTAACTAAAGATGTTATTTTTATTTTTGTTTTTTGAATTATTATTTCTTTTACATTCTATTTTATTTATTTTTTACATTTTCTTTTCATATCAATTTACTTGGTTTTATATTTTTCCCAAACTTATATATAAGATTATTATAATTTATTCATAATTTAATTATTATATTTAAAACTCTAAACGTTTAAAAGCTGACGTTTCCATGCACACATTCATTCTTGTAAATCGCCATCGCTACGGTCTTGCAAGAGAAATAAATAAATAAACAATGCATTAAATGTTATTGTAACTTTCAGGGGAGTATATAGATGCTGCAAAAAATAAGTTAAAGACATCAGTAGAGAATTTCTACCAGGAAAGAACATCTGAATTAATTGCAGCTAGGGACTTATTATCAAGCGGAAATTACAAAGGCTATCCAACTACAAAAGATATCAAGGTATTTTTATTTGATTTTTTGGTTTTTATCTCTTTGGAAATATTTAAAAAATATATATATATATGTTTAGTGCGTGAATGCACTAGGGGATAAGTCTGCTTATGGCGTCTGACCAATTCGCGATGAAAATACAGGATGTTCAAATTTATATATATCTGTATGTATATGAACATAAATGTGTGTGTATCGCGTGCGTGTGTGTGTGTATATACACACAAACACATATTGTGAAGTTTTTGGGTTCTGGTTATTTTAAAGTAAAAATTAATTATATTGAAAATTTTATTTCTTTTAACCTGGCTATTTATTATAAAAAAATTCAATAGATCTCAGGGTTCATTCAAATTTAACCAAAATTGCCACATACGAATTTTTTTATTTACATTATTATTTTGATTTAATACAATTTCTTGAAATTGAAAAGCATGAACAATTTTAATTTATTACCAATTCTTACAAAACACAGTTGCGAAAAGGCATTCTTTCATAATGCCAAAGTCATTAAAAATATATGTTTTATCTAAGCGTAAACACTTTTATTGACTTTTAAGGACTTCCATCAATGTTTAAATTAACCGCAATTAAAAATAATTCTATGAAATACATACTGTACGATAACAGCTGTTCTGTTATCGTCCTAGCAATGCATGCTGCCTAGGCAAGCATGCCCTCTTTAAAAATAAAAATTCAAACCCCTCTGAAACTTAAAAATTCAAACCCCTCTGAAACTTAAAAATTCAAACCCCTCTGAAACTTAAAAATTTGAATATCAAAAAACCTTTCTTTGCATGTGTTTACATCCTAAAGGGAGTGTCCATGCAAAATTTCTGTCAAGTGGTTTGCGCTGGGTGATGATAGTCAGCGAGAGAGAGAGTGGTATTTGACAAATATATAGTAGATGCATACATACTTATAACATAATAATTTCTTCGTCTAATAATTCCTGAAAATCACATCGCATATTGGCCGACTGGATGGCATTTGTGCATTGCTCTTCTGTAATCTGTTCCCAGGACCATCTGATGCGACGGATAAGGTCTCTCTCTCTGAGCCAATGGTCTTCCTAAGGGCCAAATCGTTAATTTGCCCCGGTTTGAAGAAATCGAAAAGTGGAAGGGTTTGAAGATAAAACAAATACTTTTAACGGTTTTTATATAGGAATTTTGAAAGAATGCCTTTTCCCAATTGTATTTTAGTTTTTTGCATTTTTCTCAAAAACGAGATCATATATATATATATATATATATATATATATATATATGGGGGGGGGATTTAGCTTAGACTAATGAACTGGAGGACCCAGGTTCAAAACCCGAGGGCGCACTGAAGATTTTATCTTCTAGGCTTACCCAGCCTTTAATTAATTAATGGGTACCTGCAAAGAGAAAAATCAGACGGCTGGATCATAGTATTGACCACACTATCTCCCTAGTTTGCCATATGGTCAAGAATCAGATACCTCTACAGTATCTGCCCCTCTGGGCCCTCGTGGCCTGTTACGGGACTGATTTTTATATATATATATATTATACAGTCAGAGCAAAATGTAAGGTTCTACTTATTAATGTTCTTAGTTGTGTATTTCCTGTTTGGCGCACTTTCTTTGACTTTAAATACATTTACTTGTACTTTTTTTCAGGCTATTCAAAAAATGTACAAGGAGTATCTCAAAGGTAATCAAGGTAAGATAGTTTTCTTTTTTAATTTTCTTGTAATTAGATTTTTAATTATTTTAAATAAATTAAAGGTTGCATTTTGACATGGAGTAGGTGAATATAGCTTTCCAGTACATTGCATTACTAAATAGTATTTCCATCTGGCACCAAAAATATGTACTGTAACATTTACTTGTTTAATACATAGAAAAACTGCTTTGCCTCCAAAATACCTTTCATGAAAGGCAAGAAAGAGGAATCTATGGAGCAAAGTAATTAATAAAACAAGAGCCCACGGCCACAGTCATGTTGACTGCACCGGTTCCCTTCAATCACCGAAGTTAAGCAACGTCGGGCATGGCCAGTACCTTAAAGGGTGACCGAAGTGCTGTTGGCATTATAAAGGGCGACAACCTGTAGATATCCCGGTGTTTTTAAGAGATTTAAGTCCTAAAATAAATAAATACCTTGTGTGCTTGAAAATACTCCTTAGTGACAACACTTGATACTTAAAGCTGAATGAAACTGGTTTCTTAAAATGCTACTTTTTATATATTTTCATTCCTCTTCTATTTCTAGAGAATTTGTCAAATATGGAACCCGGAGCAATACTCCAAGGGAACGATACAAAAACCACGAACAATGGGTACAAAGTAAGTATTCTTGATTTTATTAATGTATTTAATTTGTAAATTAATAGTGCTTTTTAAAAAAGTGTGTATATATGGGCGTGCATGTATATATATATATATATATATATATATATATATATATATATATATATACATACTTTTGAGTATTTTTGCAAAGGCCAAGTTAAAGGTAAAGTAACCTTTAACTCTCAAGTCGCTTTTCTTTAGAAAAAAAGAAAAGGCATCAGCCCTATCCTGGAATTTAACTTTTCCTTCTATCTGAACAGGTTGTAGTTAATGAATGTTTAGAGATGTTTAAAGAATATAATATGCTCTTACTACAATCCTACTTATTATCCTGTTTAGTTTTGCGGAAGAGTCAGGTATTATCGCTGTTAATTCATACTTTTCCTATAGCGTTCTGTGGTCTAGTATAAACCTCAAAACTGACTCTTCACTAAAATATAATTATTAATTTTGATATTATTTTTTTTTTTTAGTTTGACCCGTCAATTAGTGCAATTCAAGGAGACAAAGGTTCGTAATTTGGTAATTTATTTTTACATTACATTATTTTCATGTATCTTTTTAACACTTTCAGGACCAATAGCTTCAAAAAAAATTTCACGCAGGCCCAATTCTTCCTTTTGTATCGTTATTTTGGTAAACATAATAAACAAATAAATAAGTGAAGAAACTGTTGAAATGATGTAATTATAGTGGATTAATTACAATTTAGTTAAGTGTCGAATACGCCTCGACAAGCGGGCCCGCTGAAGACATGTTTCTAGCGGATTCAGTATCATACCAGACCCGCAAACCTAACCGGGAATGAGATAATAAGGTCCCAAAACAAATACGAAGGGAATAGGACAAGGCCCGGAATAGCGGGAATAGAAAGAAAGCCAAGCTATCTGCTGATGGCATGATGCTGGCCCCACAGAAGACACCTCTCTACCGCATATGTCAGACCCCGGGCCCGAATGTGTTAATACTCTCACAAACGAATTTTTGAAGCATTTCTTTAAATATTCATTGATCCTTCCTGCCAAATGTCAAAATGACCCATGCTAAAATTTATATTTATATATATACCTGCTGCGCGGTCATTAGGGCTTAAGTCGAAAATATTAATTTTTCTGGAGAGCAAAAGCAAAGTTCCTTAATACTAGGAAGGAAGTTATAAACTTAACTTAAGGCTATAATATCAATAAGGCAGTAAACCTCAAAAAGGAAATGTTTTTATTATACAATCCACAAAGCCATGTTTAAAACCATATAATTGTTTTGTTTTAGAAAAGAAAAGGGCTAAATTTGCTGCAGAAGTTGATGATTCAGTCTTCAAAAAGCCTTCAGGTAATAATTCTGCACCCATTTTTCAAGAAAATATTATCCATACTATAAGTGAAGATGAAGATTGAAGGGATCATAACTGAGTACAATAAAAATTGTTTATAACGGCAAAAATGCACACCTTAGTTTGGCCTTGCATATAAACGTGGTGTAAAAAATAAAATTTTATTTAGAGCCTTCTGCTCAAATTCAAGTACACAAATATGCTTTGGGTCCACCCGACAACCTATGTAATGTACTCAATAACATACAGTCTTCTTTTTCTTACATGGCCACTGCTGGATGCTACTGCGTATGCACAAATGCAAGGTTTTTTCTTTTTCAGTGCAATTTTTTTTAAAGCATAAATATGCTTTAGTGGTGACTAAACTAGAAAAAAAGTTACAAAAAAGTGTCCGCTGGTGTTTGCGCATGCGCAGTGGCCATGTACGAAAAATAATACTGTATGTATCACAAAGAAATGTCTGCAGTGGCATTCACGCTTGTGCAGTGAAGTTCGTGCATGCCTAGTGGCGATGTACAAAAACGAAGACTGTATGTTAAGAGTACATTACATAGGTTTGTTGGGTGGTTCTAAGCGTTTAAAAAAGTGTCACAAAAATGTGTCCGCTGTCATTCACGCATGCGCGGTGACCATGTATGAAAAAGAAATATGTAGTGTACTGTATGTTATACAGTACATTACATATTTAATGGAATCAAATTTGCATTTCAAGTCATGAAATTGGTTTTCAGGAAAGTAGTAGACACCCTGCAATGTAAAGTTGCTATTTGCGACAATTTTCCCTGGAAGTTGTTGATAAGCGGTTATAACGTCCATCGCTTATAACGGTGAGATTTTGTTGGTCCCTTGGTGGACTTTATAGATGATTTCAACTGTATTTTTTTGGGTTGTTTATTTGCGTGAGCACCTTTTGCTCTCAGAGCTGAGTTGGAGATTAAGGTCTGCTGCTCTCTATAAGTGCTAAAAGCACCCCTTCGTAGAACGTATTAATTTTGTCTTTTGGAATTTAGAATCTCACGTTCTTTTTTTTTTTTTCAGAACAAACCAAGAGTACAATGAGATCTAAAAACATTAATTTAGTAAGTAAATTTATTTTCTTATTTCATTATTTTTAGAGACATCATGAGTATCTCGTTTTAAGGAAGAACTCTTAAAGTCCCATATATATATATATATATATATATATATATATATATACAGTAGGGTTCCGATTAACCGAGGTCCGGTCAACCGATTAACCGAGGTGTGAAGCCTGTGGTTGTGGGGGGGGGGGGAGGTTATTTGTATAAATATGAAGGTGAGCCAATGGCCACGACGGGAACTTCATCCCGATTCTCAGACTAAGGTTTCGGCCTTCAAACTATTCTACAAAAAGAAGCTTTTGTCTGAAATGCTATTAGCAGAAGAGGAATGGTTAATTCAAAAATTAAAGAAAATATCTATTAAGGAGGGCGAGGTTATCTATTAAGGATGTGATTTATATTTCTGCTGATTCTTGGCATTCTGTAACAGAAAGCACCGTAAATAAAGCCTAGAAAAACCTGTGGCCTCGAATTATCCATGATAGCCAGACAATTGAAGAATCTCCAACAAATCAGCAGTTGTGCGATTTGTTAAAGGACCTCAACTACCCGGATATAATGGATTCCGGAGTTATAGATTGGTTAAACGACGACACAATAAACAGAGCGACAGTCCTCACGAAAGATGAGATTATTAATGAGGTAATGAAGTCCAATCCCGAAGAAGATGTTGAAGAAGACGTGGAAACCATTCCCCAAAAATAAGCAGTGAAGAGAGTTTCAATCTGCTCGACAGATCCCTTCTCTATTTAGAAAGCAGAAGCCATGTACCGCCAAATGAACTCATGATTCTAAGAAAATGGAGGGACACAGCTCCTGCTGCCAGAAAAAGTTCATTTAGGCAAGCCACAATTAAAGATTTCATTTTTAAAAAATAATGTCACGGTTTCTGTTATTACTACATATTATTATTATTGTTATTAAATATTAGTTCTTTTAGCATATAAGTAGTTTTTATTCAAAAACAATCTACATTTCCAATTGCTATTGGTATGGTTCCGATTATTTCGATTAACCGAGGTAACCTTGGTCCCCATCGACTCGGTTAATCGGAACCCTACTGTGTGTGTATATATATATATATATATATATATATATATATATATATATATATATATATACATATATATATAAAAATGTTGTATGCTTTTGTAGTTTAAAGAAAAATATATTTAATCTATTTTTTTGTATTCTATTGAGATATAATTATTTTGAAATGAATTTGAAAAACATGGCTCCAGTTATATCATTACAATAAGCATTTCTTCTATGTCAATTCTGTTTCTTAAATTGTTCAAACTATTTCAGTATCGGACTCCCCAAAGTACTCGAAGCAGAGGGTACAATGTGGCAGTGGTAACTCCAGGACCAAACTCTCAGAAGCCGATCAGTATTTTGAGGAGGCCCAATCCTGGAGAGATGGCCATCTCGATGACAGGAAGTCCCCTCCTCATCGCACACAACAACATCCCCGTCCATGTACCACAGATATCTATACCTCTATCAGACGGAAGGGTAAATACATATATTGTTTGTTATTTTTGTTAAAATTTATTACCATGTGAGAGGCATTCAAATATATTAATTTTTGCGACACTCATTATATTAGCGCGGTTCCTCCATAGGGAGGAACCCCGCTTATAGGGCTGACCTCATGACGCAATCCGGAACTGCCGTCTAGAAAATTTTATGTTTTAGAACCCCTAGAAAACAAAAATAACGGTAGTTCAAATTTGTATATATATATATATATATATATATATATATATATATATATATATATATATATATATATATATATTTATTTGTCTGTTTGCTCTCTAGGTCCCAGACGAATGGTCTGATTTTGATGAAATTTAGTACCCAGCAGATTCCGTCCACTGGAACATGGTTTTTGGTGCGAAATTCGCACACAAAAAACAAAAAAAAAAAAAAAAAAAAAGTTGGGCTTACTTCATATGCTTGTAAGTACTTGTTTTATAGGCTTCTTGGCCTAGGAAAACAAATGAAACCATTTAATCGTTTTCAAGAAAAATGGAAAAATAGTTTTTGAATCAAGTTTTTGGTTTGGGTACTTCGGTTCATGGGATTCAGTTAAAATATTTTCTGCGTGTTTGAAATTCATATAAATAAAGATGTTTAAATTTTGGTTATGTTTGGGGTTAAGGAAGGGTTAGAATAAAATATTTTATTAACAGACATGAAAAGCTTTGGGAACTTTGAATACTTTCCTTAATATCTCGATAATGGTTGAGAATCTTGGTAAACGGAATGTTACCATTCGAAAGCATACAAATGCTCTATAAAAAAGATTCTGAAGCAATTTTCGATTAGGCGATGTCAATCAGAGAAATAAGTGCTTAAAACTTCAAATGCGTTTGTTTTGTTCTTTTGAACAGGTTTTTGTCTTTGTTTAAATCACTTTTTATTTGATTTTTTTTAATTGAATTTATCTGTAAAATTAGTATTATAGTAAAAGAAAATAAGAAACAGTAAGCAGTGTGTTTTTAGAGCGAACCTTGACAAGTCCAGGGAGTCATTTTTCTGTCAGGTAGAGGTGAGGGTCTGGGCAGACCCTTACAACCGTGGTCATAAATTATTTCATGAAAGGTCTAACCAAAATTATATCTGTTTCTAATTCAACCTTTCCAAATGACAGGATTAAGAACGGACCTCGCTAAGATGATGCAGTCCCTGCGAGTCGGACTTTTTCATTTTCAATCTATACTCATTGCTGTTGGACTGATGTACGGCAAACTCTCGAATCTAAGTTCACTCAGTGAAAGGGGAGAATAACCACTGTCAAAAGATGGAATCTGCCGACTATTTCACTGTCCAAAAACAAAGTAATGAATAAAAGTTTTTCACTCTGGAAAGTGGTGATTTTCACAGTCAATATTTTGCATTTGTATTGACGATGCCCCACCCTCTTTCTTTGAACGATTCTTTTTTTTTTTTTTTTTCAATACAAACTGATTGGCAGTTGTTTTCTATCTCCTAAAAAAGAAAAAAAAAATTATTAAAAAAAAGTTCATCGACCTTCTATCTGCACAATGCAAAATTATTGAGATTCTGGGTCACTATTTATTTTAATACAAATCCTAATTATTTCAGTGATTTTTTTTGTATTTGTCTAGGTCATGACAGTGCTTGCTAATGATGCTTTGGATCCAGACATGTCCATTTGTAGCGATATAGACACAGAAACACGCGAACGCCTCGCAGTTCTACAGGAACTACTTACTAAGAAGACGAGGAACATTCGGACTTGAAAATCGTCGCACTCCTTCATGAAGGCCCTCCGATTATATTTACTGTTTATGTTGTCATATAAAAAAAATAAATAGATCTCCAGCTTGTATCTGGCCTGAAAGAGTATCTAAGTCGCATGGAGAATCTGAGGTTATGTACATTTGTACTTTGTTTTATAAATATGTGTTGCTATATTTTATGTAAATTACTTATAAAGCTTGCGTTATCCATTAGCACAAGCTGCTATTATTTTTATTACTTTTAACAGAAGATATTTGACTGATATTTGGATGAATTAATTTAGTAAATTCAATGTAATTATTTATTCAATTTCTCAGTTTTAGCGCGGTTCCTCCCTCCCTCCATAGGGAAGAAACTCGCTTATGAGGTTTTGGGATTTTTGTATATTTTTTAAAATATCTCAAAAAAATGGATAGGAAATCGTGTAAGTGGAAGTGACCATTTGAAAGCTTACTAAATTTTCTACAAAAGAGGTTATAATGTAATGTTGGATGGGGCGACCTCAATCGGAGAAATATGGCACAAGGGATATGAACGGAACCGCGCTGAGATGACGCAGTTCCTGACAGTCGAACATTTTTTTAATTCATAATAAACTTTAATTCAAAGTTTAAAATCAAATTCTATTATCACAATAATTTATTTTATTATTATCACAAGCATTTTATTAACAACAGTTTGATAGTATAGAATAGAATCAATAATTTAAAAGTATAATCAATTAGTTACTAATCCCAAGAAATTTATTTTCTGGCTAAATCACCTCAAACTTGGAGAAGGGCGCAATATTTTTATTATTTCTTCGCTCGCTGTTTTCATAGTTTGGAATTCAGTGTTTTACTGGAATAGCCCTAATCATTTTTCTTTGAGGGTAAAGGCTGTATTTTAATTCGAGAACTCTTCAGAATAATCTTTTTATGAACGTAGAAAATATTTTCAACACCTAGTTTATGTTTAATCTCTTTAGCTCTATTATTAGGTGACGTTAGAATAAGCCAAATGATTGTAGCAGCATTGCAATAAATATCTTTATTTTTATCAATAGATTTAATCATCAATTGAATCAGGATTCCAGGACCTTCGAAACATTCCATGCTTTGTAGTACAGAATCTGTTGTTTCAGAATATTTTAGAAGATTAATTATTATGCTCAGCCCGTGCCTGAATATATACAAGTAAAGGCCACTTCTTTTTTAGCGCGGTTCCTCCCTCCTTCCATAGGGAGGGTTGTGTTTTCAGAAATAGATAAATATTCATACATGAATCAAACCACATCATTTAATTTCTTAAGTTAACTCTTTATAGACAGAATGTTACATTGTGATTGTACATAAGTTGTTTTATGCAGCTCATACTAGCTATTCTTTTGCGTTGCACGTTTGTAATACTTTTGTGCATAAAAATATTAATAAGATGAAGTGCCTTCAAGAGTTATTATTGAAACATTGTATAACTATTTAAAATTGTGATATGCCCTCTTCTCTAAATTAGTGTTCTTGTTTGTCTTTTACAAATGTATAACAAATGTTCGACATTTGCTTAAGAAATCTAAACAAAACAAAAAAGAAATGTTTATCAAAATAAAATTATGTGTTGCCCTTTGGAAATGTATTCTTAATCAGCCTCATGAGGGCTGCCTACCTTTCTCTATCCTGTCTCATTATATTTTCACTCTCTAGAGGTTCTGTCATTTGAATGGTTACAATACAATAAAATATTTTCCGGGTTGTCCTCCTCAGTGGGAGCGCACCGAGGCTGTGCAACCTATTGTTATCTCTCCTCAGAGTACTACCTTCCATTAATCCAGAAGTCTCCTTATGGATATTTCACTTGGTTCAAGATTGGTATCCTTTGTATCACCAAAGTATCTAAAACGTATGTGATCTAGCCGTTCACAATCGCGTACGATGTGTATCGGCGTCTCTTCTTCTGCTCCACACCATCTGCAGATGGGGGAGTTGACTAGCTTCAACCTATGAAGGTGCTTGTTCAGTTTGCAGTGTCCTATAATTATTCCAATTGCTTCTCGAAGTTCTGCTCTGTTAAGGAGCTTCAGCTCCTTCCAGCGTTCTCCAGAAGGCTTTTGAATAAAGCATTTGGTGTGCCACAAAGTCTGGTTTTCCCACAGGTTTTGTTGCTTTCTAAGTATCCATTGGTAAATTGTCCGTTTGAACAATGACGGTGGTGCCCCACAAAAGGGAGCAGGGCCTATTGGCGCTGTAGCGGCACCTCTTCCTGCAAGAAGGTCCGCCCTTTCATTGCCAGGGATTCCACTGTGCCCAGGTATCCAGTGGATCTCGACACAGTTCCTATTTTTGGCCAATTCATTAAGTTCCAATTTACATTCCCTGACCAGTTTTGATGTAGTCATTGGGTTGTTGCTAGGCTGTCCGTTAGAAAATTAATCCTTTCCTGGCTGCATTGTATTCCTCTCAACTGAACTGCGGCAGCAAGGTTTGCATATTGAATGGTTATTATATGGCAAGAAACTGACAAAATATCCATAACATTCAAATCTTTTAAGAGTCGAATAAGCTGGATTTCTCTTAACATTATATATATATATATTAATATGTAGTTACAATTATGTAGTTGGTTGTTTCCAGACGTTTCCTTTTCAGTATTTAATTCACTAGACGTGTCAGTATTTAATACCAAAGCCCTCCAGATGACGAGAACTTCAATTCTAAAAAAAAAGTAAAAAATATATCGATAGTCATGAACTATCGACTATCGCCCATCCCTAGTAGTAGCTACCACCTTGGATTCTATGCAGGAGGTGGCCGGTTCGAGTCCCCCTGCAGCAAGGATTTTTCTCATTTCAACCTTGTACACTAAAGTCCACTATGTTCAAGCTTGTTAGTTAGCCACATGTCGGGGTTCTGTTGCTGGTATAAAAAAAAACCTTGTGACTATTAATTATATAATTGTCACAGCGTGTAAAACTGACTTCAGTTTTAATGGAGTCTAATGCAATCCCGGGACTTCTTTGCATTTGTAATCGTTGCTGTTTTCGTAGAGGGCGACGCAACTCTATCTGCCTCCCTTTCTCTGTTAGATTCCTTTGTTGTAGCATTGATACATCAATTATCCATTATTTACATATATTTTTAGTTGTCTTTATTAATATTTAGAGTTTTTCATGCAGACTTAGACATTGAGATGTATACACTTTAGTTCACTAAATTATGTACACGGACAATAAATATTTAGTTAGTAATATTTTTAGAAATTTTGAATTCTGCTACCATTGTTCAGTATTTTTGAAGCTCCTAATTTTCTATTCATTCTAAAATGTTTAGTATATTCATGTGCGATTGGAAGGACTTACACCCTCAATAAGTATTCTTCACCAAAAGGGGCCTATTTCTTATATGAATATGATATTCTTACTGACAAGCGATATTATGTGGTCAGTAGATGCCTCAGGAAATTAAACACTGTATTGAATCAAACAATTTTAATCAACTACTATCACAGTAAAACATTCATTTAAATTGGTGTTAATACAATTAATAGAAAACAACAAGATAGTTAATAATCTCTAATTTAGCAATTTAATGTTAGTAAATATTTTTCAAAAATCTTAATTTGATGTAAAACATTTGTACCAATGAATAGGAAATAGAATTTCAATATACACAGAGTCTCATGAAAACAGCATTTTGGAATCCAATTAATATTTTTTATCAATAAAATAGTTTTTTTTTTATATCAGTAAAGATTAGTTAATAACTTAGTTTTTGGTTGCAAGCTTTCCTTGCAGAACACAATTTAATAAATTCCTTCTGGCACTTTGATTTGATATTTAAATGTATTATTTATGGTTATGCTTATACAAAAATATACGGGAAATTATATACATATGGTAAGTGTTAAGAAAGAATTCCAGATCGTAACACTTGTTTTACATGAGAAACTCAATATGTTCTTAAAACTATCAATAAAACAAATAATACTACAGTAAAAACTCCTTAAAAAGTATTGTAAAAAGAGAAATCGTTGATATGTTCCAAAACTATTTATAGGAATATTAAAAGTTTAATCAATAGCAGAATAAGAAGATCAAATAAACTATTCATTTAGATCCCTCAGTTGAAATGTATGTCTTTGATTTTAGGCCATTTTTTTCGACTCTTAATATTTACTTGTTTTCTAAACAATACAGTCTTCAAGACAAAAAATATATAATATCAGAGGTCGTATCTAACATGAGAGATTAAGAAGTAGTAACTATATATCGGAGTCAGTCATCGAACTGGCCTTCGACTGGAGGAGGCAGATCTTCTTCCGGGAGAGTTACAGGCGTTGTAGATCTGAACGGAGCAAAGTAGTGGGGATGAAGTTGGATTTCGTACGGCAAGCCTCCAGTTAAACTCTCACAGCTCTTCTGCCATAGCACTGTTTGGCTACGAATTACTGGAAAATAGAGAAATGTATGCTTTAACGAACAATTATTTAGTTATTTAAATCTTAACATCCACTTATAAATAACAAAAAATTTTTAGGACAAGTTATCAACAAGTTACCCCCTCCCCTTTAACACTTTTGCTGCGGCTGTCATTGTTTGGGAATACCTTATTATCGGGTGCATTTTAGCATAAATATGCTTTGGCGATGACTAAACTGAAAAAAAAAAAAAAAAAAAAAAAAAAAAACGTTGCAAAAAAAGTGTCTGCTGGGCTGGCGTTCGTGCATGCACGGTGTCCATGTACGAAAAAGAAGACTATATGTTATACAGTACATTACATAGGTTTGTCGGGTGGACCTAAAGCATATTTATGTTCCTTAATTTAAGCAGAAGGGTCTAAACGAAATTTATTATTTTGTTTGAATTTTTCATGTAGACACTTTTTTTTCATAAAAAATCTTCCAGTCAGCCGATTTGAAAACGGAAAACACTGTTGGAAAGCCCAAACAATACTGTATTGAAGGCAACTGTCTTTACCTGGAACTCTAAAAGTGAATCCCCTCCATTTACGAGCCTTTTGAATCAAAAGGGAAAAGTAATAGACCAGTGTCCTTCCGAAGAGACACTCGTAAGCGGGTAGGATCGCTAGTGTCCTTCTGTAAGGACACCCGCAGCGAAACTGGTAATGGCTAGTGGGAATCAAACTTACAGCCGTAGACACAAAACGCTCAAGCCTTAACATTCGCAGCCATCCTTGAATCATTATTAGTTCATGAATCTCCAGAAATCTTTTAAAATTAATATGCACTTACAACAATTGTGATTATTAGCCTTTTTAGGTGTAGAAACTTTTAATGGTTGATCTAGCATTTGTTAAAAAGGATGCAACCAATTTTTTGTAAATATGTATATAATGTAATATAGTATAAGTCAAGTAGGTAATAATTAGCTGTTGCTTATGCCTAAATTTGATGCACCGTAAAAAATAAATATAATAAAAAAGTAAACTAGCACAATAGCGAGCAACTCCAATGTGGAAAAAATATTTTTCAATAATAATATTTCTTGTTTCAGTCTTATTATTTCAACTAAATTCCATGAACCCCACTTTTGACTCTGTAATTAGATATTTTCTTTATGTTAGATAAAAATGCTTGAAATTCTCGCATTAAAATCCATACAGATTAAGAGATCACATTGAACTTACAATTTGGATCGTAGTTTTCATCAGAATCTAAATCCCAAACTTCTTTCACCTGATCGCCTTCAGTGTCTTCCAATATCTCAGGGCTTTCGCTGTTCCTATGCAAATGAAATTAAAAGTTAAAGTCAAGCCAAAGATAAAAAAAAAAAAAAAAAAAAAAAAAAAAAAAATCACATAAATTCATATATATATATATATATATATATATATATATATATATATATATATATATTTAATGGAAATGAAGCCGTTGCGGTGATACGAAGTCAAGGGATGGTTGGGATTCGGCTAGGAGAAAAAAATCTATTTTGGACGTTTTGGCAGCCTTCTTCAGATAAAAATAAATATACACAAATTACAAGTAAGAATAATCAGTCAGGAATGAGCGTTTTTTAAAACAACATGAGAATAAATTTGGTCATGTTTACATTAAAAAAATAAATAAATAAAATTGGTCCAAAATTGATGTTTAAAAAAAAAAAAAACAAAAAAAAAAAAACACTCATTACTGGCTGTGCCAACGGCCATAGCCACGTTGAATACACCGGTTCCCGTAGATCACCGAAGTTAAGCAACGTCGGGTGTGGTCAGTACCTGAATGGGTTACCGACCACGTGCTGTTGGCATTATAAAAGGGTGGCAACCTATAGATAGCCCGGCGCTAATGGCCAAGATGTAGATGCGCCGTAAAAAAAAAAAAAAAAAAAAAAAATTACTGGCTGATTATTCTTACTTGTAATTTGTGTATATTTATTTTTAGCTGAACAAGGCTGTCAAAGTCGAAACATCCAATATAGATTCCTGCCTGAAGATCTGAAATTTTTTCCCCTAGCCAAATCCCAACCATCCCTTGAATTCGCATATATTTTTTTTAATCTGGAGTAGAGTTTCATAAAGCGTTAGCTCAATTAAATGTAGTCGTTAAAACTGGTTTATGTTATTGGAAGATTAATGTCCTTTATTTGTTCTAAAAGTTAAAAGCATATCTATGCCAATAAAAATTGTGTAAACATCAAATTTTATTTAAAGATTTCCTTTCCTTTAAATAAAATGGTGAGATAATTGACAGTTTTACCATGCCCCACAGAAAAGTGATGAGCCATAAAAAATAAATTAAAAAAATAAATAAAATGTCATTAACCATAATTAATAACAAATAAATGTACGAATTATTCATGAAAAAGGTTTAATACAGACACACAAAAATATTTCTTTATATTAAGAGTAAGTAAATAAATTTTAATGTGAGCCTCAAGTATTGCTTACCCATTATTAGCTCCATCTTCCGCATCAACTAAAAAAAAAATGAAAAAAGAAAATTTTCTTATAATTCATGACATGCAGTATATTGTAAGTTCTTAAAAAATATATTCATCATTGTACACCAAATCAAAGATTTTGGTGGCTTCTTTTATAAAAAAAAGTATGTCTAAGTTGAGTTTGCCTGTTGAGAGAGAGGCAAACTCACTCTCATACCAAAAACATAATTATGAACTTATTAAAATTCATAAATACTGAAGCTGAGAGAGGTGAAATTTCTGTTCTGAAACAAGATATCAAAACTATTTTGAGAAAAGTGAACAACATATAACATATATTTTCACATAATTTCATTTTTATGTTCTGGACATTTCACATTGAATATTGAAATCCTAGTGTAATGTTAAGTCAAAATCCTGACTGGTGCTATTAGACCAGTCTAAATATTGTATTTATTCAAATTGAAGAGGGAAGAAATAGCTTCATAGTAAACTAAAACTAACTTACCGTAGTCCTCAAAATCACTTATAGTATCGCTGCAGATTTCGTCAGTTTCTGGGACGACAGGGAAGTCTTTCGCTCCATTAGATCTTCCTTTTTCAGGAGAATATTTTGATCGGAGGCACTCCCTGAGGCTCTCATAGGAACATACTCGTTTTCCAAGCTAAATATAACAAAACAAAAAAAAAAATATATATTCTACCTTATGTCTACATTTAATTAAGTTTAAATAATAGAAATGTCGCCCAACAGCTAAAATAAATTACTGTCTAGATAGAGGGCAGCCTGTATAGTAAAAGACTTTTGCCAATAATAGTTAAAAATGTTTCTTTGTTGGGATTTAATGATTTAAAAAAAAATCAATGATTAATAAATTATTTATGGGGATCATTACATAAAGAGAGAGCTAGAAAAACTTATTTCTCAAACAAACCAAAGCATAAACTTGTGTCAGCTGATTTATTATATATCTCATCACAGACATCGCAGAATAATCAAGAGGATGCCTATATACTATATTATGTTGTCGTATTTGAATTATGTTTTTATTAAAAACACACATATATATCCATACATACATAAATATTTATACATAATTTAAACAAAAATATAATAACTGTTATTATAAAACATACGCACATACCTTCACATATGCACATGCATGCACGCACAAATACAAGTATAGAAAACCGGTGTTAAATAAAAAATTTCATGAAATCCTGTCCAAATTACATTCTATTATTATCCCTAATTGAATTAATTATATTTTATAATAGAGATCTGTATCTCTCAAGAAATTCAACGCTCGCTGGGTTAACTCATGGTCGTCTCCAAGTATATCACAGAGAGGACCATGAAACTCCATTTGGTTTCGAGCGGCTTCAAAGGCTCTGCATTCAGTGAATATATGCTTGATAGAAATATTTTCATCACAAACAGAGCATTTAGGCCTAGACTCTCTTTTAAATAAGTAAGCATTGGTAAGATTGGTGTGACCAATTCATATTCTCGACAGAACCACCTCATCTTGTGTCTTGAGATGAGGTTTTCCATGCCGAGGTAGTGAATTTAATCTCCCTTAGCTTATTATCTCTGTCTCAAAACTATTCATATTGCCATTTCGAGAGTATCAGATATTTTAGATGGGCTAAAGCATCTGACAGAAGGATGTACAAGTAAGGAATGCCTTCTTTAATCGCTTTTTTGCTGCAAAATCCTCTTTATCGCTGCCTTCTATCATTGTGGCTAGGAATCTAGCAGAAAATAGCGTGGTTGACAGTTACTGGCATATTAATAATTTAGTTAAAGTAACCCCCCACTCCTGATGGATCGATTTTGTTTATTAACAAACTCATCCATTCGATAGTTATTATAATTCTTTATACAGAGTTTCGTGGCATTTACAGGGAGATCAACGAGTCTCCTCATGCCCATAAAACGTGGCTTGAAAATTTGGTTTTTGTGATGTAACGACTCTGATTAAAAATGGATGTTAACATTAATGATGAAGGAGCTAGGCCTTTAGTAATGGACTTACTGTAATAATTTTAGGAGGTTCGATGTAGTTCTGGCAGAAATCTAGAGCTCGGAGCCTGGAGAGGTTCTGAAAATTAGGAACTGTTATAAACTGGTTCCCGTACAGATCAAGAACTTCGAGAGTGACCAAATCTTCAAATCCATCAGAAGAAGACATCTGAAATGCACCATAATATATTTTATTTCTAAATAAGTAGGTTCAATTATTACATAGAAAGATCTTATAGGGTCATTTCATGTACAATCACCCAGATATCTCAGATGTTTTTCAAATTTTTTTTAATGAATAGACAAGCATGGGATAACATCAAATTTAATTTGGGGGGAATTTTTAGAAATTGTTTTTTGAATAATTTGGCTATTGGACTTCAGATATCAGTTTTGAAAAACGTTTGTGTGTTTTTACTCTTTTCCCAATAATTCTGGATGTTCTTGGTATCAAACGCTTATTTTCTTATAAATAATTTATTTATCTAAGTCAGAACTAGGGGGGAAAAAATCATTATTCGTGATGAAATAAGCGTTACTTAGGCTATGTATGTTTAGTACAAAATAATTAATCAACTAAATTTTCGTACAAATATGATATTTCCAAAATGAAATTCTGAACTACCTCATTATTGCTCAGATACAATTCCTTCAAAGCTGGAAGTTGATTCATCTCGGGTGGGAGGAGGTAAATCCTGCTAGACTCAGCATGTAGGATCACCAAGTTTCTCAGATTCTGCACTGCTGGAGGTAACCAGTGAATGTCGTTCTTTGAAACATCTAGAAATCTGAAATGTATTATAACAAAACTTTATCATGTCAGTCCATATTTTTTAAAAATATATTTACACATAAATGCTTGGCAAGTTTTTATGTGACTTGTGACAGTATTATTGATTAAAATCTTTTTTGAGTAGGCAACCAGCATGACCTTAGATGCCCGTGGGGCAAAGGCCGTTTCACTCACCTGGATCCTTAGGACGGCATTAAAATAACTAAGCTTCCACCGCCCATTTTTTTATAATTTCTCCTAATGCGCATACGTTATTTCTTTCTTTACAAATTTTTCCGCCATCATTTATCATTTTGGGCTTTGGACTAGTCAACGGCAGTCTTAAAAACGTTTTTTATTTATTTTCAATTTTTTCTCAGATTTGAGACAGCCAGGTTTGGTTCAAGGTTAACCCCTTGGATGTGCATAATAATAATAAAATGTGACGAATAATTTAATTTTAGTTATAAGCTCCTGAAGGGTGGATTACAAAAACCAAAAAAGTTCAAAAATTGATTTTTTGAGATAAATACATCTTCTTCCTTTCCATATTGATATTGCTGTCCTCAAAAAGCAGATAGATTACATCGTAAATACAAAAGTAAGACAATATATCTACAAAAATGAGACAACACTTTTACACGAAAATCCAGGCTAGTCCTTGGACCTGGCTATTTTCAGAATGTTTATCATTCAAAAATGATTTGTAATTTGTCAGGATTATATAATAAATAATCTTATTTGAGGATTAAATTATTTCATGTTTCATTTAACTAAGATTTCTGCAAAAACCAGACAAGTCCATAAGTTTTTTATATTTTCCCATCTATCCTTTAAAAAAATATATTTATCTCATGAACAAAGCAAAGCTGTTAGTTTGACAATAGTAGATATAAAAGCAATTTTCATTTCATCCAGCACAAATAAAGCTAAGCATTTTTTTTTAATTTTCTGAAAATTTTAGTTCTTGGAATTGTTTGGTTTGTAATGACCCCTTCAATTACTCATCTCAATGTTTTAATGTCTTTTGACATGATAATTGACACTTCGGGGTTTCTTCTGAGAATGAAAATTGGTTTGGTATAAGGGCGTACACGACCATTCCCGACTTCTGATTGGTCGATGCTTCCTGCGATATTGGGTTCCATGCTAATTTACTAAACGTACATCCATGGTTTTCAATGGCATTTCAGATAATTTTTGTGGCCAACAACCTGGTCACCGAAATGAGGAAAATACTTGTCAAGAACTGTATGAATGAATGAAAACCTTTTATTTATGCTAACAACTTACAATAGTAAAATAACTTACATTCCAGATATATACATTTATTTATATATATATATTTTTATTATTATTTTTTTTTATAACATTAAATCATATTTGGACTTATTTTTCATAAAATTAATAGTCTCTCAAATTAAGCATAAAATCAGCTAATGCTGAGGTTTGCAAGATCTGTATACATTGTATAAATGTTATACTTTCTTGAGATACTTGTCCTACTATTATCTGAAATGTTTATTAATAAATACTTGAAATATAATTTTATAAGCATTTTCAGCAACAATTCTATGCTGTTAACAAAAAAAGTTCACAATGAAGAATCTTCTATATTATTTTCCTTAAAATTGTAATATTAATATGAATATCACAATGAACAAGAAATATTACGTTAAATTTTGAAGGTTGGTTATTCCCTTGGGAAGGCAGGCGAGTGCTGCATCCTTCAGAAATAGTTCATTGGTCTTCTCAGGTAAGAACGATATATCTGGAACACAATTCTCCAGTTCTCTCTTCGAGCAGACATTTCCAATGTCTAGGTGAGTAACGTTGCTGAAATGTGTCAAATATTTTTCGTTTGTACTTCCTCGGAATCCGCATGAGCTCAATTTTAATGTCTTTACTTTATCTGCAACCTGCCAACAGGAAAAGCTATATCTTAAACATTTGCTTAATGTATATATTTATTTTTCAAAGATGTTTTTTTAATAACAATTCACTCGGCAGCTAACCCAAATTTATGCTCTGGTGCCTTGCCAGTTAGGTGACTAGGATTGACAGGATTACAAGTCAATTCATCCGAAGGAGAATTCATTTAAAATGCTTTAAATAGGCAGCACAGTATATGGTTTATCTGAAGCCATACAAAGCTATTGTTGTATATTTTATTTAAATTTTAACGTCCATTTATTATTAACAACAAATTTTAGGACGGGTTATCTATAGGTTACCGTATAAAGCTCAAAATTGTTTCTTTATTACTGCATAATACATAGGACGATATATACCCTGAATGACTTAAATTATTAAATAACCATTCAGGCCGTGTCGGCCCAGCGAGGCAGATACGAGTTAAGTCTTTGTCAGCATATACCATCTATTATAAAGTGGGTATATTTTTTTTTTTTTTGTGTGTGTGTGTGTGTTTAACAGCGTATCAACATTAGGGCTATTAACGCCGGGCTGTCTACAGGTTGCCGCCCTTTTCTATAATGCCAACAGCACGTGGTCGGTCACCCATTCAGGTACTGACCACGCCCGACGTTGCTTAACTTCGGTGATCTACGGGAACTGGTGCATTCAATGTGGCTATGGCCGTTGGCGTGGATATATTTATTTATTATTACTATTCTCCTTAAAATGTCCTAACGAGTTGGATATGGTATCATACAGTCATTCTACAAATATCGTTGGAATAACATAATATTAATGAATTATTATAGTATAAGATTGCAACCCTTTGTTCTCGATATATTAGATTAAAATTTCCAGGAGGTACTGTATATATAGGGTGCGTTCTGATAGTAATGCAATTGATTTTCCTGTGCCTCTCCGGTTTGCCGGAGTGTGATCGAACCAGTTGGGGTAGGTGGAGGAAATGCTAAGCTTTGCTATCTGGTCTGAGGGCTCTTAGTTTTTGTAAACCTCTGCAGGCCAAGCGTGTCACGGAAAAAATGGATCGAGGAACTTCATGCAAATGTGTTGTGCTATCCTGAGAAAACCTTTTGTGGAGACTAATAAAATGATTCGTGAGGCTTATGGGGACTCTGTTCTGTCCTACTCACAAGTTTTGAGGTATTTAAAAGCCTTTAAGAAGAGCCCGGAAGAGGTTCACAACAATCAATGCTCTTGACGGCCTTCAACCAGGAAAACCGACAACAAATGGTTCATAAGGAGCTGGTTCCTAAAGAACGGACAGTTAACACTGCCTAATACGTGGATTTGCTGGAAAGATTTCGAAAAAGGGTCGTCAGGACGAGGAACGACATCTGAAATGTCATCACAACACTCCTTGCCACAATGTGCAAACAGCCTGCGAGTTTCTGGGCAAAACCAGGTGCCAAGCCAGGTCCTAACCTCACCCCAGCAGACTTTTTTCTGTTCTCTCAGATTAACGCAGCCCTGAAAAGAACTGATTTTTTATCCATATCAAGAGAGAGCCAATCAGTCATGACAAGGACCTTGTGAGATATCCCGGAAAATGCCTTCTGGCAAGAGTATGCGTGAGACCCAAAGACAGTATTGTGAATGATTTGCACAGTGTTTGTGCAAATCTGTTCAATAGATTACTTTAAAAAAATTGCATTATTTTCGGAATGCACCCTGTATAAAACTCATCAACATGTTATAAAACCTTTATTTACTGCTGTACATGTTTCAAATCAATGGATGCCTCTTCAGGAGCTCGTTCTTTTCGAAGCGACGTAGGCTAGCTGCCTACTCCCTCCACAGGCGGACCAAACTCCCTCTCCTAGGGCGGCAGTACACACCCGTATTTTTTTTTTCTTTAATTTACTTAGGCACTCGTAACTAATCATCATTTTCATGTCTATCTTATGTGAACGACGACGTGTATTACTTGAAACGATTTATTTACTATAATTGAGATACGCAGCAAACCTACAATAACCATTTAAAACAAAGTTTACTTACTTTTCTTCCATATATTTCCCTTTCTACTTCATTCCGAAACCACTGCTTGATTTTAGACGTGATTTTTAAATGTAGCAATGAAAATGTTTTTTTTATTTATTATTATAATAAGCTACTCCGTTATTATTTACGGTTGGAATAAAAAAATGCCCTAAGAACATTTTTACCGTGCGTATGCCTCACAGACACATATTACTTATAACGTTCAAAATTTGTTTGTTACCAGTTAAGGGTTAAACCAGCGATTATCCCCCATTCCTGCTAGAGCACTCTGTGCTCGCTCAAGGCTAAAGAGGGCTCGCAATCAAGAGATACAGCTGTGGCGAGAATACTCAGGCGTCATCTCTGAGGAACATCTTTCCCTGGCAAGTATTCTCGGGCGTCGCATCGAATGGTTTAACTAGGAAGACCTTTCACTGGTAGAGCCAAATCAGTTCTACCTGTGGAAGGCCTTCCTAGGTAAGGCTAAAATTATAAGTATACAGTAAAGTTGCTCCTGAAGAGGCATGAATATATATGAAGCATGTAGAGCAATAAACAAAGGAAACTATACGACGTTGATGAGTTTCATACATACATGACCTTTCCGCCAATTTTAAAATAACATTAATGAAGGAATCTAGTGTTCAGAAAAATACTCAGGAAATTTATTTTAGGTCTAGGGTTACAATAAACATGTTTTCCCTAGATACAAAATAATAAGAGTTGGAGGGATTTTCTATAATTGTCAGGTTTTCCAGTAAGAGAGTTACAGCCAGTATTATGATACAAAAAGATAAATACCTTAATAATACGAAGAGAGTGACCTTGTAAGTCAGGAAAGGCAGGGCAGAGCTGGAAGCAAGGATTGCCAGAGAGATCTACTGTCTCGAGAGACGTAGGCAGCTCATCGATAAGCCAAGGAGGAGGAGTAACCAATCGGTTCCAGCTCAGATCGAGGTGGTTGAGGTGGGCAAGGCAGCAAGGGTGTTTCTGGAACGTCACTAGCTTGTTCCTTGATAGGTTTAAGGTTTTCACAAGAAATAGACCATTATAAAATGCGGTCGGGACTTTGTTAATTAAGTTCTCTGACAGATTGAGAATTCGGAGTTTCTTGAAGCAAGTGAAGGAGTCGGGAAGTTCAAGGAGGCTATTTTTAGACAGATCAATTTCAATAATGCTCTCACTATTGGGGACGTCGGAGGGGAATGTATTGAAGCCACATTCAGATAGTTTTAAATGGGTTAAATTTTTCGTAAATAAATTGGAATTGTTTAGGTAATGCCCTCCATTCAGAATTTTTTTATTAATTTCTTTATTTTTCTCATCCTTATTATCGATTGAATTGCCTGGGGATGCTCCATCATGTTCTTCCCCCATCATAACCTAAAACACAATAATTGTTTTGCTTGAAATTACTCGGTAAGTGAAATATCAAATGCCAAAGAGTTTTTTTATCACTTCTTTTAAATCTTTATTGAAATTTACAACCTAAACTCTGTATACATGTAAATATTACTAATCAACAGGATAAACACTGGATAAAACGAGGAGAGAAGGCAACCATCGCTGTACTCCCTGTTTTATAAAATTAAACAATAAATTTCAATGGTTTTAAATATTTACACTTGTCCAATGTTAGCACTATTTACAGACATTTTTTTTTAATTAATGTTTATTTCAAATCTGTACAATTTATATGGTACAATAATTAATGGAGCTCGTCTTATATACATCTCAAAGAATAGAATATAGAAGGAGCCAATCATTATTTGCACTCCCTAATGTATGGTAACATTCATATTTTCACAGTTTTTATTCACTGTTAGGGTATCTGTCACTGTTAGGGGAGCCAAAGTCTCTTAAGCCTCCTGGGAAGGTCTTTAGGATTGGTCCGAGTGGAAAGGACCTTTAGGATTTGGGTGGGATGACAATTTGGAATGAAACGTTAGGAAACAGGATTTTGCAAGGTCTTACAAAGGGGATATTTAGGTCATTATGTAGGATTATGTTGGAGACATAAACGGGAGCATTGACTACTCTACGAAGGACTTTGGATTGAAATGCTAGTATCCGTTGAATGTTTGAGTGCTTCGCTCTTCCCCATAATTCAAGTCCATAAGTCCAAATAGGTCTGATTATAGTTTTGTATATAGTGAGTTCGTTGTGTGTCGTAAGCTTTGAAGTAGGTCCAAGTAATCGTCGTAAGAGTCCAAATCTCCTGCTCAGCTCTTGTCTTTTTAGTAGTGTGTGTGGGTTCCATGTGAGTCTGCTGTCTAGTAGAAGACAGACCTAGAGTCCCAGGTAACGCACCTCATTTGATGCTGGAAGTTGACTGCTGCATATGAATACAGGAGAGCAAGTGCTCTTATTAACAGTGAATGTTACATGACAGCATTTTTAAGGGTTCGCTGTAATTTTCCACAAGTTGCACCATTTCTCGACAGACTCAAGGTGCTCCTGTAATTGCTGAGAAGCTGTAGAGGGATCAGGGATCAGGGAAGAGGAGAAGATGGCTGTTTCTTCGGTGGAGGTTGTTATGTGTGTATACGGGTGGGAAGGGATATCTGTTTTACAGGCAATGAACATAATATTGAACAATGTTTATAAGATGACTTTAAGAAAGGTCTCTGGGCCAGTGCCATTGTAGGCAACATGTAGGACTATCAACGATTTAATCAGAATAAAAATGTAAAATTACCACTAATGCATCTTTCTCCAGGAACTTTCCAAATGAACATTTTCATCAATCTGAGAATTAGCACTTAAAATAATAATTTTATGTACTTCAAGAACTTCTTAAGCTAAAAGATATATCCAATAAGCAATCAAATAATTTAAATAAAGAAGAACAATATAATCAGAAAAATATTTGATAACAAAAACATTCTGCATTCTGTTGTTGACAAAGGAATGATGAAATCTAAATTGTTAAATACTTAGATATCTGAAAGATATTTTCTCCCAAAAATAGGGGGTAGAATAATTTATTATTTTCATTAATTAAATATATTCTATTCAAAATCCCCTGAAGGACTTAATGTTTTTGCAAACCCTTCAAACGTAAAGAGATTTATGCTAAATTCACTGGGTTAAGAAAAATTAAGTTACTACTGTAATTTTTCTAGATAAATTAGTTTCTTGTTTAAAACAATTAAATTATTATGTTACAAGGATATTTGGAAGTTAACATGCCAGAAAGAAAACTTAATTGATGTTCATAAAAGTATAAATGATCATTCAAATAGAAAAACATGAATTACCCTGTATAGGAACTAGAATGAACTGTCAAGCCTGTATCAAGAAAAAATATTTAATCCTTTTTGAAGGCATATCAAATCATTTTCAGGTAACAAAGTGCCATGAGTTAACATTTGCTTGGTTCACCATAATTCTAAAAATGTTAATTATAATTAAATAGGCCGATCACAAAAGACAGCATGCCCTCGATTGCCATCCTGGTAAACAACTGATGGAGGATTTGACAGTAGTGGTTATCCCTCTAGCAGTAGGGTAACCATAGAGGACAAAAGATAAGAACTTAAAACCTCTTTGTTTCAACCATTTCGAACAGTAATTGACATTTCTTTCTCAATGTACAAAATGTTGAGCTAGACTAAAACCACAAGTGTCACATAACTTAATTTATTTAAATTTTAACGTCCATTTATTATTAACTACGAATTTTAGGACGGGTTATCTATAGGTTACCACCCTTTTCTAGCCAGGATAGGGGTGATGCCTTTTCTTTTTTTCTAAAGAAAAGCCACCGCCCCTAGTGGGAATCGAACCCACGGCCTTTGGCACGGAGTGTTAAGTGCTCACGTCTTAACCCTCACGGCCATCGGGTCTCCACATAACTTAAAATCAGTTTAATAAATACAGACAAATAAATGACCTCAATAATTGCCTTTTTTTTAAATTCATGGTGGATGATCATTGGAGTGAGGTTTTAGCACAAGTTTGCAAGCATTGTCAATGAAGAGACCACAGAAAAAGCCCTCCCGTCATTCTTTGAATCCAAAACAACAAATTTTATCTAAATCAATAGTATTTCTGTAGTTTTATTTTAAACTAGCTTTAACATTTATTTATTTAAATTTTAACGTCCATTATAATTAACTCAGAATTTTAGGACGGGTTATCTATAGGTCACCACCCTTTTCTAGCCAGGTTAGGGCCGATGCCTTTTCTTTTTACCAAAGAAAGCCACCACCCCTAGTGGTAATCGAACCAACGACCCTTGGCACGGAGTGTTAAGTGCTCAGGCCTTAACTCCTATTTTCAGAAAGCAAACTTATAAGTTTGTATGTGCAAATGTATATATATATATATATATATATATATATATATATATATAAAAATCAGTCCCGTAACAGGCCACGAGGGCCCAGAGGGGCAGATACTGTAGAGGTATCTGATTCTTGACCATACGGCACACTAGGGAGATAGTGTGGTCAATACTATGCTCCGGCCGCCTGATTTTCCCCTTGGCTGCTTCGACTGCTAGAGTCATTAGCACCCAAGGTACCCATTATTAATTACATTAATTAAAGGCTGGGTGAGCCTAGGGACGGTCTGGGACCCCAAATCCAACCCTCGAACGGCAGCACTAGAAGAAAAAATCTTTAGTGCGCGCTCGGGTTTTGAACCTGGTCCTCCAGTTCATTAGTCGAGTGCTCTACCACTGAGCTAACCTCGCCCCCATATATATATATATATCGAGGAAAAATGTGAAGCCATGTTTAAAAAAAAATCTACTCGCAGGAACTGCGCCATCATAGCGGATTTCTGTAACGTTTTTGTTTCTAGTTTCATTCATTCAAGCTTGGAATAGATATTAGGTTATACGTGTTTGGGAATTAAAACACCTTCTCTAATAAAATCTTAAATAAAAGTGAGAATTTAGGCATTTATGCATAGAAAACTTACAGCAGCGGAAACGTTTCACTTGGAAATTTCAACTTCCTCTCGGAAACTACATATCTTGTTTCATTGCATGGGCTTATATAGGAAATAATTTCGGGAGGGGCTGGGAAAATTTCGGGGGGCTGGGACCATTTCCGGGGTATAGAATAATAACAATTTAGAACTTGGAATAGTTTTTGGCAACTAAAACGCTATTACACCTAAAATAAACTTTTTTTTTTTATGAACTAAGTGATATTATTTAATGTATTTTTAAGGGTTTTACATACATTTTTACCATCAAATGAAAATTTCGAGGGGGGGGGAGCTGCAGGCCCCCTTATATACGCCCATGTTTCATTGCGTTGTAGCTTGTTGCATAAGGAGCCGTCAACATGGGCGTATATAGGGGGGGGGGGCTGAGGTGGCTGCCCCCAGTAATAATAAAAAAAATTATTTCGTTTAGAGCCTTCTGCTAAAATTCAGGAGCATGAATATCCAAATAACCCGACAAACCTAAGTAATGTTCTGTATAACATATAACATATAGTCTTGGGGTCTCCCGTGGTCTAATGGCTAGCGCCTTGGATTCATAAGCGGGAGATGGTGGGTTCGATTCCCACCTCCGGCAGGAATTTTATCATCCCACGGCTCGCTGGTAAAATTCCTCGCTGCACCCTGGATGTCGGCGCTAATGACCTAGATGTAGATGCGCCGTAAAAAAAAAAAAAAAAAAAACCATATAGTCTTCTTTTTCGTACATGGCCACCGCGTATGCGCGAACGCCAGCGGACACATTTTTGTGACACCTTTTTGTAACGCTTAGGTCCATCCGACAAACCTATGTAATGAACTCTATAGCACACGGTCTTCTTTTTCTTACATGGCCACGGCACTGCACATGCGCGAACGCCAGCGGACACTTTTATGTGATACATACAGTCTTCTTTTTCGTGCATGGCCACTGCGCATGAGCGAACACCACTGCGCATGCGCGAACGCCAGCAGACACTTTTTTGTAACGGGTTTTTCCTGTTTAGTCACCGCTAAAGCATATTTATGGTAAAAAGCCTATAAAAACGAAAAATATCCTCTACATTTACCCTGGTCTACTAGGTGTCCAGAGGACCTTAAAACTCACCATTTTGCACTAAAATATTTAAAATTGTCCCTACACCCCAAATGCATAGGTGCTCTCGGCCACCACCCCCGAAATTATTTTCTATATACGCCAGTGACCGTTCAAAGCAATGAAACCAACATTGTCGATTACTTAAGCACTTATTTCTACGACTGTAATCATCCTATCAAAAATTACTGTAGGACATGTGGATGGATTATGCTAGTTAACGAACTTGGCCTTTCAAATCAATTGGAGTATTTTCATACGAATTCCGAATAAAAATCTGCCCATTTTTGGGGAGCTAGAAAGCGAACAGACAACTCTATATATGCACATATAAATATACAAAAACTTTTGGTTTCGTTGTGGAAGACTCATCCGCATAGACATCGAAATTCATCAACATCTATCGAATTTCAAAAGAGAGGAAGGCCTTATCTTACCTAACATTTAGTGACCCATCCTGAACACCATACAAGCGAGACCACCAACACCCCGGACGGACAGCGACAGGACTAAACAAAGAATACTTCAACCCCATTGGCTCAGCGAGCTCCACTTCCATTTCTTCGCGTATTCTGAGAAGTAGAACTATCAAAAGGGTGGGGGGGGGGGGAAAGAAAAATCTCATTCCCTTACCAACCAACAATGGTGCGCCTGAGGAAGCCAGAGAGGAAACCTGCGTAATATTGCTGAATGGAGAGAATACCGCTTGAGAGAGAACCAAGTATATAAGTATATATATATATATATATATATATATATATATATATATATATATATATATGTATATTAATTCTTCTGAATGCTGACCCAATATATATTTTTCACTTGTTCTTGTTTCTTTTTATGGCAAGGGGTCGATAAGCAGTACACCTTTCGTTCTTGTTCAACTAATTTATTTGCTATATATTGCCCGACATGTTTCGTGCCTTTGTGTCGCACCTCTTCGGGGGCTTTCCTATGCACAAATATTTTTTTGTAAATCCCAAATTCATATTTTGTACAATAATAAACACTTATCATTTGAAGGGCTCAGTGCCAAAGGTGACTAACCCACATTTAGAAGTAACTGAGAAAATCGGATTTAAAGGTAGGAAGAATCTGAAAAATATTACTGTTGGTGACAAAAATGATTTTAATTGGACCAATTAAAATAATTTTTGTCACCAACAGTAATTTTTTTCAGATTCTTCCTACCTTTAAAGCCGATTTTCTCAGTTACTTCTAAATGTGGGTTAGTCACCTTTGGCACTGAGCCCTTCATTTCTCCTAATTAATTTATTATATTTTTAACACACACACACACACACACACACACACACACACACACACACACACATATATATATATATATATATATATATATATATATATATATATAAACAGTCCCATAACAGACCACTAGAGCCCAGAGGGGCAGACACTGTAGAGGAATCTGATTCTTGACTATAAGTCACACTATTGATATATTGTGGTCATTAATAAATTAATTAAAGGTTGAGTGGACCTATGGATGCTCTGTGTCCCCAAATCAAACGATACTATAAATATACGCACACATGCACGCATATAAACACATACACACGCACACGATACGACGGGAGTGTGATAACGAGCTGAAAACCTTCCATGAGACCAACCGCAGTAGCTACAACACATCGGAATGTTTTAAAACACCCTTGAATTGATCCTACACTTAATACGTTTCTGCCATTATAATATCTACCAATGGCCTGAATTAACTAGTTAATAGGCAGATCAAAATTCAATTATTTACAGTAAAACATACCGCTGTTTTGTGTAACAACCAATAGATGACATGATCCGCTAAATCGCCGAACATTGATTTGATGTATTCCAGAAGAAGGGTTATTTTCCTCTTAAAGTTTTGCAGAACCATCTTAAAAAGTAGATTAATGATCTCGAGAAGAGTTGTTCACAAACTGTCGAAGGAATTAAAGCCTAATGTTTCGAGAAGCAGGGATAAGAACTTAGAATTAACTTATCTGGGGATTTCCGAATTAATTCATATTTGGATTTGCAATTATGGACCGTTTAGATAGACGGAAAAGTTTAATTACGCATGCGCAGGGAAATTTCCCTTTGTGTTTGGCTATTTGCAAAGCTCAATGAACTGTAATCAAAATTTTTAATCCACCTCATTCAATGTGAAATTTATACTTAACTTTAACTTCATTTTTTTTTTTTTTTTTTTTTTTTTTTTTTTTTTTTTTTTTTTTTTTTTTTATACGGCGCATCTACATCTAGGTCATTAGCGCCGACATCCAGGGTGCAGCGAGAAATTTTATCAGCGAGCCGTGGGATGATAAAATTCCTGCCGGAGGTTGGGAATCGAACCCACCATCTCCCGCTTATGAATCCAAGGTGCTAGCCATTAGTCCACGGGAGACCCCTTTAACTTCATATTATTATGAATCTGAAAAGTATTTATTCGAATACGCATATTTAAATAGCACTTTATATTAAAATATATTAATAAAAGCCTGACTGACTGGAACTGCGTCATGTTACCGCGTTTCCGTTCTTATCCCCAGAGTCATTTGGAAAGCTTAGAATAAAAAATAGTTATAGTACTGCCTTATTTTTCGTGGGAAATGAAAACCAATGGAAAAACGTCAAAATTCCGACACGCAGAAGCTGCATAACTGAGCACTTTCTTCATAATTTGGTGAGTGAAGGCTGCATTCCTGAATAATTTGCTGAAAATGACGTATATAAATAAAATAAAAACATGAATAGCTCTGCTCTTTTACATTCTTAATGAGCAACTCAATTAAATTATTTATTTATTTATATCGAGTTTCGTTGAAATATAAAAAGCACTACGGCTGATTAGTGTTTCGGTTCTGGGATAATCCCCCCCCCTCCCAGAGGACCAATTGTGCTGGTTAACGAACTCGTTCAATCGTTTGCTAAGGCAACGCTGTATACCAAGTTTCGTTGGGAATAACGGTCGTTATGAGTAATGTGGGTAGGGAGTACCCCCCCCCCTTCCTAATGAACGGATTTAGTTTATTTTTACAGCGTATTTTCTCTTTAGATGACCACAACGAATACCGAGTTTCGTTGTAATATAACAACAACTACGGCTGGTGTGGTCAAATTTGTGTTTTGGGTCCAAGGTAAATCCCCCTCCCGGTGGACCGATTCTGGTGGTTAACGAACTCGTTCAATCGTTTGCCAAGTGCACACTATACACGAATTTTCGTACCGAAAAAACAAATACCCTCCCGTGTTAACAAACACACACACACACACACACACACACACACATATATATATATATATATATATATATATATATATATATATATATATATATATACAGGGTGTTGTTCTACCCCCTATACCCCCCCCCCCTCTACTTATATAAGCACTTATATCTCGGATTGACGTCGCTCCATCGAAAATTACAAGTGAACCTTTTTTGTAGGAAATTTAGAAATCTTTGAATGGTCACTTAAGAATATACATCTCAAAGGGTCATGAAATGTCTACTTTTTGGCCCATTTTCCTCGACAAAAGTTATAGATATGGCCTTGGAAATGATTTCATTAGATTCCCAACCAGCCTCATTAATCCAACCAGCCTTTAATTAATTTATTGATGGGTACCTGGCACTAATGGCCCAGATATCGGTGCGCCGTAAACAAAGTTAAGGAGTAAATCAGAAAGGGGACAATCAGGCGGCCGGAGTAGTACTGACCACACTATCTCCCTAGTGTGCCGTCTGTTCAAGAATCAGATCCCTCAACTGAATCTACGCCTTTGGGCTCTTGTGGCCCGTTACATGACTGATTTTTTTCATATTTCTCCTTTGGTAATGAGATCAGCTGTGCACGATGTAAAATGTACTCATGTATTAGTTTATTTTGGAGAAATTTAATTCAAGAAGGCGAAGCAGGAGTGTTACAAAGAAGTGATTCAGTGAGAATTGGATTTCTTACTTCTAACTTTTAGAATAGGAAGAGGGGAAAAAATATCAAAACAATTTAAAATTAGTTATATTTTTATATATACATTCATAAGATTTATGTTTATAGTTCAAAAGTTGTTTTGAAAACTTATAAACCTCTTGAAACACACAATGAAAGTTCCAATAACTCCTAATATTTAAAATGTTATCTCTGTTTTGTACTCACTGACTTAAATAATATACTGTTAAATTTACATTCATTTTACACATACTTAAATAAACATTCATACATTACTTAATTTCATTTTTAAATGCTGATATTTAAAATCAACCAATACTATCAATCTATCACTTGTACATAGTCAAAAGGCAAGAAATTCGAACATTCATAGAGACAATACTTATTTTTCAAAGTCAATAAATAAAGCAGAATTACAATTTACACACCTCCGTTACTCGACTAGTTTTTACTTCTATGGATGCCTCCCTAGGATCTAAAAGTACACTACATTTATATTCCAACGGCTAAAAGGGCCGCTTCTTAACACTTAAGAGTTGCCATTGTAACAGAAGGTTCCTTTCAAAAGTTTGAGTGTAATTTTAGTGCAGTATTAGCTCCTGAAGAGGGGGTTCGTAGAACGTGAAACTAGCCGAGTAATAAATGTGTGTTAATTGTATCTCTGTTTTATTTATTGACCTGCTGTCTACTTATTTATTAGGTTTGATAAAATAGGGTCTAAAAATCATTTCTACGACTTATTTTTTAAAAGTATCATGAAATAACTACAACTATATACATTTCTTGTAAATCATATTTGTTTACTATTATTATTATTAATATGCTATCTCTAATTAAAAATAATTAGTAATCCTAATTTTCCTAATAAGATGGCATTACTTTACAGAATATTGAACAACTTATTTACAAATTTTTCGGTGGACAGTCATTTATAAATATTCTATATTTAGTCTCACATTACGAATCGCACAATGCAGTTATATACAAATTGGCTACTCTATTTACAATAACAAACAATGAGCAATTTGATTGACTAAAATGTTTTCTTATTTTGCATTTACAACACTAAATAACTAATTCTAAAACAAAATAACGAAATTAGGCTAATAATTACAATAATTTATTAAATTAAATAATATCACAATTGTTTTTATGAAAGATCTCTTGATATAAATACATGGGTAGAATTTAAAGGATGTGTAGAACCTTCCAAAAGTTTTATTTTAAAATTTTTACTGTGACGTTTCGGGGCTCTTTGTCCTCCTTCAGGCCTATTCCTATTTAATTTCACATATTTTATATACTTCAGGTATATTCACATATTTTCTTTACTTCAGGCATATTCACAAATTTAATGTACCCCACGCAAATTCACATATCTTATGTACTTCACGCATATTCACTTATTTTATGTACAGGGTGTCAGAAAAATAACGGTCATCCTTTAGCCAGATGATTCTGGTCAATTGGAATGGAATGGACTGGTAATGGTCATTTTTACTATAAGGAGAGAGATATGAAATATGCAATAACAAAATTTGATCTTGTAGCCATTTCAAGATCAATTTTGTGGGGGTCCAATATAGGGGTTAGCTTTTCCGATCTCGTATTGGAGAATCATCTGGCCAAAGGATAACCATTATTTTTCTGACATCCTGTACTTCAGGCATATTCATATATTTTATGTACTTAAGGCATATTCATATATTTTATGTACTTAAGGCATATTCATATATTTTATATACTTATGGCATATTCACATGTTTTATGTACGTACTTCAGGCCTATTCATGTATTTTATGTAGTTCAGGCATATTCATATGTTTTATGTACTTCAGGCATATTCATATATTTTATGTACTTCAGGCATATTCATATATTTTATGTACTTCAGGCATATTCATATATTTTATGTACTTCAGGCATATCCATATATTTTATGTACTTCAGGCATATTCATGTATTTTATGTACCTCAGGCATATCCATGTATTTTGAAATTACAGAACGTTCCACTATAAATTTAATAATAAAAATTTTGGAAGGTTCTACCCATCTGTTGAATTCTACCCATCTTATCTGAATATCCCTTCCACCATCTTCATATCTTTTAAATATATATTCAGTTAATAATATAATTTTCTATTCAGTCGAACAATCAGTAAAGCTAAATAATTTTTTTTTTTACCTGTACCTATTCATAAGATCAATTACTTCATTGTAAAGGACTTCCTTGGCATTGACGCCAACAAAGTAGTCTCCATGTGTAAATTTTGGGTCACGAATCGGATCTGAGTGAATTACATTTGGTAATTTTTCTCTTATCTTGCTAAGTGACTGAAAAAAAAAAGATCAGATTAATTTTTTTCATAATAATAAAGTTTTTCTTAAAATTAAAAAATAATAAATGAGTTGAAATTAATAACTAGAAAATCAGTTCTAAACAAGAATATTTATATTATTAAACTAGCTGATGTATGTAATTGAATGTTAGCCGGGACAAAATGCTTCTATGCTCTGCAGAAGGCTCTCTGGTTCAAGAATTTCTTCAGAAAGGCCAAAGTGATGATATATCTAAGACTACAACCTAAGATCCTGAATAGGGAGGAGCCCCGCTTATAAGGTTGACCTCATGACGCAATGACTCATGGTCTTTTCGAATATAACTATTTCCATTTAAGTAATAAAACTGTGTAGGCATTTGTACCAAATGCTGATGAAACTTACCCTTTCGGAGACTAAGTTATCATTGTAACTCCAGTAGAGAGCCACTGGGCTGCTTATTTTTTCTATAGGGTATACCGGAGGAACTGTACTGTTGTATCGCCAAAGGTTTTCGCTCGGACCATAGTTCAAGAGTTGAAAATTTGCTGAAATCGTTTTATTAATAAGATTGAATCTTCTCCGTCATGGAATAGATTTAATTCATAAATAAAAAAAAAAAGTATAATATAAAGCAAACTTGTCCTACAATTATCACCATTACTATTATGAAAACTATATATAAATAACTATAAACAGCAAAACATTGGTGTTACTCTTGACTGTAGATTGTTTCATTTTGCAGTATAACAGTTATTGTAATTTTGCCTTAAATGTATCTTAGGATTTTTATTCTGTACCCATTTAATATATTTAAGCACCATTGGAAATAACATTAAATAAATGAAAAAGTGCCCTAAAAAGAAAAGAAAAACTTAATGCATTAAGAGAGACTGGTAACAGAATGGCACTTCTATTTTTCTAAAATTAAGTTCACAATTTCTAAATGATTAAACATTTCTGGATGAAATATTAAAATATTCTGGATTTTTGGCAAGTTTTTATAATTCTTTTGTCAGTGGTTTCTACCGCCAACTTCTAAAAAAGAGCGAATCACTACTGTCGCAAGCTCTGTATTCAATATAAATAAATAAATAAACATTTCTTAACATTGAAATGACAAAAAGGAACAAAATTTAAAATATGCTACATTTTTTCTTCTATTCTATTGATAATAAAAAACAAACGAAAAAAAAAAAAAAATAAAGAAACTTACCAGTCCTGAAAACTTGAGCTAAATGTAACAGGTTTTTAGGTGAAGTTCCTGCTGGCGAAAAGCTTAATTCATATCCAATTGTTTTCTGAAATCAGAACCAACGTAAGTAGAAAAGAACACCGATTCTATTTTTTTAAAAAATCCAAATGTGTGTAAAGCCCCCTCCCCCACAAAAATGTTGGGGTCTTTTTTAGAACAGCCTTGCCAGTGATTTGCAAGTAATTGTTTGTTTTGCTAGATACCGACACAATCTAATCGAACATATCTTATTATAATAACATATAATACAATACAAAGAGAATGCGGAACAAACAGAACACTGGTCGATTCTTATTTGTGTGATTTCCTGTAGAAGTAGTACAACAGAGAGGAGGATTTCTTCAGAAAAATCATTTCAGACAGCAAGAAATACTAGTTAGTTAGGAAGTTAACCTATCATAGGAATTTATTTATTGTAAATACTGATAATTCTCAGATAATAATAATGGACGTTAAAAATTTAAATAAATAAATATTGATAAAAATGAATCTTTTAATAAATTTAATTACATATGTTTCGAATCAAATATTTGTCACCTAATATAACTAGACAAATAAATAGTAACTAGAGAAAATCACTGGCGGGGCTGTTCTAAAAAAGACCCAAAAGTTGGTCTAGATGAATTGAAGGGGTCGGGGCAAAATAGTGCCAAGCAACATTTTTAACAAAACTAAGATGTAGCTGCTATAAGTTGGATATTATGTGGGACTATCAGTCTATGATGCAAATGCTACTAAAATATGACTGCAAGCTCTGTATGTTACTTAATCTTGTTGCCCCTAATCATTTCAACTGATAGTCCCACATAATAATCAACATATAGCAGCTACAGTTACGTTTTGTTAAAAATGTTGCTTGGCACTATTTTGCCCCGACCCCTTCAATTACTCCATGGAGCATACCACCTTGTTATTTTAATTAAATGAAAAATAAATTTAAACTGCTGGGCTTACTGATTGAACAAAACTCATTGATATATTAAAATCATAAATGAGAAATTTCAATGAAGTATATTTAAGACAACGTACCCTGTTCAAGTTGCTTCGATGTTCTCCGAGATAATGTCCCAATAAATCGAGGCAGTAGTTCTGTGTATTAGAGTGGTATCCACAGATATTCTGTATACCTCTGATGGTTTTCTCAGTCCGCGGGAGTAACTCGTACAAGTTAATTGACTTGAATGTTGCCTGTAAATTAGATCCGAGCTGTTAAATAGAACAGCTATATATGTGTGTGTGTGTATATATAAATATATAAATATATATATATATATATATATATATATATATATATATATATATATATATACGCACACACACTGATACAATTGATACAGCATAATTAATTATTATTCACAACACCCTTTTAATTTAAAAAAGAACTTAATAAATAATATATTAATTATTCCATGAAGCATAACACCACCTTGCTTTTTTTAATTAAATTAAAAATAAATTGAAACCGCTCAAAAAATCAGTTTCATGAAAAGAATATTGATACTCAATTAAAACAAAGGGAAATATTCATAACTTTAAAACAAAAAAATCATAGAATATAAATAGCTCTTATTACACTAAAACATTTCTTTTTTATTTTTAATTTTACTACTATGTACTTATAATATTTATAAATTTTACTACATTTCTCAGAAATTTGAATTATATGAATATAAATAATATATAAGGTAATTCTTTTTAACAGCTTAATTAATAAATATATATTATTAATCGTAATTTGGGGCGAGATTAGCTCAATGGTAGAGCACTAGACTAATGAAGTGGAGGACCCGAGTTCAAAACTCGAGCGTGCATTAAAGATTTTTATCTTCTAGTGCGTCGTTCGAAGGTAGGATTTGGGGTCCCTAGGCTCACTAGCTAATTAATTAATGGGTACCTCCAAAGGGAAAAATCAGGCGGCCGGAGCATAGTACTGACTACACTGTCTCCCTAGTGTGTGGTATTGTCAAGAATCAGATACCTCTACAGTATCTGCCCCTCTGGGCCCTTGTGGCCTGTTACGGGACTGATTTTTTTTTTTTTTATAAATTAATTATTTCACTAAATAGTGTCAACAACTTTATTTCCTTCCTGCATGTTTCTTGCCCTTTTGATCCCTCTTCTGAGGAACATGTTACAAATATAAAAAAAAACGAACAGACTCAACTTGAGGAGGAGAACATACCACTATTAGGGCTATGTCTAGACTGGTTATAGTCTGAAAGAATCCGATATGGTGGAAAATAGTCAGCTGATCGATAATCGATATTTCATATGTTTCAAATTAATCTCCTTAAGAAAAATAGTCTCAAAAATTAAAATCCCCTTTCCCCTTTCCCCCTAACTAAAACATATATATATATATATATTTTGTATTGTTTGTCAAATAAGTTAATAAAAATATTAATCAGATGTTTTTCTTTTTTCTTTTCTTTTTTTTTTTGTGTGTGTTTCACATCGTGTTAAGAGCCCAACAAGTGCTCAGTGGCAACTTAGTTATTGTACGGACCGTACTGAACGCACTTGTCCACCAACGTGTGAACAGCGAGTACTTACAATTAGACAAGCTCTAATGATAAGTTCTAATCTCGTTTAAATTAATCATTTTACGCATGAGGCTTCAACAAGGACGCCATCTCCTTCGGATTAAAATAGCTGTCTATAAATTCTCCCTAGGAGAGCCATTAATAATATACTAAATTAACCTCAATTTGACTGGAGGAAGTAAAGAACGGAAGAGAATCCACTGATCACTTGATACTGGTTTCATCGACCTAGAATGGCGGGCTGAGTATATTCCAGTCTGCCTTGCCTTTCCTCCGAGATGCGAGGTCGTGCTAATGAGGGGTTCATATTAAATTATATATATTCAACAGGATATAAAAAGTCCGTCACACAGGAGCTGCATTACAAAGCACACCGAAAAATCGTAGACTACGCTCCATAATAGAGAACAACCCATAATCGCACAATACCGCATAATCATACCGGACACTGATATTCAGAAAACAGCAGGGCCTCTGGTGGTAGCCTTAACAATTAAGGCCCTGGTTTGGCGGCATCTATTAAACCAGATAGTGTTCCTTATTGGTTGGGGATAATATCAACCGATCGTTAATTTTCTTTCGTTTCAAGAAAGAAAATTAACGAGCGACACGGCCAAATTAATAGTTTGGAACCGGAGGAAACCTCCATTTCTAATCAATCGATTTAGCTTATATTTACGACATTTCTTTCTCCCCACGGCGTGTACCGTGTTTTGTGGCAATGAGCGAAACCCTACGGCCGGGATGGGCAAATTAATTACTATATTTATATAATATGGTTTCTAACCTTTGATGACGTTTCGTTGAAATATAACAAATATTACGGCTGACATAGTCAAATTAGTGTTTTGGGTTCGGGGTAAACCCCCCCTTCCGGTGGACCGACTTTGGTGGTTAACGAACTCGTTCAATCGTTTGCTAATTGAATGCTATATACCAAGTTTCGTGACGAAAAAACAAAACCTCTGGCCGCTATCGTGTTTACAGACACATATATATATATATATATATATATATATATATATATATATATATATATATATAAAAAATTTTAAGTGGGGTCATTTTCGGTGTCTAATAGGTAGGATCGATAAAGATTTGAAGAAATTTTTCAAAAATTCCGTCTTGAGTCCAACCTCAATAGCTACTTTCCTTCGGAGGAAAGTGCTAAAAGGTAAACATTATAAAAATCAATGGTAATTCTGACGTTTATGGGCCTCCTCACAAATTATTTTGTCTGGTGGTTCTATAACATATTTATATTTTATATTTTTATAGCATTATGGGCATACGTGCTATGCGTTTCTGCAAGCTAAGCTCGCTCAAGAATATACCAAAACTCTTGTCAATCCAACTCGCAAAAATTAATAGAATTCTATTAATGTTTGCGAGTTGGATTCACTTGAGTGTTAAAGGTTACTTTGCTGCCAGCAACAACCAATAGAATTGTCCATAGGACTAGGCCAATAGAAAAGCGCTGAATCACTGTTACAATCACTATAAATCCTTCACAAGTAAGTGGATGTGGTCTTCGCAAACAGACCCCCAAAATCACTGGTTAAAATCACGCCAGATACTTAAAAGTAACTGGATGTGGTCTACGCAAGTGGACCCCAAAATTCAAACAAAAACTGCACCCGATACTGAGGTATTCCCAAACAACGGCAGCCGCAGCGAAACTGTTAAGGAAATATCAAAAAAATGAATAACTGTTTCTATTCCTAAGCTTTTCAAATGACAAGAATCTAGGGATAAGAACGGTAATGCGCTGATGTTGATGCAGTTCCAGCTAATCGGACTCATGATAAAGATTAACATGATTACTTACGAATAGCCTTCTCGCGTGGTACATTGCGAACCTGATGATAGGTATAGCGAACTCTGATGGATCAGGAGTATAACACACGGGCGCCATCAAGATGGCGGCCTTGATCTTGGAATTGTATTCCGGTCTCATGGAGGCCATGACGAAGAATGCCGTAGTACCTGAAACATAACATAAATACATTATTTTATTTTATTCGATGGAAAATATTCAACAACCTCCACGATACTCGCTTAAATCTTTAAGGTCGTTTGGGAGCATTGCCTCTTCTTTGGTGCAGTTTGTTTCAAGTATTTAGGGTGTGAATTTTATTTCAAGTATATATATATATATATATATATATATATATATATATATATATATATATATATATAGTGTGGCAGTAAAGTAATGAGGCTGGCGAAGCTGCAAGCATTCTGGCAACCCAATGCTGTTGTCTTTCAGACAGCACGTGTATCAATACACTTATAGCTCAGTTCTAGTTTCTACTCCGTCCGTTTACTAAGTGATTATTCAGACTCCGATTAGTGAAGTGACATTGCAGAGTAATGGTTGCTCCATCATGACAACGCCCCGTGTCGCACTGTCCTCTCTATGAATGAATTATTGACCTCAAAAGGCATTCCTGTGGTTCACCATCCCCCTAAATCCTTTGTGACATCTTCCTATTAACTTTTTTTTTTTTTTTTTTTTTTTTCAAGATTTCCAATTTACGCTAAGGATAAGAACAAAACACACTACGATGACACAGTTCCAGCAAGTCTGATTTTTTTACTATTTGATCCCCTCCCACTTAACTTACGAACATACACGCCTATGAAGTCCATCTCCTCCCCTTGTACACATTTATATAATAATATCTATTGCTAGCTAAACGCACTTCCAAAAAAAAAAAAAAAAAAAAAAAAAAATGGATAAAAATTAAGCCTGACAACGAAAGGTCAACAATAAATAAAACAATTATCCGAGAAAATACAAGAGTTATAATACAATACAATACAATATTGTTGGGCTGTCCTCAAGGGAGCGTACGGCGCCCGGACAACCTATTGTGCTGCCTCTTGCTGTTTCTCTTCAGAGTAGTACCCTCCAATAATCCAGGAGTCTCCTTGTTCATGTTTCCCTTGTATCGAGGTTGGTATCCTTTGTGCCACTAAAGTACCAAAAGTGTATTAGATTCAGCCGTTTGCAGTCACGGATGATGTGTATCGGCGTATCTTCTTCTGCTCCACACCACCTGCAGCTGTGGAAGTTGGCTATCTTCATCCTATTAAGGTGCTTGTTCAGGTTGCAATGTAGAGTTATAATAAGTTAGTAATAATAATAACAATTATAATAATAATAATTATGGTCAAACAAATCTATAGGTATTTTAAGAAAAAGGTTTGTCCGTACAATGCAAAGAATCAATCCGTATCATAATTTAATTCATGGACGACACAAGCTTTTCTAGATTTAATTTATGACATTGTAAATATTTCCTGCCTGTTAGAGAGCAAATAGACCAATAAATATATACGTATATATATATATATATATATATATATATATATATATATATATATATATATATATATACTGCCAACTCTCGATAGTCTACTTCAAGGGACCGTGAAAAATTGTTCGGCTTACCGAACATCGATTTATCGAGGTTATACTTCAACCTACGTACATGTAAATGGGAAAAATAAATAAAAAATAGGAATTAATACAATCCACGTGAAGTTTCCTCAAATACATTTTGTTCGTATGTACATAAACAGCCAATTGGCAAGAAGGGGCTAAATGAAATCTTATTGAGTTAGTGAATACATACGTGCAAGTCATTCCTTAGTGCAACTGTAAAATAATAACCCTACGTTTTTCGGACAAAAATGTTTGAAACTTTCTTAGATGAGTAAAGATGTGATTGTCACAGGTTTCCATGAATATCCGAAGTCTATTAATCGCATTTATGGTTTCTCTCATTGTAGAAAATTCTTTTGTGACTACTTATTCCTCAGGTTGAACGTCACTTTCGAATTCAATGTTGTCCACTAATGGCTGTAATTTTGCTAAAATACATTTCAGAAGGGGAATACATACAGGAACGTCTCAGGCAACTTCCAGAAAATTGACGATAATTGTGTTCGCAGATTGTGTCGATGTCCCAATTAATATATGTGATTGGAGATTCGATGAAGTTGTCAATTGGAGTCGGAACGGAAAGTGAAAGTGAAATTTCCGTCAGTATTTCACGCATGCGCAATGGAACGTTTCCATATATCTGAACGGGTTATATTTCAACCAGGTGCGAATCTCAAGTCTGAACACGAATCTGAAGTTGTCCAACAAACATTTGCTGGGCAAATTTGAGCATTCGCCTCCAGAAATACTTTAGCTCGGTGTCTAAGAGGTCTCGTTTAAGGTCTTAAATGCAAATAAATTGTAATGAAATTTGCCTCTTTTATCAATCTATCAAATAATGTTCACCTACATTAAGTAATGACGTCTTCTTCTATTTTTTAAAATGCTAATTTCTCCGATATTTTAACACCTTTTTGAAGGCATAAGACGTACGAAAAAAGTTTAATAAACATAAATTATAGGAAATTTTCTCCTCTTTATTTTACTACCACTATTACCTCTTTAATTTATAACCCTTTTTAGGAGAAAAGGTTTTTTCGCAAGTTATCAGCTGAAAATCACTAAAAAAACAATTTGCTTAGAAAATTTCAGATTTCTGACCAGCACCCCAAAAAACATAGAATATACCAATCAAAACAATTGCACCAAAACTATGAACTTCAAACCAGTTATTATCAAAGATTTTGCATTCATGAGACACTTCCGCAAATATCACTCCCATCAACATATTAAAAGCATGTATATAGGATCAGGATTTAGGGGCGATTAATATTTTATCATGTTCTTACGCCAAGTATGTATATATATTTTATTTACAGAATATTAAAACCTACAATACAACTGTATTTTGCAATTTGATATTAGTTACTTGACAGGTGTCTCCAGTTGTCAGCCGAATACCTTCCTTGTTAGGAAGGATTCTAGGATGACCTGGAGTTACCCTACGCCATCCAACCACACCCTGCGACTAGCAGGGAGGATTGGAGGCGAATGAGACTTGGGTATTGGTATCATGAGGAGAGAAAATATCCATCGATATCACTCTCACTTATTATAATTTCACTGATTTTTCACTCCACGGCACTGCACTACCTTAGCAGATCCCGGGGCCACTTTCTATTAAGACGTCTTGGTGGAGAGGAAGGATGATTGGTGCTGGATAAGGATTGGGCTATAGGATTAGGATGATCCCACTAATATATTAATCATTAAACATGACATTAGATTGTCCCCCAACAATAGTTTCTACAATATTTATAATTATTGCATTACCTAGTGATTGTCCTGCGTAGTATAGCTTATCACTTCCACGGAATTTGAGAATCCAATCAATCATGGCAGTTATGTCGTAATATCCATGCTCGTGGAAGCTGAAACAATAAAGATTTAATATAATAATGTCAACATATTAGTGTTGATGAAATTCGAACATGCAGAAAATGTTTCAACTGTATCCCATAATTCTAAGTACCCTAACCAAAAATGGTATTCAAAAACTATTTTTCCAATTTTCTTGAAAACGGTTAAAGCTATCGCCTTGAAAATGGTTTCATTCGTTTTTCTAGCCCAAGAAGCATATAAAACGAGTACTTACAAGCTTATGAACTCAAAAACGTAAGCGTTACGATTTTTTTTGCGCGAATTTCGCCCCAAACGCCATCTTCCAGTAGGCGGATTTTGCAGGTTAACGAACTTGACCTTTCAAATTAGACGAAAGATTTTTGTACCAAATTTCATCAAAATCGGACCATTCGTCTGGGAGCTACAGAGCGAACAGACAAATATATATATATACATTTTAACCACTATCATGTTCGGTCTCTATGGGTTCTGAAACGCAAAATTTTCTAGTCGGCACTTCCGGATTGCGTCATGAGATCAACCTTATAAGCGGGGTTCCTCCCTATGGGGGAGGGAGGAACCGCGCTAAAAAGATAATATTTTATTTTCATAATTAATAATTACAAGACTAAGAATTGGAAGTAAACATTCACAAAGAATTGGATTTAACACATTCCCGTGTCCTATGTTAATGGATTTATTGTACATGTTACATGTTTTTTATTTTATTTTAATTTGGTGTGTGCCTGTATCTCTGTAGGTACGTTTGACTGGACCACGTCAATACCTCCGTTGAATTTAGTAGGTCTGGTCTAGTGGGTGAAGTTCATGGGTTTAGACTTCTGTATTATTTTTCTATTCTTATATTTATTTATTTATGTACTGTTTGTGGGTACTTAAAATCTTGGGATTCAATTGAAATATTTTCTACATCTTTAAAATTCATCTAAACTAAGATGTTTAAATTTTGGTTACTTTTGGAGTTTGAAATGTTCGAAAAAAGAAAAAAATTATTATTGGACTTGAGAAGTTTTTGGATCATCATATATTTTCGTGGGGGTGAGGTTAGCTCAGTGGTAGAGCACTGGTCTAATAAGCTGGAGGCTTGAGTTCAAATCCCGAGCAAGCACTAAAGATTTTTTCTTCTAGTGTCTTCGTTCATTGGTTGAATTCGGCCTCCCTGGCCGTCCCTAGGCCAACCCAGCCTTTAATTAATTTAATAATAATAATGGGTACCTTGGGTGCTAATGACTCTAGGCAGTCGAAGCAGCCAAGGGGAAAATCTGGGGCCGGAGCATAGTTCTGACCAGACTATCTCCCTAGTGTGCCGTATGGTCATGAATCAGATACCTCTATAGTATCTGCCCCTCAGGGCCCACGTGGCATGTTACGGGACTGATTTTATATATATATATATATATATATATATATATATATATATTTTCGTAAATATCTCGAAAACGGTTGGGAAATCGTGGTATGTGGACCGTTCGAATGCTTACTAAATTCTCTACAAAAAAGATTCTGAAGCAATTTTCCATGCGGAAATGTCAATTACAGAAAAAAGTGGTTACAACTTTTTTAAGCAGTGTTAAGCGTTGTGTTAAGTGTCTGTAAGCGAGTGTTTGTTTTGTTCCGCGCTAAGATGAAGCAGTTCCTGCGAGTCGGACTTTTTTAGAAATTAAGTAAGCAAATAAGATTGCTTTTGTGTAGCTCTATAAAATAAAATTAATGAGTTATTAATACACAGACTTACAGTTTCAACTTCCAGAAGAACCTACCACTAGCAGGGCTATGCAGAGACTAGTCAAGGACTGGAAGAATCCAATATGGAGGAAACTAGTCAGCTGATCGATAATCGATATGTTATATGTTTAAAGTTAATTTCCAGTAGAAATATAGTCATACAAATTAAAATACTCCCTTTTTTCGCTCTAAACATATTTTTTATTGTTTGTCAAGCCTTTATTTCCATATTTTATTTTTAAAAAATGGCGGAAGGTTACATTTCAAACGAGTGTACGACTCATTGTCACTTGTCGCTTAGCCAGCTTAATGAGAGAGGCAAGAAAGGACTGACCATAGTAATCGCACTTGTCCACCGACTTGTGGATGATTACTTCTCACTTGTCACAAAGCTAACTTAGTGGGAGGAACATGCACTAATAACCAGTATTAAGTTCTTAAAACCTTTATATTATGCTCAGGTGGTTCGAGCAAAGAAGTGTTAATCCGTACAGATCATCAGGTGGTTCATCAAATGATCCTTTATTCCTTTCAGGGTGGACTAAGTTTTGAATGTTATGTTTGTAATAATATTCTTCTCTCGTCTAATTAAGTGAAGAACGTCCATCACAGCCATTATAACAAATATGTATGACTTTATTAATTTCACTACTTCATTAATTAGAATTATGGATAAATGACTTACTTGAATTACCTGAAATCCCAAAAACGCGGATCATTCCTTCTGTACTTGACATGGCTGGGATTGTAAACATTTCCACGGAAGTTGCTTAGGTAGACGTCATAACCTTGCCGCAAAAGGAGAGTCGCTAGAATAAGAAGGGAATTTTTTTATTACACTGCTCAAACTCGAGGGAATGATATAATGTTTGTCCATATTGTAAGTATTATATCGCACTAGTATTTCTAAAGTGCCGGAATCTTATCTTTAAGTAAGATTCCGAGTGAGAATTGGCACCATTTTATCAGACGGATACCTTCGGCGGAACAGTGTGCCTCAAGGAGGAGTATTGAGTACTCCACTGTTCAATGTTTCTGTCAACTCACGTATTGCGTTCCACGCACAATAACTTGTTGCCAATATGCTGATGACTTCCTCATATATAGTTCATTTACAGATACACTTACTGCACAAGACGGATTATAAGACCCAATAAACAATCTGTCAAACTGGTGTTGAATTAAAAGATTCAAATTCTCCAAAGAAAAGTCAAAACATGTACTTGAATAATGCTATTTTACCGACAAAGAACATAATGACGTTTCTCGGACTAACATTTGACTTACAACTAACATTGCTTTCCCAATTAAAAGGACTCTTCATTTAACGCAAGAAATCCTTGAGCATACAAAAAATTCTGAGTAATACGAAGTGGACAGATGGCCTATGCTTACAGTCTACAGGGCCTATACTTGGTCACTACTGGAATACGGCTGTGTTGAATATTTATCTGCCGGTAGGACTGCCCTGAAAACACAATAAGTTAATAAATAGAGAGAATAGGTTATTCCCGTTGTACATAATGGTCATATAAGCGTAGAACCTTTTCTTTGAGGTTCCAATCCAGTGGGTAATTGCAATTGAAGGTTACAAGTGATACAAGTTGAATTGCAGAATACTAATATTTTCACAGGCTTATCAATGATAAACGATAACAAGTACAAGGATGTGAAATATTAACATTAAATAGGTATATCCCATATTCTGGTTGATTTAGTTTTCAAGATTTTTATCCGCGGAAACAATTTTCACTTTCATGATAAGCTTATCTCATCGTTTCCTGGGCAATTATTCTTATTTATAAGAGCTTAATTATAATTTTAAATAAGATCGTTAGTTGCATAAATAGTACGTCGAGCCAGAGATATGATTTTTTTTTAAAAATGCATTGATTTCGTCTGCTTGTGTTGACTTGGGGGATTACCGTAGGTTTTTGTCGAAAATCATTTTTCGATACTACTCATACAAATACTCCTAATGTATCGATAAATACTGATATCAATACTTTTATATTTTTTTAAATGAAACTTTCGTAGCAAATGTTAAAGGGCAATAATTTTGTGAGGGTAAAAATGAAAAGTAATGTAGTTGATTAACTAATTTGTATTTAATTAACGAAAATTATCTTTTATTAATAATTATGTTAAACAAAAAACCCATTAGCCCCAAGATCAGATCTTGCCCCAAAACAGTTACTTATCTAGATATTTTGGAGACAATCTGTTCCTCTTTGGAGTGCTTTACCGATAAGCGAGAGACACAGGGCTTTCGCTCTCTCTTTCTGTCTGATGTATGTCTGTGAGGGGGCTGAAGCCCCCTCCCAAACTTTAGATTTAATCGGTAAAAATGTGTCATAAAAACCTCAAAATAAATAAGATCACATAGTTCATAAAAAACATTTTTTTTTTTTTTGTAATAGCGTTTTAATTGGCTAACTCTTCCAAGTTTTAGATTGTTAGTATTCCATACCCACCAAATGTTCCCAGAATGAAACTTACGGAAGTCATCGTCGAAAGCGTTCCTGGTTAACCACACGTCTGCGGCGTTGACGAGGCCATGCTGAAGGAGTACAGGAGGTCCTGTGTTATTTCCCATTCTATGAAGGAAGATCTGGTAGCCATCCTCGGTGGTGACCAGGAAGTTAGTGCAAGCCACTCCATCCCTCTCTATCAGCTGGTTCTGAAACATTAGCAAAGAGCTAAGCTAAAGGGCCATACAGTGTCCAGAAGAAACAATGCAATACAATAATATCGCCACCACACTCTCTTTAGAGTACTACCTTCCAATAATTCAGGAGTCTCCTTGTTGATATTTCCCTTGGATCAAGATTGGTATCCTTTGTGTCACCAAAGTATCTAAAGTGAATATGATCCACCCGTTCACAGTCACGGATGATGTGTATCGGCGTATCTTCTGCTCCACACCATCTGCAGTTGGGGGAGAGTTCTATTTTTTATCCTACTAAGGGTTAATACTACCTTGTAATTTTTTTTTACAAATTTTTTTGTGAGCTAAAATTCTTCCTTAACTGATCAAAAATAATATCCAAGAGCTTACGTGAAGAAAATTGTTTTAAATGAGCAACAAATATGATTTGCTGAGTGAACGCGATGCTGATTTGAAGATAATTTTTTGAGCGAGCTTCGATTGGTCCCTTTTAAATTGTTAACTTTTTTTTTGTTCCTCCTTCAATACATTTCAAACATAACACTCATTTTTGTATATCTTTATTACAAGAAAGGTTGAAAAAAAAATAAATAGGAAAAAAAAGGCACATTAAACTTTAAAGTCGTTTACTCAAAACTATGTTTTTCAAATCGGGCGATATTCTAACTGCAGCTTCCTGTTGATATTTGCTAGTAAAGTAAGTAGGATTTTTTCGATTCATTAAATTATAACGATTTTATGACCGATTTTCGATGGATTTTTTTAATAGAAAATGAATAACACTGATCGACAATGAATATGTTTCGGGCCTAAAAATACCCAATTATTATGTATTTTCACCCCCTGAGTTCAAAAATCACCTCGAAAATGACCAATTAGCTCTTGTTTTCAAGATACAGTAACATGTCACTTTTTACATGCTCAACTTTCACTTTGTTGAGAAATTTAGTTTTTGGATGTTGATACACCAGTTAACTGACAAAACCAAACGTTGTACAGCTATTTTGAGGTTTTATACATGAAAGAGACTTATGAAAACATGATAAGCCCTCCTCCACTCAATCAAATATGCTGAACATAAGTGGAAAATCTGTGGTGATCTAAAGGTCATCGCTATACTTTTAGGAATGCAACTGGGGTATACTAAATACTGTTGCTTTTAGCACTTTCCTCCGAAGGAAAGTAGCTATTGAGGTTGGACTCATGACGGAATTTTTGAAAAATTTCTTCAAATCTTTATCGATCCTACCTAGTAGACACCAAAAATGACCCCCGTTAAAATTTATATCTATCTATCTATCTATCTATATATATATATATATATATATATATATATATATATATATATATATATATGTCTGTTAACACGATAGCGGCCAGAGTTTTTGTTTTTTCGTCACGAAACTTGGTATATAGCATTCAATTAGGAAACAATTTAACGAGTTCGTTAACCACCAAAGTCGGTCCACCGGAAGGGGGGGGTTTACCCCGAACCCAAAACACTAATTTGACTATGTCAGCCGTAATATTTGTTATATTTCAACGAAACTTAGTATTCGTAGTGGTAATATAGAGAGAAAATTGAGATATAAAAATTAACTAAATCGGTTCATTAGAAGGGGGGTTTACTCCGGACCCACAATACCAATTCGCCACTACCAGCCGTGATTTTTGGTATATTTCGACTCAGCATTCTTTGTGGTAATCTACAGGTAAATATGTGTTGTAAGAATAAACTAAATGGGTTCATTAGAAGGGGGGGTTCTCCGGACCCAAATTCCTAATATACTCATTCCGGTCGTAATTTCTGCTGTATTGTAACGAAACGCGGTATACGTCGTGGGTAACTCATGAGAAAGAAGTGTTGTAAAAATGAGCTGAATCGGTCAATCGGAAAGCGGGGGTTTAATTTGTAATAGATTTCAATAGAAAAGCCCGCCAGACGTAGGTTCACAAAGCCGCCGCAAGGAGCGCTTTCTACCACTAGAGTGACTGTATCCTGTTCCTGCGTTAGATCAAAATACGATAATATGAGGTTTTTTGTATGTATTACCTAGTGTAATAGGTACCATGTGTAAACATAACTCTGGAAGCAAATTAATAATTGATCAGTTACTCATTACAAATTTAAAAGAGAACTATTGATGTTTTTATTTTATTTATGTAGGATATTTAAGCAAATTGTTCTGGAAAGCAGTCTACACTACCCAAATTCTGAGGAAAGTGATTAGTTGTGCAGCTCCTGCGTGACGGACTTTTATGTATGTGGGACAGTAGGGATAGGAAATCACATTACATTCAAACAGACTGGCCTGCAAGAAATCTTGGCCCTCGTGAAAGAAATGATGCCCTGCCTCTCGTCGACCCGAAAGATATATTTCTTCCACCACTACATATAAAACTCGGTTTGATGAAAAACTTTGTCAAAGGTATGTGCAAAGAAGGAGAGGCTTTTAGATATTTGAGGGGAAAATTTGCTTGCTTAAGTGATGCAAAAGTTAAGGAAGGTGTTTTTGTTGGGCCACAAATTCGGGAGCTTGTGAAGGATCCTGCGTTTGACAGAGTTTTGGAGGGGAAAGAAAAGGAAGCTTGGAATGCGTTCAAGGGAGTTAAAGGTTTTTTGGGGAGCAAAAGAGAAGATAACTATGTTGAGTTGGTGAGGATACTTCTACAAAAGAGAAGATAACTATGTTGAGTTGGTGAGGATACTTCTACAAAAGAGAAGATAACTATGTTGAGTTGGTGAGGATACTTCTACAAAAGAGAAGATAACTATGTTGAGTTGGTGAGGATACTTCTACAAAAGAGAAGATAACTATGTTGAGTTGGTGAGGATACTTCTACAAAAGAGAAGTTAACTATGTTGAGTTGGTGAGGATACTTCTACAAAAGAGAAGATAACTATGTTGAGTTGGTGAGGATACTTCTACAAAAGAGAAGATAACTATGTTGAGTTGGTGAGGATACTTCTACAAAAGAGAAGATAACTATGTTGAGTTGATGAGGATACTTCTACAAAAGAGAAGATAACTATGTTGAGTTGATGAGGATACTTCTACAAAAGAGAAGATAACTATGTTCAGTTGGTGTGGATACTTCTACAAAAGAGAAGATAACTATGTTGAGTTGGTGAGGATACTTCTACAAAAGAGAAGATAACTATGTTGAGTTGATGAGGATACTTCTACAAAAGAGAAGATAACTATGTTGAGTTGGTGTGGATACTTCTACAAAAATATCAAGAACTTGGATGCTACAAGTCTCTCAAAATTCATTTTCTCCACTCTCATCTAGACTTTTCCCTCCTAGTTGTGGTGCGGTGAGTGATGAACACAGTGAGAGATTCCATCAGGATATTTCTGTAATGGAACAAAGATATCAGGGTCGTTGGAATGAATGAATGCTTGGAGATTACTGTTGGTGTGTGTGTAGGGATGCTCCACAACTCACCTACAAGAGACAGCCATGAAATCCACATGATGGTAATAATATCCAACCTCCCAAGTATTCTGCCATTAATTTTCAACTCTTAAACAATTTAACTACTATTAAATAAATCCAAATTAACTTATAATGTTAATAAACTTATGGTTTAAAATTTACAGATTTGCCTCAATTTGTTAACGTTATATATTTTGACCCATGGTGTATCACAGAAACTGGAGCTAATAAATTTTATTCATTGTCATTTTCGGTTTTTTTTTCAACCCAAAATTAGTAAGATTTGACTCATGAAGTGAAGGAAACATTACAAAAATATTTTTTTGTTGGCCAGTGTAATTGTTCACCATTGCCGCCTGCAGACTATCGCCCGTGAAAAGAGAGGGTTTCCATTATTCAGACACAGCGCTGCCATTTTTTTATTCCGAAGAATTGAAACTTGTTTTTTCTTGGATACTCTAACATAAAACATTTATATAAAGAATTGAAAAATATTGATTTATTTGTTACCTAAGGTGATTGTTCAGGTTTCAATGTCCTGGTAGACTTCAAGAAAAAAGAGGTAGATATTCAAGAGAGTCCGATTCGCAGGAACTGCGTCATCTTAGCGCGTTTCTTTAACGATCTTATCCCTAGGGCCGTTTAGAAAGGTTGAAATAGATAAAGTTAATATTTTTTTTTAAAACTATAAGAGCCTCTTCCAATGTAAGCTTGAATTAAAGTGAGATTTCAGGCACCACAGAAAACCGACCATAGTGAAAGTTCCTCGCTCAGCCTCTTTGCGTTCCTCTTAGGAAAGTTCTACTACAAATGACAAAATCCGACGTTTTCGAATCAGTCCTGTTCTGAAAACATTCCGGGTAAATGGAGGCCTGGAACATCTTGCACCAAATATTAATTTATTTCGATTTGTTCAATTTTTTCCCGCCAATCTTATTTCCCCCCCCCCCCCAAAAAAAGGTTCTCATATAATTTTCGACGGGGAGTTGTCATTAGGAGAAATATGTGCTTAAATCTTCGAATTTGTTAGTTTTGCTCTTTTGATCGGGATTTTTTCTGTGTTAACTAACTATTAATTGGTTGTTATTTTATTTGCATTTTTTGAGTGTAAAATGAGTATTTTAATAAAACAAGGCTTGAAACATTATTTTTCCAAGAGCGAAAGTCGTTACAGAAGATGGAGTAATTTCCGCTTAGGATGTGGGGCTAAAGAAGTCATATATTACTTCTCTTTGAGATTTCATTGTATATTTTTCATGAAAGATAAAAATATGCCAGTAATTGCTTCTATACCTTAACTAATGGCACTAGAGATATGAACAGAATGTGCTAAGATGACGCAGCTCCTGCGTGTCGGACTTTTATAGATTCAACATGGGTGGACACTTGGCTTGTTGTCAATTTGTTTTATTCTTATATATATATATATATATATATATATATATATATATATATATATATATATATATATATATATATTGTGTGTGAGCAGGAGAGAGAAGGCGAAGAGTGGGTGTCCCTGAGAAAAAGATTAGCTTTGTTCCTCGGCTGAAAGCAAGTTCTACAGTCATGTCCAGAACGTCCTGGAGGTCGAACAGGAAAAAAATTAATTAGAGATAAGATCTTCAGGAAGTAGAAGCTGACAGGATGCGGAAACAACCATAACTATATCAAGTTCAGTGACGTTTCGTCCTTTGACTTTATCCTATATCCGTCAGTGTCCTGTATCCTGCTGATATTGGATACAGGAAATGCCATGCATTTATCTCTGAGGTTAAAAATTCTATTATTTATGACTAAGCACTTATTTTGAATAATTGTATGCACTAGAGTATTTTTTAATGTTTATTTATTTATCTACAGGTATATGGAGGGTTCAGTGCACAACTATACCAAGTCCATTTTCGTCATTTTATGTTGTAATGTGGGATTGAAGAGTGTTACTAAAATGGCCCTTTTCAGTGCTACAGGAGACTAAGTCCTAACTTCATTATTTTTTCACCTGTAGGAAGTCATTCTTATTTGTTTTCAGAGCAGAAGTATGTCAAGTCCAGGTTGTAACTTTTTTATGAACAAAACTATACATAAATAATATCAGTGATATAGCTCAAATCTTTTTAAGCCTTATACTGGTCAATAGTATTTATACAACGTCTGCAATTAATACGCATAATACTCATTTTCTGAAAACTGTATAACATGGACTTGGTCTAGTTGTGGTCTGAATCCTCCATATTACAGCATTCAATCCAACTGTTCTATGTTATTTGAAAATTGGAATTTGACCACGCCTCAGGTGTCCCCGAGTCGTGTGCAATGATGTCTTGAGGAGAAAAAATGTACATTGATAGTAATTCATTTCCAATTACTATTACAGAGATCAATCCACAGAACGAATTTTTTTTAGTAGATCTCGGAGCCACTTTCTATGAAGGCGTCTTGGTGAAGAAGTAGGATGATTGGTGCTGAATGAGGATTGGGCTCTAGGATTAGGATTATTGATGCATTATTAGGGAAATATGAGAAGTGACTAGGGATTACATCTTGTACAAAGGGATATTTAGGTCATTATTGGAGGGTGCGATTCGTGACATATTATGGAGTATTGCCATTGGATTGAAATGTTTGGATTCGGTGGATGTTGGAATGCTTGGCAATATCATTGTAGGTTTTATTCGTCAGCCCGGTTAGGTTTGATAATCCATTTATTATTCTGTAAAGTTGTCCGAATCAAGATTGACGTTCTTGTCATTTCAGTTTAGTTTTTGCGTTCCAAGTAAATCGCGAGTCAAGATGAAACCCAAGGGATCGAATGGTGTTGGTTATTTGTAATCGCGAGTCAAGATAAAACCCAAGGGATCGAATGGTGTTGGTTATTTGTAATCGCGAGTCAAGATAAAACCCAAGGGATCGAATGGTGTTGGTTATTTGTAATCGCGAGTCAAGATGAAACCCAAGGGATCGAATGGTGTTGGTTATTTGTAATCGCGAGTCAAGATAAAACCCAAGGGATCGAATGGTGTTGGTTATTTTTAATCGCGAGTAAAGATAAAACCCAAGGGATCGAATGGTGCTGGTTATTTGTAATCGCGAGTCAAGATAAAACCCAAGGGATCGAATGGTGTTGGTTATTTGTAATCGCGAGTCAAGATGAAACCCAAGGGATAGAATGGTGTTGGTTATTTGTAATCGCGAGTCAAGATGAAACCCAAGGGATCGAATGGTGTTGGTTATTTTTAATCGCGAGTCAAGATGAAACCCAAGGGATCGAATGGTGTTGGTTATTTGTAATCGCGAGTCAAGATGAAACCCAAGGGATCGAATGGTGTTGGTTATTTGTAATCGCGAGTCAAGATAAAACCCAAGGGATCGAATGGTGTTGGTTATTTGTAATCACGAGTCAAGATGAAACCCAAGGGATCGAATGGTGTTGGGTATTTGTAATCGCGAGTCAAGATGAAACCCAAGGGATCGAATGGTGTTGGTTATTTGTAATCGCGAGTCAAGATAAAACCCAAGGGATCGAATGGTGTTGGTTATTTGTAATCGCGAGTCAAGATAAAAACCAAGGGATCGAATGGTGTTGGTTATTTGTAATCGCGAGTCAAGATGAAACCCAAGGGATCGAATGGTGTTGGTTATTTGTAATCGCGAGTCAAGATGAAACCCAAGGGATCGAATGGTGTTGGTTATTTGTAATCGCGAGTCAAGATGAAACCCAAGGGATCGAATGGTGTTGGTTATTTGTAATCGCGAGTCAAGATGAAACCCAAGGGATCGAATGGTGTTGGTTATTTGTAATCGCGAGTCAAGATGAAACCCAAGGGATCGAATGGTGTTGGTTATTTGTAATCGCGAGTCAAGATAAAACCCAAGGGATCGAATGGTGTTGGTTATTTGTAATCGCGAGTCAAGATGAAACCCAAGGGATCGAATGGTGTTGGGTATTTGTAATCGCGAGTCAAGATGAAACCCAAGGGATCGAATGGTGTTGGTTATTTGTAATCGCGAGTCAAGATAAAACCCAAGGGATCGAATGGTGTTGGTTATTTTTAATCGCGAGTAAAGATAAAACCCAAGGGATCGAATGGTGCTGGTTATTTGTAATCGCGAGTCAAGATGAAACCCAAGGGATCGAATGGTGTTGGGTATTTGTAATCGCGAGTCAAAATGAAACCCAAGGGATCGCATGGTGTTGGTTATTTGTAATCGCGAGTCAAGATGAAACCCAAGGGATCGAATGGTGTTGGTTATTTGTAATCGCGAGTCAAGATAAAACCCAAGGGATCGAATGGTGTTGGTTATTTTTAATCGCGAGTAAAGATAAAACCCAAGGGATCGAATGGTGCTGGTTATTTGTAATCGCGAGTCAAGATAAAACCCAAGGGATCGAATGGTGTTGGTTATTTGTAATCGCGAGTCAAGATGAAACCCAAGGGATAGAATGGTGTTGGTTATTTGTAATCGCGAGTCAAGATGAAACCCAAGGGATCGAATGGTGTTGGTTATTTGTAATCGCGAGTCAAGATGAAACCCAAGGGATCGAATGGTGTTGGTTATTTGTAATCGCGAGTCAAGATGAAACCCAAGGGATCGAATGGTGTTGGTTATTTGTAATCGCGAGTCAAGATAAAACCCAAGGGATCGAATGGTGTTGGTTATTTGTAATCGCGAGTCAAGATGAAACCCAAGGGATCGAATGGTGTTGGGTATTTGTAATCGCGAGTCAAGATGAAACCCAAGGGATCGAATGGTGTTGGTTATTTGTAATCGCGAGTCAAGATAAAACCCAAGGGATCGAATGGTGTTGGTTATTTGTAATCGCGAGTCAAGATAAAAACCAAGGGATCGAATGGTGTTGGTTATTTGTAATCGCGAGTCAAAATGAAACCCAAGGGATCGAATGGTGTTGGTTATTTGTAATCGCGAGTCAAGATGAAACCCAAGGGATCGAATGGTGTTGGTTATTTGTAATCGCGAGTCAAGATGAAACCCAAGGGATCGAATGGTGTTGGTTATTTGTAATCGCGAGTCAAGATGAAACCCAAGGGATCGAATGGTGTTGGTTATTTGTAATCGCGAGTCAAGATAAAACCCAACGGATCGAATGGTGATGGTTATTTGTAATCGCGAGTCAAGATGAAACCCAAGGGATCGAATGGTGTTGGTTATTTGTAATCGCGAGTCAAGATGAAACCCAAGGGATCGAATGGTGTTGGTTATTTGTAATCGCGAGTCAAGATGAAACCCAAGGGATCGAATGGTGTTGGTTATTTGTAATCGCGAGTCAAGATAAAACCCAAGGGATCGAATGGTGATGGTTATTTGTAATCGCGAGTCAAGATGAAACCCAAGGGATCGAATGGTGTTGGTTATTTGTAATCGCGAGTCAAGATGAAACCCAAGGGATCGAATGGTGTTGGTTATTTGTAATCGCGAGTCAAGATGAAACCCAAGGGATCGAATGGTGTTGGTTATTTGTAATCGCGAGTCAAGATGAAACCCAAGGGATCGAATGGTGTTGGTTATTTGTAATCGCGAGTCAAGATAAAACCCAAGGGATCGAATGGTGTTGGTTATTTGTAATCGCGAGTCAAGATGAAACCCAAGGGATCGAATGGTGTTGGTTATTTGTAATCGCGAGTCAAGATGAAACCCAAGGGATCGAATGGTGTTGGTTATTTGTAATCGCGAGTCAAGATGAAACCCAAGGGATCGAATGGTGTTGGTTATTTGTAATCGCGAGTCAAGATGAAGCCCAAGGGATCGAATGGTGTTGGTTATTTGTAATCGCGAGTCAAGATAAGACCCAAGGGATCGAATGGTGTTGGTTATTTGTAATCGCGAGTCAAGATGAAGCCCAAGGGATCGAATGGTGTTGGTTATTTGTAATCGCGAGTCAAGATGAAACCCAAGGGATCGAATGGTGTTGGTTATTTGTAATCGCGAGTCAAGATGAAGCCCAAGGGATCGAATGGTGTTGGTTATTTGTAATTGATAATTGTCGAATGAAACGAAAGGACTGAATGTTATTTGTTTGAATTTTTCGTCGTTGATTTTGATGCGTCACTTTTTGTACCACTGTTCATTTTCGATTAGCTGTATTTTTCTGGAAGATATATCTGGATGTATGCGTATTGAAAGCGTTGCTATATCGTCATTTGCATACCCAGTCGTTACTAGTAACTATTAAAAGAGATAGAGAGAGAGTGAGAGAGAGAGAGAGAGAGAGGGAGAGAGAGAGAGGGAGAGGGAGAGAGAGAGAGAGAGAGAGAGAGAGAGAGAGAGAGAGAGAGAGAGAGAGAGAGAGAGATAACTCTGTCATGCGTAAATGAGAGAACGGAGCCCGTAAACTTGAACTTGACCTAGACGTCAAGATCAGCGGCTTGCGCAAGGCAAAGTCGCAGGAGCAGGTATCAAGGAGCAGCGGTTAAATTATCTTCTGGGAATTGGACTTTTTGTCAACAACAAAAAATTTATTGTGATTTATGCATTTTTTTTTATTGTAAGCTTTGGCCATAAACATGAGTTCAAACCATTTTCGGAAGCCCGGTGGGCGTGAGAGCCAAGCGAAGCGTGTCCACTTCGTGCCTAAGGTTTGATTCCCACAATGAGCAGTGGCTGTCATTAGAAAATAGAAAAGGTACCAGCCCTATACTCAGGGTTGTATATACGAAATAATTTTGGAGGTGGGTTGGCTGAGAGCACCGGGACATTTGAGGGGTAAGGAACACTAACAACCTAAAACTTGGAATATTTACCGTAAATTGGGGTCATATTAGTACATTGTGGTGAAATTGGTACAAACCTATACTGCTAGGATATTTTCATTGACTGATACCAAAGAGAGCGAAAAGACGAGAAATTGGTACAAACCTATACTCCTAATATATGCTTATATATTTGTCTACGAACGAACAGACCTATATATAGGTATGTATTCGTCTTTTCGCTCTCTTTAGACATAGTTCGACCCTTCGGTATCAGTCGATGAAAATATCCTAGCAGTATTCGTCTTTTCGCTCTCTTTGGACATAGTTCGACCCTTTGGTATCAGTCAATGAAAATATCCCAGCAGTATTCGTCTTTTCGCTCTCTTTGGCCATAGTTCGACCCTTTGGTATCAGTCGATGAAAATATCCTAGCAGTATTCGTCTTTTCGCTCTCTTTGGACATAGTTCGACCCTTTGGTATCAGTCAATGAAAATATCCTAGCAGTATTCGTCTTTTCGCTCTCTTTGGACATAGTTCGACCCTTTGGTATCAGTCAATGAAAATATCCTAGCAGTATTCGTCTTTTCGCTCTCTTTGGACATAGTTCGACCCTTTGGTATCAGTCGATGAAAATATCCTAGCAGTATTCGTCTTTTCGCTCTCTTTGGACATAGTTCGACCCTTTGGTATCAGTAAAATGAAAATATCCTAGCAGTATTCGTCTTTTCGCTCTCTTTGGACATAGTTCGACCCTTTGGTATCAGTCAAATGAAAATATCCTAGCAGTATTCGTCTTTTCGCTCTCTTTGGACATAGTTCGACCCTTTGGTATCAGTCAATGAAAATATCCTAGCAGTATTCGTCTTTTCGCTCTCTTTGGACATAGTTCGACCCTTTGGTATCAGTAAAATGAAAATATCCTAGCAGTATTCGTCTTTTCGCTCTCTTTGGACATAGTTCGACCCTTTGGTATCAGTCAATGAAAATATCCCAGCAGTATTCGTCTTTTCGCTCTCTTTGGCCATAGTTCGACCCTTTGGTATCAGTCGATGAAAATATCCTAGCAGTATTCGTCTTTTCGCTCTCTTTGGACATAGTTCGACCCTTTGGTATCAGTCAATGAAAATATCCTAGCAGTATTCGTCTTTTCGCTCTCTTTGGACATAGTTCGACCCTTTGGTATCAGTCAATGAAAATATCCTAGCAGTATTCGTCTTTTCGCTCTCTTTGGACATAGTTCGACCCTTTGGTATCAGTCGATGAAAATATCCTAGCAGTATTCGTCTTTTCGCTCTCTTTGGACATAGTTCGACCCTTTGGTATCAGTAAAATGAAAATATCCTAGCAGTATTCGTCTTTTCGCTCTCTTTGGACATAGTTCGACCCTTTGGTATCAGTCAAATGAAAATATCCTAGCAGTATTCGTCTTTTCGCTCTCTTTGGACATAGTTCGACCCTTTGGTATCAGTCAATGAAAATATCCTAGCAGTATTCGTCTTTTCGCTCTCTTTGGACATAGTTCGACCCTTTGGTATCAGTAAAATGAAAATATCCTAGCAGTATTCGTCTTTTCGCTCTCTTTGGACATAGTTCGACCCTTTGGTATCAGTCAATGAAAATATCCTAGCAGTATTCGTCTTTTCGCTCTCTTTGGACATAGTTCGACCCTTTGGTATCAGTCGATGAAAATATCCTAGCAGTATTCGTCTTTTCGCTCTCTTTGGACATAGTTCAACCCTTTGGTATCAGTCAATGAAAATATCCTAGCAGTATTCGTCTTTTCGCTCTCTTTAGACATAGTTCGACCCTTTGGTATCAGTCAAATGAAAATATCCTAGCAGTATTCGTCTTTTCGCTCTCTTTGGACATAGTTCGACCCTTTGGTATCAGTCAATGAAAATATCCTCGCAGTATTCGTCTTTTCGCTCTCTTTGGACATAGTTCGACCCTTTGGTATCAGTCAATGAAAATATCCTAGCAGTATTCGTCTTTTCGCTCTCTTTGGACATAGTTCGACCCTTTGGTATCAGTCAATGAAAATATCCTAGCAGTATTCGTCTTTTCGCTCTCTTTGGACATAGTTCGACCCTTTGGTATCAGTAAAATGAAAATATCCTAGCAGTATTCGTCTTTTCGCTCTCTTTGGACATAGTTCGACCCTTTGGTATCAGTCAATGAAAATATCCCAGCAGTATTCGTCTTTTCGCTCTCTTTGGCCATAGTTCGACCCTTTGGTATCAGTCGATGAAAATATCCTAGCAGTATTCGTCTTTTCGCTCTCTTTGGACATAGTTCGACCCTTTGGTATCAGTCAATGAAAATATCCTAGCAGTATTCGTCTTTTCGCTCTCTTTAGACATAGTTCGACCCTTTGGTATCAGTCGATGAAAATATCCTAGCAGTATTCGTCTTTTCGCTCTCTTTGGACATAGTTCGACCCTTTGGTATCAGTCGATGAAAATATCCCAGCAGTATTCGTCTTTTCGCTCTCTTTGGCCATAGTTCGACCCTTTGGTATCAGTCGATGAAAATATCCTAGCAGTATTCGTCTTTTCGCTCTCTTTGGACATAGTTCGACCCTTTGGTATCAGTCAATGAAAATATCCTAGCAGTATTCGTCTTTTCGCTCTCTTTGGACATAGTTCGACCCTTTGGTATCAGTCAATGAAAATATCCTAGCAGTATTCGTCTTTTCGCTCTCTTTGGACATAGTTCGACCCTTTGGTATCAGTCAAATGAAAATATCCTAGCAGTATTCGTCTTTTCGCTCTCTTTGGACATAGTTCGACCCTTTGGTATCAGTCAATGAAAATATCCTCGCAGTATTCGTCTTTTCGCTCTCTTTGGACATAGTTCGACCCTTTGGTATCAGTCAATGAAAATATCCTAGCAGTATTCGTCTTTTCGCTCTCTTTGGACATAGTTCGACCCTTTGGTATCAGTCAATGAAAATATCCTAGCAGTATTCGTCTTTTCGCTCTCTTTGGACATAGTTCGACCCTTTGGTATCAGTAAAATGAAAATATCCTAGCAGTATTCGTCTTTTCGCTCTCTTTGGACATAGTTCGACCCTTTGGTATCAGTCAATGAAAATATCCCAGCAGTATTCGTCTTTTCGCTCTCTTTGGCCATAGTTCGACCCTTTGGTATCAGTCGATGAAAATATCCTAGCAGTATTCGTCTTTTCGCTCTCTTTGGACATAGTTCGACCCTTTGGTATCAGTCAATGAAAATATCCTAGCAGTATTCGTCTTTTCGCTCTCTTTAGACATAGTTCGACCCTTTGGTATCAGTCGATGAAAATATCCTAGCAGTATTCGTCTTTTCGCTCTCTTTGGACATAGTTCGACCCTTTGGTATCAGTCGATGAAAATATCCCAGCAGTATTCGTCTTTTCGCTCTCTTTGGCCATAGTTCGACCCTTTGGTATCAGTCGATGAAAATATCCTAGCAGTATTCGTCTTTTCGCTCTCTTTGGACATAGTTCGACCCTTTGGTATCAGTCAATGAAAATATCCTAGCAGTATTCGTCTTTTCGCTCTCTTTGGACATAGTTCGACCCTTTGGTATCAGTCGATGAAAATATCCCAGCAGTATTCGTCTTTTCGCTCTCTTTGGCCATAGTTCGACCCTTTGGTATCAGTCGATGAAAATATCCTAGCAGTATTCGTCTTTTCGCTCTCTTTGGACATAGTTCGACCCTTTGGTATCAGTCAATGAAAATATCCTAGCAGTATTCGTCTTTTCGCTCTCTTTGGACATAGTTCGACCCTTTGGTATCAGTCAATGAAAATATCCTAGCAGTATTCGTCTTTTCGCTCTCTTTGGACATAGTTCGACCCTTTGGTATCAGTAAAATGAAAATATCCTAGCAGTATTCGTCTTTTCGCTCTCTTTGGACATAGTTCGACCCTTTGGTATCAGTCAATGAAAATATCCCAGCAGTATTCGTCTTTTCGCTCTCTTTGGCCATAGTTCGACCCTTTGGTATCAGTCGATGAAAATATCCTAGCAGTATTCGTCTTTTCGCTCTCTTTGGACATAGTTCGACCCTTTGGTATCAGTCAATGAAAATATCCTAGCAGTATTCGTCTTTTCGCTCTCTTTGGACCTAGTTCGACCCTTTGGTATCAGTCAATGAAAATATCCTAGCAGTATTCGTCTTTTCGCTCTCTTTGGACATAGTTCGACCCTTTGGTATCAGTCGATGAAAATATCCTAGCAGTATTCGTCTTTTCGCTCTCTTTGGACATAGTTCGACCCTTTGGTATCAGTAAAATGAAAATATCCTAGCAGTATTCGTCTTTTCGCTCTCTTTGGACATAGTTCGACCCTTTGGTATCAGTCAAATGAAAATATCCTAGCAGTATTCGTCTTTTCGCTCTCTTTGGACATAGTTCGACCCTTTGGTATCAGTAAAATGAAAATATCCTAGCAGTATTCGTCTTTTCGCTCTCTTTGGACATGGTTCGACCCTTTGGTATCAGTCAAATGAAAATATCCTAGCAGTATTCGTCTTTTCGCTCTCTTTGGACATAGTTCGACCCTTTGGTATCAGTCAATGAAAATATCCTAGCAGTATTCGTCTTTTCGCTCTCTTTGGACATAGTTCGACCCTTTGGTATCAGTAAAATGAAAATATCCTAGCAGTATTCGTCTTTTCGCTCTCTTTGGACATAGTTCGACCCTTTGGTATCAGTCAATGAAAATATCCCAGCAGTATTCGTCTTTTCGCTCTCTTTGGCCATAGTTCGACCCTTTGGTATCAGTCGATGAAAATATCCTAGCAGTATTCGTCTTTTCGCTCTCTTTGGACATAGTTCGACCCTTTGGTATCAGTCAATGAAAATATCCTAGCAGTATTCGTCTTTTCGCTCTCTTTGGACCTAGTTCGACCCTTTGGTATCAGTCAATGAAAATATCCTAGCAGTATTCGTCTTTTCGCTCTCTTTGGACATAGTTCGACCCTTTGGTATCAGTCGATGAAAATATCCTAGCAGTATTCGTCTTTTCGCTCTCTTTGGACATAGTTCGACCCTTTGGTATCAGTAAAATGAAAATATCCTAGCAGTATTCGTCTTTTCGCTCTCTTTGGACATAGTTCGACCCTTTGGTATCAGTCAAATGAAAATATCCTAGCAGTATTCGTCTTTTCGCTCTCTTTGGACATAGTTCGACCCTTTGGTATCAGTCAATGAAAATATCCTAGCAGTATTCGTCTTTTCGCTCTCTTTGGACATAGTTCGACCCTTTGGTATCAGTAAAATGAAAATATCCTAGCAGTATTCGTCTTTTCGCTCTCTTTGGACATAGTTCGACCCTTTGGTATCAGTCAATGAAAATATCCTAGCAGTATTCGTCTTTTCGCTCTCTTTGGACATAGTTCGACCCTTTGGTATCAGTCGATGAAAATATCCTAGCAGTATTCGTCTTTTCGCTCTCTTTGGACATAGTTCGACCCTTTGGTATCAGTCAATGAAAATATCCTAGCAGTATTCGTCTTTTCGCTCTCTTTAGACATAGTTCGACCCTTTGGTATCAGTCAAATGAAAATATCCTAGCAGTATTCGTCTTTTCGCTCTCTTTGGACATAGTTCGACCCTTTGGTATCAGTCAATGAAAATATCCTCGCAGTATTCGTCTTTTCGCTCTCTTTGGACATAGTTCGACCCTTTGGTATCAGTCAATGAAAATATCCTAGCAGTATTCGTCTTTTCGCTCTCTTTGGACATAGTTCGACCCTTTGGTATCAGTCAATGAAAATATCCTAGCAGTATTCGTCTTTTCGCTCTCTTTGGACATAGTTCGACCCTTTGGTATCAGTAAAATGAAAATATCCTAGCAGTATTCGTCTTTTCGCTCTCTTTGGACATAGTTCGACCCTTTGGTATCAGTCAATGAAAATATCCTAGCAGTATTCGTCTTTTCGCTCTCTTTGGACATAGTTCGACCCTTTGGTATCAGTCAATGAAAATATCCTAGCAGTATTCGTCTTTTCGCTCTCTTTGGACATAGTTCGACCCTTTGGTATCAGTCAAATGAAAATATCCTAGCAGTATTCGTCTTTTCGCTCTCTTTGGACATAGTTCGACCCTTTGGTATCAGTCAATGAAAATATCCTAGCAGTATTCGTCTTTTCGCTCTCTTTGGACATAGTTCGACCCTTTGGTATCAGTCAATGAAAATATCCTAGCAGTATTCGTCTTTTCGCTCTCTTTGGACATAGTTCGACCCTTTGGTATCAGTCAATGAAAATATCCTAGCAGTATTCGTCTTTTCGCTCTCTTTGGACATAGTTCGACCCTTTGGTATCAGTCAATGAAAATATCCTAGCAGTATTCGTCTTTTCGCTCTCTTTGGACATAGTTCGACCCTTTGGTATCAGTCAATGAAAATATCCTAGCAGTATTCGTCTTTTCGCTCTCTTTGGACATAGTTCGACCCTTTGGTATCAGTCAATTAAAATATCCTAGCAGTATTCGTCTTTTCGCTCTCTTTGGACATAGTTCGACCCTTTGGTATCAGTCAATGAAAATATCCTAGCAGTATTCGTCTTTTCGCTCTCTTTGAACATAGTTCGACCCTTTGGTATCAGTCAATGAAAATATCCTAGCAGTATTCGTCTTTTCGCTCTCTTTGGACATAGTTCGACCCTTTGGTATCAGTAAAATGAAAATATCCTAGCAGTATTCGTCTTTTCGCTCTCTTTGGACATAGTTCGACCCTTTGGTATCAGTCAATGAAAATATCCTAGCAGTATTTGTCTTTTCGCTCTCTTTGGACATAGTTCGACCCTTTGGTATCAGTCAATGAAAATATCCTAGCAGTATTCGTCTTTTCGCTCTCTTTGGACATAGTTCGACCCTTTGGTATCAGTCAATGAAAATATCCTAGCAGTATTCGTCTTTTCGCTCTCTTTGGACATAGTTCGACCCTTTGGTATCAGTAAAATGAAAATATCCTAGCAGTATTCGTCTTTTCGCTCTCTTTGAACATAGTTCGACCCTTTGGTATCAGTCAATGAAAATATCCTAGCAGTATTCGTCTTTTCGCTCTCTTTGGATATAGTTCGACCCTTTGGTATCAGTCAATGAAAATATCCTAGCAGTATTCGTCTTTTCGCTCTCTTTGGACATAGTTCGACCCTTTGGTATCAGTCAATGAAAATATCCTAGCAGTATTCGTCTTTTCGCTCTCTTTGGACATAGTTCGACCCTTTGGTATCAGTCAATGAAAATATCCTAGCAGTATTCGTCTTTTCGCTCTCTTTGGACATAGTTCGACCCTTTGGTATCAGTCAAATGAAAATATCCTAGCAGTATTCGTCTTTTCGCTCTCTTTGGACATAGTTCGACCCTTTGGTATCAGTCAATGAAAATATCCTAGCAGTATTCGTCTTTTCGCTCTCTTTGGACATAGTTCGACCCTTTGGTATCAGTAAAATGAAAATATCCTAGCAGTATTCGTCTTTTCGCTCTCTTTGGACATAGTTCGACCCTTTGGTATCAGTCAATGAAAATATCCTAGCAGTATTCGTCTTTTCGCTCTCTTTGGACATAGTTCGACCCTTTGGTATCAGTCAATGAAAATATCCTAGCAGTATTCGTCTTTTCGCTCTCTTTGGACATAGTTCGACCCTTTGGTATCAGTCAATGAAAATATCCTAGCAGTATTCGTCTTTTCGCTCTCTTTGGACATAGTTCGACCCTTTGGTATCAGTCAATGAAAATATCCTAGCAGTATTCGTCTTTTCGCTCTCTTTGGACATAGTTCGACCCTTTGGTATCAGTCAATGAAAATATCCTAGCAGTATTCGTCTTTTCGCTCTCTTTGGACATAGTTCGACCCTTTGGTATCAGTCAATGAAAATATCCTAGCAGTATTCGTCTTTTCGCTCTCTTTGGACATAGTTCGACCCTTTGGTATCAGTCAATTAAAATATCCTAGCAGTATTCGTATTTTCGCTCTCTTTGGACATAGTTCGACCCTTTGGTATCAGTCAATGAAAATATCCTAGCAGTATTCGTCTTTTCGCTCTCTTTGAACATAGTTCGACCCTTTGGTATCAGTCAATGAAAATATCCTAGCAGTATTCGTCTTTTCGCTCTCTTTGGACATAGTTCGACCCTTTGGTATCAGTAAAATGAAAATATCCTAGCAGTATTCGTCTTTTCGCTCTCTTTGGACATAGTTCGACCCTTTGGTATCAGTCAATGAAAATATCCTAGCAGTATTTGTCTTTTCGCTCTCTTTGGACATAGTTCGACCCTTTGGTATCAGTCAATGAAAATATCCTAGCAGTATTCGTCTTTTCGCTCTCTTTGGACATAGTTCGACCCTTTGGTATCAGTCAATGAAAATATCCTAGCAGTATTCGTCTTTTCGCTCTCTTTGGACATAGTTCGACCCTTTGGTATCAGTAAAATGAAAATATCCTAGCAGTATTCGTCTTTTCGCTCTCTTTGAACATAGTTCGACCCTTTGGTATCAGTCAATGAAAATATCCTAGCAGTATTCGTCTTTTCGCTCTCTTTGGATATAGTTCGACCCTTTGGTATCAGTCAATGAAAATATCCTAGCAGTATTCGTCTTTTCGCTCTCTTTGGACATAGTTCGACCCTTTGGTATCAGTCAATGAAAATATCCTAGCAGTATTCGTCTTTTCGCTCTCTTTGGACATAGTTCGACCCTTTGGTATCAGTCAATGAAAATATCCTAGCAGTATTCGTCTTTTCGCTCTCTTTGGACATAGTTCGACCCTTTGGTATCAGTCAAATGAAAATATCCTAGCAGTATTCGTCTTTTCGCTCTCTTTGGACATAGTTCGACCCTTTGGTATCAGTCAATGAAAATATCCTAGCAGTATTCGTCTTTTCGCTCTTTTTGGACATAGTTCGACCCTTTGGTATCAGTAAAATGAAAATATCCTAGCAGTATTCGTCTTTTCGCTCTCTTTGGACATAGTTCGACCCTTTGGTATCAGTCAATGAAAATATCCTAGCAGTATTCGTCTTTTCGCTCTCTTTGGACATAGTTCGACCCTTTGGTATCAGTCAATGAAAATATCTTAGCAGTATTCGTCTTTTCGCTCTCTTTGGACATAGTTCGACCCTTTGGTATCAGTCAATGAAAATATCCTAGCAGTATTCGTCTTTTCGCTCTATTTGGACATAGTTCGACCCTTTGGTATCAGTAAAATGAAAATATCCTAGCAGTATTCGTCTTTTCGCTCTCTTTGGACATAGTTCGACCCTTTGGTATCAGTAAAATGAAAATATCCTAGCAGTATTCGTCTTTTCGCTCTCTTTGGACATAGTTCGACCCTTTGGTATCAGTAAAATGAAAATATCCTAGCAGTATTCGTCTTTTCGCTCTCTTTGGACATAGTTCGACCCTTTGGTATCAGTAAAATGAAAATATCCTAGCAGTATTCGTCTTTTCGCTCTCTTTGGACATAGTTCGACACTTTGGTATCAGTCAATGAAAATATCCTAGCAGTATTCGTCTTTTCGCTCTCTTTGGACATAGTTCGACCCTTTGGTATCAGTAAAATGAAAATATCCTAGCAGTATTCGTCTTTTCGCTCTCTTTGGACATAGTTCGACCCTTTGGTATCAGTCAATGAAAATATCCTAGCAGTATTTGTCTTTTCGCTCTCTTTGGACATAGTTCGACCCTTTGGTATCAGTAAAATGAAAATATCCTAGCAGTATTCGTCTTTTCGCTCTCTTTGAACATAGTTCTACCCTTTGGTATCAGTCAATGAAAATATCCTAGCAGTATTCGTCTTTTCGCTCTCTTTGGACAAAGTTCGACCCTTTGGTATCAGTCAATGAAAATATCCTAGCAGTATTCGTCTTTTCGCTCTCTTTGGACATAGTTCGACCCTTTGGTATCAGTCAATGAAAATATCCTAGCAGTATTCGTCTTTTCGCTCTCTTTGGACACAGTTCGACCCTTTGGTATCAGTAAAATGAAAATATCCTAGCAGTATTCGTCTTTTCGCTCTCTTTGGACATAGTTCGACCCTTTGGTATCAGTCAATGAAAATATCCTAGCAGTATTCGTCTTTTCGCTCTCTTTGGACATAGTTCGACCCTTTGGTATCAGTCAAATGAAAATATCCTAGCAGTATTCGTCTTTTCGCTCTCTTTGGACATAGTTCGAGCCTTTGGTATCAGTAAAATGAAAATATCCTAGCAGTATTCGTCTTTTCGCTCTCTTTGGACATAGTTCGACCCTTTGGTATCAGTAAAATGAAAATATCCTAGCAGTATTCGTCTTTTCACTCTCTTTGGACATAGTTCGACCCTTTGGTATCAGTAAAATGAAAATATCCTAGCAGTATTCGTCTTTTCGCTCTCTTTGGACATAGTTCGACCCTTTGGTATCAGTCAATGAAAATATCCTAGCAGTATTCGTCTTTTCGCTCT